>CM052546.1:76958092-76999356 GCA_028533065.1 Trachops cirrhosus | reverse complement strand
TTTGGCCTTAGTTCTTCTTTTTCTGGTACCTGGAGGCATAAAGTAGATTGTTTATTTGAGATCATTCCTGTTTCTTAACGTAGGTGTTTATCACTATAAACTTCCTGCTTAGAGCTGCTTTTGCTGCATCCCATAAGCTTTGGTATGTTGTACTTTCATTTGCATTTGTCTCAAGATATTTTTTTATTTCTGGTTTGACTTCATTTCTGGTCCATTGATTATTCAGTAGCATGTTGTTTAATCTTAACATACTGTGAATTGTTCAGTGTTCTTCTTATAATTGACTTCTGGTTTCATATCAATGAGATGAGATGTCATTGGAAAAGATGCTTGATATGATTTGAATCTTCTTAAATTTATTAATACTTGTTCTGTGACCTAACATTTGATCTATCCTGGAGAACGTTTCATGTGCACTTGAGAAAAATGTGTTTTCCATGTGTTAATGTCAGCCTAGAATTTCTGATTGTGATTGTGACTTCCAAGTTCATGTGACCATCAGGTGGGTGGTCCTGGAAATAGCATCCTATTCCGTAGTCCTAGTTTGGTGTGAGCTTATTGTGGAGATACTCAGTAGAACTAGGCCTAAGCTGGCACAGGTAAGAAAACTTAAAATTCTTTTACTCTAGGAGACCATTTATTTCATAAGAGCAATATTAGTTTATATCTTGACAATACATAAGAAACTGTTTGGAGAAACCTGGAGGAATTGAAACCACAGTTCTAGTTTTTTCCAATGGTGTTTTAGCAACTCTTCATAGAAGGGGACCCAGGCAGCTTCCCTGCTGGTCTGCATCTTAGTCCAGTTCTGGTCCTACTCCAGAAAGTTCCCTCATTAAATTCCCTCCTGTTATTAGTCCTGGAACTCTAAGTTCCCATTCCTTCTGACTCAGATCATTATAATACTCCTCTTCGGCGCCCGTGTTTTCCCGTCCATCACACATGTTACCACAATAATCTTTCTGAAAGTAATAGTTTAGAAATTTGTCTTTCCCAGCAGACTGTGTTCTTTCTTTCTTCAAAAAAAGTCATCTATGTTTACCCAGCATTATACTTACTCAGTATATGACAGATGTTTAAAAATGTTCCTTCAATGAAGAATGGACACATTCATTAATTAATATTAAAGAGTTAATATCTGATTTTGAAATGTTGGCAAACATTCCCCCACCCCCTCATCCACCACACAATGTTTTTATTTGTGTCAGATTAAAACCATAGTCTTGGCTCTGTCTACTGTCAACATTTTCAACATTATAACCTAGATGTGGGAGGGCATGGCCAGCTAACAGCGTGCATGGGAAGGAAGTCATAATAAGGAAGCTCCCCTGGGTGTTCTCAGACCATCCACCGAGTGAAAATCCACTCGGAAACCAGTGAGAATCTGTTGCGCGTTGTCAATGAATATGCTTTACTGAATTTAAGAGTTTCTACTTTGGCATTTTTTGGCCTTAGTTGTTCCTTATTACTAATATCTCATATTTTTGACTATTAAAAATAACCAGTCAAGGCTAACACCAGTGGGACTGTCAGAATTCATAGCTTTACCTCTTCTCTGAAGAGCGGTGTCAGCCCCGGCTGCATTCCCTCGAGTGGAACTCTGCAGTACAACTGGATTGGCGTGTAGGGTGTTTTCTGCAGTCCGCGTCAACCACCCCAGATTCAGAACTCTATCTTACTTTACAATCAAATATTTATACTTTACAATATTATCTGCAGTATTATACTATTTTAACTTTAATGTTAATACAATCTGTACTACATGGAATATATCAATGCGCTTTTCCTCATCTGTTTCTGCATTCATGACTGTCTCCTTAGCTCAAGATGGTGATCTGTTAGAGTCAGGGAATGTCGGGCCAGCTATAGAGGAAGGTGAAAAAGAAAGCAAAGAGTTAACATTCAGCCATTTAAGGTGAGATTTCACCTGAAGGCATTAATCTTGCAAGACAGCCTTTGTCAAAATAGAAGATTTTAAATATTTTCATTTTTCCCCCCTCGGCATATCTAGATCCAGCCCTGAGAGAAAGCTAGAAACAATAGAGTTTTAGGGGAAATGGAAGTGGGGGAAAGTGCGCCCTTTGGGCTTGATATGTCATGAGAGAAAGGAGAGAGCTGGAAGCTGGGAGCAGACGGTCCTAAGGTCCCTCTTGCCTGGCCATCAAAGTGGATACATCCGAAGAACATTGGAGGAATAGTCTGCTAAGGCACATGAAGGGGAGCCCTCTCCCTTTCCTTAGTTCCCAGGTGGCTCGGGAAGGACCCAGAGTCTCCTATAAGAGTACATGGCAGGTAGTTGAGTCCAGTCCTGGCTGAGTGGCGGACCACCTGGGCCAGAACACGAAGGATGTGCCGAGTGAAACTGCAGAAGGGTCCTCATTACCAGTAAGGCCCAATTACACAGAGAGCTCCACTAGCCACACAAACGGGGAGCCCCATCTACAAATCTCACTGACAGGAGACCTCACCCCAGGGTGCTGTGGAGAACAAATGGGACCCGGAGGATGCGGTTGTCACTGCAGAGACCAGAGGAAGGAGCACATTTCCGAGGAAGCTTTTTCCATGTGGCCACAAGGCCACAAAGCAAGCCACGCCTTTTCCTTCTTGGAGAGAAGAAAGGAAAGGGTAGAGAGGAAATCTGAGACTGGTGGTTTTTATCTTAGATGAAGATTTATGAAAAGGCACTCTAAAATTACTGCATTGGGCAAAGGTTACTGTATTAGGCAAACATTTAAATTTTAGGTCATACTGCTTAACAATAGGGGCTGGTCAAGAAGACCAAGTCAGGTACAGAGAAAAATCAAGCTTTTTTTTCTGTCCGTGTGAGCCTCAGTGTGAGTAAAATGGATGATCCCACTACACGCTGTACTTACCTCCCGAATTCTCCGTGCTGGCTCTCATTGCTCCATCCTCCCTGGGACCACTCCTTGTTGGTTCTTGAATACACTAAGCATGCCGCACCCCTTCCCCAGCCAAAGGGGACACTACCCGAGGCTCTGCCTGGAATGCCCTTCCCCAGATAGCCACATGGCTCCCTCCTTCACCTCCTTTGGGTCTTTGCTCAACAGAAGCCTTCTTTCAAAAACCTGTGGGGTGAGCTAATATTGATACAAATATCCACATTTGCTGACTCATTGCCCCCTTGCCTCTAGAGGCTGAGTGCCCAGGTATGCCTGATGAATGTTCACAGACAAGCCTAGAAGTGCCTCTCCGCTCCAGCTGCCTCTTGCAGGTCTGACTTCAGCGATGCTCCCAAGAACACTGCCCTGCCCTGCTGTGTGTCTGCTTTCTGCTCTGCACTCAGGAGTACTGGAGCCAGCCTCTACCCTCCCCTCTCTTGGCTTCGTGTTTCCACCCAGCTGCCTAAGCACAAAAAAATTCTTCCTACCTCCATCAGTCCAAGCCTATCTGTGTAGCAGCTTTCAAAAATATCAGGCATGGAAGGAAGCTAGGAAGTAGGGATGGATACTCCACAAATATCCAGTAATTATTTATTTTTATTTTTTATTTTTTAGAGCAAAGGGAAAGGAGGGAGAAAGAGAGAAAGAGAAACGTTGGTTGGTTGCCTCTCGCTCGCCCCTGACCAGGGATCTAGCCAGCAACCCAGGCATGTTTCCTGACTGCGAATTGAACCAGCGACACTTCAGTTCACAGGCCAGTGCTCAATCCACTGAGCCACACCAGCCAGGGTACCCAGCAATTATTTTCATTGTAAGAGAGCCACATAATTACCAAATCCTGAGCTGGAAAACACCATCTAAAAATAGAAGAAAACCATCACTGTGAAAATTTTCAATGAACTTGTGTCAGATTGCCAAAGAACTTATTCTGAAATACCAAGTCACTTACATGCCCAATAAATTCCAATGTTTCCCTGCTATGACTGGGACAGATATAAAATCCTCAGCTAATCAGTAAAGCCACCCATCAAGCGCCCCCTTTATATACAGCTGCACCTACCACTCTCTCCTTCTCCAAGTCCCTTTTTTTGTCCTGGGGTTCAAGTGTTTCTCCTGGATTCCACAGCCTTGGGTGAAGTTTGGGCTAATTCATTTTTGAAGAATTTCTTCCACATTGTATTGTTTTACTTGGTAGAATGTTTTTTAAGGGTACGGACCATGTTAATTTCTTTCATTGGTTCCCCTAAGTTCTATGCTCACAGTAAAGCATTACAATCAATTATTTTCATATATAAATTAATCATTACAAAGCACATCATTTCACAGTAAATCTGTCTACAAAATGTGTTCCTTTGCAATAAATCATTCATTAGTTTATTTCATTCATTCATCAGCAAAATGTCTGCCATTGTGGGAGAGGGAACAAGGAGTGGAAAGAAGACTCAAGGATGCCTCCTTGGCTTCTGTTGAGCAGGGGGGTGGATGATTGTGCCATTTATTGAAGATGGGATGACTAAGAGAGGGGCGGGCTTGAGGGTCCTTGGGAATTCAGATTCCTAAGAGATAACACAAGCATCCCGTGATTCGACTCACCCAGGTCTTCCTTTGGACCTCTGTACATGCATGGCACATTCAATCGAGCCAATTTTCAGAAATATCAGGAGGTAGACAGTTTCAAAGAAAATTCATGTGAGAGGCACAGCTGTTAGACCATTGGTGTTAAGGAGCAAAGACAAAAACAGGATCGATAAGAGAGAGCGGAGGCAGGCAAAAAGAATTAAAAAATGTAGATAGAACCTTGTTTGCACTTTTTGGGGGTAAAATGATGATGTGACAGCTGGAAAAGACTTGGTCTAAGCATTCCGTTATAGAGCATCCCAGGAGTATCAGAGAAAACAATCTCCATTGTTAGGAATTCTCCAGCACCCCTCGCGAGTGTAGCTATTCAATGTAAACCATACCTGAGTTGCTTTCCGAGTAATATCCACATGCACCTAACATTCGCACCATTTCCCTCTCAGGATTTCTCAATGGAATTTAAATCCACAGGAAGGATGCAAACACCTACAGAGGGAGTACGTAGTCTCGCAGAGAAACAGAAGCCTATGGCAGAGTTGAAATGAACTGGAAATGTTGGAGATCAAGCAGAGGAGGAAGACCAGCAAAGAAGACTGAAAAATAATTGCCAGTAAGGTGGAAGGGAAGCCAAGGGTTGACATACCCCAGAAGCTGAGAGTGTAGAGTTTTTCCAGAAGGGAGTGATCAGCTTCGTCTAAAGTTGCTGAGACATCTGTACTTAATTAATTCTCTTGTGCATTGTTATAAGTAGAATTGAGAGCTTCAACCCAAGGCCGCAATACACAGAAGGAAGAACACAGGTTTATTTTCAAAAGGGTTTAGGTTAATTGGCTATACAGTTCATTGCAATGAACGTACATAAGCTGCTTTGATAAGAGTCATATATTCTTTTATTGTTTAATTGTGATAAAATACAATTTTACCTTAATCATTTTTAAGTGTACAGTTTAGTGGCATTAAGTACATTCACATTGTTTACGAATATTACCACCATCCATCTCCAGAACTCTCTTCATTCTGCAAAACGGCAACTCGGTACCCATTAACCAATAACCCTCTCGTTCCCCTCGTCCGAGCCTCAGCCAGCCCTACCCTAGGTGCCTAGGTTCCCTAGGTACTGCTCTTTATAAGTGGAACCATACAGTATTTGTCATTTTGTGACAGGCTGATTTCACTCAGTGTGATGTCCTCAAGATTCGTTCATGTTGTAACGTCTTAGAGTTTCCTTCTTTTTTTTTTAAGACTGGATAATGTTCTATTACGTGTATAGATCACATTCTATTTGTCCCTTCATCAGTTGACGAGCACCTGGTTGCTTTCGCCTTCTGGCTGTTGTGAGTAATGGTTCTGTGAATGCGGGTGCGGAGATAATGCTTTGAGGACTCGCTTTTAATTCTTTTGCGTATAAACCCAGAAATGAATTCCTGGATCACATATTGTTTTTGACTTGTTGCGGAACTCTCATACTGTTTTCCATCATTTTACATTCCCACTAACAGTGCACAAAGGTTTCATTTTCTCCACATCCTCACCACTTACTGTTTTCTACATTTTGATGGCAGCCATCCTAATGTATGATGTGATATCTCATTGCAGTTTTGATTTGCAAATTGCTAGTGATTAGTGGTATTAAGCATATTTTCATGTGCATATTGGCCATTTGTATATCTTCTTTAGAGGAATGTTTATTCAAGTCCTTCATTTGCTTTTTAATCAAGTGTTTTTATTGTTGAGTTATAGTTCTTTATATATTCTAGATATTAGCTCCCTTATCAAATATATGATTTGCAAATATTTTCTTCCATTCCATAGGCTGCCTTTTTCATTCTGCTGGGTGCTTTGATGCAGAGAGGTTTTAAATCTTGATGTAGAAGAATGTATAGTCTTAAAATGAATTAATACCATCTTATAGTTCAGTGTGCCTTATGGATTGTGAGTGAAACAATCAGAAAGGATATTGGGTTCTTCTCCACCATTTTACTCAGTACTAATTTGATAGTAACTCTGAACGTATCACTGATAACCAGCTGTGATTCTTTGCTTACTAATAAAAAGCATAATGTCTCCAAAAAAGGATAAAATAAAATATATGATATCTCCATGGAAAATAAGTCATAAAATCTTTTCAGTGTATTTTAAGAGAAAACAGACCTTCAGATTAAGTTTACCTTATCTTGACTGTGTTTTCTGAACAGATAATATTTCGCACTTTTTAAGTGGTCAGCTAACAAAAATCTAATATTACGAATCCATTTTCAAAACTCCCTGAAGGTGGTGGTGAGGGCAGCAAGTCACTAGTTGCCTCACCCTGTAGTAAGATTCGCTGTGGAATCTGGGATACATGCGTCACCACTGTTTGATAAGAAAAGTTATACACAACATCTCTCCTCATGGCTTGCTGAGGACTACTGACGTCAGGTTTTGCGTTAACAATAAGTAGTTCCACACTATTATCATACTGTCAAATTGTATCGTACTGGTAAAACCTTAGTTTTACTAGCTACCTCCATATTGTCTGTGCTTCTAAAACTAGTAAGAAGCATCCCAGCAGACTTCAAATGATAAAAATGTGATGTAGCTATTATTATGCTAGATTGGTAACTTTATGGACAAAGCTGTGAGAGCTGCCGTCTCTGTTACAGGGTCAGAGAAGTTTCCAGAATATGCATTCTATTAATAAAGTCTAAACAGATCTTCTCCTTGTAGCCAGTTCCCCTGGGACTGGGACTTATACACATTGTGCCACTGAAACTTTCTAAAACTATAATTGGATTCTTCATTAAGGTGGCTACTTTAAAATGATCAAATATATTTGTATCAAACAGTCAGATTGAATTATTCCAACAATTGAGCCTTCCAAACAAGAGAAAGGAACACACGGTCTTCTTTAAGTTTTTTTAACCACATTCCACAGTGAGTATCTAAGTTCCATGTCTGATAATAGTCATATGGAGCTAAATATGGTGTGGGTGGGGAGAGAAATGCTAGAAACGGCTCTTATCTCCGGGCCCGGAATTATGCTTTTGCTCCAGCTCAACAAGCTCTTGGCCTGTCGAAGAAGAGCCGGGCGGGGCAGGGCGGGGGAATGTGTTTGGGAGGCTGCATGTGGAGTAGAAACACGACAAGCTCTTAGACATCCAAGTTCAAATCCTGGCTTGACCAGTGACTCTGTATGTGAATCTGGGCAGGCTATCAACCCTTGGTTTCCTCCTAAGTGAAATGAGGATGTCTTTATTTACTTAACTAACTTGGGCAAGGGTTTCCTGTGAACGGGCAGCTCTTGGGTGAAGTCATTTTTTCTAAGGCAAACTGAGGCGTCTGGAGCCCCGCCTCCAGACCACAGTGGCAGACACGCGCAGTGTGGACACGCACGCTGTTCCACGGGGAGTCTATTTAAGGTAAATGTGAAACGCGTTGCTGTCTAATTTTCTTGCCTAAGCGTTTCACATCAATTTTGTTCATAACTTTTTACTGTGGGTTTTTCATGTTGGGAAGAGACCAGCCAATTAGCTTCGAGAACGGACTTGGGAGTCCGTCTGACACAGCTTCACGTGTATCAAAGTTCAGTGAGTTTCCATTACAACTCATCCTCCGACTGTCAGTGGCTTAAAAATGATAAAAGCACCAGCTCCCGCGCTGGGCCCTGGGGAGGCATCAGTGAACAAGACACATCGCGTCCCCAGCCCCCAGTGGAATTACAATAATGCCCACTGATCTCATAGCGCTCAGTGCACAAATGAAAATAATGGTGGTTATTGTTACCCGCGATTGAGTACTTCCCACGTGTCAGTTTTAAGCATTTTATGAAAATAATTCATTCAACTTCATTAAATTCACAATAACCTTAGGAGATGGATATTCTAATTATCCTCGTTTAGCAGATGAGGAAACCGAGGCAGGAAGTGGCTGAGTAGCCAGCACACGACCATGCAGCTAAAAGGCCTGAGAGACGGAATTTGTCCTCGAGCAATCTGGCTCCAGAGTCTGTTTTCCTACTTAGTCTCAGGGCCAGCCCTTTGGAGCCTGGGATTCTGCTGTCGGCAGGCCCCACACTTAGAAGCATCCGCACTGGGTTTAGAGCTCTGCTGTTGCCATCTTAAATTTTCACACTGTCTAAACAAGGAACCCTGCACTTCCAGTTTGCATTGGGCTTTACAAATTACGTAGCTGGTTCCTCATTCTCCTGTACCATCACAGCAAAAGAAAAACAAGGCATTTTTAAAACTTAGATGCCGTTGTCATAACTCTAAAAAGGCTTTGGAAATTATTATATTTAGTTAGTCGAATATTTTCTAATCGGCACTGTGCCATGAGCAACAATGGACATGGCAACCAAAAAAGAACTACCCTTGTGTGGGCTCCTGGCCAAGATGGTGTGCCTGAGGACTCACTGGGACCTACGTGTTATCTTCACTACGGATGAGGGATTTGCGGCTTTCTTGATTTGCCCAAGGTCACATCACTGTTGAGAGCAAAGCAAGATTAGATTGCCTGATGGTTTGACCCCTGGCTGGTGCCTTTCCCACCACAGTGTGCGGCCTCTGCTTCCTGAAATGTCAGAGTTAACGCACATTTATGAACAAGAAGAGTGTGGAGAAAATGGATTTAGTGGAAATAATATGTCACTGTAATTCTCATGATCAAGATTTGGGGCTTACTTTCAATCCATAACTGGGCGATTTGAGATACCTACAAAAGGAAAACCCCATATACAGTGTATTTGAGTAAAACACATTAAATAGGCTTATGTTTTTAATGGAATAGTCCCTATAATGGCATCTGAAAGGGCAGGTTTGTAGAGAATGGTTCATATTGTGGCCAAGAAACGCGATTATACTGAAATTGCCAACCGAGTATTACCTGGGTTGCTGCTTGTGGGGGTTGAGTGACAGAGAGCGGGAGCTGGAGTTTCTCAGGGCGTCGTCTCTACGGTTCTTACCCAGAACATCCAGGGCAGACGGTGTGATGCTGGAGTCTAGGAGTTGGGCTGGAGTCTAGGCCCACAGGATCAGACGTGAGCAGGAGGACCTTGGGTGATGCCGCTGTTTTTTGGCACACGGAGCGGCCTGCAGTCCCCACTCCCAGGGTGGAGAGAACAGCGTGAATAAACATGCACACTTTTGGACCTCTGGGGAGAGGATAGTTAAGTAAAGGGCGAGGCCTGTTGCTATGAAATCCAATTGTCTAAGTGAATCAAATAAAGTTTTTTGTTGGATGAACAGTGTAAGATTATGCAGAAAGGGAGGAACTTCGTGTCGATCCATCACAGCTGTGAGGACCAGTAGCAGTGTATTATTAACGTAATGTTAGCTGTGATCCTGGCCAGTTAGCTGTGTTGGTTAGGGTGTCATCTCCATCTCCCAAGGTGGTGGGTTTTATCCCTGGTCAGGGCACATAAAAGAATCAACCAGTGAATGAATGAACAAGTGGAACAACAAATCAATGTTGCACTCTCTCTCTCGCTCTCTTACTCTCTCTGTGTCTCTTTCCCTTCCTCTCTCTCTCTCTAAAAATCAATGAATAAAAATTTTTATTAGTTGCTATGGCAGGTGAATCTCAATTTTCAGAGACTTTACAACAATAAAGCTTCTTTCTTGCTCCTTGTACAGTCCAATGTTCCTGGTTAGGCAGCTTTCCACCAGTCACCAGAGACCCTGCCCCAACGCATCATGGTCCCCGCCCTCCTCTAGGTCCTGGACATTCTCTGCATTCAGCGAGTAGATTAGAGAGAGAGAGAGAGCGTAGGACTGGGAAAGGAGTTTTTACGGGCTGATTCTGGCAGAGGTGCGCATCACTTCTGTATGTTCTTGAGATGGAACTTCGTCACATGGCTCCACTGAGATGCAGAGAATCCTGGCAGAGGCCCCTGCCGGAGTGGCAGCTGCTGCCCAGAAACAGTGAACAGCGTGGATCTCTTCCACAGTCACCTTGGCTACTCATCAACTATGTGGCCTTCGCTAAGTTTCTCATCTTCTCTAAGCCTCGGGTCGGCGTAACAGGAACAAAAACACAGTCTGCTTGGCTACAGGTCTGCTTCCGTAAGGCAATTAGCCCACATGAATTAGTAAACAAGGAAATGCTACCCAGAAGTGCAGAAGAAGCACTGGCCCACTTGTGATTTTACCACTGTGTGCCTCTAGGTCAGCCAGGCACCTTCGCCCCCCATGTTTCCCTGGCTCTGTCCCACTGCGCGCCTGCTCTGCCTTGTAGTTGCCTAGCGCAGTGTTCCCAGATTTAGGGAATTTTCACTGTGTCTCCATAAATCAGCAAACCCAACTTTTTTTGTATCCCCTTCCATAAAGCTGCCTTCATTTTTTAAATTTAAATTTGCAGTTCAAATGCCTAGAGAAAGGGCCGTGAAAAACAAAATAAAGTCCAAGGAGGAAGATATTAAATATAAAAGCAGAAATTAATGAAAGAACAGAAAAGAATAGTTCTAATTAATATATCAAAATCTTGTTGATTTTTTTTGTGGAAAAATTAATGAAGCAGCCAAACCACTAACTAGATTGGTCAAGGAACAGAAAAAGAAAGTACAAATATATAGAATAAGAAATGACCAGGGAGAAATAAGCTCTTAAACAGAAGAAATTTAAAGTCGTAACAGATTACTTTGCTGACATCTAGGTAAACAGATTGGAAAACCTAGATGAAAGGGATGATTCCACAGGGAACACATGTTATTTAAGTTGAGCCCTCAGTGTTAGAAAATGTAACCAATTTCCACAGGAGAAATGGAGACAGTTATTAAGAAACCCTGCAACAAAACTCACGAAGCCCAGATGGTCCACGCTGGGAAACAGGCGTCATGGAGACTAAGGCAATAACAGTGTAGGCACACCTTGTTCTATTGTACTTCGCTTTATTGTGCTTCACAGATGTTTGTTGCTTTTTTTTTTAAGAAATTGATGTCAAGATCTTTCACCAGGAAAAAGATGAGGACTCGCTTTATTGAGTGGTCTGGAATCCATCCCCCAAAACCTCTGAGGAGCGCCTGTAATTCTATCCTCTTGTCAAGTGAAGGACTCAGGGGTGAAGTTTAAGCCAATTGGCACATGACAGTTTCACGGCACTAATAACAGATGCAGTGGTGGGCACCTGGCCTCCAGTAGCTTAATCAGATGGATGGGAAAGTTCTCTCTCTACTGCTCCCCTCCTTTCCCTCCCATCCTCTCTCTCTTCCTCTCTTCTCCCTTCCCCTCCTCTTGCAAGAACAGTGGAAGACGGCCTGAGGACAAAGCCTGCATACCCGGGGCAGAGCAATAACCATTAAACAGAGCCAGAGCCTTCTCTGTGCTGCACCTGGAGCCTGCACTGCCTTTAGACTTCCGGTTCATGAAACCTTTCCCTCACAATCAGGACAGCTGAGATTTCTGTTACTTGCAGCCAAGAGCATCTTCCAGACAGAGCACACTATCAGTGCAAAAGATATCAGTGGCTCATCAACTTACCCTGACAGTGCTGCATATGCCCTCCTAACCTCTCGCTCTCTGATGCTCACCATCCCCTTCTGATTCCTGCCTTCTCCACTTAGATATATTAACGCCAATGATTCCAGAGCATTTTTGGTTTGTTAACTCAGCAATAATTAATTTTCTCTTTCTCCTGAAGGCTTAAAAGACATTCTACAGTTAAGATGACTTCATATAATTAACACAATACATGTGTTTATAATTCAGCTCTCACTTTCCTTTCCCATGGGACATGTCCTCATATTAATGGCCATGGAGACACTCCAGGGATAAACACTGCTTCCTGTTCAACCACTTGTTTCAAAATAAGGATTTTACCGAGCCCGCTCAAACCTCCACTCTTCACACCTGGTTCTAGTATATCAGATTCTCTTCTTTCAAAGCAAGATCCAGCTGTATTTTTGAATAAATAAAAATCTCCCTATGGCTGATTTTTGACCTAGATTTTTTCAATTCCAAAAAAACAGTAACTTTTCTTCAGACAATTCCCTGAACCCAAATGTAATGCCACCCATGGGACTGCTATGAATAGATGCCACTAGAGCTCCAGCTATAGTTTCCAACACCAGCAAGCTGTGACATTCTTTGGGATTAGCTGTCCCTTCTGTCAACTTGGCAGCTGCAAAGAAGTTGAACCATCATGAAATGCCGTAGATCTTTGGACATGGTGGTCCTGACCTGAAGTCATCCTAAGACCAGAGAGAGGCCTGGAACAGTACTGGAGTGTTGGCTGAAGGTATGAGGTGAGAACTTCACAGCAGGGAGTGGAGCAGACAACAGGGGCACGTGGGTGTCTACAACAAGGGAGGGAGAGAGCTGAATTACTGAACTCACAGCGCTTCATTTTCTCCAGAATTCTAGTCAGCTAAGCACGACAGTGTTTTGAACTAAGATTGCAAGCTGCTAATAAAATAATAACAGTATTTATTGCATGTATACCTTCTGTCCAGTAACATCATGGAAGCTTCATATGGGTTATGTCATTTAGTCCTCACCACGGTTCTGGGATGTAGATATTGTTCTTCCTATTTTCCAAGTTTTAATGAAAATGTTTTACCCAGGTCTTGTAGCAAGTGCTAAAAGTAGGAAGAGCTCACAGGTCTGCCTGGTTCCAACTCTGTGGTGGTGCCAAATCTCCAGGCTGCACTCAGTGGGCATTTTCTGCATGGCCGGCACAAGCGTGTCAGTATTTGCATGGAGTTGTAAATGGTCCTTAAAGAAAACCCTGACGTATACAGATTCAGGGCTACCTGTAACCCAGCTTTTTTCCTTCTCTGCATCAAACCCTAAGGCCCCGACTTTATCTAGATTGGTTTCATTACAAAAGCATGTGGTCAAGAAACTGGAGTTCAAAGGACTTTACAGATCAATGACATTAATTAATTTCCATAAAGCCAACAATAAGCTTTAAAATTTGATATATCATGACAATTGGTCTCAAAAAAGCATCGGTCATTTATACTTCCACCAACATTAATTTATAAATGTGTTTGTTTTCCCTTACTCTTAGCAGCACTGGGTGCTGTCCAACTTAAAAAGTTGTGCCAGTCTGATGTGTAAATAGTATTGCGTTTTAATTCACGTTCCTGTAATTAACAGTGAGGCTGAGCACACTGTCACTGTCCACTTATATCTCTTTTGCAGAGATCTGCCTAGTTGTACCTCATGCCCATTTTTCTTAAATATTGATTGTTTCCTATTTAACTCAGAAATAATTATTTTTATGGTAAGGTAAATTACTCTTTGTCACCTTTTAAAAATAATTGTTTTCACTTGTCATTTGTCTTGTGACTTTGTCTATTTTTTGTTTTGTGGGAGGAAATGTTTTAATGTTGTCAAATATATTCATTGTAACGGATAACCCCATTCTCTCCTCAACAATTGGAAGTGCCATATGCGGTATTTCATCAATTATTAGATGCACACCTTTTTGACATTTTCAGACCTCTGAAATCAAATTGTCTGAAACTTGCTAATATTTTATTACTGCTGTGAGTGAGGTGAAAGAGTTGTTACCTGCGTGTGTGGGCACGAATTGTGCACAGCTGTTAGTATTTCCATCACTTAGCTGACTTATTCTATCGTTAAGGGAGAGAAATTTAGTGGAACTTGGTTCGGCCTAGTCAAGCTGACACACGACAGAGCCGCAAGAAGGTCATGTGCTTTTTACAGATGAATAACACAGCGCACTACATTTACAGAATTCCCAAATTGCACCATCTCTGTGTTCCTGCAGTGAACCGCACCTGCTGTTTATGAATTACTTCATGAGTATACTACTGGGTGGCAGTGAAAGTAATTTTATGTACAGATTTTGTGGTGGTGTCTGTTAGTGAGATTGGCTAGAAGACTTTTTTTTTCTTTTTGTGGCCATCTTTATCAGTTGTGATCTGACATAGCAAATTATGCAAATTTTATTAAAGTATTAAAAGTATTCATTCTTTAAAATTTTACGAACAGGTCTAAAGTAATTTATTTCATATGTCTTTAACATTTATAATAAAAACGCTGAAGCCAAGGGCGTAGATGACAGTCATGAAATAAGATACATTCCTAAACAAGCAAATTAGGAATATGGAGATATATAATATTTCAATTTATAGTCAATTAATATTATGGTCATTCCAAGGACAGGGGACAATTTAAACTCTGGGAAAAAATGTGGAATGCCATTCCGCTGACTCTCCAGTTTCTGATTTTCAGAGTTGTGTGGGAGGTATGTATCATTCATATATATTAATCCAACATATACCTGTGCAACAAATTTTCTATATATGGAGATATACATGTTTGAGAGACAGAAAAGATTTGTATTTTATCCTTTCATGGAAATCAGCACACAAGATGAAGAAATAAATGCTTATTAAGTGAGTGTTACAACTTAATGGCTCATAAGCATCTCTTACGTACCAGATACTTTCCATACACTGTCTCAGATACCACATATACAGACGAGGAGGCAGAGAGATGGAGTTCTATGGCTGAAAGCGTGAACTCCATCTAGGAGTTCTAGGTGAGCTAGATGAGCCAGTGGTGAGCCAGTGGCCAAACCTGAGCCCATTTATTGTAACTCCCCAAACGGTGTTATTTTGCTCCACAGTGTTGCCTCTAAATATAAAAGCCCTGCTGAAATCCAAGGACATACTCCGGCTGCCAGTGATCATCTCAAACATCAGTAACTGGGTGCAGAATGTCTGAGGCTCTATGTGAACCATCAGGAGCCAAATGTTCTTGACGTAAAGACCTACTCATCACTGAAAACCAAAATTCTGCATTATGAAATACCAACGGTGAGAAATTACATTTTCAGTAAACCTGAAAGCAACATGCATAGGCCAGAAATTCCCACTTTCAGGGGCTAATCCAGGCACTTTCAAAAGAGTGCTGTTAAAAACGGAAGGGGCGCGTTCACTTCTCTCTCGCCTGTCAGGTAAGAGGGCATTTCTGTTTTCCTTCTCAGAGTTTCACCCACAGTAACAGTCTCCCCAGGACCGAGGTGGGTTGGAGGTTAAGGTCCCACGCTCTCCAGGTGGCGTGAATCTGTCCATCATTCAGTTCTGAGTCAAACCATCGCCTCTCCCAGGACTTAACCCTGCGTAACCTCAGACGTGCACTGAGGCAGGTCCGCTCTGCTCCCTGCACGGGTGGGAGACACCTTTAGACACTGCACATGTGTCGCATTCGTGGGAAAGTTGCAAGGGAAGTTTCTGCTTGGCTCGTGTCATAATATATTCATTTGTTTTGCCCAAACAAGTTGATTTATTTAGGGATTTCCTAATTTACCCTGGCCAAGCTCATTGATCAAACTCGATCTGTCAAGCAGAAGTAGGCCATGCAGTTTACCAGCAACAGAGGCAGAAATAAAACTTGTCTGAAGTCAGGTAGCTTGACTAATCTCAGAAGGAATTTGTCCAGCACTTACTTGTACACACCCTTCGTCAGAACTTTTAGTTACTCAGACTTACAATTTGGGAAAGAAAGACAGTACTCCCCATTAGAGAGTTTAACCAGTTCATTTGGAAACACCTCATAACAAGAGTTAGGTATAGAACTAAATCACCAACATATATTTATTAAGTGTCTAGTATGTGTAAGGCACTGCATTTTTAAAAAATAAAGAACAAAAAGGGGGGACAAAAAAGAAAGGCAGTATCTCCTTTAGAGTGAGGGTGGGGGCGTGTGTGGGCTTCCTCCCATTAAGCTGTTTCACAGAGCCAGGCTGGACTGAGCTTCCAAGTGACTGCATCCTTCAGTTCTCTTCCCTGAACAGATTCACTGTTTGACAATCAAGTTTATGTTTGAAACTGGAAAGGAGAAAAAAATCTAGAAGATGTCTGTGGAGAGGAGCCCCCTGGCTCCTGATTCAGAAAGCTACCAGTATGGGCTGCTGCCTCCATCTCCCCAAATCAGAGGGGACAGCAAAGCCAGGATGTGAGCACCCAACATAAAACTGTGAGCAACCCGGGTATAGATTATAGATGGGAGGGTTCCTAGGTGTGTGTGAAGGAATGGACCCCACCCGAGGGATGGCCAGTGGGACCTGAGCCTGGGGCCAGAGAGTCAGAGCCCAGCTTTTAAATTTAGCTCCTCCCCCACACCACCTTGGGCAGATCATCCTGGAAGCCACAGCCAGAGCCCTGTTGGGTGAGGTGGGGTGCTGATGAAAACAGGTGCTGACTGATCAGACTTTCGTAAGTACTCATACCTGCACCGGTTCCCACTCCAAAAAACCGGGACGTGCTCATTCTAAGAGGAATGTTTCTTCCCAAGACTGCAGTGTCTTACTAAGCTTTTTAACAGCAACTCCCTTAACGAAGTAATTTCCCAGTGTGGTGGCAGAAAACAGGGCTGTCGCTTGGCTTCCTGGTACCTGGAGTTCTCTCCCCTGAGGCTCACCTCTATTATCTTGAAGTCCCAGGAGGAAGATAAACCGGGCCTGGGTGCTGGCTCTTGCCTAACGCACACAGCTAACCAGAAAAACAGCACTACGGAATAGCATGCACCACCGGGATGCTGACAGCAGAAGTCTTGCTACAGATGGACCGTGAAGTTAAAATAAGCAACAAATATTCTCTTTTCTTTTGCAAAAAGCATTCTCACAGTTGATATTAATAATATGTAGCTAGTACAAGAGGTCAAAAAATAACAGAAGTAAAAATATAATGAAAAACAAAATAGGTAATAAGAGAAGAGCTACAATAAATATATTATTTACTTTGTACAGGCAATACTATATGTGTATTTTCTTTTTTTAAAAAAATTTAATTTATTTATTTCCAAAGGAGAAGGGAAGGACAAAGAGAGGGAGAGAAACATCAGTGTGTGGTTGCCTCTCGCATACCCCCCACTGGAGGCCTGGTCCACAACCCAGTCGTGTGCCCTGACTGGGAACTGAGCCACCAACCATTTGGTTTGCAGGCCGGGGCTCAATCCACTGAGCCACACCAGCTAGGGCCTATATGTGTATTTTCTATATTAACATTGTTAGTCCCCGCAAACAACTCTATGAGGTGCGTACTACTGTTATTTCTTTTTTGTAGATGAAAGAATTAAGGCACAAGGAGGTTTGATAAATTGTCCAGGGTGGGGCCAGGATTTAAACATATATTCTGGCTCCATGAAACAGACAGCAAACGGATGCAGCCCAAGCGGGACTTAGTGAACAAGTTCAAGTTTTATTTATTTTTTATTTTTTCCTGGGCAGACAAGACCTTTGTGCTGTTGCCCAGCAGGACATGTGAGCACAGGGGCTGGAAGCCTCGCCTCCTTAAGGCTCCAGAGCCAAGTTATTCCCTCCTGTGGAGTTGTCCTTCTGGGATCTGGAGGGGTGGTGGCGGTGGTGGTGCCAGCAACATCGGTGGAGGTGAGCAGGCAGCAGCAGGCGCCACATAGTGCCCAGGAAGATGACGACGATCACAAAGGCAGCAGCGTCCCACTGGGACTGGGGCGGGCTGTGGTTCTTCAGCTTCCCTGGCATGTCCTCCGGGTTGTCAGCTGGAGGGTCCTGGGTGCCACCTGCCTTAGAGCTCCCCAGCCGGGCGGGTCCTAACTCCTGGGAGCACAGACCCTGTTTTTTTTTTTTTTTATAGGGGTGATGGACAGGTTTATTTGTGAACAAGTTCAAGTGAACAAGTTCAAGTAAGAGGATCGAGGTGAGTGGAATGAAGTGCTGGAGAGCCAGTGTCTCTATGAAAGAGAAAAATCCAAACCGAGGGGAGGAAATATTTGAAGAGAATGGTGCTGACTTCTGCAAATTTAAAGATGATGGACTGTAGAAGTGAAGGGCTCAGAGAGCCCTGGCCGGCGTGGCTTGGTTGGGTGGAGCCTAGCGCCATAACCAAAGGGTCGCCGGTCCCCCAGCTGGGGCATGCGCAGGAGGCAGCCGATGCGTGCTTCTCTCGCTCTCTCCCTTCCCCTCTTTCTCGAATGAGAGTAACATAAAACTTTTTAAAATAAAAAAATATAAAAAATTTTAAGGGACTCAGAGAATGCCAAGTAGAAAAAAACCTACACCTAGACATATTACAGTAAAATTTAATAGCAGAGACAATGATATCATTAAAAAGCTCATGCAAAGAGCCAAATGCCGCCAAAGAAACAAGGTTAGACTAACACCATATACTTCATAGGAACTCTGAATACAGCAAGACGATGGGGTAATATTTTGAAGCACTGAAAAAGTACTTTGTACCTAGAATTTTATAGTCAGCCAAGCTGTCATTTAAGTGTGTGTACTAACAATACGAAAGACATCCTCAGGCATACAAGTCATCAGGTTTGTCGGGCAAAAATCCATTTAAAAACGCTATGGAGAAGCACTTAAATAGAAAACTTCAGGAGGATGCTGCAATAGGTATACAGAATAAATACCATAAAACACATGAGTAGACGAAAATATTTTTAAAAGAAAAAGAGTATTAAAAAACCCTCCTAACTAAAATTGTATCTATACCAGCACGGGGTTGGCAGCGATGTGAGAATGTGCTGAGATGCTTATCTTAATCACAGGAAAATACAGATATGCATTTGCCTAAGAAATCAATTCAGTTTGGTTAAGACAAGTTTTTTTAAAAATACAGAATGGGAAACCGACAAAGGACAATGTAGTCGAGCCAATGGAATGTAAGAAAGGAGGAAAAAGGAAACAGAAAGTACTGTTCATGGCAAGTGTGAAATAGGCTGGGATATTAGTTGTCATATATTATTACACAGCTAGAATAAGCTCAATGCTATATCACTATATAAAAAGTTGATTTCAGCCCTGGCTGGTGTAGCTCAGTGGATTGAATGGATTGTGAACCAAAGGGTTGCCAGTTCGATTCCCAATCAGGGTACATGCCTGAGTTGCAGACCAGGTTCCCAGAGGAGGGCACATGAGAAGCAACCACACATTGATATTTCTCTCCATCTCTTTCTCCCTTCCCTCCCCTCTAAAATCTTTTTTAAAAAGTTGATTTCAAAACAAAAATTGTTATTAGCGATAGAGAAGTTCTTAATACAAAATGGTTCAGTTTAACTTAACAGGAATACACGTGTGCCTGTGCGTGTATAATTTGCATACAAATATGTTGTACATACAATTTGTGTGGAACTATATGTAGTTTCACTGCTCACTGAGTGATCAGGCTGTCAGGATAGAATCTAACGTGAGCATGGCGAAGGTTAAGAAGCAGGCAGGTGCTACCCAAGGAAGAAAGTAGCGCACAACTCGAGGTCCCTGAGAACAGTTAACACAAACACCAGACTCAGGTGGTCCAGGGTTTACTTACAGCAAGAGATGAGAGTGGTGATGTGTGCCCAGGATCCAGCCCCTGGCAATGCATTGGTCCCCCACAGCCACGGCTTCTGTCCAGCCAACCAGGCGACTGCGTGCATCTCACTGCGGCTGCACTCACCCCTCCTGCCATGCCAGGTCTAGATGCAGAAATCCTGGGACTGGCCCGAGGGCCACCGACACACATACAAAGGAGTACACGTCAACCTCAGAACAGGAAAAGATGCTGCCTCCCAAAACGATTGGCCCAGCGCAGGCTGTGACTTCTCGTCTCCAAGTGAGGAAGTATTCCAGGCCCCAGGAACGGTCTTCAGCCGCCCAGCAGGGGAGCTGGGGAGGGTTGGGCAGTTTACAAGCTGAGCATGACTGCCTTTCACAACCTACATCTCAGCATTATAATGAGAAATAGACAAATCCACAATATTAGAGATCTCCATACGCTTCTCTCTCATAAAATAAGCAGACAAAAAAAAAGTCAGAAAGGATATCTTAGAAGATTTGAACAAAAAATGAACAAACTAGACCTGATTTATGTGTATAAACTGTTGTACTTAATTATAAAACACAGATACTTTTATAAAAGACAATGTTAACGAAAATTATATATAAAGAAAAAGACTAAAAATAAATTATCTAAGCATTTATCTTAAGAAAGTTAAAAGAAAAGAATAGCCTCAAATCAAAAGGAAGGGATAATAAAATTAACAATTCCCTAGTAAGAATGATCAAGAAACAAAAGTGCCCAATAATAGAAATGAAAAAAGGGACATCACTAAATATCCTGTAGACATTAAGAAGATAAACATGAAGAATTTGTGAATATTTGGAAATTTGGGTAAATGGGCAAATTCCGAGCAAAATACAACCTACATAAACAGACACAATATGAAATAAAAATATGAATAGTCTCACAATTATAAATGAATTCAACCCATACTGATAAAAATATTTTATTTAATTTTATTGGGGTTACATAGGTTAATACAATTATATAGGTTTCAAATGTATAATTCTATAACAGTCAGTGAATAGTATTCACTGCCCAAAGTCTGGTCTCCTTCCATCACTGTTTACACCCCTTTACTCCCTCCTGCCTGCCCCCACCTCCCTTTCCTTCTGGAAATCGCCCTACTGTTGTCTGTGCCAATGAGGTGGTTTTTTTTTTTTTTTTGCTTAGTCCCGTCATCTATTTCACTCAGCCCCCCAACATCCTTCCCCTCTGACAGCTGTCAATGTGTTCTCTGTATCTATGAGCCTGTTACTATTTTGTTCATTTTGTTCACTAAATTCCATATGTAAGTGAAATCATATGGTATTTGTCTTTCTCTGACTGGCTCACTTCACTTAGCATAAATATGCTCCAGGCCCATCCATGCTGTCTCAAATGATGAGATTTCCTTTTCTACAGCTGAGTAGTATTCCATTGTGTAAATGTACCACCACTTTTTTATCCACTCCTCTACCCGTGGGGACTTGGGCTGCTTCTAGATCTTGGCTATTGTAAATAATGCTGCATTGAACATAGGGGGCATATATTCTTTCAAATCAGTGTTTCAGGTTTCTTCAGATATATTCCCAGACCTGGAATTGCTGAGTCACACAGCCGGTGCATTGTTAATTTTTTGAGGTATCTCCACACTGCTTTCCACAGTGGCTGCACCAGTCTGCCTTCCCACCAACAGGGCACGAGGAGTTCCCTTTTCCCTACATCCTCCCCAACACTTGTTGTTTGTTGATTTATTGATGATGGCCATTCTGACAGGTGTGAAGTGATATGACTGTGGTTTTAATTTACATTTCTCTGATGATTTGCGATGTTGAGCATCTTTCCATATGTCTTTAGCCAATGGCATGTCCTCTTTGCAGAAGTGTCAGTTCAGGTCCTTTGTCTATTTTTTTTATTGGATTGTTTGTTTGTTTTTGGTGTTGAGTTCTTTGAGTTCTTTATACATTTTGGATATTAGTCCCTCACTGGATGTATCAATGGGATGTACCATACTGTGCATATTTCTCTGTGTGTGTGTGAATTATATTTCAATTAAAAAGTTTTCTTTTTTAAGAGGGGAAATGTCCCAGCAGGAAAATCTGAGATTGAGGATGGTATAGAGAGAAAGAAAAGTGGTAAAAATGAATGAACTGATAGTATAAAGGGCAATAATACAGTCTAAACTGCCAGAGTTAGAAAAACACTAGACAAGCCCTGGCCAGTGTGGCTCAGTGGATTAATTGCCAGCCTGGGAACCAAAGGGTTGCCAGTTCGATTCCCACACGCCTGGGTTGCCGTCCAGGTCCCCAGTAGGGGGTGAGTGAGAGGCAACCACCCATTGATGTTTCTCTCCCTCTCTTTCTCCCTCCCTTCCCCTCTCTCTGAAAATAAATAAATAAAATCTTTTTTAAAAACACTAGCCAATATATATAACACAATGTAATGTCAATACAAAATACAATACAATGCATTTAAGTCTGGAGGAAAGTGACGAGTTAATACAGGATGGTTTTTGTAACAGGATACATTTCTTTTGGTATTGTTAAGTATAGATATTACATTTTCAAGAAAAGCACCATATGTAGACATACATATCTTTTAATCTAGTGGAAAAGAACAATACCATGAAAAATAAAACCCATGATGAAATTTGTAATAATGGAAGAAAAGAGAAAAAAAACTAGAAAAAGCCAGAAAAATAGAAAATGTGAAATGATTTGGTAGAAATAAATCAAGTCCATAATTAAAATCAATGTAAATGTACTCAGTTGTCAAAATGCACGTGTTATCAGACTGGAAAATATAAACGACTCCTTGCTGTCTGTGAGAGAAACTCTTAAAATGTAAGTGCCAGGAAATGATGAAATGTGAATGATAAAAAAATATTCCAAGCAAATCAAAAGAAAGCTGACATAGCTATATTAGTTTTGGTCAAAGAGATTTAAGGCAAAGGGAATGAGCAGGTATAAAGAACATCCGTATAATGATTTAATATGTATTATATAGTGACAAAAGTTAATTCACCAAGAGGACATAACAGTTCCAATATTTATGCACCTGATAACATATCTTCAAAAGCAATAAAATAAATTTTGTCAAAGCTACAAAAATGATAAAACGATATATCTACCAGCACAGGGGAAGAGTTGTATGAACTTTTCCCAGTGATTGAAAGGTTAAACAACCAAACAAGCAAAAAGTCAGAAATAGAAGATTTAAACAAGACAATGAACAAGCTACCTGGAAAGAATCCTGCACCCTGTAGCACCCTGCCCTCAACAGTTGTAACAGACATCAAGCATTTATGAAAAGAGATGATGTATTAATTTTAAATTTCAACAAATTTTTATAACTGGCCTGATAAAGACAACCTTTTCTGACTGGTATGCAATTAAATTTAGAAATCAATAACAAAAGATAGCTAAAACAAACCAAAAAAATAGCAATCATTTGAAAATTGAAAATTACACATCAAACAAGAAATCATATTGGAAATATGATTTCAACAGACATAAATGAAACGTTACTCATGAAAATTTGGGGGATGTAATAATGTAAGCAGTGCTTGCAAGGATATTCGTGTCACCGAATTGAGCCATGATAAAGGAAGTAAGGCTGAACTTTTGTGAGCTGAGCTGGTGGTTTCCTCAAAGAAAAAGTCACCGGCTAAAAGAGACTTAATCTTTTTTGGAAATCTGCAGACCCTGCACTATGATTTTCCTGTTGTGACTCGCAACGGACTTCTTAGAGCATCCAAGTCAGCTCAGATTCTCTGAGAAGCCTTAGATCTGTTGCGACCCAAGGACCGACGAGCAGAACTGTCTGGGTTGCAGTCTGGACCAGCGGAAGAGCCTTTTCACTCTAGACACAAATCAAAGCTGGCAGTGCTCTCAGTTACTTGGCAAGTGTGTTAGGGCAGGACAACAGGATTTATAAATGCTACCTCCAGAATTCAAAGAGGCTCAGCAAGTATTGTTCCAGCTTCTCTGTGGCTCTGGGCAAAATATGGAATATCTTTTACGAGACTTGGGTGAAAATATATCAACATACTCTAACTTACTAAAGGGGTAAGCCTTCTAATGTGGCAGATTCTTGTGTTCCCATGGATTTTTATTTTCACGTGCTGTAAATATGTACTGTAAATATGTGGCATCTTGGGTGCCTGCTGTTTCCAGCTCTCTGGATCCTACTGGCTTGCCGTCACCCATGTAGTGAATTAGTGCGCTGTCTTGAAGAACGATACGGCAGGTAGTCACATGTGACAAAGAACAAGAGCTAAACATCCTGAGCCAGGACGGCAAATGCGTCCTGCCGCCCCCATCGAATGCAAGCAAGTGCCTCTACTATTTTCTTCAATTGTTTACATCCGTTAAAAACAACCATACGTCCCTTCATGATTCCTATTTTCTATATTCTATTTTTTTCATTGTTTAAATTTTATTTTTTAATTAGAACTTACATTCAGTATTACTTTGTATTAGTTTCAGGTGTTCGGCATGTGGTTAGACAATCATATACTTTACAAAGCGTTCCCCCAGATACTTCAAGTACCCTCCTGGCACCGTACACAGCTATTACAAAACTGAGACAGGCTAGTGAGCCAGAAACAAGGGAAACTGAGACAAATAGTTAAACCACCAGGCAGTTTACAGCTGTCTAGTAAATCTCAAAACCTTATCTTCCCTAACTGAGGACACGCAGGAGTAAGCGATTTACATTTCTCTTCCCCAGCCAGAGGGTAAATAGCTAGTAATCACCCTAATTGGGGAGATACATAACAGAAATCCAATTATTGCCATTTATGCCAACCATACCCAAAGATCATGAAGTCAGAGGATTTTGGTGCACCAGCATAAAGCTGATAAATGTTCTATTGAGATCTGCCCCTAAGACCTTCCCTAAAATCCCCACCTCTAGAAAACAGGTAAGAACCCTCAAGACAAAGACCCAGGGCAGGCTCCTTCTCTGGAGCACTCCAGGCCTTTCTTCCTTCCCAGGTGTGCATCTTTACTTCTGTCTCCTAAACTTTGTAAAGGCCCCTTTGAGACTTGCAACCAGGGGAACAACGGGCGGCAGCAGCTCGTCCTGGGCTGAGCCTCTGGACCTGTCCCCGAAGTCCCCTCTTCTCTGACTTCGCAGGAGCTGACAGCAGCCCCACGTGGCTCACTTCTCTCCTGTAATGTTTCCAGGGAGCCGAAGCAGAGCACCGCCGGGGCTCTCTCCTGTGGCTTCTTCCACCCCTAAGCCCGTCCTTGTCTCACCGTCCCCAGCTTCAGTAAACATGCTCTCAAAATCACCTGCACTCACGTTGTGAAATCTTTCCTGCATGAAGTCAAGAATCTACACAGTTCAGGCTGGCCTGAGGCAGACCTGCTCCAGGCAAAGTCCCTTCCAGTGACCTTGTGGACTATATTCCCTATGCTGTACTTCTCATCCCCATGATCTATGTTCTCATTGAGTAGGCTTGTGACGGTACTCACTTGGTGCCCCAGAACTTCACTCTCACAGGCCACAAGGTCCTAGGGGCTGCCATTTTGTTCTATGAGCTGCTGCCCTGCCATCCTGGAATGTAAAATATGATTCTCCTTTACTTCATCTTACCCTTATAACTAACAGTGTGTTCTCCACAGTTCCCTGCAATCCATTCTGTGGTTGTAATTCTGAATCAGTTGACGTTCTTATGTAGAAAGCAATAGAAACTGACTCTGACTCACTTAAGCAATATGAAAGGATTAATTTGAGATTCTGGAGAGCAGCCAGCATCAAAATAAAAGATGAACAATGAGTCCTCGGAGGGGAAAGGAACCAGTACAGTTTCAGGGATCTTATCCTCGGGAAGCCGTGGACTTGCATATGATTCAGCTGGAATCACCTTCCTCCCGGGGTGTGTCTTTCCAAGTCAAATTATGGAAAAGAAAATAGATTAATTTAGGAGTGCCTGCAGGAAGTGATACTGGGCGGGGTAAAACAATGCATTGTATAATACAACGTTATAAAACTTAATAATACATTCAAATACAAGCCTGTTTTGGCAATGTGAAAAATCCAGAACGTGGAAGGATGGAAACCTGCTATGTTCTAGTAACCAAAAATACTCACTATTGTTATTTGTGTAACTAGTGTTTTCCTCAACAAATTAAGAAAATACTGCAGATAATTTAAAGCATTTCACATGTACATAACAGATTAAAATTGCCAACAAACATGCATATAAAAACAATCTTAAATTTTGGTGTTCATGCTTTCTTTAATATTTTTAAGTTAAATTTTTTTTCCTAAAAAAAGACAAAGGGAAATAAATACAAACTGTGGAGGAAAAACGGGCCACCTATGAAACCTGACAAGCTTGGGGCCGGCCTGCGTGGCAGCCTCAGAAACTCAGAGACCAAAGTAACCACATTCCTATGGGGTCTGAACTTAAACCTGTCCAGTTAAAATGGAGTCCTGGTGGCTCGTCTTGCCCTGGGCCTGTATCTTTCTCGACTAGGGTCTAACTGAGCCTGTCTTTTTGCATCTTTGATAACACACCTTTGGAATGTCAGGATGATTTCCTTTTCCAGACCCCTCCTGGCACAATCTCCCACCAAACCAGGAGACCACAGGGCTCCTCCTTGTTACCGTTACGATGTTCACTGTTAACTGTTAACTGCCCTACACCCGCCAGTGTAGAAGAAGCAGGTGTCTATTTATTTCACTTTTTGTCCAATCCCAGAGATTCCCTCCCGTTACTTCCTCCCACCTCCCTAACCTACCACCAGTGGATTTCGTGTAAGCCTTTATGCTTCTTCCTTTGATTGTAATGCGTAAAATACGGCACAAAACTGCCATTCTCTGGAACATTTTCTCAATCCCACGAGATTTTGCTTCCTGGCAATTGTCGTCAGTTTGGCCCAAAGAAATTCATAAAAACTGGTACAGGTTTGAAATTTTAATTTACATAATTAATTAAATAGATTCTTCGTTACTGGAAATATAAAGGACAAGCACAAGTCAAAAGCACCTTGTGTTAGACCTGCTGTGAGGTCCCGATTATGAGTCACTTGAGGGCCCATCCCCAGGTTGTCACCGGGGTTGAATCGAGCCGTCTATCTGTATACAGTGTTTGCAGTGTTTACTGAGATATAAATATTTTACTTACAATATCTAAAATTACTCTGTGAATTCAATTTAAAAGCTCTTTAATATCATGTTATTTCCGCCATGATAAATTGAAAGATTTTCACAAAGTTTTTTTATTACAAATGTAAGACATGCTGATTACATTGAAGAAGTACATGCAATATAAGCAAATGTTTCCAATTACTGACTTCCTGTGATAATCGCTGTTACAGGTTTGAGATTTCCCCCATCATTCCCACATGCATATATCAAAATGTTAATTTTTATTTTCTAAAAATATTTTATGTATTTAATTTTAGAGAGCAGGGGAGGGAGGGAGAAAGAGAGGGAGAGAAACATTAACACGAGAGAGAAACATCGATTGGTTGCCTCTTAGATGCACACCAATTGGGACCAAACCTGCAACCCAGGCACGTGCCCTGACCAGGTATTGAACCTGTGACCTTTTGCTTTTGGGGACAATGCCCAACCCACTGAGCCCCACTGGTTGGGGTCAAAATATGTTAATTTTTTAAAAAAGACAATCTATAATCCAACCACTGAAAAGAAAGGATAAATACGTACCATGACAGAGGTGCTTATGACCAGAATGACAAAAATATTACAATGTATAAATATATCAAATTAACATTTAAGCTTAAATTTCCACAATGTTATATGTCAAATATCTTTCAATAAAAAATATGTAGAGAAAATATAAAGCTCGGGACAATATATTTTTATAGCATCTGTTCATTAATTCACTCAACAACTATGTACTGAATGTGCGTGATGTGCCCACTGCCGTGCTCCACTAGGCGGCCGGATTCACAGAGAACCAAACAGATGCAAATCCCCACCCACATGGAGCTTACATTGCACTGGGGAAACAAGACAACAAATAACACCACTGGGTAAAACACCCATAGTGTAAAGCAGAAAAGGGAGCTAGGAAGGAACAGGAATAGGATTCCTGGGAAGACGCATGTGTTCCATGGCTGCTATCGACTTAGCACAAACTTACTCAGTGGCTTAAAGCAACACACATTGATATCTCACAGTTCTGGAGGGCAGAAGTCCGAGCCAGGTCGTACTGGGTTAAAGCCAAGTGCTGGCAGGGATGCATTCCTTCCGGAAGCTCGAGAGGAAAATCTGTTTCCTTACATCTTCCAGCCTCTAGAGCCTTCTTGCCTTCTTTGGCTCAAGGCCCCAGCCTCAGTCTCATCGCTCTACTGCTGCTTTCACAGCCGCATCTCCTTCTCGGGCTCTGCGGCCTCCCCCGTTCACTAGTCAGCACCCTTCTGAAGACAGCCGGCCCACTTGGATAATCCAGGCTTTCCCCATCTCGAGATCCTTCACTGAATCACATTTGCAGTTACCTTTGTTATCAAGGTAACACGTTCACAAGTTCTGGTGATTAAGATGTGGACACCTTTGGAGGGCCATTATTTGGGCTAACACAGAAGTCCTCCATGAGAAGGTGCCCTTTCCAGGGAGAACATGAAGGGAAAACAGAGCAAGTCATAAGGAGACCTGTGGGAAGAGCTGTGGGAAGACCTGCAGCAGAGGGAGCAGTGGTACAGGGCCGTGCCTACCTTGTCTGAGACATGGCTGCAGCCGGTGGACTGAGTCAGCAAAAGCAGATGAGACCAAATAGTGGGGTGGTGGCTAGGGTCACACTCTGTAGGGCCTTGTGACAACTTTGGCTTTTACTCTGAGGGTGATGAGTCCTTGCAGAGGTGTTTTTTTTTTTTTCATCTTTTAAAAAATATTTATTTATTTTTGGAGATAGGGGAAAGGAGGGGGACAGAGAGAGAAGCATCAATGTGTGGTTGCCTCTCACGTGCCCCCCACTGGTGACCTGGCCCCAACACAGGCATGTGCCCTGACTGGGAATAGAACCAGTGACCCTTGGGTTCACAGGTTGGCACTCAATCCACTGAGCCCCACACCAGGCAGGGCAGTCCTTGCAGTTTTAAGTAGAGAAGTGACATCAGCTAAGTATATATTTTAATGCTCTGTGGAAAATTCACTGAAAGTTGGCCAAAACTGGAAAATTGGAGATTAGCATGTATCAGTTATCTATAGCTATGTAACAAACTACCCCGAAACGTACGGACTTTAAAACAAAAACTTATGATGTTTCCTGATTCTGTGGGATGATTAGATGTTCCTGGGCTTCGTGGTGGTGACTGCTGGGGTTGCAATTTGCAAGATAGCTTCACTGCTGTGTCTGGTACCCCAGCCGGGTAGGTTGTAAGGAATGGGGGTTGGTCAGACTTCTTACATGGTGGCTCCAGGTTCTAAGAGAGCTGAGGGGGAAGCAGTCAGGCCGCTTAAGCGCTAGGTCTGCAACTGGCCCAGTACCACTTCCCCCACATTTAATTAGTCAAAGCAAATCAAGGGCCAACTCAGTGTTAGAGGGGGAGTGGACTCCACGTCTTAATGAGGATAGACATCTGTATTCAGTTAGAAGGGTACTGCAGTGTTTCAGGTGAGAGATGATAGCTCGGGCTAAGGGCTAACAGTAGAGTCTGGGGAGACTGGTTGTATTCTCAATATATGCCGAAGGTAGAGCCAATAAAATTTAGAAATAGTGTTTTAGTCGGCTTGGGCTGCCATAACAAAATACCGTAGACTGGGGGGCCTAAACGACCAATTTATTCGCTGACAGGGCTGGGGCTGGAAGTCCAAGATCACAGTGTCCGGATGGTCAGGTTCTGGCGATGCCTTTCTGCTTGGCTTGCAGACGGTCACCTGCTTGCTGCATGCTTGCCTGGCCTTTCCTCGGTGTGTGCGTGTGGCGTCACATAGATTGCTCTCATCCTCTTCTTTAAAAAGAAAATTAAAGTAGATTTTAGAGACAGAGAGAAAGTAAGAGAGAGAACACCTATCCACTGCTCCACGCATCCATGCACACATGGCTGCCTCCTGTGTGAGCCCTGACGGGGATCGAACCTACAACCCTGGGGTATCGGGATGATGCTCTAACCAACTGAGCCACCTGGCCAGGGCTCGTCCTCTTCTTATAAGGCCATCAGACCTACTGGATTATGACATTATTTAACCCTAATACCTCTTAAAAGCCTTATCTATCTCCAAATACTGTCAAATTGAGGGTTAGAGCTTCAACATATGCACTTTGGGGGCTACAACTGAGTTTATAGCAAATAGCATGTGGAATGTGAAAGAGAGAGGAGTCAAGGATGACTAGTTTTTAGGTCTGGTCAATTGGAAAAAGAGATTTGCACGAACTGAAGTAGGGAATAAGGCTGAGAGATGGGCCTTGGGGGATGATGTGGAGTTTGGACGTGTTAACTTGATCAGGAGGAGATACTGAATCGATGACCTGATAGGAGTTTGGACTGGATGTGGGTTTTCAGTACTGGAGATATAAAGTGAGGACTCTCGGATTATAGACGCATTTAAACCCAGGAGAATGGGATCAGTAAGAGAGTTAAGAGGGATAGACCAGAGGTTGTTTTCTGCTGCAGATTAACGTTAAGGAGTTTGGGCGGGGGTGCCATGCAGGACTCGGCAGAATGGGCGAGTGAGGGAGAAGGGAAGCCAAGGGAATGTGGTGTCTGGCAGTGACACAGAAAATGACAGCTGTAGGTCCAGTGAGATGAGGAATGAGTACGGACCATCAGATTCAGTAACGTGGAAGGCATCGGTCACCTTGCCAAGAGCAGTTTCTGAGGCGCGGCAGCCCGACCAGAGACGGACTGAGGAAGAACAGGAGCTCATGTAGGGGGTTTGCCCCGGGAGCAGCAGAGAAATGGTGTGTTAGCTGCAGACAGAAGTGGACTCAGGAGATGTATTTGAAGATGGACAATATGACAGCATCTTTGTATGGTGATGGGAATGATGCAGGAAAGAGCAAAATAAAAAAAAAATAACGCAGGAAAGGGAACAATTACTCGCACACAGGGAAGGGAAAAGACCCCAGGCACTGGCATGGCTCACTGTTCACCTCCGTCAAGTCCATGTCCCCGTGTCCCCTTCCCAGTGAGGTCTTTCCTGACCCCACCCCCACCCCAGGAAACCCTGTCCTTCATCCTTTGTGGAATTATTGGTCATGCAGTAATTCTAGGCTTAAATCTTTGAAACTGCCACACTGTCCTCTACAGTAGCTACAAGATTTTACATCCCTCCCACAATGCATGAGAGTTCCAATTTTCACACACCCCCACTAACGCTTGCATTTTTTTATTGGAGCCACCGTAGTGGATGAGAAGTAGTATCCCACCGTGGTTTTGCCGATCCCATTGACTCCTTCAAATGTCGACCTCCCTCTTGCGTAAAGAACCAAACATCATTTTCTCCTAGTGCGTTCTAGCGTGGCTTGAAAAACAGATCCGCAAACTGGAATGTGTACGCTTCGCAAGAACGCTCTGGACCCTACACGGTCCTTTTCAATATTAGCGTACCCCACAGACAACACCGCCACCTCTCTCTTGCCCCCCAGTTTCTGTAATCACTCCGTAATACGGTAAATGCTGCAACCGTCTCTTAAGGGCCTATTTCTCTTCTTTTACTTTATTATGTGATTTATTTTCAATACCCAAAAGCAGGTTTGACCTGGGATTTTTTTTTTTTCCTGTAAAGGTGACAAATATATTTTTAAACAGAATAAAAACAGGTGCGTCTAAAAGGCTTCGAGTTTTACTCAGAGTCGCAGCGGGCGCCTGGAATGCAACGATAGGCGGAGGGAAGCACGCCCTCCCGGGAGTCAGGTCTTACGGAAAGTCTTCACCTTCCTCTCCCTGCCCTGGGGTGATAACTTTCTTTCAAAAAGAACCAAAACATGTTTTGCCGAATACCAAACCGTGTGTGCGCATCTGAAAGGAGACAGTCAGGCGGGGATGCCTGTCGCAGGTCGTCACGCGGGTGGGAGGGGGTGGGGTGGGGGAAGGTATTTCCTGACAGAGGAGCAGCTATGTGGGAACACCTGGGGGGGCGTATGCAAATAAGTGCTGGGAAAGAGTTCGTGGGACTCGCCTCCATTAAGTGCTCTGAGAAATCATCACAGGTAAGGAAACTTAGTGTTCTAATCGGTGCATTGAAGGGAAGCCGTGAAAGGCCACGCAAGCGACGCAGGTGTGGTCGGACCTGTGAGCGGGAGTGGTGGCCGGAGCGGGCGGAGGGAGCTGGCTAGCCCGGTTTGGGAGAGCTGAGGTCTTGGGAACTGCTCTTCCAGTAGAGTTAGGAATAATGTCCTTTCTCCAGACTATGGTAAAATAGGTATCTACTCTAAAAATTTCACAACCTACTGGTTTCCTTGGATCTGGAGGGAGAAACATTTAAATAATTAATTGCATTTATATCAGAGCTGTCTTTTACCGCCCTCATGGTCTAGGCATCTCTCATCAAAGGGGGGGCGGGGTTATGTGACGAGGGTCAGACCTCCCACAAACTCAGAGTTATTTGCTCAACATCCATAAGCCAAGATGTCAGCTCGGGTCCTTAGGGGTTTAGCCATAAGGAATTTGACCAATCTGTGTGCAAACGGTGGTGGTTACGTTCTGGCTTCAGAGCGGGCAAAGTCCCTAGAGGTGACCCACCACCTGAAAACCTGCCCGTGACACTCGTGTCGGGGACTTGAAATGGCCGTCCTGCCACGTCCTGGCCAAGCCGTTCCACTGACTGTTCATTTGTTCTTAAGTTAACAGGGAGGAATAACAGGGGCCCACAACATGGAGGTGATTTAGAGAAACGGTAACAGACCATACAAGTGTTTTCCCTGCTCGGCCAGGTCACCCGGCTTCCACGCCTTAGTCTGAACTTGTGTCTAGAGGGCGCTGGGCTGCCGCTCAGACGCCCATCCTGATGGCGCACGGCCATTCCCCGGACGCTTACGGAGGCTCGGAAGGGCACCGTGCAAGCCCGCACTGGGGAGGGCAGGGGAGGGCTGGGCACGAAGTCTAGGACGTCTGATAAGACCTGCCAGAACCTGCCCACAATAGAAAGCTCACAATTGAGTGGCGCACAACTGTTATTAACACTGACTCTTTTTGAGAGATGAGTATCGAAGGTAATATATTAATTGAGCATTTAGTACGTGAAAGACACTTCTACGGGCCTTAGTAGTAACTCACTGAGTCCTCAAATAATCCTCCGAGGCGGGTAGTGTTGTATCCCTACTTCACAGATAAAGACACTGAGGTTCAGGGACTTGTTACTTCTTCAAGGTCACACAACCTCTGGTAGCGGGCCGGAATTTGAAGACAGGCAGTATGGCTCCGGAGAGCCGGGAGAAAGGACTCAAGGGGGAGCCCTGGCTGGTGTAGCTTAGTGGATTAAGTGCGGGCCTGTGACCCCAGAGATGACAGTTTGATTCCCAGTCAGGGCACATGCCTGGGTTGCAGGCCAGTTCCCAGCAGGGAATGCACAGGAAGCAACCATACATTGATATTTCTCTCCCTCTCTCCTTCCCTTCCCCTCTAAAGATAAATAAATAAAGTCTTAAAAAAAAAGGAGTCAAGGGAGAGAGGAGAGGGAGGAAGGGCAGAGGGCGCACGGGGAGGGGAACAGAAGGGAGGGGAACAGAAGGTGGGCTTTCACGTTCTTAGAGAAAATGCTAGTTACACCATTCATTTACTGATTGAGTATTTTCATCACTTTAGCTCCTAAAGTCACCGCCAGGAAGAAGTTTAAAAGATAACTTGGGGCCCTGGCCCAGGCAGCTCGGTGGGTTAGAACACTGCCTGCGTACACCAAGCCTGTGGGTTCGATTCCCCGCTCACGGCACAAACAAGGAGCAGCCAATCACAAGTAAGTTCGTTCCACTTACTTATGAAGGCATAAGTAACTGGAACAACAAATGGATTTCTCTTCTCTAAAATCAATCAATTAATCAACAAATACAAACTAACTCGGTGACGTTTAGGCCTAGATACTAACATGACCCCTCCCAGTTGTTCGGGGAGACTTTCCTCCCAGCCTGGATCTAGCACGTCCGGGCTGCCTGTGCGGCCAGACTACAAATCCCACTATGCACCGCGGGGGAGACTGGGTCCACACTGAGGGGACGGGAGGGTGTTCCAAAGGCGCCATAGGCGAAGAGTCACGTGCATTTGTACATTTTCCGCCGCCTTTCCACCTACACACAGATCTCACCTCTAGATGGACAGATTGTCTTATTTATTAGCAGCGCCTGCAGTGAAACGTGCGGAGTTGCTTCTGGCATCAGGCATGGCAGAAGGCAGGCGCGAAGACAGCACGCGGGGCGCAGTCCTAGGACCATGCGCAGGGCGGAGCCAGTGGCCCCGAGGTCCAAACGCAGGCCGGAAGTTGAAGGCCGAGGCTTGAGTGGTTGCGGGTGCACGCTTCCGGCCCTTGCACCTACGTCGGCGGATGCAAAGGGCGCCCGGACAGGCTCTCCCGCCTCCGCCTTACGCACTCGTCCAACTTAGAGGCCCTCAGTCTCGGCTCGTCTCGTTGTAGGCCTTGACGCCATGAGCAACAAAGAAGGTGGCGTCCTCAACAGCCCTGGGCGTTATTTATCCAAAGCGGGAGGACCTTTCGGTTTTTGTCGGATTTCTCCCCCTCCCCCGAGGGATGCCCTCGTCCCTTGTAGGCTGGGGGTGCCCGCCCTGGTGACTTTCCCGGCCACACTGGCTCTCGTTAACACCTCTCATTTTTCTTAAATGCACGAGCTGTTTTTTCTTTAAAAATCTTAACGGGGTGATTACTCCATCTTGTACCAGATCAGGGAACCTATTGGTGGTGTCCAGGCTGAGCGAGCTCGAGGTTTGGGGGAAAGAAACAAAGCTTCTTTTCCACCAGTCGGCTGGGAAAGCCTCTAAGGCGAGGATCCCGTGGGCATCTAGCTTTAAGGAAGGAAGGGATGTGTCTACCTGTATTACGTTGTATCACCTCTTGGTGATGGAAGAGCCTAACTTTTTTCTCCTTCTCTACGTAAGGATCAGGAGGGTTCAGGAAAAGGAAGCATGACAATTTCCCACATAACCAGAGAAGAGAAGGGAAGGATGTTAATTCATCTTCACCTGTGATGTTGGCCTTCAAATGTAAGTTCTCTGTGATGTAAGCTGGCGAAGGAAGAGAACTAAGTAGGTTGTAACAAGATTGTGTAGCCATTGTTGTGCCCAAGAAAACAGCCTCTAAGAATTTTAGATGTGCGTACGTTTAGATTGTACTTCTCCTGGAGGTTTTGGGTGGTGGTAGGTCGGCCACGAAAGTCAAGATGACGAAAGTCTTGGCTGTTTTTCCCCATTACCGTTCCACGGGTAAATATTATGTAATCGACATAAGATATGCCACGTGACCAAAACCTAACCATGTAACTGAATATATTAGTGTGTACCTGCTATCTGAAATGTGGCAGCTATGCACACACATTCTCCAGTGCTGCTTAATGACCGGGAGAAACGTCGTTAGGTGCTGATGCGGGTGTGCGATCCTCGCGGAATGCACTTACGCTCCGGGCGGTCCAGCCTCTATTATGCTTGTTTGATCTCTACTTTGGTAGGACTCGCAGTGCAGTGGGTTTGTTTGCACCCGCATCACCGCAAACACTGAGGAATGTGTTGCATTACAAGGTAACAGTGGCGATGACGTCAGTAGGCGATAGGAGATTTTCATCTCCATTGTAATCTTATGGGATCGTCCTTGTATATGAGGTTCATCATTGACAAGAACGCCATTATGTGGCACTTGGCTGTGTATCAGGGGTGTGTGTGTGAGGTGTACATATCAGGTGTATTTACACATAGGTTCGACTTCTTGAATGTGTATTCGTTTCGTTTCCTCAACTAGACTTCTGAAGGCGGGCTATATTTTTGTTTTGACTAGCACTTCGCACAGAGTAGGAACTCCTATCTCCTAGTAAATCTTGCATGCATGGATGGATGGATGGATGGATAGATAGATGTGTATTCACTGTTCCCCTTTTCTCAGTATATTAAGTTGGTAAAGTTGTTCCTCATTTCAAAACAGAACGAAAACAAAATTCTTTTTGCCCTTCATCCAACCCCGTGTACCTTGTAGTTTCAGTGTCTTAGGAACCTGAGAGGGGTTGGCAGTTGATTCTAACTTGAAGACTGGTTTGGGGCTGGGGGACCCACAACCATACACAAGTTAGGGCTTCTGCCAGCAGCCTGCTGAGGTCTCCTGCTGCTCGAGTGTCCTCGCGGTATGGCATCTGGCCTTCTCCAGACAGCAGGGAGGAATCCACGGTCCCCTCAGGCCCAGTCTCGGGTATCATATATTGGCACTCTTGCTGCATTGTGTTCGTTAGAACGGAGGTCTTTATTTGTTAAAAAAGGAGTTTAAAAACTCTGCCTCGTATTTAAGGGGCAGGGAATTAGGGTCCCCTTTTTGAAGGGAGGAGTCACGTAGTTTGTGGCCATGTTTTAAAATGACCGCAGCACCTACAGTGATCCCCAGCGACGTAGGACAACTAGTTGTGGTTGAGTAGAGAATGTGCTAATCCCGGCTATCACTCTGGAAAAACTGCCGCGGGCCAAGCACCCCCCCATCCCCCGACACACCGGCAGAGAGCTGCTTGTGTTGAAGCACGTTTCACCGTTGCGTGTTTCGGCCTGCCTCTCACACGCAGTGTGTTGTGCTTGGGATCGCTTCTAACGTGTGCACCCGCTGTGCATCCCGTGCGCTGTGGTTATGTCCAGGGCGCAGCTCAGGCAGCTTCTTCCCCCCGGAACCTTTCTGATTGTTCTCTCGAGCTGGGTTGGTGACAGACATTGCGTTCATTCATTCGTTGCCATCCGTGCAGTCAGGAGCTGCTTGTTGAGCATCTGCTGTCGTTATGGCAGGTGTTAGGAAGAAGAATGTGGTTCCCGCTTCACTGAACCTTTTGCTGTGTTCTAGGATGGCCCCATTTTATTCGGTTATATCTCCCTTCCATACTGTGCCAAACTCCTTGAGGATCAGAACTGTCCCCTTTAACTTTGTGTTCATACTATCTAGTTCACAGCGGTCATTAATGTATTAATAATAAATAAAAAATGCATTGGATTGAAATATTAGGCAATATCCTAGCCTAATATTATCTCAATAATAAAAGACCTCATGCATTTAGGGCCTTGTCAGCTACGTGTTTACTTAATAGTTTATTCAAGTTCTGGTTTTGTTTTTATTTATTTTTAGAGAGAGGGGAAGAGAGGGAGAATGAGAGGGAAGGAAACATTGATGTGCAAGAGATACATTTCATTGGTTGCCACTCGCATGCGCCCAACTGGGGACCTGGCTCACAACCCAGGCATGTGCCCTGATTGGGAATTGAGCCAGTGACCTCTCAGTTCACAGGCCGGCACTCAATCCACTGAGCCGCACCAGCCAGGGTTGGGGGTGGGGTGGGGAGGGGGGTGTTTATTCATGTAAAATAAACTTACTGGGTATTCCTTACAGGACTGGCATTTTGCTTGGTCCTTGGAGAGACAATGCCTCTGAAATAAAGTGGTTGTGAAGACTTAAGTGGTTTCCTGGTAGTTCAGTGACTAGGTAGGGCTTGAAAATTAAGGAAGTAGGTATTGTTAAAAGTTGAAACTTCTAATTTAAAAATTCCAGTTTCTATTTTTTGGGGTATTTATATTGTGTATGGTAAGGTAATTAAAAAAACTTCACGTTACTTAGAGGGGTAGTTGGAAGTACTTTTTTAAGTAGTTATATGTGGTAATTTTTTGATAAGCTTGTGTTTACCAGACCACATGTTTTTTTACAATGTATACATCTCATTATAAGTCTATGAGTGGTAAAACCCAGCTAAAGAAAGAATATTTTGGTTACTAGCAGAGTCTTTGATCTCCAAGTACTTTAAAATAAATAAGATGATTTTGTTCTCTATATTGAGTAGATACTGGTTGCTTTAGCATGCATAATAATAACAATACTGTTTGATAGGCTTTAATTATAGAATACACGTGCTTATGGTCGTAATCATGTGTTCTTAGCATTTCAGCAGGAACTTGACGCGAGACATGACAGACATGAGAGGCTTGTAAAGCTCAGTCGGGATATAACCGTAGAGAGTAAGAGGACAATTTTTCTGCTCCATAGGATTACAAGGTGAGTAAGCATCTTTAAAACTTACTATAGTTGTATACAGTTTGATAGGTTTTATGTATATTTTGTATAATACTCTATACCTCTCTGGACAGTAACTAGCTGTTGGAATATTCTGTGACTTTTGGTCAACATTAGGATCAAAGGATGTTTTTTGCAGCAGGCAGATTTTAACTTAATAGATATAGGTAGATATCTCTTTATCAGTGAGCTTTGGTAGTGTGTGTCTTTCAAGGAATTTTTGCATCTCATAGTATTTCTTTATGATCCTTTTATTTATGTAGGGCCTGTAGCAACATCTCTCCTTCCTGGTGTTGGTACTTTGTGTCCTCTCTTTTTCACTGGTCTGTCTGGGTCAGCTTTATTGCTCTTAAAGGACCAAATGTGGTTCCATTGACACTGTCTGTTTTCCTATTTTGTGTTACACTGGGTTTTTTTTTCCCTTCGTGTACTTGCTTTGGATTAATTTGCTTCTCTTTTTCTAGTTTCTTAAGGTGCAAGCTGAGCTCGAAGAAGAAACTTCTTTTTCTAAACACAGATATTTAGTGTGTACATGTCCCTTTTAAGTCTCTAAGTATGGTTGAGCTGCATTCCTTGAATTTCGATATGTTGTTTTTCATTTTCATTCAGTTCAAAATACTTTCTCAGGGAGACTCCTTTGCTGCATGTAGGTTTCTTGTCCCTGCACTGTCACTTGGAAAGTTCCCAGGCAGTAAAATGGGACGGTCCATAGGGCCTGTGTCCTTTTTTTCACCTCTCAGGGGTCACTGTTCCACGCTGCCCTTTGTCCGGTGTCTGAAAAATCATAGTTCTATGTGAATTTTTTCTTTTCAGTTGTTTATGGAGGGAGTATAATGTCTGTCCGTGTTGCTCCACCCTTACTGAAAGCAGACATCCCTAGTTGTCATATTTTTATGAACATAATTTTTCTCGTAGTTATAATTGTAATATACATAAAACTTTGTATGCTTCTTTTTCTACTTAATAGTATATTATAGCATTCTTCATGTTTTTAAGTAGTTTCAATGAAGTCAGTTGTAGATTTCAGTTAATATCCGAGTTGTGTACAATATTTATTTCAGTCTGTGTTAAGTGATAATTAGAGGATTTCAGGTTTTCACTGTAGAGCATCTGGCTGATGTTTTCAAAGCTCCCAATGTCTTGATTATAGTGCTCCTGATATAGAAGACATATTGGCCGAATCAGAAATTAAATTGGATGGTGTCAGACAAAAGATACTGCAGGTGGCCCAGGAGCTCTCGGGAGAAGACCTGCATCAGTTCCATAGGGCCATCACTACAGGTAAGTCTGGGCTGTCTTCAGTGCTAACAGTATTTTTTAAAATAGCGTGTGACGTGATTTATGTGTGAGTTGCATGAATTTTAATTGATACTTGGCAAAATATTATTGACTTTAAAGAGTTGGGACTGCTAGTAATGTAATAGTAATGTAAATAGTAATGTAAAGGTGATCCAAAAACGTTTTTCTAACTGTGCAGTTACAGTCGTTGATCGATTTTTAGTAAAAGTCTCTCTCCTAGTAACTACTTTCTCAGTTACTTTATCCTGAGTGTGTAGGGCGATTTCCTTTGCTGACGCGGGTCTGCCTGCCTGGCGGCTGAGTGTCGGCTTTGGTAGGTTTGTAAGGAGGAATGCTGGCCAGGGGACCCGGACGTCTCACAGTGTGACTCTACCCTGGGAATTTTAGGGTGACACTGAGTTTTATATTTGTGTTAGAAGTTCCCGGGAGTACTGGGTCTTAGTGATTGTCACCATCTGTAAATTAAGCTGATCCTTGAACAGCACAGAGGTTAGGGTGCTAACATTCCACCCCTGGCAGTCAGAAATTCATGTGAAACTTTCCCAAAACTCACCGATTGCCTACTGTCCACTGGAAGCCTTCCCAGTAACATAAACAGTTGTGTAACATATTTTGTATGCTATGTGTATTATACTCATGCACTGTATCCTTAAGCTAGAGGAAATACAATATGAAGGAAATCATAAGAGACAGTAACATTTACAGCACTGTACGTATGTGTTGAAAAAAACCCACATTTAAGTGGACCTGCACAGTTCAAACCAGTGTCATTCGAGGGTCAGCTGTAGCATCAATGCATTGGTTTGCTTTTTTAATCCTCACCTGAGGATATGTTTGTTGACTGTAGAGAGATGAACATCCATCAGTTGCCTCCCACTTGCTCCCCCACGAGATTGAACCTGCAGTGCAGGTTTGTTCCCTGCTGGGGAATTGGACCCGTGACCTTTTGGCTCCAGCCGACTGAGTCACCCCGCCAGGGCTTCGTTGTTTGTCAGTGTGCGTCCGCCGACAGGAGAGATTCCGTGTAATGCAGGCATACCTAGATTTGCAAAGGAAAGTCAGGTCTGTACCTACAGAAGACGACGAGGGCTCTGTTTCTATCGCATGCTGACTCCACTGAGCCCACGTCAGTTCCCACGGGAGTCAGCTCAGTGGGAAATGAGTTCGTTTCATATTTGCCCAGTACGTGTCCAGTTTTAGCCTAAACATTTAAAATTTCAACACTAACTTTTCAGAAATGCTGACTTGTAGTGTGTCGAAATTTTTTTTGTTCAGTAATTGTATTACTGAGGTATAATGGACATACAATATTCTATTAGGTTCAGGCGTGTAAACTATACTGACCTGGTGTTTGTACACGTTGTGAAACGGCGGCCATAGTGAGTCTAGTTGGCCTCCGTCTCCATGCACACTTCCTGTGGTGACCTTGGAAGGTCTGCTCTCAGCAACTTTCCGACGGCAACACAGTATTAGTGACTGCAGTCGCCGTCGGTACGAGTGCCTGCGTACGTCAGCAGAGCTGCGGGGCTGGGGGTGTTACTAGAAGCTGAAGTGATAACGCAGACCGTTCGGTGAAGAGTCAGTATAATTTATTCCCAAAGGAGACACATTCCCATCCTCATAATTTATAGTTTACTAGCAGGGTTTTATGTGGTGTTTTAAATAAGAGCACAGAATAAAAGAGATTCGATGGATTCAGTTTGTGTTGTCCTTGACCACGGCACATTTGGCAGGGTTGGGCGAGAAGGTCAGAGGCATTGCAGGGACGATGGGTGAGATGAAAGCCCAGATGAACCTCTAGAAGAAAACATGGGAATGTTTCCATGACCTTGTGGTAGAACAGATTTTTTTAAATGGCACAAATAAGCATTAACTCCTAAAAGAAATGTCATTTGAGCTTCACTAAATTTGAGAAATGCTGTTTATCAAAAGAGATCGTTGAGAAAGTGAAAGGTGGCCCTGGCCAGGTAGCTCAGTTGGTCAGTGCCGTCCGCATGAGCCAAGGTTGCGGGTTCGATCTCTGGGTGGGGCGCATACAAGAATCAACCCATGAACGCATAATGGGTGGGACAGCAAATAGATGTTTCTCTCTC
>CM052546.1:76833252-76957592 GCA_028533065.1 Trachops cirrhosus | reverse complement strand
GTGCCCTGTCATGTCTTCGGTTTGCTTTTCTCTCTGAAAAGTTAACAGTTGGGGGGAAATGTCCTCCATGTCAAAAAAATATATATTTACATGTAAATTTTGGAAAATGATAAAAAGTGTCATTTAGTTATGAGACATTGGGGTGCATGAAACTGAAGTTCCGATCCTAACTGGGATTTTAATTATGTTTGACGAACAGTTCATTTTTTCTCTGCCCAACATGATCTAATTTGATGTCCATTTGGTTTAGTGGATTTTAAATTTTTACTGAGTATGTTTTAATTCTGTTAGAAAGTATTCCTTTGCCTAATTTGAAAATAATCGTGCAACTGAAGGAGTGGTTGAGGACATCTAGTCCCACTGCTTCATTTTGTAAAGAAGCTTAGCGATGGTGATGGTGTTGGAGTCGACTCGGACCTGTGTTATCTGCTCTTGCACCGTCTTCTCTCGAGAGCTGGCATTAGGGCTTTATTCCGTGTTGCTTTCTCCAGAGCCCCAGGCTCTGTACTGGTTAAAGACACTCACGTGGCCTCACCCATGTAAGTAAAATAGCTGTAGTTTAAATTTGCATTTCAGTGTGAGATTATTCAGTAAACAGTTTTTGTGACTGTTTTAATAAGTGTGTATCCTACCACAGACTTCTGTGATGAATTCTATGACTGCTGTGATGGTGGGAAATTTTCTGTAGGCATTTTCTGGTTATAAAAACTCAGATTGTAAACACTCTTTGTAGGAAAATGTCTGGTACACAGTACTTGGACCGGCCAACTGTATGGAAGGCTTTTAGCGCAGTTTCTGTTTCACCCTTGAACACTCCTGCGGCTTTCTGAAATCCTCCTTCAGCAGGTCGCTCTTTGTGCTTCCATCCCTCGGCGATGAGGGCGGGGCTAACTAGGGATCAGGGAAGAGAGTGTTAACTCAGTCTGGGACGCTTGCAGCCAGCCGAAGAGGCCCTTATCCCTTGACAGATGTCCTAATTTATGATGCCGTAGTTGGACAGAGAATAGTGATCATTAACATAATTTGCTTATTGCTTTTTTTATAAGATTTTATTTGTTTACTTTTAGAAAAGAGGGGAAAGGAGGGAGAAAAAGATGGAGAGAAACATCAGTGTGCGAGAGAGACATTGACTGGTTTCCTCCCGCACACCCCCAACTGGGGACCTGGCCCGCAAGTGTCCTGACTGGGAATTGAACTGGCGCTCAGTCCACTGAGCCCCACCAGCCAGGGTGCCTGTTACTTTTTACAGTTATGTTGCATGTTAGACTAGGGTAACATTTTGGAATAATAATGGCCTCTTTTGATTGTGAGTTAATACATTGAAACAAAAAAAAAGCAAACCCACTGCTTTCTAAGTTATAAAATCTTGTCTAATAAAAGTTAATACCTGTCATTCTTGTTTTAATTATTCCCACATCAGTGTAATTCAGCAGTTATAAAGGAGGGCCCTTGTGCCAGGTCCTGATAGGATTTACTCTGGGTAAATCCTACAGCATAGGCTGATGTTTCTACTTGGCAAATGAGATATTGAGGAGCAGTAAAGTTGACAAACCTACTTACCTTAGTTTACATAGCCAGTAAGAGACTGAATTGGCTTTTGAATCTAGGACATCCTCATTTTAAGCCTGTGCTTTCTGTTACACTGTCACCCTATTTGGAAGAAGGCTAGAGGCAGGGAGGTGAGTGAAAAGGCTGTGGTGGTCGTTCTGGGTATGAAATGGACAGGCCTCCAGTTTGATGTCAGCAGTGGGGTGGAGAGGAAAGGGTGTGCTTTCAGGATATGTGTGTTTTTTTTTTTTTTTAAGCTCAGGGGAAAAGAATAGTGTAGGAGAATCTTTCAGTGCCTGGTTTGGCCCCCTTGGTTGAATGGCGATATTACTTGTTAGGAGAAAATAGGAAGACAGAAAGGGTTTTGGTGTGATTAATTAGAAATTACGGGATGTGCAGGTGGCTGCCTAATAGGCAATTGCATATGTGGGTCTAGAGAACCCAGGTATAGGACGAATGTGCAGGCACAGCCCAGGCGTCCTCAGCTGAAAAGCGGTGGTTGGACTCAGACCTGAATATGATTGTCCAAGGAGAGTCTGACACTGGATCCTGGGGAAACCTCACTGAAGGAAGCAGAATAGAATATTTGACGGAATGGGCTCCCTGGAGAATCCAGAGAGGATGGGACCCAGAGCTTAGGTAGATTGACGAGCCTCATCTGAGGACAGCCACCTCCTCTGAGATGGGCAGGTAGGGTGGGTCTGGAGGTAGGCAGCTGAGATCTTCTTGCCCGATGACCTCTTTCCCATGTGCTGAGGAGGGGTGGGAGGTGGGCCGGTGGGTGGGAACTGGGGGGAGACTGGAGACAGAAGAATGACTCTGAAGGTAATGAGGTAGGAACCTAACCAGGAATGTTTAATAGCCATTGTTAATCACTTTTGCAAGTTTAACCTGACCAATAAATGGACTCTTTTCTGTATAGAAATAGGAGTTGAATGCGGTGGAAAGTTAGATTAGTTCATGGTTAGGATTTTGCTAGTTAGTTGCCCTAGGATGACAATGGGGAAAGTCGGGTGGCATTCGGCTTGGTACACAAGTACAGTTGTTAAAATAGAAACATACTTCTGTGTCTGCTGGTAAGTACGACATTATTAACTGTGATGAGTAGTAAAGTTAATTAACAATACAGATTTCAGCATATCTGGTTTATCTCAGAAGCCAAACAGGCACTGTGATTCCAAGGTACTGGAGTAGGTTTGCTAGCACTGCCCTAATAAAATGCCACAAACTGGTGGCTTAAACAACACAGTTTTATTTTCGCACAGTTCTGGAGGCTGGAAGTCCAAGGTCAAGGCATTGTTGGCAGGGTTGGTTTTCTCTTTGGCTCGGGGTGGCTCCTCTGTTTCTGGGTCCCCACATGGTCTCCCTCCAAGTGCGGGGGCCCCTGGTGTCTCTCCTGTGTCCTGTTCTCCTTTTACAAAGACCCCAGTCAGATTGGGTTAGGACCCACCCTCACGCCCTCGTTTTAACTTCCCCACCCTCTAAGGGCCTGGTCTACACACACATCGCATTACGAGGTGGTAGAGGGTAGGGCTTCAGCATGGATTCGGTGGAAACACAGTGCAGCCCATCACATGCTTTTTGGTTTGTGCACTACAGCCAGGGGGCGGGCTGCAGAGATTATGTTCTTTTTTGGTGGGGGAGACTGGGGAGTCACTTTCTGTTAAGTCGGGGGGTAGAGTGGGGGTAGCGGAGCCGAGGCCCTCTTCTGTAAACCTCCAAAAGAAATGCCCAAAGGGGAGAGGCACATAGTATTTGGGAAGTGTACTGGGAACCAGGGATAAAAACAGCTGTTCATTGAAGTCATTGATACAGAGAACAACAGGATGGTGGCCAGATGGGAGGGGTTTGGAGGGCTGGGTGGAACAGTTGGCAGGGGTTGAGAAGTACAGACTGGTGGTTACAGAACAGTCATGGGGATGTACAGCACAGCACAGGGAATACAGTCAATAGTATTGCGGTAACAGTGTAGTGTTGGGTGGGTGCTAGGTTTACTGGGGGATCACTTTAAGATATATAAATATCTAATTGCTGTGTTGTACACCTGAAACTGATATAATATTGTGTGTCAACTGTTACTGAACGATAAAAAAATGAAAGTAGTCATGTGTTTCATGCAGGGCGTGTTCCCTCAGGCTGCAGTCGTAGGCTTTGCCTCATTTGAGACGCACCCCTGGTGGAGAGGCAGCTGTCTCTGCACCCAGGGAAGAGGCCTGGGGAGAGGGAATCTGTCCTGGGTCTTATTGAACAACCAAGGGACAGCACACAGCCCCAGCAAGTGACATCACAAAACCTCCTTTCTGTTCTACTCCCTGTGTCCCCCAAGGTTAGAGCAGAGAGGGACAGAGATCGGATGGGAGGTGGGAGCGCTGGAAGCTGAAGTGGAGGCAGGCTCCCCAGTCACCCGTCATTTCAGTGGAGGAAGGAAGAGTTCCATGCTGGCCCCAGTAGCAGGTCCTGGCTCAGACAAGGGCATCATTTAGCTGGAGAAACGCAGATCAAACAAAAGGTTTTTCCAGCAGCATCTAAAAATCAAGAAATGATTTTAGTTATCAGAATGAATTGATGAAGAATTTATGCTATATCTTATGTCACTTGCTAAGCAGTTTTATAATAATTGTAACAATGTAAAAGAAATATTTTAAAATTGGCATTCATATTGATTTATATAATAATTTATATTCCTGTTAAGAGTATTTTAAAAATTATGCCCTGACCTGTGTGGCCAGTTGGTTGGGCATAGTCCCACAAAGCAGAAGGTCACGGGTTCAGTTCCCAGTCAGGGCACAGGCTGGGGTTGCAGGGTTGGTCCCTGGTCAGGGCATGTTTGAGAGGCAACCAGCTGATGTTTCTCTCTTACATGGATGTTTCTCTCCCTCCCTTCCTCTCTCTAAAAAAATAAATAAAATCTAAAAAAAAACAAACTTTGGCAGTTGCCCCGAGGGCATTGACTGTGCAGACCAGAGTTGTTAGGGGGTTCCTGGAGTGAAGGAGGGAGGGAGGGCGGGCATGTGCTTCTTTGGTAGTCAGAGAGTCGTCTCTGGGGGATTGAGGACATTTCCAGATTGCTCTGAACTCCTGCACTCAATTATGCTTGCTTTTCATAGATAAAATTTACTCGGTAAGGTGGAGTGGAAGGAGGGGCTTTGCGGTCAGACAGGCCCAGCTGTGAGGGTTGCTCTGATGGGCTTAAGTCTGTGGCCTTGGAACAGAGCACACAGCCTGCTTGAGTTCCAGCTTACTTCCCTGTAAAATGGGAACAGTAATAGCTACCTCATGGGTGGTTCTGAAAATTAAATACAGTGTGATTATGGAAAGTATTTCTTGCTTTGTTTGGCACGTAAATGTTCACAAATGTTTGCTTTCTTCCCTTCTGGAATTCAGCAGAATTATTAACCTGTGTGCTAAATTCTATTTTCCTTTTGGAAAGATACTCAGTAATACGGATTTGCTCAACATACAATCTTTAGTGCTAAAGTAAAAGCCCCGCTCAGGTAGACAGCATCCAAATTAGGAAAAATGTAAGTTAGTGGACTAGTTAGTTTTGCTATTGGTAGTATAACTTTTCATACCTCACAAGACTAAGGCTTATAGATACACATATTTTCAGTGTACAGTTTAAGTAATTGATAATAGATTTTTGGTAGAGTGGCCTGTGAATCAAACCTAGGTGTTATTTTAACATTTCATGGTCTGGTAAAGCTAACTTTTGAAAAATGCCAGGTGGTAGTCTTACAAACTCTTATAAATGCAATTTTTAAAAATTGAGATAATTTATGTAACATAAAATTAACCCTTTTGAATTACATAACTCAGTGGTTTTTGGTATAATTGCAAGGTTGTTATCCTTGATATGCAGCCATCACCACTACCTTTTTTCACCCCCACATAAATCCCTTCTCCATTTAGCAGTCACTCCTTATTTCCCTCCCGGAACCCTAACACCCCTAACCCTAAGCAACCCCTACCCTGCCTTCTGTCTCCATGGAGCTCCCTATTCTGGATCATGTCATGTAGATAGAATCATGCAGTGTGGCCTTTTGTGCCTGGGTTCTTTCAATTGGCGTAACAGTGTCAGTGTTCACCTGTGTCATAGCATGTACTGACGCTTCATTCCTTTTTATGGCGGAATACTGTTCCATTGTACATCTGTACCGCATTGGGGTTGTCTGTTCATCAGCTGATGCACATGTTGGTTTCCACTCTTCGGCTGTAGTGAGGAACGCTGCTGCGAGTGAACGTTTGCCTGTGTGTCCGTGTGGACACACGGGTCCGGTGCTCTTCGGTTCACTCCTAGGAGCGGACTTGCCGGGGCAGACGGCAGACGGCAGACAGCAGATGGTTGTTTACAACACTGAAGCCTGGAGAGAAGGTGGAGACGTGAAATTCGAATTTACAGTGAAACCTCTTGTCTTGTCTGTTCACCTTTATGTGTGGCTTTTGATGGAGGTTTGGACTGGATGTATATTGCTTAAATATAAGAATAGATGAAAATAATCAGGAGCTTTTAGTTGAGTTTCCTTATATATGTTCTAATAGAAGAACAAGGAGAAAAACAACAAATTACATAAAAGCAACCTGCAAACTTGTCTCTTACTGGCAGCTGTTTCTGTAAATAATTCTAATTGGATTTAATCCAAGACAGAAGCAGAAGGGGAAGGCATTGTTTGATGGGATGTGGCAGTAGGCTGACATTTTTCACCTTGGGGATTATTCACTGAAAATTGCGGATGTCCTTTTCATCAAGTTGAAACATAACTTGTTTAAACATCCTTTTACCTAGATGTGACCAAAAGTGCTTTTCAGTGTTCGGGGCCAGATGTCCTTGAACTGTCTCTATGGCATAGCACGAAACCAGTTTCTATAGAATAGAAATGGCCACCTCCTCTCTGACGTAACTTTAATCAAACACGTCCCGAGGACGACTTAAAAAATGACTTTAGATGTGTTGAAGGTGTAGTATTTGGTAGCCACGCACATTAATAGAAACTGACAGCACCGATGGAAGTCGAGGCCTCTGGTTCCATACCCTCTTTCTTCCCCTCTACAGAACAAGTCAGCTGACTCGCTAATTCTGAATGTCATCAGTTTGAACTTGAAGCTTGTAAGAGTATTTCTTTTGTAGTGGATTACAATGAGATAGTTCTGAATATTTGAATACCAAATTTTTAAATATTTTTATTAAAACACTTTGAGTTTAATAAAATTAGGAGAAACAGGGAGAGATGATTATAATTCACCAAACACTTGAGTCTTTTCTGTATATGAGGTGCTGTCTTCGGGGATGGGAAAGGGGCAAAGTTGTACAGTCATGACCCATGCCCTCAAAAGTTCTAGGGTGCAAAATAGGTGATCAATCATACAAAGCCAACTGAAACGTAGTGGAAGTGTGAGCTTTACGTAGTGGGTGTGAAGCCCTAGTTGGGTTTATCAAAACATTTAAACTCTATTTACTGGTAGAAAAGGATTTGTGGGAGGTCACCGCAGGCACAGAATAGCATGGAATCGTGGAAGTATATAGCAGGAGAAACTGCAGAACAAAGTTAAGGGAAAATGGAGAAAGCCGGGAAGCCGCCCCCACAGAGATACGAGTGCTGCTCACCACCTCGAGCTGCCGGCCACCCCGCACTGAGAAGGCCTCTGGGGTGGGGCGCGCATACCAGAGCCTGCGTGAAGCTTTCTCCTTGGTTGGCCTGCCTGTGCCCTCCAAGTGCCATGACACTGTCATGTCATGCCAGCTGACAAAGGAAGGATGTGCCAGGTTCCTCCTCCGTTACCGAAATAATGGAGCAGAGAGACAGTGAGTTGACAAATGGCACATCGGTTCGGTGACTGGTGTTTCTTGTTACTGTCATTGGTTTTTTCCAGTTTATGCTTTAACGATTGTAGTGATGAACACTCTGTACATGCCCGCGCATGGGTCTTGCCTAGCTTGTTCATGAGAGCTAAGCATCCGTCAGCATAGTTAGAGGTACGGTGAGTGGCCCTTGAGCTTTGCTGTTCGCTTCTGTACACATGAAGTATTTCCGGAAGGAAGTGAGAGATATAGATTGTCTTTAAGGAAGGGAACTGGCGGTCATCTATTCATAAAACTAAAATTTCAGATGTTTCTGTTGTAAATATAAAAGATATTATCCATCTTGTTAAACTCAGCTTCATTGTTTCTCAGCATGTTGAGGTTTATGAAACGTGTCCTTTTCTATCATGTCTTGTTCTGTCAGCCGAAGGCGTCCATTTTCTGGCCTTTAACATTGTTGCTCAAAATGAGTCAGGGTATCTTCATTTAGTTGTTTCCTCTTATTGCTGTATAATCTATAAAAATAATCTGGTAGTTCTATTAAAGCCTATCAGAATTTTTATAAAGCCCTTTTTTAAGTTCTTAAATTTTTTTCCTAAGAATCTTTGACATTTCCCTGTAGGAAAGTGGATTTTTAAAACTAGTGGCATGGAAGAAGAAATCGACTACATTTGTATCGGAGCCGTCTGTATAGGGTTCGGGCACAGACATGGTTGCCCCGTTCAGCGCTGGCCCCCGCCGTTCACTCACGGGTGTTGCTGGGTTTTCCACGTGTTGGATGTAGAGTTCACGAGCTCACGTTGTAGTCGGCATCCGCTGAGCTTTTGTGCAGCTGGGTGATGCTCCATTTGAAGTTTTTCATTATGACTTGCTTGTTATGTGATGCTTGTTTCTTAGTGATTTTCTCGGTTTTTCAGGACTACAGGAATATGTGGAAGCCGTCTCTTTTCAACACTTCATCAAAACACGATCACTTATCAGCATGGATGAAATTAATAAACAGTTGATATTTACAACAGAAGACAGTGGGAAAGAAAACAAGACTGTAAGAGTTTAAAACCTTATTACATCACATTTATTACGTCATTTATAGAACGTGCAGTGTGCTAGTGGTAGGAGTATTGAGATGGGAATGTTCTTCTAACGCGCGCTCTCATAGATCCCCAGTTAGGGGACGGCCCTTTTGAAAACTTGAGGCAGTGGTAGAGTGAGAACAACTGTGGGTGTGTGGAGAGAGAATGCACTCTTCCCCTGAAGCGACGTCGAGTGGGGACTGCAAGTTCACTTCGGGTTTCACTGTGTGCTCACGGCGTGCCCTTCGTGAGCACTGAAGGGCACACATTTCGTCCCCTTACTAACCCAGGTGAGACGATCACCCTCATTTTACAAGGAAGGAAACAGGTTTTTAGAGAGTTTGAGTAACTCACCAAAAGTCACACAGCCAATAAGGGTGACAGCTAAGCTTTGATGCCAGGAGTCCTAAATCCTAACCAGGGCCCTGTCCACTGTGCCAGTGTCTGTCCGCGTGTGCCACAGGGGCGGGGCCAGGTGTCCACCTCACGGGGGTGTGAGGGGTTCGATTGAGAGGTTTTAAATGAGGCTGTGGGTAGCACACGGCAGGCTGTCGTTATAAAGGTTCACGTAAAGGTGTTATGTAGTGAGAGCTGTCAGTCACTCAGTTCTTGATGCTTGTATCTGAAAATTATACAGGTTTTCCAAATTAGGAAAAGAGAGTTTTGCAGTTTGACTTTTACATAAATACTGTTTTCCCCTGGGTTTCAAGAGACAATATTTAGGCAGTGAGGTGAGATTTTGAATATTTGGTATTTTCTGAGATACCAGTATACCTAAAGGTAAAATTAAAAGTTTTTTCTTTATTTTTCATCTTTTTTTGTTTTATTATTTCAGAATTATTCAGAGTCAGGATAGGGAGGCAGAAAATGGAAGGAGCTGTAGAAATAGTGTGTTCTTGAATATTAACTAAAATGTTAATGTTGAAAAGTGAGACAATTTGGCGTGACACACAGGAAGCTCTTATGTATTTTCTCAATTTTTTAAATTATATGAAGCTTATTAAGGAGGCACTTCATTTTGGGAAGTAAAATTTCTTCATAATTTTGATTCGTTTACTGAAGTTCGCACAACTTCCTTTGAAGTTCTAATTCAGAGTGGAAATAGGGCAGACAGTAAAAAGGAGCTGAGAGAGAAGGCGCTGTTTTCAGGATCTGGGCAGTAGATTACTCTAAGGTTATGGTGTTGTAACATTCATACACACTTTTCAAATTGTTAAGACCACAGTTATAAATAATTTCTCCTTTTAGTGCTAAAGATTCTTGGTGCTAAAAATCCTGGGAATTTGGTAGATGAAGGTATTTTGCTTTGATGTGCCTGTTGAGAATATTGTGAAAACCATTTAATTTTTTACAACTTCATTATGAAAAATTTCAGACATTCCAGAAAAGCAGAGAAAACAGTAACAGATGAGCTCCCGTATGCCGACTACCTGGGTTCAGTCATTGTCAGCATTTTGCCGTATTTACTTCATCTACATATTTTTTGCAAAGCTACTTTAATTATAGATGTGATGATATTTTACCCCTAAATGCTTCAGATCCATCTTGAAAATCTACATTTCAAGTACTTTTCTTTTTCCTAGTTTCCATTATCAATCAGTAAAGCAGAGATGGTTTCTTTGACATTTGTTGAAGTTTGTTAATTTTTTAACAAGCTTTTATCTTCTTAGTTATGACCAGGGAATTCCTTCTGTCTAATGATAGAGATAAGAACATTAATATTTTAAGCAAAAGTTATTTTTATAAATGACCTATTAAATGCAGCCCTCATTTCCTTACTACAGTCTGTGTACCCTTTCTAAAAAGATGCCAGTTCCCTGGCTGGTAGCTCAGTTAGTTAGAACATTTTTCTGTTATACCAGGATTGCAGGTTCAATCCCTGGTCAGGGCACATACAAGAATCAACCAATGAATACATAAATAAGTGGACAAATAATTGATGTTTCTCTGTCTCTCAAATCAATTAAAAAAAAATGCCAGTTCTCTTAACTGTTCATAGAAGCAAAACAGAGCAGATGTTTTATGTCATGATGCAGTTCCAAAGGCATCAGAATAATTAGGAAGCTGACTTTGGGTGCTCATCCAGTTCTGTCATTAACTAGCTGTATTACCTCTGGTGTATCTTGAACCCCATCTCTTAATACTTTACATTCAGAGGATTGGACCTCTCAGGTCCAATCCTTCACAGACCATTCAGAGGATGGTCTATGAAGAGTAATCCAACAATACTGAGTGATCATAATAACAGCTAAATTTGACTGATTTCCTCCCTTAATTCTCAGTGACTTTCTATTATCTATAGATAAAGTTCAAGTTCCTTAATGTCACTTTATACTCCTGTCTATCTCTCTAGATTCATCCTGTACTAATTCTTATTTTAAACTTTACTTGAAAGAAGTACCTCGCAAGTTTCTCAACTATACAACCCAGCTCTTACCTGCATGCCTTTGCAGCTAGGTCCCTCCCCCTAAAGCAGCCTCCAGTGTGACTGCACCTACACCTAAGACTCATACAGCCTCTTAATAACAAGTTAAGCATTGCCTCTTCCTGAAAGAATCCAATGTAGAGGGAGAAACTGATGTGGAGAGAGATTCACATGATGATGGTAATGGTAATTGACAGCAGCTGACATTTATTGGTATTGACTTTGTGTTGGGCATGATGCCAAGAACTTGGTAAATGTTATCCTTGAAATAAACCTCTGAGGTAGGTACTGTTATCCCATTTTACAGATGAGGAAACTGAGGTTTAGAGAGATGAAATAACTTGCCCAAGGGCATACACCTTATGAAGCAAGGTCCTGGAAGAGGTGGGAGGAGATGGGTCAAGGTCATTTGGAAGAGTTAACCTCAAACAAGAGGAGGGACAACTCATCATCTGAGACTGGAGGATAGAAGGTAAAGATGGATGTGGACATAAATAAGTTTGTTTTTGTTTTTGTTTTTTTTTTTGTAGGCACAAGGTAATTGAGAGAGCTTATAGTACATGACCTGGCAGATGACCAGGCCGTTGAAAGTAGGCAGGATTGTCTACTGAGAGTGAGGAGGCTTGGGATTGAGTAGGGGGCTGAGGAGAGTAAGGAAGGTTTGGAATAGTGTTTAAGGAGAGGGGAGAGAGAACCATCTAAGAATAAGTAAAAGGACTGGTGAGTAATTTGTAGTGGTACAAACTGTATGTAGACGTAACTTTTGTATTTTTAAGGTAATGGGACTCAACCACTTGAATAAAGGACTAACAAAAATAGGGCTTAATATTAATTCAGGCTTGTGCTTCTGCTGGATGCAGTAGGAAAATAGGGGTCTGTAGGAACTGAGGAGGATGTAGCCAGAGAGGGAGTAATAAATGAGGATGGTCCGTGCTGCGCATAGGGGCAGAAGGGAGGCCAGAAAGGGACCGCACCGCAGGGCTCAGGAAAACAGGAAGTGATCACAAACTTGGAGGGCTTTGGGATTTGTCATTCAGATAAGTAATTGTCATGTAATAAATTACTTGGGCCTTGTTTAAGAATGTTTTTATTGTGTATGTCAAGTGAAGTAGGAAATAGTCGATTTTGTAATGATACAGTGTTAGATTTCAAAATTGTCTTGAACTCATTTAATTCAGCTCCCTGCCCAAGGCATGAATGCGTCTTGTAACATCACAAAGGGTCAGTAAACAAAATAGATCATTTTATTTAGAGATGAGGATGGCTGATCTGCTGTTGCTTTTGTACCTTCTAGTAAATGTGATGCACGCATATTCACTCCTTTTCACGGTATAATTTTCTTTGTGTGTGTGTGTGTGTGTGTGTTGTGTTTTCGCCAGCCCTCATCTGATGCCCTGGAGAAGCAGCTGGATTCCTGGAGACTGAGAATCACGCCTGTTGACTACCTGCTGGGCGTGGCCGACCTCACAGGAGAGCTGATGCGAATGTGCATCAACAGCGTGGGGAACGGGGACATCGACACCCCCTTTGAAGTGAGCCAGTTTCTACGGCAGGTTTACGACGGCTTCTCCTTCATTGGCAACACTGGACCTTATGAGGTTTCTAAGAAACTGTACACCTTGAAGCAGAGTCTGGCCAAAGTGGAGAATGCGTGTTATGCTTTGAAAGTCAGAGGTTCAGAAATTCCAAAACACATGCTGGCAGATGTCTTCTCAGTGAAGACGGAGATGATTGATCAAGAAGAGGGCATTTCTTAGAGTAACATCACTCAGTCATTATCTCCTAAGAGAGGCCAGTTTGTAAGACTGTTATTTAGTATTGCATTTGACTTTATTGTGGCTTTTACCTAGAAAAATTTCAGTTTTACTTGTTTTAGATTATATACAGGTTGTACATAAAATGACTGAAATGAATCATTTTCTATATCTTACTCATGAAAGTTGGCATACAGATATTTGCATATATGCCCGTGTGAGTTTTTGCTGGCTAAAGTTCGTCGCTTATCTTTGTGATGTGAACATGCTTCAGAGCACTTTCTGCCATATCTGTTTTCATATACTTTCTGTGAGTTTTTGAGTGGTGATAATTAGTGGGAGCCATTTAGAATTTAAGTTGGTGGTTTTGTTACATGTGAAAAGATTTCTTAGTTATACATCTGCACTTCAGCTTTTTGTTTAAATTTCTTGGTACTATTCTGTCAAGCCTCCAAAATAAGCATAGTCCATAGAGCAGAATTAAAAATTAGTAAGTTATCAATATACTTGAATTTTATGTGGCATTATGGTAAAAATTCACATTATAATCTGGCTCATTTAGGCCATTTTGAATCCGTTGGAAACAGCCTTCCAGAAAAGTTGACAGAGATCCAGATGTTAGTTACTACATTTAACTTTTGTTCTTTATCACAGAAAGTATGACAGAGAATTGGAGCTAATATTTCCACTACTGTTTGAAGTATATACTTGTACATAACTAAAAAGCTTTCAGCAATGATTATTTAGCAACTTTTTTGTTGTGTTATAGTAACATCAGGCATGTTTAGAGACTTTTCCTATTCTAGCATCTGTAAGAAATGACATTTAAATAATTTTAATGAAATTTTGAAATTTTTGAAATACTAAATTAATCCAAACCTTTATAGTTGTCCAGTTGTATTCGTTGATAGTATAAAAAGTTGCCAAAGAAAATTTATCCTGTACAATTCAGCAATAAGACAATGCCCACACAGCTGGGGGGCCAGCGGTGGTCTCTGGTCGCGTTTGGAGTTGGGCCTCGCCTGCGGAAGTCAGTCGCGGTGCATTCCCACGGCGCGGAGCCGGCTGGAGCGGGCGTTTCCATCTGGTTTCGGGAGTTTTGAGAATTCAGATACTGGGTTTTATTTTTGGAAATATTAGTTGCTCTGTTTTTAAGAGCTAATTCTTTGAAAGTGTAATTTCCCCAAAAAAATTACCTGGAGGAAAAAAATAGGAATGCCTAATAAAGCGGGTTGTTTGTTTGCTTGTTTGGGTGGTAGTGAGTTTTTTCGGTTTTCCTAGTCAAAGATTTTTGCTGAAATGTAGTCTCACCACCTGTTTCTGTGTTCTCTGCCACTTGAAGTTAAATTTATGTTAAAAGTAAAATGACACACTGATACCACCTGTTCAGATTCCAAAGTCTGAAATTACAATTACAGTTTTTTAAATTGCACTCAGCATGTACTGCGTGTATACAAGCAAGCCGTTTTCACCCACTGCACAGGATGGTAGCTTCTGTAATATAAGTACATGTTAGAGAAGTATATATTATCTACCTTATTAAAAATTCCTTGAAAAACAACAAAAAAAGTAAAATAGTAATGGATTGATGACTATCTTACACAGGCCTAAAACTGAAGTCTTTGAATAAAATGTTAAAACAAAGTTACTCTTATTTTTTGATCATATTGAGAAATACTTAATCAAATTGATGTATAATTTTTGGCCCAACCAGGAAACCTAATGTAATAGGAAGATTTATTATTTCTTAAGATAGGTCCAGAGGTTGGGAGAGTTTTAGGAAAGACATTTCTTCACATCTCATTCACGTTCCCATCCCTCTAAAGCCGTCAGTGGAAAGGAGAATTAGTCGACCTTGGCTGACCAAGGTGCACTTCATCCGAGAGGAGAAGGGCGGACACTAGAAACCAGATCGGTGTCTCTGACACAGCAGAGGGGGGAGTGGCTTGTGAGCAGGCAGTAACCGCAGCTACTGCAGGTAGGGGTGCCAGTGTTGCTGGCACACCTCCACATTGCATGGTAACTAGTGCCGTGGGTGTTCGTTACACCAGGAGGTACAGGGTCCCTACGTATATCCTGAACATCTCCCGGTTTTACAGTGGTGGTTCTGACAGCACTATCTGTTCTGCTTTTTATCTTTATCATAACACGAAACTGGTTCTAGGTCACATGGCAAGTTGCTGACAGAATTCTGAAATAAAATTCAGTTATTTCCTTCACAAGTAACTCCTGCATGTATTAGATCAGTGGTTTTTCAAAATACACATTGCAGAGCCTTAGGGCTTTTTGAAGATGCATCAAAGAAAGATGCTATTTAAATAAGATGGGCAGAATGGATTTAAAAACTTGGTCCAGAGTCTTTGCTGTTTACAAAAAACTTCCCTTTAGATTCAAAGACACAAATACATTAAAAGAATGGGGAAAATATACTTCATGCAAACAATAACCAAAAGAAAGCTACACACAGGGGTGTCCAAACTTTGGCGTCTCTGGGCCACACTGGAAGAAGGAGAGTTGTCTTAGGCCACACATTCCATCCACTGTGACACGTAATTACCAAAAAATCTCATCATGTTTTAAGGAAACTTAAGACATGTGTTGGGCTGCATTCACAGCTGTCCTGGGCCTTGGGTTGGACATTCCTGCTAGACCAATGTACTTTAAAAGTAACTTTCTAATTTTTTTTTTTTTGCTTGAGACAAAGATAGAAGGTTTGTAATGGTAGAAGATTTGTCCTTTGATGAGAATATATTGTATATGTGTTTGTGTTAACAATAGAGCCCCAAAATATGTGAAGCAAAATTTTATAGAATTGAAGGGAGAAATAGACAATTGGTTAGAGTTGGAGACCTCAGTACCCCAGTTCCAATAATGGACAGAAGAACAAGACAGATTAGTAAGGGAACAGAGGACTTGAACAACGGTGTATACCAATTGGATCTAACATACATATACAGAACACTCCGCCCAATACAGGAAGACACATTTTTCTCAAGAACACTTGGGACATTATCCACAACATGTCAGGCCACAAAACAACTTGCAGTACATTTTAAAAGACTGAAATCCTACCAAGTATGTTCTCTGACCACAAGTGGAATGAAATTAGAAATTAATAACAAATAAATTGTCAAATTCATGGAACAAATATATGGAAATTAAGCAACATACTCCTAAATAGCCAGTGGGTCAAAGATGACATCACAGGGAAATTAGAATATACTTTGAGAGGTGGGGAAAAAGACAACGTATGATGTAAGGGGTGAAAGGAAAGCAGTTCTCAGAGGGAACTTTATAGCTTTAAAAAGTTATTTCAAATTAATAACCTAAAGTTCCACCTTAAGAAACTAGTAAAATAGCAAACTAAACCATAAAGCAAACAGAAGAAAGTAATGAAGATTAGAGCAGAAATAAATGAAGTTGGGCATAGAAAAACAATAGAGAAAAGCAGACCAAAGTTTTGGGTTTTTTTGAAAAGACCAAAATTAACAAACTTTTGGCTAAACTGACCAAAAAAAAAAAAAAAATTGGCTGCAATTGCTAAGATATGTAGTGGATAGGAGACATTGTACCAACCTAGCAGAAATAGAAAGTTTTTAAAGAACAGTATGAACAATTGTGGCCAAGCAGTAACAAATTGCATAACCTAAATGAAATGGATAAATTCCTTGGAACTCAAATTACTGAAACTGAATCAAAACATTGAAAATCTAAGTAGAACTTTATGAGAGAGATTAAGTTACTAATCAAAAAAGCCCAGTGAAGAAAAACCCAGGACCAGATGGCTACATTGTTGGATTCTCCCAAACATTTAAAGGATTAATACGTCTTTCCCCCTCCCTGCCAAAAACATTGCATTACTTCTGTAAATCAATTTTTTTTTAAAAAAGGAGGGAATATTTTCTAACTCATTCTTGGTGGCTACAATTAGGCTCATACCAAAGGCACCAAAAGAAAACTGGATCAGGATCCCTCGTGAATATAGATGCAAAAATCAAGTCACTTACAAAAATGATCGCACACCGGGACCGACCTGCATCTCACGCCAGGAAGCATGTTTGGCTCAGCATGAATAGCAGTCAGCGTCATACATCACATGAATATCACAGAGAAGAAAAAACATGGTTCATCTCCAAGAAGCAAGTCATTTGACCAAAGCCAACAAACATTTAACAAACTCGGAATGGAAGGGAAATTTCTCGTGCTGATGAAGGCCATCCAGAAAAACAACTAATAACCTTATTTAATGGTGAAGGAACTGAAAGCTTTTCCTCAAATACAGGGAACCAGGGAGGTAAGGTGGGCTTACATACAGGAAACCCCTAAAGAATCCTCAAAAAAGAAATTATAACTAATAAGTGAGTCCAGCAAAGTGGTAGGATATAAGAAAATTATACAAAATCACTTGTGTTTCTATACAACAGCCATGGAAAATCTGAAAAGACAATTCCATTTAAATACCATTAAAAAGGATAATGTATAGGAGTAAGTTTACCTCAACAAATGCAAATTGTACACTAGAGGCCAAAAATATTGCAGGAGAAATTAAGACCTAAATAAAAAGCCACCCTGTTCTCATGGAATGGAAAATAAAATATTGCTAAGATAACAATATTCTGAAAATTGATTTATAGAAGTAATGCAGTCTGTCAAAATTGCAGCTTTGTTTTTCAAAATTGAACGTTCTGATCCTGAAATTCACTTGAAAAGCCAAAGGACACAGAATAGACGGTACAGTCTTTGACACACAGCACCGTTGGGGGACTCGTTTCCCGAGTTTGAATTTGATGCCAAAGCAGCAGTAATTGAAGTGTGGGACTGGCAGAAGGATCAATATATTGATCGGTCCAACCAAATCAAAATTCTACAAAGAAACCCATGTATCGGTGGTCAAATGATTTGTGACAAAGGTGCCAGGACTGGTCAGATAAAAAAGGCCACATTTCATTGATAAGAAATATCCAGAACTGGGGAGGTGGGGCAGGGACTACAAACAAGTGTGGGGTTTATTGTTGAGTGATGGAAATGTTCTGGAATTAATAGGAATAGTTGTACACCCTTGTGAAGATACTGGGTTGGCCAGAAAGTCCATGTGGTTTTTTATTTTTCCATAAAATAAAAGTCACTTTTTATTTTCACTAACAACTTTATTGATTTGGATATTTTGCGTATGTCAGCTATCTCCTGCATGGTGTGAAGTTGATGTTCTTAATGTCTTGATTTGATTACTATCAACTTCCTGTCTACCTGACCATGGAGCATGGAACAGCGAGAAATCTCCAGCACGAGACTTCGCAAACCACTTTTGACGCTTTCGCTCAGTCACAGCACCTTCTCCATACACTACAAAAGTCTGTGCTTCAGTTGTATTTTTACTTTTCATGAAATAATAAAGCATAATATGCCAAAAATGTGTTTTCTTCCATCTTCAATATTAAAATGGCTACACAAAAATTTACCGATTTTGATTTTTTTTAATGCACACTGATAGGGTAGCTGTCACAGTACAATCTAACAAAATTGTTTCAGATGAAGTTAAAAGACAGCTAAACACTACTAGAGCCATCTTATGGAAAAAACCCTAACAAACTTTTTGGCCAAAATGCTAAAAACCACTGAATTTTATACTGTAAGATGGTGAACTTTGTTACGGGAATTGTATCTGTATAACACATTTTTAATACATTTTTCAAAAGTGGGTTGATTTGCCCTGACTGGTGTGGCTCAGTGGGGAGTCGTCCCACAAAGGGAAAGTTTGCCTGGTACGATTGCAGGTCAGGGAGTGTGCCTGGGTTGTGGGTTCTGTCCCCAGTCAGGGCACGTAGGAGAGGCAGCCGATCGATGTTTCTCTCTCACATTGGTGTTTCCCTCCCCTTCTCTCTAAAAATAAAACCTGGCCCTGGCTGGTGTGGCTCATTGGATTGAGTGCCAGCCTGCGAGTCAAAGGGTCGCTGGTTCGATTCCCAGTCAGGGCACATACCTGGGTTGCAGGCCAGGTCCCCAGTAGGGGGTATGTGAGAGGCAACCACAGATTGATGTTTCTCTCCCTCTTTAAAAATAAAAAATAAAAATAAAAATAAATAAAACCTTTAAAAAAGTGGATTGATCTGTTTCATGGAATTTTGCTAGAAATTGCCTGTGAAACCACTTGAGCCTGGTATTTTGCTTGGGGGAATTTTTTTTGAAACTGTTCAGTTTATTTGTGTAGGACTATTTAAGCTTTCCATCATTTCTTAATGGAAATTTTTTTTAGGATTAGTCCATTTTGTCTCCATTTTCAATTTTTTTGATACAAAGTGTTGTTAATATTATTTTATTTATATCCTGGCTATATCTGTATCTGTAATACAGGGTGGGGCAAAAATAAGTTTACAGTTGAGTACTCAAAACAGCGTTTATTCTTGTATTATTATTTATTAATTATTGCATTTTTCATATGAACAACAGTAAAACTACTTTTGCCCCACCCTGAATATATTTGCCAAATGTTTCTCTTAATCTTTTCAAAGAATTAATTTTTGCTTTTTTCGTTTGGTTTTTGATAGTCCTGTTTTCTGTTTCATTGATTTATACTGTTTTTATTATTTCCTTTCACTTTATTTGGGTTCTGATATTTTATATCATATACAATTATATAATGTTTTTTACATTTTTGTTCAGTTTTTAGACTTTTTCGCAGCGTCTTAAGCATTAGTTTTTAAATGACTTTCAGAAAATGCTTATGCAGTGCTGACTGAGATCGTGCCAACCAGTGTACGTTCTTTGTAGCCCTGGGTTGATCCACCTCGATCTCTACTTTAGAGACTGTAGGGTCCCTCCCTCCATTTGGGTGTTTTCAGGTGCCTGATTAGCGTCTGTTGGCTTCCCAACACGGATCTCCTGTCTTTTTGGTGATAGCCACCCTAACAGACATGAGGTGACAGCTGACTGTGGTTTCAATTCGAATTTCCCTGGTGATTAGTGATGCCGAGCCCCTTTTCATGCACCTGTGGCCCTCTGGGTGTCTTTAGAGAACCGTCCAGCTCCTGTGCCCATAAAAATCAGATTGTTAGGGGTTCTTTTGCTATTGAGTTGTATAACTTCTTTACGTGTCCTGGTATTAGCTCTTTATCCGTTTTATGACTTGTAGATACTTTCCGCCATTTGATCGGTCGCCTTGTCATTTTGTTGATGGCTTCTTTTGCTGTCCAGAGTCTTTTTAGCTTGATGTAGTCCCACCCATCTTCACTGTTGTTGGTTGTACTTTTGCTGTCAAAAGCATTTATTTCTTACTGGTCTACCTTTTCTGGAAGAATCCTGTAAGCTCTCTCTGTGCCCTTTTGCCATAGGCTAAGCAATTGCATCCACCATGTGTTGCTTTAATAAACGTGACAGAATCCAGGCTACATGAGAACACAGGTCCAGAATGTTTTCCCATATTCTTCGTGCAAATGAGAGACTCCAGAGCCGTCTCTTCTACCTCATAGAATGCACACAGCACATGCACACACACGTGCGTGCACACGCCCACAGTCGTGTCCCTGGAGCACCTGTTAGCACTTTTGGGTGCGGAGGCAGGAAGGCCATAGTGACATTGAACAGACAGAACCCTAATGCACTGACTCTTTCGCAATGACAGTTTGGGCCACCCACCCGGGGAAGAATCTTGACTGAGGTTTTGGCTGAAGGCACAGCGAATAGAATGAGCAGAAGAGGGAAGTTACAAAGACGTGTCCCCTCAGGAGCAGTTGCAGAAACAAGGACTTCAGTGACCATGCATATTTTCTCCCTGCTTTGTAATGCATGTATTCTATTATTAATCAGCTGTGTCTTTTTTGTGTGTCTTCCTCTACTTTTACTTTATATTGGGTGTGTCGGTGGTTAACCTTTTAACTTAGTCTTCAAGTTACAGGATGGCAAAGGCAAGCAGTATTGAGCTGAAGAGGACTGGACATCAGTGATGGGTAGTGACTGTCGGGACTCTGTCCCTCCCCGTTAGGAAGCAGGTGAAGCACCTTGATTGCATGAGGGGTTGTCGCATCGCGTTAGGTGGGAGCACGATGCCCTTTGGAAGGTTAAACCCAGCGGGAAGGGCATGTGAGTACTGAGTACCCAAAGGAATGGACCAGGCCAGGCATTGCCTGTGGATATTTGGGACTAGAACTGCCTTCTGGACTCTCACTCTGTATTGTAGGAAGTGTGGAGGCCTCACTTCCTGGACTCTTGCTAAGTGGGCTTTATTTGCAATCTGCCAGTGAGAGTCACATGCAATATTTGAAAAACAAAAGAGAACCGAGGCCATTATTGTTCCTTCTGCATCCGAGGGCAGGTGTGAGGGCTCGTGCATACGTGAGGTTTCGCAGGAACTTGGGCGTTCGGTTAACCGCCTGCTGCGGTGCAGCAAGCTGCCGAGATCAGCAGCTGTGGTTTCCTGTCATTCCCAAGCCTCCTTGATTCCCTGAACTCACTGGCAGCTTTCCCTGACCTTCCTGTCACCCAGCCCCTCCAAGGTTTTGGAAGCACCTGTGTTAAATCCTTTCCCGAGGGTAATATTTACCTAGCGTGCTTTCTGGTTTCCTGACTGAATGCTAATGGAAACAGATAAGAAATTCAAATGGTTTTTAAGTGTAGGAGGAGATGCCTGATCTCTCTCATAATACAAGAAATACATATTCAAATTACGTTGCCACTTTCCACTTGAGAGATGGCTGAGATTTGCAACAGGTCGATGACACCGTGGTCGTGGAGGAAGTGGGCCCCATGCCGCCGTGGCAGTGGAGGTTGAAATGCAGCTATGAAACGATTGCTCTCTGCAGGGGTGTTTTGGCAATACCTCAAGTTCATTCATACATTTGTGAAATTACATGTTCAAAAATACTCATTACAGTATTGTTGTGACTGTAAAAAGTTTGAAACAGGAGTCCTTCCAGGGAGGACAGTTACATGAGCCGTGGTCCAACCGTAGCGTTAGATGCTCTGAAGCCATCTGAGGAGGAGGAGACAGTTCTGCACGCACTGGTGTGGGAAGATGCCCAAATTATTTGAACTGGAAACAGCCCGACGCAGATCTGCCACGCCGGTGTGAAAAAGCTTTAAAAACGTGCCTGTCGCTGCCAATGCACAGGATGGCCCTGGAGGAACGCACACAGTGAGAGCAGTGCTCGTTGGGCACGCTCCTCTGAGATGTGGTCGGTGAGCGAGCTGAAAAACCAGAAGGCCCGTCGTTTGCTTTCTGTGAGGCAACGAGCGCAAAACTAGGGCAGTCAGTGTTGGCATTAGCGTAGTTCTGATCCACTTTGTCCTGCCTTCTCTAAGATTGCGGCTGTAAAAAGAGGTGGGCCTGTGGATGGTAGACCAGGGAAGCCAGAACCTTCACTTTTAGCAAACAGAACAGCTGCTAGAGTCACTTTTTGATCCTGAGTTTGATAAAATACACGTGCAACCTTATTTCCTGAGTATCTCAGCTAGTTGCATACAAACGTGCTTTTATTTTTTGTACTCTAAAAAACTCTTAATCCCTGCTTCCTGAAGTGTGTGTGTATATACACGCATATATAATATGTTTTTCCAGAATCCAATTGCTGTCCTCCCCTTCTCTCTTAGACTCCCTCACTCTTGGCCCTAACGTTCACCAGACCCCTGTCTACCCTTTATACTGTTTAGTTCGGCATATACCCTCCGTCCTCGCCTTACTCGATTGCCAGCAGCACCTGGCCAAGGTCACTGTCCTCTCCTCAGTGCGCTTTTCTCCACTTGCTTCCAGACACGACACCCTCAGTCTTCCTCCTGTTTCACCGGCTGCTCTTCAGTCTCCTTTGTTGGTTCCTTCTCATCACTGTGACCACCGTCATTTGAGGACCGCAGGCTCAATCCTGGAACCTGCTGACCTACATTTATCCCCTTCGAGGTCTGGTGCAGTGGTGTAGATTTAAGCCCCACTACGTGCTGCTCGTTCCAGCCCCGACCTCTCTTCTGAACTGCACGCGCACGTGTCCGCCTCCAGGCCAGCATCTCCACGCGAATGTCCGGTTCACACGTCAAATTACCATCCCAGAACTTTGCTCGTCCACTGCCCTCAAACCTGCTGCTTCTCAGTCTACAGCAGCATCCTCCTTCCAGGTGAGTGGGCGTAGTAATAGTCAACCTTGACCCTCTCTTTGACCTACATTGTGCATCCAGTCTGTCAGGATGTCTGTAGGCTCTGCATTTTAAACACACCCACAGTCCGACTTTTTTTATCATCCTGGACCAAGCCCTCGCCCTCTCTCGGGTTACCGCAGTCACTTCCTGCCTCCATCCTTGCCTCCCTACAGAGTAGCCAGAGCGAGCTTTCCAACATACAGTCCGACCACTTTGATCCTTCTTTTAATACCCAAGTCCTTGCGAGGGCCCACAGGACTGTACAGTCAGCCGCTCCCTTTGTTTTAACTGAAGCCTCTCCCGTTGACTCACGTCACTCCAGCCTCCCTGGACTCCAGCTCTTGACCTTGATGGGGGCTGTTCCTTGTGCCCGGTTTGCTCTGCTCCCCAGATACCTGCACATTAACTCCCTTAGCTCTTTATAAAGTTTGTGCTAATATGCCACCTCAGTCTAATTTAAATTGTCATTTGCCACCTACTGTCAACCCACAACTGCTGTACACATTTTCAGAGGGTGCATTTCATGGAATATGATGTAAATGGTAGCCTTGACATTGTGGAAAGTAGCATTCCCTTACTACATAAGTAATATATATCTTTCATGTATTATGCTTGTTACTAACGAGTAGATAAGCTCCCCGGTGGGCGGAGCGTTTTTCTCTGGTACTCATGGGTGTATCTCAAACACACTGGACAGTCTGTGGCACAGGATGGGTACTTAGTGCATTATTTGTAGGCTGGATAGACAATTAGATTGTTTTCAAGCTTTGATACTGCAGATAGCCCTGTGGTGAATGTCTGTGATGGTTAATTGTGTGCGTCAGCTTCACTGGGCCGTGGAACGCTGAGAAGTTTCAGTGTGGTTTGGGATGGGAAAAACATCTCCCTCTCGTTAGAATGAGCAAAGCAGATTGCCCTGCCCAGGGAGGTGGGCCTCCTCGCAGCCCCTAGGGACCAGCACAGAACAAAAGACTGAGTAGGAGGGGATTGCTCCAGTCTGACTGCTTGAGGCTGTGGTCTTTTCTGGCCACCACCCTGCCTGGCTATCAGTTTTCTTGCTTCTGGGGCCTGCTGGGTTTTGAGCTGGAATTGACACCCTCAGCTTTCCTGGGTCTTCAGCTCACTGACTTCATATTTTGAGATTTTTTTCAGTCTCCATAAATTGCCCAAGCCAATTCCTTATAACAAATCTCCTTATACACACATACACAAGCCCTCCCACCCACCGACACACACATAGACTATGTGGGCGTGAAAAGTGCTCGGTTTTAGAGTATGCGCATATTCAAGTTTATTACAAATGACTAAAGTGCTTGACCCAGTCTACGCCTCCTTTTGCGATTGTAGAAGCGTTTTGTGTTTCCACGTAATTTTGCCAGTCCTGATGGCCAATCTGACGGGTTTTAGATGCTATTGCTTTCGATTTTTATATCCCTTCCTGCTACTAGTTTTTAACCTGTATGAAATTGTGTTTGTAAGCCAAAAACTAGTGCATATTGGCACCTTTTTGTGGTTTATTCTAACAGCAAGTATCTCTGCAACTGAAACCAGTTATGTCTCTTCTTTCGTAAAGCACTGGTTCATTTTTACATAAGATTTCTTTCCCAAAACGTCTCGTGGCCTCTTGACCATTCTGTAGTTCTTTGCAAATACCTTCTCCTGGCCTGTGGTTGGGAGTATGTTGTCTTTTCTCATACCGAAATGTTCTATTTTAATGCCATCGAGTTTGCCAGTCTTGTACAATTTCTGTTTTTATCGTCTTATTTAAGAACTTCATGCATACCCTGATTCCATAAATATATTATCCTGTATTTTAATCTTATGCCTTTGCCAGTTAGGTTTAGGTCTGGATTTTTTAAGTTTTTATTTTTGGTATTGTAGTGTAGTATGGGGTATGGAGAAATTATTTTATTTTTCCCTGTAGATTGAAAACTTTATCCTTTCCCCATCAATTTTCAATGCCATCTCTATCATCCTAAATTCTGATAAAAACATGGATTTCTTTGTAGGCTCTCCCTTTTCATCTCATTGGCCCATTTGCCTGTCCCTGTATCAATCACACACTTGTTAATTCCTATAAAGTTATAATGAGCTTTGATAAGTGAGATGATACCTTCTCCCACCTTGTTTTTCTTCAGAATTGTCTTGATGTTCTTGTATTATTTCTTTTTTCAATATTTGATAGAATTCTGCATCGTGTTTTAAAATTAATGGGCTCGTTATAAGGGAGAAAGTATCTTTAGTTCTGTTCCTTTTATGCAGGTTGACTTAAATGAGCTTTGCGGAGCCTCAGTGAGTGAATTAATTATCACCAGAGTTGGCAGGGAGACATCACCCTCCCGTGACAAATAAAGGTCACAACTTTAAGCGATCCGTTTTCTAAGTAAACATTGTAACTTTCCTATAACTAGCATGTTTTGAGTGGAATTACATATAAATAGTCCTGGGAGCGGTGGAGTACTATCATCAAAGGAAAACGCATGGGGACTCTCTGATGGCAAGGCACTAGAGTAAGTATAGACTAAACTGAATTTTTTTTATCACAAGCCTATACATTTTAATTAACCTTTTCTTTACTTAACACAGTGCCAGGGCTACTTCAGGACTGTCTTCTCAAAGCACTTTGGTCCAGTCTTCCCTGCCTGGGACTTTTGAATCGTATAAGACTTCCCGTCACAGTGCTACAATGAGTTCCCCCAACCAGTTCTGGTTACTGAGTATTTAGGGGTTCTTTTGAAATGCTTGTGATTACAAACTGAACTGACGCCGATGGCCGAATTACTGTGTGTTCACCTGCATCTTTGTTTATTTCTGTAGGATAAATTGCTGAAAGTAGAATGGCTGGGTAATAGGACTGTTTTTATTATTTACTGACAAATTGAGTTATTTTCTTCTAGGACAGTTGCCAACCAGGCTCTCTTCTTAACGTCTCGGTCCCCAGGTTTCTAAATGACGTGGACATATGTTTCCATGGGTCGCTTCCCAAAGCTGTAGGCATCCCACTCGAGTTTTGTCCTGAGGTCACTGAGAGGTTGTCTCTGGCATGACTTCCACACCTAACCCCACCCTGTCACAGTTAATAGGAATTCCGTGTGTTCCACGTGCTCTGAAGGATCGGTACGTGCGCCAGAGGAGAAGGTCTCTGTGATTACTTTTCAACATGCAAAAGAAAGTGATGTGCCTCCCCTGTATCTGCTGCCTTTACCAGCCCCATCCTGCCCCCCTGAACTCCATGAGATTAACAGATGCTATTTCTTGAATCCGCACGAGAGTGCTGTCAGTGACGGCAGGGTCCTGGCGTTACTAGGACCAGTGATGTGATGCACTCAAATCGGTGGGAAAATATTCCTCCAGTCTTCCAACCTGCAATGACAGTCTACCTGCACTTTTCTGAACCCACTGCTACAGCAGAATGCTATGCCAGAAACCTCCACAGTGGACTCGCTTTATTATGCAATATTATTTTGTTAAATTGTAAATTATGTAAAGTATCACCATTATTCCTGTTTAAAACATTGCGAAGAGACATATATGATTCCAAGACATTATCATTGATCTTGCTAAGTTTCATAACAGCATTATGACTATTTAAGAATAAGTACGTATTTTGTAGAGAAGCCTACCATATTATTTAGGGTTTAAACAGCACTCCAGGTCTGGGATGTGCTTCAAACTTCAGTGGGGAGGGGCCCGGGGGAAGGGGGGGAGGATGAGAGGAGGGTGGAAGCAAGTCTGGCAAAGCTCGTTGGCTTTGTGTGATGTGTGTAGGGAGGCTCGTTGTACTATTCTCATCATGTGAACATTTGACATTTTTCGTGATTTACTAAAAGGGTGGCTTAAGTTTTCGGGGGAGAGAAAAAGAGAGGGAGGGAGAGAGAGACACTTGGGGAACTCAGAATTAAAAACTGAGAAGGCCGAGACGGCCAAGGGAGAAACTTGGCTGAACCAGCTTTGTTATGAATTAGCTTCCTGCTGCCATGTGATGCTACACACACAGGTGTGGGTGTGTACATACACAGACACAACACACAAACACACATGTGTGTGCACACACACATACAATTCCATTTCTGAAAGCCCTTGTCTGCGTTTCAATGACTTCTCTCACTTGTATTGGTTAGGACATTAATACCAGAAGGAGCATTAGAGATCATGTGGTCTGTCCCCTTCAACATGGACAGGGCGGGGTGAAGATAGGGTTACAGCAGTGAGCACTCAAGACAGGTCATTCTTGTATTACTATTTATTAATTACTGTATTATTTACTATGCGAACAACCATAAACCTTGTGTCTAGTCCTCTGCCCAAGCCTCTGTTTATTGCTCATTTGCCATCACCACGCTGTTGAGCAATGAAAAAACGGAGATGTTGGTCTATCTACACGCAGGAAGCGGAGACCGTGGGGTGGGGCGAGCGGCTTTGCCACTGTTAAAAGGATGGGCTGAAATGACCCCTTCCCTGGAGGCCAGGCCTTCCACGTCCATTCCCGAGCTGCGCACGAGCCGGTCCCTGGAGTTGGCCCTCAATGCAGAATTAAAATGACTGATTTCACTGCAAGGTGAGCAGGAAAACTGTTCTGAAACCACCTCATTTTTAAAAAAATGTGAGGCTGAATTCTGATCTTACAGATTTCGTTCATTGGCTATAAAACTCTCCATGTTTACGTTTAAAATGCAGTAGTGTGGAGCTGGGTTCAGCAGGAGTGTTACAATCTGCATAGGAAATGAGATTTTCCTTACAAGACAGGCAGAACCGGGGCCTTACATCTAGAATCACAGACATCATTCATAATCCAAAAGGTGCCTGTTTTCAAGCCCAGTGTTCTCATCTCCACCCAGTGGCCCCCACTCTGTCTGTGATACTCTCTCTGCCCACTCCCCTTGGCCCCTTTAGTTTCTAAGCTAATCTCAGTTTCCTGAGTTCTTTCAATGCTTTTCTGTCTTCCGTTTTTCCCAACGCTGTTCCCTGGACTTGCAATGCTTTCTTTAAGGCCGAGCTCGAATTTCACCATCTCCAATCTTCCCGATAGCCTTCAACAAGGAGTCTCCCTGTTTCGTGGCGATGCCTTGAAGTACCACAACTGACACGTACTGTCTCACAGTCCTGGAGGCCAGACGTTCAAGGTCAAGGTGTGGGCAGGGCTGGTTCCTTCTGAGGCTGTGAGGAAGGGTCTGCTCAGTCCCTGGTGCTCCTCGGTTTGCGGAAGTGTCCACCGAACCCCTGCCTTCCTCCGCCCAGGGCCCCTCCTGGCAGCGTCTGTCTCCAGACTCCTCCGTGTTGTAAGGCCACCCTTCCTGTTGGGTCGCAGCCCACCCTACTCCAGTGTGACCTCATCAGTGACATCCGAAAGGACCCGATTTGTAAATAAGGTCACATTCTGGGGTACTAGGGGTTAGAATGTCAACATATGAATCTTGACAGGGAACCACCATTCAACCCATCAAATTCCTTTTTTCGAATTTCCTTACTACTTCATTTGTATTTTGTTCATGGAACATATCACATCCTATGTGGTTGTCTGTGTCGCCTCTCCGTCTAGACTGTAAGAACTTTGGGGTCCGGCGCGTCTTTATATAAGCTACAGTGCCAAGCACAGAGGGCGGGTGAATGTCCGTCGGGGGCCTTGCTGTTTTTCTCATGGCTCTGCCCTGGTCCCCTGGCCGACCTCTACCTCCAAATGGCAAGACGCAGGATTTTTACTAAAATGGAGGCAGGCACGGGCTTTTTCTGTGTGCCTGTCTGCACGTGGTCGAGTTCCTGCATCATTGCTGGAGTTGGGGCAAAGTGTCCATGATATGAACGTCAAGGACATGAGAACCCAGGGGAAGATGGTCCACTTCCTGGAGTGGGCCAGGAGTGAGGGATGGGATGGAGATGGGATGGAGAGAGAGAGAGAGAATGCAAGTGTGGCTATCAGAAAGTGGGGAAGACTCTGAGTTACACACTGAATAGGTAGCGTGATGTCAGAGAGTTAGAAAGATGCCCCAGGAGAGGTACACGGAGATCACGAGAGCGTTCCAGAATGCGATGCTAATGCTAGTGTCCGGGACAGGGTCCCGGCGGTGAGTGTGAACACCAGACCAAGTGCCGGCTGCAGGACGCAGCAAAGGGGCAGAGGGTCTGCGCGGGGCCCAGGTCTGGGCGGCACGAGTTCCGGGGTCAGAAGTGAGAACCGAGTACCGAGTCTGAGCAGGAGCCCCGCATTGCCTTTCCCGGGAGTTTGCACCGTTGCAAAGGCCGGGACTAGATCCGTGAGCCCAGCTGACGGGAGGCTGCACGTGGGGCGGAGAGGGGGAAGCTGGAACCGGGCACACGAGTGCCTGTCTTGTAGAGGCCGAATTCATGCGCTGGTCATTCAGTCCAAACACCGAACTGGACGAAAAGGAAAAACAGGAAGTCATTTTCCCTGCTTTCAAGATGCTTGCAGATTCATGGAGAAATAAAACACATCTAAGAAAAATGGGACAATCCTGGAACTGTTCCTCACTGAGTGGGCGGGGGTGGGGTGGGGTGGGGAGTGGCTCTCTGGAGGGGATTGTATTCCTTCGTGCGCCAGGGGCATCACCTAGGAGCTTGCTGAAAATGCAGGTTCTCAGGCCCTGCTCCACACTAACCAAACCAGCACCTCTGGAGGTGGGAGCAACAAACCTGCTTAACAACCTCAACCTGTTCAACGAGCTCTCCAGGGGAGTCTCACCTGTGCTGCTGGTCAGGAGGCAGAGCACTAGGGCTGAGCAGAGGATGGGAATCTTAACCAGGAGGCAGGAGGGAGGGGGGATGGAGAGTGCCGGAGGGAAGCCTGTGCGGACCTTTGAAGCCTGCAGTTAGGAAGCAGGAGTGTGTGGGCGGGAGAACAGGGAAAGCGCCTGGACTGACAGAAGGTGACTAAGTCGCTTAAACTAGCATTTCCCCAAAAACGTGCTCCTCAGAGATGCCCCATGAAGAAAGGATTCCAAGGGCAAGTCATTTAGGAATGTTAGATCCTATTTTGGATTCTGTTTTAGATTCTGCTTACTCCTCTTGGAGATTCACAGTGCACATGATCACGTGAAAGGCGTTCAATTTCTTTCTTTTTCTTTTTAAATTTTCACCCAAGGATATATTTACTGATTCTAGAGTCAGGGGGGGAGAGAGAGAGATCAGGGGTGTTCAACATTTTGACATCTCTGGGTCACACTGGAAGAAGAAGAGTTGTCTTGGGCCACACATTAAATACATTGCAACACATAATCACAAAAAAAAAATCTCATAGTGTTTTAAGTAAATTTATGATTTTGTGTTGGGCCGCAGGTTGGACACCCCGGGTAGGCAATGATGCTCCCACCAAGTGAGCCACACCAGCCAGGGCTTGATTTCTTTAAAAAATTATGTCTATTTAAGAGGTTTTGACCGTTTGCTAACTCAGGGTGGTCTGCAGACCAGTGGCGTGAACACCAGTTGGGAGCTTGAGACAAATGCAGAGTTTCCGGCTCCCCCGGAATCAGAATCTTCGTTTAACAGGCCGAAGGCGCTTGCTGCTCCCACTAGAGTTTGAGAAGCGCGGGGTTCGCCCGTGAACCCCCGTTTGTTTCACAGAGTGCACAAGAGCCGCTCTGTGGAACTCGGGAAATGCTGCCTTGGGCGACAGGAGGCCAGTGATCTTGGCCACCGTGATAGAAGTGGACGCCCCTTCGCCCCCTCGCTGCACAAAGCACTCCCGCGTACCCTCGCTCACTCGCAGAGAAAAGCTCTGCTCATTCCACTGCAGGGGGCAGTCCCACCCAGGCACTGAGCTCAGCAGGGGGGCTATTCAGGCCGGGTCACGTTCACGCAGAAACCCGGACCCACTGGTGGTTGGAAATGCAGGTACCTGCTGGTCAGCCCAGGGCGGGGGTGGGGGCGCCCAGCCACCGTTCACACTGATGGTTGTATTCCAGTGCTTCATCCAAATGTTTGTGCTACCTTTGACCTCCGGTAACTGAAGGGCCCTCGAATTAAGCGCCTCTGAGTCTGTGTGGTTTCTAGCTAAGATGTGCCACAGCAGCCTTCTTTTCAAATATGCTTGTTGAATTAAGACTTACTTTATTTAAAAATTTACTTTCAAATTATTGCCCTAAAATGTCATTCCAAATTATTCTTTAGTTGTTCCAAGTGCTAGTCTTTCGGGAAGCAAGAATCTTGTTCTTCTCATTTGGAGCCCCCAACAAGATTGTAGGGGTTTGCTGATTTACAACAGATGGTGGGGAGGCAAGGTGCCTGGAGCCCTGTGACCCTGAGATTTTTGGGGGGGCTCAAAAGAGGTGTGATTGCTTTACATCTCAAAGGTATGACTGAAGAGAGCTCTTTCTTAAAGGTGACCGTTGAAGTGTGGAATGATGTAGTGAGGACAGACATCGTGGTACCTCCAGGAGATGGCTGAGGGGGCAGCAGCACAGTCAGGGCTGGGGACACTGCGGGTGGGGACAAAGAAGAGCACAGCACAGGAGGTGGTTCATGAATACTGATAAAGGCGACACAGAGTTCAACCTGAAACCAGGAAATCGAACCTCAGCCGTCCCGCTCCGACATCTGCCAGCAGCGCCGGCCTTTGTGTTAAAAGGAGGCGGACCGGGGAGTGAGCTGAAGAATGGGGACTAGTTTCCTCTCTTTGTGCCCCAGTCCCCCCTCCTTGTACACACCCTCCATCCTGAGTAAACTCTGGGGCGTGGTGAAACAGACCACATCAGAAGCCTGTGTTACTCAGAAGGGCACAGGACAACCGGAGTCAGGAGGCCAGGCCTCGAGGGAATATGTGAGGGTCAAGTTTATACAATGACCCTGAGCAGCATCAGCCTTGTGAGGACAAATCAGATTTAACAGTGTTTTTCTATCCTGAGGCAGAACCTTGATAGAAGAGGGACTCGTGATACAGTTTTAGACACTGGAGCCAGGGGGGCCACAGTCAGATGTGTCTCCCTCTGAGTGTTTGCAGAACTTGGGGTATGACCGTGACAATGGATTTCCTGGGAGCTTCTGCCATCTAGTGCCTGGCAGGAGAGCAGTGGAACCCCCCCACCCCCACCCCACCCCCATCCGTGCTGCCTTTGTCAAGTTAGGCGTATTGGCACAGTGTGAGAAAATTATACAACCAGCAGGATGGAGCTGGGTAGAGCAGGTACCCAAATTCCATAAAGATTGATGGATGAGCCCTGGCCGGGTGGCTCAGTTGGTTACAGCGTCATCCCGATACACCAAGGTTGTGGGTTCGATCCAGGTCTGGACGCATGCAAGAAGCAACGCATGATTGCATGAGTAAATGGAATAACAAATTGACGTCTCTCTCTCTCTCTCCAAAAATCAATCAATAAAAATATTTTTAAAAAAGACCGATGACAGAGAAATTGGGTGAATGTAGTTAAGTAGACCCCAAAGCGATGTACATGCCAGCTCTTCTCCCTTCTTTGCCGTTCTGTGGCCTCCCTCTTCCCCCTCTCGCCGGCTCTTCCTCAGGAAGGTGGCAAGAAGGTGCAGCCACTCCTTCCACGCCCCTCCGGTCACGGCCTGTGTTTCCCCTTCTTCTGTTGTCCTGTCCACGCAGACAGTGCCGGTTACACGGACTGAATTCCCTCAGGAATCCACTAGACATCGTGCCTTAATATAGATACTCCTACATCCATGGCTTATCTTTTTAAACAGATTTTATGACAATACAAATATCATGTTCACTGTTGAAGCTTTGGACTGTATAGAACAGTCGAAAGGCCCCACAGTCTCTGCACCGGGATTATTGCTTATCTTTGGGGTTGGGTGCCCTTTGGAGATTCGGTTAAGGTAGGAAATCCTGCCTCGGGAAGAAGGGACACAGGAGCTTGTCAAAGAGCCCAGGTGGGGACTGGGCCAGCCCTGCGGTCTGCTGCTCCCCGGGGCTCCTCCAGACGCAGCTTCTGCATGCGCCGAGGCTCCCCTGCCTTGCACGCTTGCAGTCACCTCGTCTGCAGACCTTGATCTCGGGGCTTCTGAGCACTGCGGGTGGACCGGGGTGACCTGGTGAGCGGGCAGGGGCGGCTCCCACCTACGTGCGAGGCCGCAGCCCTGGCGCATCTGGAATCCTCTTTGACCACATCTGGCATCTCTGTGCTGGGAGGTCAGGCAGAAAAAAATAATAACCTGTTTAAATAACAAATTCATTAAGTTATTTTTAAATGTGGAAATGTAAAAAGGAAAACAGAAATGGTTCATAATCCCATAGTTTAGCTAACAACACTTCTGTGGACATTAAAAAAAAAGTACAGACACAGGCTTAAAACATGCAAAAGAGCAGAGACAGGTTCAAAGGGAAAAGTAAATAGCCTTGCTCTCCAGCTGTCCCTCTTTCCCAAGACAACCATTGTTATGTTCCTTCAAAATATGTGTGTGCGCTTAAATACAATATGTATTTTTACTATTTATCCCTCTGCTCGTTTCTCAGGGATAGACCCACATCAGCACATCCAGTACACCTTGTTAAGGGTGCGTAGGGGTCCGTGTATAAAGTTCCATCATTTAGTTTGCTAATTTCCTACTCATGGGCATTTAGGTGTCTAGTGGTAGTTCACTATCACAGCCTTGTACCAAACACACGCTTCTGGGTGGGGATATACACAGATATATATTTTCCTTTTTCTTTATTTTAAGAGAGAGGGGAATAGAGAGAGAGGGAGAGAAACATCAATGTGTGGTTGCCTCTCACGTGCCCCCCACTAGGGACCTGGCCTACAACCCAGGCATGTGCCCTGACTGGGATTCGAACTGGTGAAGCTTCTGTTCGCAGTCCGCACTCAATCCACTGAGCCACACCAGCCAGGGCTGGGTGGGGATATATTTTGCTGGGATAATCCATACAGTAGTCCTAGGGGTGGATGTGCTAAGTTATGCCGGATAGAACCACGTTTAATAAATGGATGGGTAGATTTTGTTAAGTTGCCCTTTGAAAAGGTTGCACAAATTTATACCCTCATCAAAATGCGAATGAGGTTGAATGTCTTTTTATATGTCAAATGGCATTTAATATTTCTTGTTATGTAAACTGCCCATTCATTTCCTTTGCTCATTTTTTCCACTGGGTTGAACATTCTCCTTTCTGATTTGGTTGGGTTTTATAAGGAAAGGAAATTAGCCTTTGTCTGTCATTGTGCTTTGCAGGTGTTTTCCCCCATTTGTCGCCTGTGTTTTAACTTTGTGTTTAGTTATTGTTTTGTTTTGCTTTGGTGTGGGTTTGCAACAGAGACATTTTAATAATTTATGTGGCAAATTTGGCAGAGTGCCTCTAGGCCTGTGGATTTTCTCTCTTATTTTCAAAGGTTTCCCCCAATGCAATGCAATGCAATCAACCAATCCATCAATCAATTGCTTTTTATTCAAAACACACGTACAACTTTCATTGTTAGGAAAGTCATATGATCAATGGAGAAAGTTTACAAACTACATATATGCAAAAGGTCAGAGTCCTACAGTCCAACTCCCAGAGAGAGTCACTGGAAACTCTTTGTTAGAAAAAGTTCCAGCTGTTAGTCCTATGCAGTAATTAAGATTGTGTTTTGGTGTCCTGAGCTATACTTGTTAAATATTTGAATTGTATTTTTAGAAACCAGCTTTATTGAAGTATAATTTTATTGAGGTATTGAAAATTCACCTACTTTCAGGAAATTGTTTTTAGTGAAACTACAGAGTTGAGCAGCGACCCCACAATCTTTAGAACTTTAGAACGTTCCCATCATCCTGGAGAGAAGCCTCACGTCCGTGTGTGGCCACGGCCCACTCTCGCCGCCCAGTCCTACACGACCACCGATGTGCCTTCTGTCTCCGGGGGTTTACCTGTTCTGGACGTTTCATACAGATGGAGTCATACAGAATGTGGGCTTTCGTGTTCGGTTTCTTTCATTTAAGTGCGATGTTTCCAAGGTTCACTTATGTCATGGCTTGTACCATCACTTCCCTGTTTTTGCTGAACAGCGTTTCGCGGACTGGCTCGTCCTCATTGTGTCCGTGCATTCATCAGTGGCTGGACATTTGGGTTGTCTGCCCTTTCTGGCCGTTGTGAGTAACGCTGCTGTGAACATTTGTCTACGGGTTTTGTGTGGGCCTGTTTGCATTTCTACTGGGTGTCTGCGTGAGGGTGCAGCTGATGAGTTATGTGCGCCCTATGCTAACCTTTGGGTTGCATTTTTGAGGAGCTGACTGGGCCTGATGTGTACTGAAAACTCCACTAGAAAAGGGAGTCAGGAAAGTTTGGAGGGAAACCACCCCCGAGAGACAACCTGTCTGGTACGGTGACTTTGGATAAAGCCTAAGGTTACCTTTGGGTCTTGCTGTGGCAGAGTTTTAAGACGGGTTTCTTCTGTCTGAGTTTTGACTGAGGTGCCAATGTAATAAACCATCAAATGGCAAGATGAACATGAGATCGAGCCCCACCTGGGCACAGCTGAGGAAAGCTCTATGATGTCCGAGGGGGCGGGGCAGAGCAGAGCCTGCATGCCCAGGTTCACAGCCGCGTCATTCACAATACCCCGCAAGGCGAAGCAGCCCAGGTGTCCATCGACGGAGGAGTGGGTCTGTCCACACAATGGAGTGTTCTTCAGCCTTAAAGGGAAGGACATTCTGACATCTGCTCCAGACATGAGTTCAGTGAAATAAGTCGGACACAAGAGGACAAACACTGTATGATAACTACTGTGAGGTACTTACGTGAAGTGGGAAATTGCAGCGTGGGGAATTGTAACCCACCCCACTGTTTTCTGACATTGTTTCTGTAAGTGCCGACTCTGATGAATGTGTGGCTTGTGGATGAACAGCAGGTTTGTATGAGAATCCTAGGAGCCAGCTCCAAAAGATGCAGAACAATGCCCTGGCTGGTGTGGTTCAGTGGATTGAGCACCAGCCTGTGAACCAAAGGGTTGCCAGTTCGATTCCCAGTCAGGGCACATGCCTGAGTTGCAGGCCAGGTCCCCCGTGAGGGCCATGTGAGAGGCAACCATACATTGATGTTTCTCTCCTTCTCTTCCCCTCCCTTCCCCTCTGTCTAAAAAGAAATAAATAAAATCTTTTAAAAAAAAAGATGCAGACTCTGACCTTCAAGCATCCCAGCTCCAGGAGATTTGCTGACCTTCATCCATGCAGCCAGGTTGACATGAAGCCAGGATGGCGCATACCGGACTATCACTTGTCTTATTGGAACGGATTCTGCTCCTCTGCACAAAGAGAACTTGGCAACCCCCTCCCTTGACCTCTTTGTTCTGCTCCCCTCCCCCTCCTTACAAAAGCCTCTGCCTCCACTGAGAGGCAGGGATGGGCTTTGAGACGTGAGTCCCCCATCTTCTAGGTGGCCGGCATCTGAATAAACCACTTTCCTTCACATCAGCACCTGCCTCTAGAGTACTGGCTTTCGTAGTGGCAGGGCCACCCCGCACTGGGTTACACCTAGAGCAGTCAAATGCACAGTGTGCAGACCGGGGTGATGGTTGCCAGGGTGCATGATGACGAGGAGCTGTTGTGTAAAAGGCAGAGTCTTAGCTTGGGCGGAGGAACAAGTTTTGGAGACAGAAGGCCATGATGATCGCACAACAGTGTGACTGTGCTTAATACAGTGGAACTGTACACCTAAATCTGACAAAGTTCATGTTACATATATTACAATAACTTTTTTTTAAAAAAGGGGGGGTCAGCGTGTGGCTAGAGGGGGGATTCATGCCATCTCTGCCTCCATACGGGCCTCCCCACCCCCAAGGCTGGAGGAGGAGCTTCCATGGGGTCCCTGTGAGAACTGGGTATATGCCTGCAGAAGTTGGGGCACGCTTGCATCGGGGTCTGACGCTTCCTAGCAAGTGCAGGGGATCAGAGGCAGGTTCACCAATCCGTGGGGGAGTTGGGGCGCACTGCTGTCTTGGGCACATCAAGGCCAAGGATCCCTAAGCATCTCCTGTTGGCCAGAGCGGGCCACACATGGATCCATGTTCAAGCCCTGCCTGGGAGAACCACCTGGACAGGGAGTCCGAAACAGCATAAAACTGTGTGGATCAGACAGGGTGCGGGTGGAGTGGGTAGGGGTGGGGGTGGTGGGGCAGCAGCCTGGGGGAAGGAATCACTGTGGAAAGCTAGAGGGTTAGGCGAGTGGTCCCAGCAACTGGGTGGTTAAAACAAAAGGAAAATTTGTGAAATTGCTTGTAGAAGGAGATTGCTTTCACTATCTCTCAGGCCCAGAGTACAGGAAGCCACCCAGCCAAGAAAAATCCATTCCCCTCCCAGGCAGAGCTCCAAACTGCAGCTAGTGAGTGAGGGGGAGGGGAAAGGAGGTTATAACGCCTTCCCCAACACCTTCCCGATGGGCAGGCGGTCGCCAGGCCTTGTCAGCTAGCAAGGAAGAAAGGCGCACTTGGAGGTCAGAAGGGTGTCTTATTGTCTTGGGCTGGACACATACGAATTAGTAAACCAGCGTTGGTTTGGTGATGCAACAGTGCAGGACCACCTGTTTCGGAAGAGGGAGCAGAGAAGCCATGGGCTCCGCCCAGCTGTCCACGCCTGGACCCGGGAAGTTGCCTCCATAAATAATATATTTGGAAGGCACCACGGGAGGCAAGCTAAATAAGGAACACTGACGTGCGTGTGGATTTTCCTGCGCCTCCTGTTTAATCAGTATCACTTGTGTTTCTTCCACATACGTGTTCATATGTACTTTCTGTATGTGGCCATCCATCCCCCCGTCTCTGCAAAGACAGGATCCTCACCGTGCGTGTGCTTTACGTTGTGTGCGTGAAGTGATCTGAAGCGGGGATCAGGACCTTAGCGTCTGGCTCTCGCTCTCAGTCCTCTCACGGGAGCCAGACGCGGGGCGGTGGGGGGGGGTGTTGCTGGGGAAGAACATCGAAGTGTCACTTGCCACGTCACAGTAACTGCACAATAAGCAGCAGGGCTGTGTTTTAGGGAAGGCAGAGGGAATAAATGCTACGTTCCTACTTTCCCAAATTGTTAAATGACAATTCTAACCTTCATGTTCTAGCCTTCTCTCCTGTCTTTATTGGCATTGCACATGAAATAGTTCTGAATAAAATGGGTCACTGAATACAAAGGCAAACATGTGGTCTTTTTTTAAAGTCAAGGCACAAACAGTAGAAACCATCTGAAGATGTTTCAACCCAAAAAGGGATTGTGAGAAGACTGTCGGGAAGGAGAGCCTGAGGGCCGAGACCCAGGGAGCAGAGGGCCACCCTTTCTGTCCCTCCCCGCTCCTCGTGGACCTCTCTCGTATTTTGGGATCTTGAACCAGCGGCTGGCCGGGGCCCTAAGCTGCACGGAGACCTTTCGTTCTAATTTCATTCAAATTTTGTTTGTTGTCTGGGCCTGTGAGCTTTGTTATTTAGTAACCAAAAGTAAAACAGGCTAAGCGCCCTTCTAAAGAAATCGGAGGCCCTTAAACTTGGGTCTATCCTGCTCATCTCTTTTTCTCTCCTTTTGCTGGGTTTCACTGACGTCTGCGTGGAGACACTGCCGCCTTATTTTTCTCTTCTTGGATTCTCACAGCCAAATATGGAGTGACCAAAATTCGTGGTTTGACAGGAAAGAGATGGTGTGATAAACCATCGTGAAAGATCTGTTATAATTTCTCTGGTCCCTGTGGTGTTTGAAAACCTCTTTTTTAAAAATTAAAAAACAGTTTTAATGTTTTGACTCGGAGGGACAGAAACATCAATTTGTTGTTCTGCTTCTTTAGATAGTCATTGGTTGCTTCTTGTATGTGCCTTGACCGGGGATCGAACCTGCACCCTTGGCATATCAGGATGGTGCTCTAACCATCTAAGCTACCTCACCCTGCTGGGAATCGTTTCAGAGTGCCCAAAGCAATTGTATTAGGAACCCCCAACTTGGTAGGGATGTGCATTTAAAGGGTGGGGGTGGGGGGGAGGAGGTAGCTGGGCAGGGCAGTGCCACCTGCACGGCCCATCAGATCAGCTGGCACTCAAAGAGACACCCGCAGCGGCCACCTCACCCAATGCACTTGGACCTGGTCAGACCCCAGCTTTGACAGTGACAAGTAAACATATAATGTACATGAACAAATGGCCAGAAAACTTCAACATCTGTTTTTTATCTTAACTCTGTTTCTTTGTCTTGTCACTGTGGAAAAAAATTCCGGAAAAGTCTTGAAAGCTAATTAGCTCCAAATTTACTTTAGGAAAGAAGGGCCAAAGAGTTCTGATGACAAATTTTTCTTTGTTCCAGCTGCCAAACTGGTCTTTGACCCTTCAATTTAACATGAGTGATTATTTATTTGTGCATAAGTCCTTTGTTTTTTTTCAATTCAGAAATCGCTTTCCTGGAATAGGCACCTGGCTTCTGATTCCTATTTCCAAAGAATTTGCCATCGCAAATAAACTTTAAAGTACTGTACCAAATATCTCTTTCAATAGTGTATATACCATCAATATAATATATAATATTTTTATATTATATAATACTATATATATTTTCTTTATTACATTTCTAGGCATTGTAAGGGGGAAATGTGTTATAATCACATGTATTGTTTTTTGAGTTTACATTTTCCTCCTAAAATGCATTTATTAAAAAGCTCTAATTTCCTGTGCAGCTTGCATATTCTTACTATACATACATGTATTTTTTATATTCCTTTTTTTTCATTGTATTTAAAAATATGTTATTTTGGTACAGGTAGAGATGAAGATTAATAATTTAAAATGAGCTTTTAATTGATCAGTGATGGTCTATTACCTTAGCAGAGCAAAATTTCCTTCAGTTCCACCTCATCCTATCAGAATCACAGAGCTTTGGGTGAACAGTCTCGTTTTTTTTAAAAAAGCAAATAGCTTTTTATAAATACACACATACACTGATCTTTGAGAACTGTATGTATTTATAATATATATGCTGTATATGTGAAGGAATCCACTGAGCCACATGCATTATATACTTTTCTCGGTATTTTATTATTTTTAAATTTATTTTATTTTATTTAAGTTGCACTTGACATTCAATAATCTGTTAGTGTCAGGTGTATAACACAGCGGACAGACATTCATATAATTTACAAAGTGCTCCCCTGACAATTCCAGCCCCCGCCTGGCACCCCACACAGTCATGACAATATTCTGGACTACAGTCCCCACGCTGTACTTCTCCCTCTTGATTTCAGAGCAAAGGTTTTTGGGGGAAATGAACAGACTCGGATGGAAGTGGCCCTTTTGGGTTGCTGCTCCAGTGTGGAGCCACATGAGCCCTGTGCCCTGGGGGAGGTGTGGAGGCCCCACAGGACGGCTGGCAGGTTCCTTCTCCTTGTCCTCTCTCACACTGCAAAGCTCTGTGGGACCCAGAGGCCGGCTGTGGAGCAGCCAGGAAGCAGAGCTCTCTGCTGGGCTTAATCAACCTCTGCTGCCCTTGGGTCTTTGTGAGGCCCTGGGATTGCAGGTTCTGGACCCAGGCCAGGAAGCTCGGCTTCCTTGCCAGAATCCATGCGAATAACAACTAGAGGAGAATCATTTTCTTTCTTTTTTTAAAGTATGAATTCGAGTGTCACTTGTCCTCCTATATAAATAGTGGCACAAATAGCACGCTGTGTCCTGTGCCCTGTGTCGTGGGTAAACCAGCTCCTGCTCCAGCCCGGAAAGGACATTCAGCTGTTTATACACATTTTATCGCAGACTGAAAATTGGGAGCAAAATGTGCACACTGTGGGAGCGTAGTTGGCAGTGAGTTTATGTTGTTATGGTTTCATAACCAATAAAAATATACTTTAATTAGTAAGGGAGAACTTAATTTATTGAAGTGAAACGGACTGCCATGGCAATCGGCAAACACTAGGACAACAAACAGATCGCAGTGCCGTGACACTGCGTCCCATCGGTGGCTGCCGCGCGGGCTCAGAGGCTGAGGGCTCGGTGGCTGCTCAGAGAGCACAGTGCGTGGGGAACTTCTGGGCGTCGCTGTCGGCGTCTGCGACCGGGAGACATCACCTTGTCCTGAGCCTCGTTCCATTCATCCCCCCCAAACTGTAAGCCTATAATGCGTGACTCATTTCTCATAGTCTGCAAAATGACATCCACTGTAACGATCTAGTAAATCAACATACTTGTTAATCATTGGCTATTTATTTAAGTTTGTATTCCCACTTTCTCTTTTTCCTTTTGTAGTTTTTTTCCCCCCCTCTATTGAAATAGTTTCTTAGGATAAATCTCTGGGACTAAAATCCTTGGACGAAAGGGTGGTTCATATTTACTTATTTTTCTTACTTGAAACTTTTCCCCCCTTTACTTGCTTGACTGGTTTCATTCTCAAAATTTAAAAATCTTGAAACATTTGATCATAAAGAGATGTATAGAGAGCGTGCTCACTCCATGTATGGTGGAGACCTTTCTTCCTGTTGTGGAGGCCCAGTGTTGGCTGGGGAACAGCTAATGAATGGAAAGTTACCCGTTAGTGCCTGAGGAATGTGGTTGGTTTTGAGATCAGGTCAAAACAACAGGTCTTTATTGAGCATCTACTGTGTACAATGAACACAGACCACAGTGCAAAGGAGATGCTGGATACCTCTGCTTGATTTAACCTCACTGTCTCCACTAGTCCCGAGGCTATTTTTTAAGAAGTTACCTCCTTCCTGGGCCCCAGGTGGCACCTTCACTGAGGTGGGACCAGGGTGGGAAGCAGCATGTGACGCAGTGTTAGGCCACCGTTTGTACGGAGGTGTGCGGACCCCTGGACTCGCGAAGGTGCCGCAGTGTGCCTCTGACATTCGGTCTGCCCTGTGCGTGACCTTGGCCTGTGTGCCAGGCGGGGCGGATGCTGTCCTCTCATCCCCATTTGTGTTCAGTCTGAAATGACCCCAGAGCGGAGGGAGTGAGGGGTCTGCTGGAACGCGCGCTGGGTGTATCAGGGGAGGACCAGGAAAAACCCTGTCCTCATCACTGACCCTGAAGGAAAAGCTACGAGGGTGCGCTCCAGTGGAGGCACCACTAGTAGCATTTTTAGTGGAGTTCTGCCACCCAGTGGTCATTTCTGAGAAGCTCTTCTGCCCTTCATTTAAAAAAATTTAAAATGCAAAGACATTTTAATCTGTCGATGCATGATTTCTTTGAAAATATTTAAGAACAAAATAATACAATATCACAAAGGGAAGTAACCACTTCAAGCACTAAAACCCAGAGAAGCTCAAAGAGAGTTCTTAGGGCAGGCACACGTGTGATACTTCATTTTAACAGTATTTTTTTAAAAGTTTTTTTCTTTATTTATTCTTAGAGGGGAAAGGGGAGAGAGAGGGAGAGAAACATCAATGTGTGGTTGCCTCTCACATGCCCCTCACTGGGGACCTGGCCCGCAACCCAGGCATGTGCCCTGACTGGGAATCGAACCAGCAACCCTTTGCTTCACAGGCCTGTGCTCAGTCCACTGAGCCACACCAGCCAGGGCTTAACAGTACTTTTTTTAAGGATATGTTTTTATTATTGATTTTAGAGAGAGAGGAAGGGAGAGAGAGAAACATTGATGTGAGAGAGAAACATTGATTGGTTGCCTCCTGCAGTGCCCCGACTGGGGATTGAAACTGCAACTTAGGTATGTACCCTGCCTGGGCATCGAACCTGCAGCCTTTTGGTGTATGGAAGACACGCTAACCACCTGAGCTTCCAGGGCTGTGTGACACTTTATTTTTAAGTATGATACTGTATTTTAAGTTTTCAGATTGAAAAAAAGTCTTGTTAAAAATATAAATAGGAAAACTCAACCCAATTAAAAACTGGGCCAAAAACTTTAACAGACATTTCACCAAAGAAAATACACAGCTGGAAATGAGCTTACGAAAGACCCTCCACATCACATGTCATCAGGGAAACGCAAATGGAAACAACACCACTATCTACGTGACAGAGCCGCTTGGGGATGGGGGCGCAGGTCAGGCGGTGGGGACGAGGGCGGTGGGGGGGGGGCGCCCACGTGGAAGCGATGCCCTCACTCTGCCGCTGCGCTGGTCTCCCTCCTCTCATGTCTGGTTTCCTCACGCTGCTTCCTGATCCCACGCCGTGATGGCGGTGGGACCCAGGTCCAGGGTTCTGTTCTCACTCTGCCTTCTGTTCACTCCTCACACTTCACCGCTCTCACCGACCCAGGTGACTCTCCCACGACCTTCCTCCTGAGCACCTGCCCCTCGTGTGTCATCATTCCCAGAGGTATCCGGCCATGCCCACCTCTATGTGGACCTGGACATCAGTGGTCCCAAGATTTCTTCACGCCGTTTTGCACTGGGTCTTTCCTTTCGATTCCTCCCATCCTCACCATCTCCTTGACTTTGACCCTCCCCCTTCCTGCCTGGGCTCCTCTTTTCCATTCAGGTCTATTCTTCCCCCTCCCCCCAAATCTGCTTTGATAGAGCTCACTCTTTGCTCCAAGATCTTTGATGGCTCCTTCTTGCCAACAGGAAAAAGAAAAAATCTGAAGTCCTAGTCCTGGCATTCAAGGCCCTCACGATCTGGCCTTAACCCCTATCTCATAAACTGCTGCCCGGGAATCCTCACCTGGTGAGTGTTCGGCTTCAGGTGGTTCTGGCCAACAAGCTGCCTGGCGTCGCTCTCGCTCTTCCCTTTGCCCGGGAGGCCCACTCTGCTCTCCCTGTTTTAGGAAGACTTTGCCAGCCACCGGAGCCCGTGGTGCTTTTCTGTGTGCCCTGAACTTCGCACTCTCTTGATGTATGTGTCCCCGTGGATACTCCCAAGGGCTGAGACCTTCCCACAGACGGAGCCTGGACCTTACCTGGCTGCAGAAAGTGTTTTGGGGACCCTGGGACTCGTGGATACTCTGCCACTTACCAACCAGGACTGTGGACAACCCTCAGTACTGCCACTTCTTTCTTTTTGTTTTTAGAATAAAACTGGAATGATTCCCTCCTGCTTTCTCATATGGTTGTTGTAATCACTGAAAGAGCGAAAGTATGGGAAGATGCTCTGGGGCCCTGGGGACATACAAATGTCAGCTGCTGTTCAGAATCATTTCAAGTCATTCCATGGCCCTTCATCTGTCTGTCTGTCTGTCTTCTTGCTCTCCCAGACAATGGCAACTTTCAGCTTTGCCTGTAAGGAACAAGGGCAAAGGGCTTTCGCTCCTTAAGCCCCAGGACACAGAGGATTACCGGCTGGGTACACGGGCACTCCCCTGCCACACTGTTCCGATGCCTGGGTGCCGGGCAGAGCAGGGCCTGGCTCATGCTCCAGGACGTAGCTGCGCTCCTGACCTGACAGCAGGTGTGGATCCCAGGGCGTGAACCTCGGGTCCCCGGGGAAAAGGGGTACAGACTGTTCTCTTCCCTGGCGGCCCGGCGGGAACAGCTCACACCTCATGGGTTTTCTGTCCTTCTCAGGGGCACCCGTGGGAGTGGGGATTCCATCTCTGCCCACTGAGTGTGTCACCACTGCCAAATGGGCACTGCAGTCGAGGGCTTTGCTCAAACTGGCAGATGTGTTTGCCTCCTCACCTCCCTCTGATGTCCCTCATTTCCTCCTTGACGTTTTCCCCAAGTTAGGGTTAAAAACGACACACCGATTTAACTGATTTTAATACATACGGCACTTGATAGCTTTCAAGCCAATTCTACAGACTTTTTAAAAAGATCCTCACCCGAGGATATGTTGACTGAATTGAGAGAGGAAGAGGAACGTAGATGTGAGAGAGAAACCTCAATCAGTTGCCTCCCGCCCGCATGTGCCCTGACAGGGGAGGGAGCCCACAACTGGGTTTGTGCCCCGACCAGGGATTGAACCCACAGCATTTGGTGCATAGGACGCTATTCCAATCAACTGAGCCACCCGGCCAGGGCTCTAGGCTTATTCTTAGTTGGCTGTCCCTGCTGTGATGCTGACAGTCTTAGAGTTTGAAATGCCACGAATGGCAACAAGTGGAAGACACGCTGGCCCTTGTCGCCGTATAAACCTGCTTGCCCACTGCCTCCCCCACACAGTCTATTCCGTGTGGGCCGATCTTGTCTCTCCCAGCAGCCCGCTAAAACATTAGAAATTAATGAATTTCGTCTGTTACAGCAGTTTTCGGTTTGCAGAAAAGCGGAACAGAAAGTAGAGTTCCCTTATATTGGACCCCAACGGTTTCCCTATTATTAACATCTTGGGTTGCTGTGGACATTTGTTGCAATTGGTGAGCCAGTGTCGACACGTTAGTATCGACTGACGTCCACATTAAGGTTTTCTTTCATTCACTCTTGGTGCTGTATGTTCTCTGGGTTTTGACAAATGGGTAACACCACGTCCACCATTACAGTATCATTCGGGACAGTTTTACTGCCCTAAATCCCGCCTGTGCCCCCATCCCCTGTTCATCCCTGCCCCCTGCCCCCCAGCAGCCTGCTGCCTTCCACAGCGCCTGGCTCTGGACTGTGCATCCAGGCAGTGCTAATTACGGACACGCTAGCTGGTGGATGGTTACGTCTGCGCTGGGCAGCAGTGCGCACTCCAGGGGTGCTCAGGCATTGCGGTCTCTGGCACGTCTCAGGGGCTTCCCAGTCAGCTTTAATGAGCAGGGAGGCGGGAAGCCTCTGGACTGGGACATGGTCTTCTTGGTGGGTCAGAGCTGCAGGCAGCGTTGCTGGGGAGGCCTGTGGTCTGACCATGGGGTACCGCTCTGCTGTTTCCAGGGCGCAGGAGGAAAGCTGTCCGATGAGCTCCTGGCCTTGGCCGTGGGCCAGAGAAGCAGCTGGGCCTGTCAGTGAGTCTGCACTGTGTTCAAGGCTTTTGCAGGTGCTCAAGGCCTTGCATGGCTCCTGGCAGATGCTACAGGAATGAAGTGACGCCCTTTCTAAAAAAAAAAAAATGTAGCCGTGAAGCCTAGCCACAGCCCTCTGATGGCGCTGGCTGCGTCAGTGTTGTTTCCTGGAAAGTCACCCGCAGACAGTGGACGATGTTTTAGGGATGACTTCCTTTGAAGAATGAGTGGATTGAAATGTCTTGTTGATAATGGTCAAGTCTTCTTGCAGCTCTGTAAGTAAACTTCTACTGGACCCTCCTATTTCTCAGCTGGAGCAGTGACATGAATAACAGCAGACTAGGCAAAGGGAAGGTAGAAACTAGCAATGATTGACGGCCACTACATGCCAAGCACTTCAACTACACCATGTCAGAGTTACGCATGTATGTTCGAATGTACGGAATCTTTTACACAGATAATTTTTAAAGGTTTTATTTTATTTTTTAGAGAGAGGGGAAGGGAGGGAGAAAAAGAGGGAGAGAAACATCAATTGGTTGCCTCTCATGTGCTCCCAACTGGGGACCTGGCCTGTAACCCAGGCATGTACCCTGACTGGGTATTGAACCGGCAACCCTTTGGTTTGTAGGCTGGTGCTCAATCTGCTGAGCCACATCAGCCAGGGCTACATGGATAATTTTTGAACATCTACCTGGCTGCGGAATTCACATGCAGTTGTTTTTACCGGGGGCGGGCAGCTGCAGAATTGGCAGCTCTGTGTGAACTCGGGTGGTTAGAAAGTCAAATGTCGATCCCTAAGCAGCCCCCATGAGTGGGTGGTGGAAGGTGTCTCAGGACCAGAGAAAATCTTTGGTGGGATTGGAAGCTATTCCCAGTGATCATCACCAGGTCTATAGTCACCCTCCTCCTCCTGGGGACTTGCCCTACACCACAGGTTCCCAGGACGGTCACGCCGTGACACAGCTTCCGAGTCCCTTCCTCTTCCCAGTCTCCCCACCAGGAAGTCCTTGCTGTGGCCTCCTCTGCTCCGATGCTGCCCCCTGCTCCATTTCCCACATCAGTGGGCTCCGCACCCCAGTTGTTTACCCTGTAATAAAAAGGATACTTCTCCCCGCCAGCCGGGTGGCTCAGAGAGTGGAGCGCATCCTGTATTCCAGAAAGTTGCAGGTTCGATCCTGGTTGGGGCCCCATTGGGAACATCCGATGGATGTTTCCTGTCTTTCTCTCTCTTTCCCCCCTTTCCTCTCTCTCTAAAAAAATCAATGGAAGTATCCTTGAGTTGGGGATTAAAGAAAAATACATCTCCGTAATAAGTTTACATTTCTTTTAAAGTAAATCATATGCATTATTTTTTAAGTTATGAAAATTCCAAAGACAGAAATTTGAAAAGAATGAGACACTGTTTTTCAAATAATTAAAAAGAAACTTACGGTGTATAGTAGTTTAGATTTAGATTTGGCCTTACACAAAAAAAGCAAAGTCATAGTAACATAAAACAACATGACAGCTTTCCTCTGCTGCGTGGGGGAAATCTGAAGGAAGGGCTGGTACGGCGACGCCGCGAAACCATCAGGGACCCAGACGGACCCGCCTTCTCCGCGCTGCCATTTCCTGGGCTGCGGCCCTTGTCTTCACGGTCCAACACGGCTTCTCTAAGCAAGGTAGATTTTAAAAAAATTTATTGTTTGATTAACTTTTTTAGAGAGAGAGGGGGAGGGAGGCAGGAAGGGAGAGAAGGGGGGAGAGAGAGAGAGAGAAGAATTGATTTGCTGTTCCACTTCTTGATGCATTCATTGGTTGATTCTCAGTGTGCCCTGACTGGGGATCGAACCCACAACCTTGGTGTACTGGGACCATGCTCTAAGAACTGAGCTCCCTGGCCAGGCCGTCCCTTCCTTTTTAAAGGAGATCTGCTTGAAGCCCTTAAACACCATGATGCCAGGAAGTTCCTTCCACCCTCTCATTTCAGCTCAGAGCAGACAGTTCCCCGGTGGGCAGTTCTGCCCTGCAGAACCTCCCCACCCCGGTGCTGTCACGAGACCGTTCTCATGGGCTCACGTCATCACCGTAGCTCTCCTGCTGGAGGGACGCCTTGCTCCTTCCAGAACAAGTTCAGTCGGAACTTTGGGGAATGCACACAACTGAAGAACGTGAGCATTGCCGGGACAGTCGGCAGACAGCTCTGGGCTCCAAACTCAGGATCCGAGAGGTCTGTTCCCTTTCAGGTAATTGGCTACCAGAATCCAGAGCACTTTGGGGTCTCGGCATAGTGAGATAGGCTAGCCTCCGGCGACAGCTGTTATCCAAAACTCAATAGTTGCATTCATGTAAGTTGTTTGTTTGTTTGGGTTTTTTTTCCCACGCTTTTTTACAGGGGTCACTCCTGTGTCAAGGCTGGGAGAAGCTTCCTCTCAGGACGTACCCTGGGGAGGCATCACAAGAAAGAGGCGTGCATCAAGCTTCTAGAGCTTCCACCACATGTGACGGCCATGCCACGCATCACTGCTGCTCACTCCACTGGCCAGCTGGCCGGTCGGGCAGGGCATCCCCCTGCACGCCTGGGGGGGCAGCTGCCCAGGAATATTTGGGGGCTGCTCCTGTGATGACTGGGAGGTGAGGTCTAGTTCCCTGCTGTGTCCTAGTCTTGTCCTCTGAAAGCCCAAATCCAAAGTTCCAAACCTTATGATGGTTTGTGCCCGATGAACAGGCAGTTCTGGAACACAAAGTCTCCCCGTTGTCCTGGGTTTATTGTTGCGGAACCCCCGCACTGCACACGAAGAAGGCCACCTGGCCTGGGCTCAGTGGCTGTCCTGTCGGCCCCAAGAGCCTGCTGGTCCTGCCGACTTGGACGCTTCACCGAGTCAAGGCAAAATGAGGAGAAAGCACAGGGCAAAGTAATTTTCAAAAAGCAGAAATTCGTTTAATTTCAGGGAGTGCCCTTTGTTCTGTTACTATGTCTTTTTTATTTTTTTGAGGTTAAAAGGCATTCTTTACGAAATAGTGGTGAAGGAAGTTGGTAAAAGTTTAAAAAATTTTTACCTGGCAAAATAAAATGTCAGTAATATTATATAGCTGACCCTCTTATTTAAAAAAATTTCTTTTTACCAAAACCTGTGAAATCTAGCAGTCTAAAAGCCACTCATCTGGGTTCCTTTCAAAGAAGTAACTAAGGAAATAAAACAATCTGCACCCCAGATACACCCACATCACTGAGGAAAGAAGCTTCAATTATTTGGGGGTTCAAATTTCACACTGGCTAAGTGGCGTGCCCCTTTCTTCCGCAGGAGCAGCCTTACAGAGATGGGACCACGACTGTTTGTAGGGCCCTGGTGGGGTGGCTCAGGTGGTTGGAGCAACATCCACACCAAAGGTCCGTGGGTTCAGGGCACATACCCAGGTTGTGGGTCTGATCCCCCGTCAGGGCAAGTGCAGGAGGCATCCGATCAACATTTCTCTCTCACGCTGATATTCCTCTCTCTAAAAAAAAAATCGATAAACATATTGTAGGGTGAGGATTTAAAAAAAATGAAAAACCTGTTTGTAGGGAAGATTAAAGAACACGTTTTCTTGACTCCCTGGGAAGCGCACAGAGAGGAAGGGCCACTGGGAAAACACTCCGGGGGTGGGGGCTGAACGCCAGGCCTTTACTGCTGAGACGCCGCGCGGCTTCGGACAGTTGTGCAGGGTGGAGCTGCCGGCCTGGCTCCTGGAAATTTGCTGAGCTGTGTTCTCTAAGACTGAGTCTCTGTTGAAGTGGGGCATTTACCACCCCTGCTGGCTGCATGGGAATCGGTTTGCGGGATCGCCTGTCTCCCGGTAGGAAGAGGGGAGCCGGGAGTGTGTGCAGATCAGACAGCCTGGAAGTCAGCTGTGAGACAAGGGAGCAGGGCTGAGGCTTTCAGTGGCAGTGAGGCTGTCCCTCATTCTTATGGTGATTAATGTGGTCCCCTGTGTACTCTGAGAACTTCCAGAGCAACAGCGAGTTGTCTGCCAGGGTCCACGTGAAGGAGGGGGAGCGAAGGGGGAGGTTAGATCATAGGGCTGAAACTAATGATCCAAGGAGAGTCCGTGGGGGGGCACACGTGTCCCTTTCTTGCTGCAAGTTGGAGTAAGTGTATATACTGGCTTTCTATCGAGAACAAAGTCTATTTATTCAAAGCAGGGAGCAGCAAGGGTAGGGACGCGTGTTAGCTCTCCCACACTGAATAATTTAATTGAGAATGAACCTCCGAGTGGAGAGACCTCGTCAGTGGGACTAGCATCCCTACACTGCTTGCAGCAAACCAAGGCAAGCACGGGTGGGAAATACACTGAGTGGTGGATCTTAACGCAGAGTAAAACCAAGGCGCCCTTCCTCCAGGGCTTTGGCCGTCGGGCCCTGTCAACCCACGTGGAATGCCGAGTCTCCAGCGGGCACTGACGACGGGCGGAGAGAGATGCGCGCAAGGTCACGTCTGGAACGAGCGCCCACACTCTCCCCTGTGTTATCTCGCTGCTGGAGCTTTTCGACAGTATCTGCACTGCAAAAGGAAGGTTATTGATATTATATATTTAGCCTAAAACTATGATAACATCCGTTGGCAGGACCGTTATCTGATGGTATCTGAACCCGAACCAACTTCCTATTTCTAGGCATGAACAAATGACCGTCTTCATGTTGTCTAATGTTATTTCCTGGGTTTAAGACAGATTTCTTCTCTCCAATTCATTCAAGTTTATTTTTTTTAGAGAAAAGATCTTCAGACAATTAAATTTCCCAGAATTGTTTAAGCATTGTTATTGTTCTCAATGAGAATATTTCCTCTTCAGCTCTAGCTGTGTAACTTGATAGGAATTCTCATGGCCATCTATCATTGCCATGAGTTTGCCCGAGACTTGAGGGATAAATCAACTAGCCTGTCAAGTATCAGAACCCCAACTCAGAATATTCATTCTAGTAAGTCTCGGGCCCGAGTTTGCAGGGATGAACAAGGCGTGGCGTTTACCCTCACCGAGCTTACCATCCGGAGGGGAGGTGACAGACATGTTACTTACATAGAAGGCATGATTGTCTTATTCTCCCTTCTCTTAGTCCGGGGGTGAAACTGATGGAAGGTGTGTGTGTGTGGGGGGTATTATGTGTGGACCTGCAGCAGTATGAATAACTTATTACCTGAGTGTAAGTCTCATTATATGAGAGGAGAGAGAGAGTTTGTATCAGGCATCAGAAAATGCCACTTTTTTGTCCGGTGAAAGACAATTTATCATTGTGGTTAAGAATGTGGACTCTAACCAGATTGCCTGGTTCAAATCCCTTCTGTGCCACTTGGCTAAGTTCTAACCTCTGTGGGCCTCAGTTTTCTAGTCTGATAATGGGTGTGATGATGGGTTTTTGCAAAAGTGGAATAAGTTTGCCCTAACTGGTGTGGCTCAGTGGGTTGGGCATCCTCCTGCAAACTGTAAGGTCACTGGTTCGATTCCCTGTCAGGGCACTTGCCTGGGTTGTGGGCCAGGTCCCGGGTTGGGCACTTGTGAGAGGCAGCCAGCTGATGTTTCTCTCCATCTCTTCCTCCCTCCCTTCCTCTCTCTCTAAAAATAAATAAATGAAATCTTTTTTAAAAAGTGAAACAAGTTTAACAAGCTTAAATTACGTAGAATGATGTCTGGCATCATAGTAAGTGCCCAATAAACATTGGCTAGTATTGGCGAACTTTGAAGAGATTTCCATATTCTTCAACACAGTTTTTGAAATTCACCGTCTTGGAAACGGAGTTATATATTTCCCACTCTGAGCTCTGAGCTTCTTGCTACATGTACGCCTACGGTACGTAATATTCACTGTCTGCGTAAGTGGAGTTGCAGACGTGCGTGATTCCAGGGGAGCAGACCTACTGCTCACGCTGCTACGGCCTCGGGCTGTGCTGGCATCTGTGGCGTTGCTCCACGGCTGCTCTCAGGAAGATTTTGGAAGCATTCATGAGGAAGACTTTGTGAAAAATTTAAGTTAAAAATAGTGATAGCCCAGATTTGGAAGCAGCCCAAGTGCCCAACAGTAGGTGAGTGGATAAAAAAAGCTATGGTACGTTTACACAATGGAATACTACTCAGCCATAAAAAGAAGGAACTCTTACTTTTTGCGACAGCATGGATGGACCTGGAGAGCTTTATGCTCAGTGAAATAAGCCAGTCCGAGGAAGACAAATACCATGTGATCTCACTTATGTGTGGAATCTAATGAACACAATAAACTAACAAACAAAGTAGAAAAGACCCACAGTTGTCAGAGGGGAGGGAGTAGGAAGGCTGGGTGAAAATGTAAAGGGATTATGCAAAAAAAAAAAACAACCCCAAAACAATCCCCCAAAGAAAACAAAACACCTCATAGACAAAGTAGAGTCATTACCAGAGGAAATGGGGTGTGGGCAGGTGGAAGAGGGTAAAGGGGGGGTAAATGGTGATGGAAAGAGGCATGATTTTGGGTGGTAAACACACAAAACAATATACAGATGATGTATTATTTTATTAATACAGAATTAATATATAATCTTATTAACCGATGTAATCCTGATAAATTCAATAAAAATATTGATAGAACGATTATCCCTCATCACTTGCTCTGTTCCTGGTCCTGTAGACACCCTTCGCACATCTCAATATGCAGACCTGAAATTCATGGCAAGAACTGCTGGGTATCAGCCAGGATAGGGATGGTATTAAAAGCAGAGGAGAGCTAAAGGTGTCATTTGGGGGGCCATAAGCAGCAGGACACCTGGTGCCCGGCCCTCACCATGACATTTAAAGTAGACACATTTGGGGTTGGCTGTCCAGCATGCAGTGGTCCACTGTCTGCCTCTCACCCTCGTGTTCAGGGGTGATTTCCAGGGGTCTGTATTTCTCCTAAGTGCCTATGCGGCCTCATTTCCTTGATGGCATGAGAGGAGGGCTCCTGATCGACTCTGGGCTAATCAGGATCTCCCTCCCAGAGCGTTAGCATCAGCTCCACCAGGGGCAGGCCACCCAGGTGAGTGGCTAAGGCATGTGTGGAGTCCAGAGCAGTGGGGAGCAGATGTGCAGAAAGAAGCAGGGAGGAGAGAAATCGCCAAGGTCCTTCTGGCTTTTCAGAAGTTGGCTCTTGTCTTTCCAGAGGACCAGTTTCATTACGGCTTTTGACTCCATGAAATTCCTCCTGTATCCTCGCCAAAATTCTTTTTACTTCACTTGAAGTATATTGGTTTTGCTTAGATGCAATCAAGTCCTAATTAATGCAGCATTGTTTTGGAATGAGAAAGGTGTCATACACCTAAAGGAAGACTTCTGTAGTATTGATACCAGAGATTCGGAATCAGTAGGTTTATAAGTGAGGGTTCAGCTGGAGAAGCAGAACCACTGAGAGTGTTGTGGAATTAGGGATATATTCTAGAAATTAGACCTTACACCACTGTGGGTAACGCTGGAGAAGCAAACGTCTAGGAAAGGGAGTTGAAGAACCCGAGAAAGGTCTTCAACCAGGAGGACTCTGGGTGAGTCAGCTGGTTTGCAGAGCCCCTGGGAGCTGTGCAAGTCCCCCGCTGGAGTAGGACCGTGAGAGGAGCTGCTGTAGAACTCTACGGGAGGTTGATGCCACAGGGTGTCTGCTTCCTCTGTGGGACGCAGAGAAGCCTCCGGTGGTGAGCCTGGGGGGCAGGCGGCTGCCTGACTTCCAGTGAAATGGAATAGTTCTGTCACCTGGTGGAAACTTACCTCCCTTTGGAACTAACACCTGTAGGTCAGTGGGACATAAACTTGTGGGAACAGGAAGGAAAACTTTTGTTAGTGGTTCACAAGGGCTAGTAGTGAGTGGTTCACCCCCATTTCCATGCCTTGGTTCCTGGACCTTTGGGTCCTGGCTCTGGGAGAAACGGCAGCACATATGGGACACTGGTTTCAGAGACTACACTGGGGGCCTCCTGGAGAGCCTTGCCCCGGGCCTGCAAGGTGTGGCCCCTAGTGGGTACTGCAGTGCAGTCCTCAAAATCCGTTCCATTGTTCTGTCGAGCCAGTTGCTGCAGGAGAATAGGGAACATGGTAAGACTAGGGAATTTTGTGCCACACCTCATTCACAGTGAAGTGAGTTGCTTGGTCAGAGGCAGTGCTGTGTGGACAAGGCATTCTCAAAGTCCACGGACGGTAGTTTCGGCAGAAACACTGTGTGCAGGGAAGGGAAATCTGTATTCAACTGTATCAGTTCCAGTGAGAACAAAACGAATGTCTGACCTTATGGCTTGTGGGTCACACATCACCCAGTTCGCGATGGGCAGCTCAGGTTGCGTGGTAACGTGGCAGCTCATGGTGGAAAAGTTCAGTCTTTACCAAGTCCCAGTAGTGAGCGAAAGCTGTTTCTCAACATGAGAGTGGTTATCCACAGAGGCTTTGCTCCCAAATCTTAAGTGCCTGGGATGTGATTCACTGTCGGGGCCTGACAAAGCCTCTCTCAGCATCTCCTCCACCGCTGACACTTCAGGCACCCCTGGTCTGCTGGGTCACAGGGCCCAAGGAGCTGGGCAGCTTGAATGGCAGCCTGGGCTTGTTGCACAGCCTCCTCTGGCTCTGGGCCCCACTCGGAACCAGCAGGTCGTTTGGTCATGGGCTTGAGTAGCTACAAAAACCCAAAGAGGACCATTAGGTGTTGCGCCTCCTCTTTTGGTTGTAGGAAAGGCCAAGTACAAGGACTTATCCTTGACCTTAGAAAGGCTCCCTTGCCCCACTCAATGTCTAGAAGATCTGCTGACCTGGAAGGCCCCCAGATTTTTGTCAGATTTATTTCACACCTTCTGGCATGCAAATGCCTCATCAGGCAGCCTGGAGTAATTACCACTTCCTGTTGACTAGGTCCAAACAGCATAATGTCAACTGTGACGGCCACTGTGAAGTCTTGTGTCGGAGAAGGCAATAAGGTTTTGCTGGACTAGATTATGACGTAGGGCTGGAGAGGGATATACCCCTGATGTCGGGCCCTGAAGTTGTATTGCTGGTCTTGCCAGGGGAGGGAAAGCTGCTTCTGGTGGCGTTTACTAACAGGGACGGGGAGAAACCATTTGCCAGACCAGTAGCTGAATATCAGGTACTAGGGGATGTGCTAATTTGCTCGGACAATAAAAGTACAGCTGTTATTGCAGCTGCAATTGGAACAGCCATGTGGTCAAGTTTCTGATAATCCACTGTCATCTTCCAAGATCCATCTGTTTTCTGCATGGGCCACACCGGCAAGTGGAGGGGGGTGTGCTGGGGAATCACCACCCTGCATCCTTCAAGTCCTCGATGGTGGCACTGACCTCTTCAATCCCCCTTGGAACACAGTGTTGCTTTCGGTTAATGCTTTTCCCAGGTGTCGGCAGGTGCAGGTGTAGTGGCTTCCACTTGTCTTCCCTGACATAATAGCTCTCATTCCACAGGTCGGAGGACCATGGTGGGGATCCTGTCAGTGGCTGAGTATGTCTGTCCAACTCTGCCTTCTGGAACTGGGAAATACCCACAGGACAGGTGCTGGGGCCCACGGCAAAATGGATCTGAGTTAAAACTCCATCAATCACCTGACCTCCATAAGCCCCTCCTCTGACTGGGGGACCTCAGTGATGTTTCCAGTCTCCTGGAATCCGCGTGGTTTCAGAGCCAGTGTCCAGTAATTCCCGAAAAGTCTTACTATTTCCTTTTCTCCAATGTGCAGTCACCCTGGCGAAAGACCATATGTCCCTTGGGAAGAAAGATTAACGGTGTAAATTTTGGGCAGTGTCCTTCCTCCAGTGGATCACCATCTTCATTCAAAGAATTCTTGGTCTGTAAACTGACTTAAGGCTGGACATTGATTACAGAGCTGGGTCTCTCCATGTTGGTAATTCAAGTTGGGCTTTTTTTCACCCGACCTAAAGCGTTTCTGCCTACACAGATCCAGGACGAATCTAGTAGACTCCCCATCCACGCCTACATCTACGGTGTAGGTCTGCGCACTCACCATTCTGACTGCTGACTCTGCAGTCCATTCAGTTCATTATGGAAACCACGCCCACCTTGCCTTCCGCCATTCATCGCCACGTTTGGCTCCTGGCACCCTGGGAGCCCATGATCCCCAGTGCATTTAAGGATCCCAGTTCAGTGGCCGGCCACGGTTCCCACTGTAATTCCAGACCCACAGAGAAGAGTGAGAAGGAGCGAAGGACGCTGGGCCGCGGAGTTATTGTTCAGGGTCGTGATGATTGGTGTGTGTTGTGGGTCCCCCTGGAGTGGGCAAAAAGACCTTACATGGTAAATCCACTCCAACATTCCTGTCTCCCCAAGCCTCCGAAGCTTCCTGCGCAGCACACCGCCTCAGTCTGGCGTTCCCCCTCCGCTTGGTGTTAGTCAGCTCTGCTCCGTGTTCCAGTAAACCAACCCAACACCGTTAAGAGCGCTTTCTCACCTACAGCACCAAATCCAGACCTCTGCTTGGTGGTCAATACCACTGAATTCAGCCTGATCCGTCCTTCTATTCCTCCCACAGCACTCACACCCATGCTCATACGGACCTCTACGCACACCTGTGTGTTTTCACTCGCGAGGTTCTCACCTTTTGAAGGACCCTGGGCCTCCTCCAGTTCCAGGGAGATTCTCCCCACTCCTCCATCACCATAGTCCCTCTAACCCCCCAGGAACTTGTGCTGGTTTTGTGCCCGGCCTCTGGCTCTTGGCACACTCTCCTGTATGTTGCTAGTTTTACATGCGCGTGTTTCTCAGGCGCAACCTGCGGTTGCTCCAGTAGTCTCCTTGCACGCACCAAAGAGGAGGGGTGAAGGTGAGTCGGCAGCCTAGGGGCTGGGCACGGACCAACGCCAGCATCCCAGGACTACCGGCCGATCAACGTCGGGAAGGGGCTCTGGGACCAGCCGGCGCTGCCAGAAGGTGCAGAAAGTCGGGTTTCTATTTCACTTCGGAAATGCACCCACTCATCTCTTTCCCGGTGCTGTCTGCCTTCTCCCTAATTTCTCCCATCCGTCTAAACGAGTGCCTATCCTCCCTCCATCTCTTCCATCCACCCTTTGGTCACTTCCCTGACCACACATCTGGGTGGCGCCCTGGTAGACCCACCCGGAAGGCCTCCCAGTCTCTCCTTCCCTAAACGCCGGTTCCCACCACGCCTCCCCTCTTGTGTTGTGCAGAAATGGGCCAGAGTGCAAAGCAAACTTTCAGAGGGCCGGGGAAGGCTGTGGGCCCGCCGGCCCCGCCCCTGCCGCGCGCGCGAGTGGGTGCGCGCGCCTGTGTGTGTGCGCGCGCCTCTGTGTGTGTGTGTGTGTGTGTGTGTGTGTGTGTGTGAGAGAGAGAGAGAGTGCGCGAGGGGCCGAGGCTGGAGAGGAAGCCGCCCGCCCTGCAGGGGAGCCGGAAGGAGCCCGCCCTGCCCCCCAGCCCCCTCCCCACTTCCCGTCCCGCTCCACGACCGCTCCCCTCAGCGCGGGCCTCGGGCGCCTGGAGCCGCGCACCTCCACACAGCTGGAGGAGCCGGCGAGGCGCATGCCGGGCGGGGGTCCCCAGGGCGCTCCTGCCGGTGGCGGCGGGGGCCAGCGCGCAGGTAGAGTGGCTGTCACTGCGGCGCGGCGGGGCGGAGGTCCGGGCTGGGAGGGCGCGCTCCGCCGCTGGAAACCGTGTAGGTCTGGGCTGCGCCGCTATTAACTGCTCCGGTTCAGTGCACCCTCCCGACGCGAGGAAACTGAGGCAGGACCCTTGGCTCGCCGCGTTGGGAGGGAGAGGAGTCGGGTCTCGCACGGCCAGCCCACGCCTAGCCGGGCGGGTCTCTCCCCGAGGACCGTGCTGAGACTCAGGCGAGCTGCAGTTTTCGGAAACAGCGGACGTCCGACCCACCCCCTTGGCGGTCCGGGTGGCGGAGAAGGGCGGCAGGGGCGTGCCGCGGTTTGGGTCAATGCCGAGCCACCCCCGGGACCGGGAACGCCCGCCTCACTTTAGCCCCGTCAGGGATCCGGAGGGAGGAGGTTGGGGTGGGATGAGGAAGGTGGTGCCGGCAAAGGGCTGCTCTGAAAACAATTTCGTGTCACACTTCCGACTTAGCGACAGTAACGCCCACCGCCGGGCGCCGGAGAGTCAGAGCCCGGGTCACACTGTTGACCCTCCGTGTTGACAGTGAGGCCGTTAAGTGGTGGTTGACTGTCAACAATGACAGAAGGTCGCCTATGATGTATCTCACTCTTAAGACACATGCAAAAGGATCTGAGCCTTTCGGCAGGGAATGCAGTTTGGAGGGAGGGAGGGAGGGAGCGCGGGAGCGGAGCGCTGCCCGGTGCCCTTGCCCGGGAGCCTGAGACACACTCCTTGCTTGACAGCTGCGAGCCTCGGTGTCCTCAGATGGGCAAGAGGACGCGGAGAGCCTGGCCTCCCGTCTATCTCCTCGCAGAATGAGCAGTCAGTTGTACAAATGCGATAGTACGGGACTCCCAGGGCTGGGGTTTGGGGGCAGTCCGCCTGTATCTCAATCCTGGGCTTGGTCGTGCCTCAGTTTGGGGAACAGTGGCAGTTCCTACCTCACAGGGTGGTTCTGGGGTTTAAATATGCCGGGGAGGTCGAGCTCCTCGCCCAGTGCGGGAGACAGACAGTGGGGCTCTGAATAACCTGAGTTGCTATTTTTACCAAGCAGAACCGGAATGATGTGGAAACACTAGCTTGGTTTGATTCAGGTATGACTAGCGGAGTGTTTGAAAAGAAATTTCATCGTTACCTGCAGGCATGGCACGGGGAGGCTTTTGAGGTTGGGTTCAGAATCTGTGCTGCAGAGCAGAACAGGCCTGGATTTGCCTCCTGAGCTCTGTGGCCTTGAGCCTCAGTTTCCTCATTGATTTACAGAAAAAGGTAATGGAAAAATAGGACCGTAGTGATGGCTTCTGGTGCCGCTAGAGCCGCCAGAGGATCCCACGCGGTGAAAGGCGCGGAAGCACTGTGAGAGGACGAGTGGCTGCGCAGCTACCAGACAGACATGGTGCTGCCTGGAGGGAATGTGTATTGTTTCTCTTGTGAGTTTGCTTTTATTGGGATGCAGGGGACAGGTCACTGGGTGGTTCTAGTCCACCACGGGATTGCCCGTTCTCGTCTGCCTGGGGAGCTTCTGGAGCTCTTTCTGTTTCTTGGAGCTGCTGCTCCTGCTGCCAGCAGCCGCTTCGGGTCCACTGATGATCACTGCCTCTTCAGAGAGAATTTCCTCTTTTTCTTGGGGACACTCCTGTTTCTGGCCTCTTCAGGTCACTGGTTGGTTCCTCTTTGGGGGAAGAGTTCTTCCTCTTGGGAAGACTTTCACTGCCAGTTGTCTGCTCAAGATCACTCCTAGCCAGCTCCTCCTTGGAAACCTGTTTCTTTCTCTTGGGATGGGATGGAGATAGTGGGCCTTCCATTCCCTTCTCCTGAGGCGCCCCCTGGGGCTTTGGCTTTTCTTGTTTTGGGGTCTTTGACGTGGCTTCCCACACTCCTCGAGCGTAGGAATGCCGTTTTGTGAAGCTACAAGGGCGGGCGCCTCTAGCTGTGTCTTCTTCGAGCGTTTTCTCTCCTGTTTCCCCAGCTTCTGAGTAACCAACCCCGGCCGCCGCTTCCTCTGCCTGAGCCAGGGCTGGCGTCGCCGCCTCCCGATTCTTTGGTGGAATCTCTCCAGGCTCGTGGAAGGAGATCCGCTCCTTCACCACTTGTTCTCGAAGCTTCTCCGCATAGACACTTGCAGAGAGGCACTCAATTTGTGAGGCAGAGCCGCATTCGTTTGCCAGGTATCGGGGGTGCGGCTTTTGTTCTTGGCAGCTGCTTGGCCAGCGGAGGTGGAGGGGAAATGAGTCCATATTTTGGGGTGTTGCCCCTTGTCTTCCTGGCTCTGGAAACTTGGTCCCTTTGCTGGGTGCTCAGGCACCAGGACTGGCCGCTGGAGGCAACATTAATGTTGGTAATTTTTTGCGAGCTTACAAAGTGCCACCCACTGCATTGGGAATTCCTTTGATGACATTCCCCCAAACCTTTGTGAGGTGGGAATTTACAGGAAAATCTTCCTTTTTCCTGTACAAAGCTGAGATTCGGGCTTACCTGTTTCTTTCCTGAGTTTAAGGGTAGATAGAGCCAGGGTCTGAACTCTGGTGTGGGTGCCTCTCACAGGTGTGTTCTCAACCCTCAGCCAAATGGAAGTATGGAGACTAGGCATGCTTCAGAGTAGATGTTAGCTTGTACAATTGATAACAATGTATCCTGCATATTTCTATTACGGGTGCTAAAATAAGAGTGAATTGTTAGCCCTGGCAAAAGAGGCTTTGAAATAATCTGAATTTCGTTCATCCCTATTTAAATCCCAATTTAAACATTTTTCTTGCAAAAATCAACAGTGAAATTTTGCAGAGAAAACATATTAAAACTTGAGAGAAGGTATTGCAAGAACACACTGCAAATCTCAGACTAAATGGAATCTCAGTTACAATAATTTTTTATTTTAACGCTTAAATTTTCCAGAATCCTTGGGATGGCCCAAGAGGTGTCAGCTGGGATTGAGACTTTTGGTGACACTGGTCCCTTGCAGGGCTGGGCCCCAAGACATTTTTGTGGGGACTCCCTGCTTACCTGAGCTGCTCCCAGAGGAGAATGGACCTTCAGAGGAAGTCAGCGCAGAGCGAACGACAGGTTTCTGTGCTGCCGAAACCATTTCTAATTCTATTGTTCCCTGAATGAAGTTTCTCTTATTCTGTTTTCTTTCTCCAAAAGCAATGTATGCTCATGACAGGAAGCACAGAAAACTACAAACAAGACAAAGAACATTAGAAACCACTGGGATCCCCACATTGCAGACAAATAGCTCGGTTTATCTGTTTTTGCAGTCGATTTCTGTGCTATGTTCATCCACTGACATTATTTCAAAAATGGAATGCAAACTATTATTGTTTTTGTTAAATGACCAAAATAATACTTGCTCGTTGCTCAAACATCAAGACATTGATTTAGAGAAGAAGAATTTAGCAAAAACTCTGATGTTCATTAAAACGTTTCCTTTTTAAAACAAATCTTAAAGTTTTAATTGGAGGAGGATTAGAGAGTCAGTTGTTGGTGTTTGAATTTTATTGTAGTTTTGGTCAAAGAAGGCCCTTCAGAGCAAAGAGAGGCTACAAGGGTTATCTTTAAATAACAGACCTAAAGACCAGCACAAAACAGAGTTTCTGAGTATAAAAATAGGTAACATTTTAGATTAGGGTCACTGGAGCAGACTGAGAAACATCCATTTTGATAATGATTATTAGGAATTCAGTTTACATGCTGGGTGCTCATGCAAAATAAGCAAGAGAGCTCTGCTTCCACAGATACCCTCAGCATGGGGACCGTCCCCTCTGGTGCAGCATGGGCCACCAGGCCAGCCATTGTTCAGCCAGCAACAAGTAGCAATGCAAGACTTCTAGCTTTGGGAGTCTTCCTGTGGTTGGTTCTTGACTTTAATGACTTGGTGGTAAAAGTTCCTTTATGAATGTCTTCGGTACCATGCTCATGCTGTTTTTTAAACACCTGCCACAGACACCTGCACCATCCTGAATCCATTTTTTTTCTTTTGAAACCAGGGTTTCCCAGTTCCTTATTTGAGTAGAGACTTTGCAGTCAGCTTTTATTTTTTCACACTAAGTGGAAGTGGGAAGGAGGACTGCGTCTGACTGTTGAATGAAATGACTGACATTGGCTTTGGAAGTGGTCAGGAGCCCACACGCGGTACTCAGCTGCTGACCTGACCCCCTGCTTTGTGTCTGCCTCCTTTACCCCGCCCTGCGCTCTTGTGGCCCCTTGTGTCCGGCCACGGCTCAGAAATAGGTGGTGGAGACAGTGGGGCTTCTGCTCATCTTTTAGGTGCTATAAACAGAATCACAGAACTTACTTCTGGATGAGGCCTCAGTAGATCCACTAGTTCATCTGGCAGTGGAGGCATCAAGTGTGCCGATGAAGGCAGCTGTTGAGAACTGTATGCAGGGATACCTCGCTTTACAGTGCTTTACTTTATTGCTCTTCAGAGGTGCGGCATTCTTACAAGCTGAAGGCAAGACCCTCCACCAGCAGAACAGTTACCACCTGCATTATTGCGGTGGTCTGGAAGTGAACCTGCAATGCCCTCTAGGTCTGGGTGAATTTGGTTAATAGAGTGGTAGGCGTAGGGGCAGGAGACCAGTCTCGGATGAAGTGATTGAAATAAATAGCCCGAGATTATCTTCCCCATGTCGGCTTCAGGCACATTTTCCTGCTGTGGTGCCTTGTGCCCGTCCTGAATGTATGTGGGCAAACACGTCCAACCCCAGTATTGCCTGTCACGGTAGGACTTTTTTCCCTTTATCTGCAGGTAGGTTTGAACTCTCAAAGAGACTCGATGAAGACGGTAAACTCGAGGTGCTGGGTGGCAGTCTCTGAGGGCACATCATATCCTCAGCAGGAAATGACAGCAGAGATCACGGAATCTGGCCTGCTGATTTTACAGGCGTGAAGAGTGAGGGCTGTGGCCGCAGACTGAGTATCAGAAACTGCACCCTCTTTCCTCGCTGGCACCTGCTTCATAGTTCTGCATAATTCGTCCTGCTTAAGAAACGTTAAGTGAATTTAACTTAATGTATTTCCAGCTATCAGGATTCTTAAAAACTTAAACATTCAAACAGTTGCCTTTGTCATATGGCCGATTGATCTCTGAGAATCTGTTTGTTCGGTTAGCTACCATTCACTCATTCAGCGTTGACAGAGTGCTTGCTTGGCCCTGAATTAGAACTAGAGCCGCATGCTGGTAGTTATCAATTTTTCACTTAGAGACAGACTTGCTGAAAATAAAAGTTGTCCACCAGTCGAATAGGCCTCCGTGAAAAGCTGTGAGCTTTTAGTCATTGGAAGCATTTAAGTTTAGGTGTCGGGTGATTCTGTCGGGAACGTGGTCGGGGAGTCTGCGTGCGGGCTGCATTGTACTGTGTGTGGGAGCCCCCGCCAGGTCTAGGGTTCTGTGACGTTTGTCCTGGCAGATTGGGATTGTCCAGGGTTTGAGCTACTGTGTAAATTCCCTGTCCCCTGCTCATTGGGGTTTCCCGTCATGGCTCCTCCCCCAACACAGGTGGTTCTATTTCAGGAGGTTTAGACAGCTCCCTGCAGTCAGCTGCCGGAATGCAGCAGGTGCTTCAGCTCCCCAGGGCTACACACATCTAGGACTGATATTAATCATTAACGTGACGGTGTTCACCCAGGCAAACAGAGCGACCAGGAACAGAAACGTGCATTTGGCAGGTGGCCCTGCACGGAGACCGATCGCTTTCACGGGTTGAAAGGTGAAATGCCAAGGTCGGTGAGTGAACTGTGTTCTGAGTGTGAACTCTGAGCTTAAAGTTAGTTTTGAGACGTGCACACCAATCCGGCTTTCCTTTTCATACCTGGCATCTCTTAATTTGTGAGTGGGTTGATAAGATGATTCGGCATAATTATTAGGTGTTATTTTTGACATAGGACAACATGTATTTTGCATTTATAAATGAAAGCATGCCTCATCTTACTCAAATACTGATCAGAAAGGTGGGCTGTTTCAGAGTGGTCAAATGAGGAAAAAAGCAAATATAGAAATAGATTGTGGTTTCTGTTTTCTAACACACTGGAAACTTAGAGTTATGACAGCTCTTCTGTGATTGCAAACCCTCTGATAAAAAAGTGTGTACTTTAGCGCGATTTTAAAATTGAGCTAAAATTGACAATGCCATTGTATCAAGTTCAGGTGTTCAACATAATCATGTGCATTTGAATGTATTGTGGAATGATTGCCACAGGTCTAGTCACCATCTGTCACCTTACACGGTGACAAAAGTTTTCCTTTCCTTTCCTTTGCTTTCCTTTCCTTTCCTTTCCTTCTCTTTTCTTTCCTTTTCTTTCAAGATGAGAACTTGTAAGATCTGCTCAGTGCGTCCTTCCTCTTTCCATAAGTGCTTTTCGTGACAGCCACAGGCCAGACACAGTGAGGCAGGAGACAGCTCTCCCTGGGCGGGTGATAATCTGCTTTCAATGCAAACAGTAGGTTTGGGGGCCTTAAGTTACCTTGACTCTTACTAACCTTTTGTTTCTCTTTGGTTCTAGAATTCTCCTCTGGAGACATTACACTTATCCATGCGCTCATTCCTTTCTATTTATTCCTTTGTTCAAGAACATTTTTTAGCACCTGCTGCATGCACCCTCTTGTGCGCACAACAGGGTGTTGAAAGAGGCATTAGATGGTCCTCAAGGGCCATCCAGCCTCAAGGGAAGACCCAGTGAAGGCTGGTGTTCTTCCAAGAGGTTTAAAGCAGTCCTGAGATGGGGGTGTCCACTCTGTGGCCCCTGGGCCACATGCAGCCCAGGATGGCTGTGAATGTGGCCCAACACAAAACCGTAAATTTACTTAAAACAACCTGAGATTTTTTTGTGATGACGTGTCACAATGTATTTAATGTGTGGCCCAAGACCACTTTTCTTCCAGTGTGGCCCAGAGACGCCGAAGGTTAGACACCCCTGCTAGAGCTTAATGGCCACTCCTAGGATGCTTCCTCAGAAGGTGTTTCAGGCTTTCCCGTGTCTTTCCAGTCCTGACGCCTGACTGCCAGTGATTTCCCGCTCAGCAACCCCACAGCCGGGCCTGCACGCTGGCTGCAGGGTCCTGTTCCCGAAGCTTGGATCTGATTAGGTCATCAGTGCTCTGTGCAAGGACTCGTCGTCCTGCAAGCAAACTCTTAGCATTCCTTTCCAGGCCTTCCATGAACTGGCCCCTACATCCTGAATATGGACTCGATCTTTTATCACATGTGTTGTTTTTTCCACCAAGAAGAGGTGGGATCTATCTTCTTTGCCTCATCTCTACACGTCAGAATGTCACCCTGCATTTAAGATCTGGCCAGGAAGATTTCCCAGCCTCCCCTGGCCCCTGCAACCCTCTGCTTTCCCCTCCCTCCCTGTTAGAGTTTGTTATGGATGTAACCTGCTTTTCCTCCTGTGTGAACTCCTTAGGCTCAGGGAAGCCGTCCTCTGACCCCTCATCTGTGTCGTAGGCTCATGGTGTACCCTACTGTCACCAAATTCAACTGAACTCTTTATCATAGTTCCGACTGAGAAACCCAGTGGGTAGATTAACCACATCTGTTATTTTTATGTCTTTTGAAACCAATCAAAGAGTTCTAGAAGTTCATTTCAGTTCAAATGTTCACTGAGATGTTCAACCTGTGTTGCTAGGTACTGTGGTAGCTCTTTAAGATAAAAAAATGTGGAATGTTATCCACACCCTCTAGAAGCCTGTAGTTCAGTGGAGAAAGAGAATTAATTCTTATGATGTTTCGGGAGGTTGACATTGGCATACACCGAAATCATTCAAAAGTAACTAGCACCTCACAGACGCTCAGTGATTATTTTAATTGGTGAATGGGAGGATAGGTGGAAGAGGAAAGAAGGAATTCTGTAATTTATAGTTTACCTGTTGCAGTGTTTGCTCCTGGGTATAATAATTTTGAAGATAATTCACTCAAGCGTTGATTCCCACACTTGTACATAAAAAGCGCTGCTCTTCATCTGGGAAGAGCGATTCTAGTTCTCTATCTGTACAAAGTCAGACTAACTTCCTGGCAGTGTGGTGCATTTGCTTAACTTCTCCAATATTCTCTTCTCAGGCAGCTCTGTGGAGCAGGACACACGCTTCCCAGGCGGGGGGAGGCCTGCAGCTGTCTGGGGCCGGTCCACACCCATGGCCTCATTCTCTGCGCAGCCAGCTCACGGGCTTTGGGACAAGTTCTGAACAGTTTCCCAGCCATGCAGCCTTCTTTGTGGGTCTTTCATTACTTGACTTAAATATAGTGATTTGAATGAAAAAAATGGACAAATTACCTTATTTTAATGCAATTGTATTTTCTTGACTTTGTGATTTGGGATTATCTAAGAACATTCACTCAAATGTTTATTGTATGAAAATGCATTCGAAACTTCTTAAAAACAGCACAAGGTGATCTATGAGAAAAGGTTTTCAGAATACCCCTGTTCGTCCCATTTGCTGAGGCAGAGTGGGGCTCAGTGGAAAAAAACGAGATGCCCCAAGGGGGTACTTAGGCTGATCTTGGGATGAATTTATATTGACACTGCTTTAAAATTTTTATTCTGCTTTTTAATGAGCAAAAGATCCTTTTTTAAAAAAGTATTTCATTTATTTGTTTTTAGAGAGAGGGGAAGGGAGGGAGAAAGAGGAGAGAAGCACCCATGTGTAGTTGACTCTCTTGTGCCCCCTACTGGGGACCTGGCCCACAATCAAGGCATGTACCCTGACTGGGAATGGAACCAATGACCCTTTGGTTTGCCGGTCGGCACTCATTCCACTGAGCCACACCAGACAGGGTCAAAAAGATCCTTTTTAAAATGAAAAACAATATCCAGCCCTGAATGGTGTGACTCAGTTGGTTGGATGTCATCTCACAAAGCAAAGCATCGTCGGTATGATTCTCGGTCAGGGTATGTGCCTGGGTTGCGGGTTCAGTCCCCCGTCGGGGCGAGTCTGAGAGGCAACTTAGTAACATTTTTCTCTTGCATGTATGTTTCTCTCCTTCTCTTTCTCCCTTCCTTCCCCTCTCTAAAAATAAAAAATAAAATTAAAAAATCCTATCCAAATTAGGAGACTGCCTTTCCCAGTAAAATGAGTAATTATTAATCATTGCAGAGCCAGGGAAGGGGTGAGTGAACCTGGAATCCAGAGGAGGGAAACACACTCTTTTGGATGTGCCTTTGCATTAGTTGGCATTGAATTTCTTGAGGGCAGGCCTTGTCTTGTTTATCTCCTTATCGTTTGTGTTAGGCCCGTAGAAGAAATAAAGACTTACTGAATTGCATTGGTTTAGGATTACATGTGATGTGGCCACATGGCACGTGGGAGAATGGCTGCCCACCCACTGGTGGCTGCTGAAATGCCACATGGAGAAGGGCGGGTGGGACACTTGTCTTAAAGTTGCTTCTGCAGGCAACCAGTGCTGTTTACATAGACTGCATGTTCAAGGTCAGCCTCCGTGGCAGAAACTTCTAAAGGAATGGCCGTTCACACATTTCAGAAGAGGAGAATGTCAGCTGTCCACACCTAAGCATGTGGCCATGATTTTAATTTGGAGTGGCTTCAGAGGACACTGTCACCAGCAGCTCGCACATCCTGTCACCCATCATGTCATCTCTTATGTGACGCGATGTGAGCGCCTGAAACCCCAGACAGGTGCTTCCGAAGGCAGCACCGATACAGTGCAAAGGCAAATTTCACTTAAATCGTGATCAAAGTACTTCGTGTTACCTGTTATTGTTGTGGATTAGTGACGGTTAACCATGACTGGCAGAGTGGCCGGATGGATAGGACACTGGACTGGGGGTCAGGACGCTGGACTGGTCCTCTAACCTCTGTGGATCTCAGCGTTCTTCCTTGTGGAAACAAGGATGCTCATGTCAGCCCTCAGTGTAGAATTGTGGGGAATTGTCTAATACAAGCATTTCAGTAAGAGCTCCTCATAATCTGTACTATTTATGTGTAAAGAGTTGCTTGTGCTATAAATTTGGTGATATTGTCTCTAACATCAGTTCTGCCTATAAGCTCAGTTTGCTGGATAGCTTGTCCCTCACACCCTGATCCGGCCCCGGTCCTTTGTCTGAATCAGCCTAGTGTCTCTGCGGCCAGTAGATGCTGGCTCTGTCATTTGCCTCTGTGCGCAGGAGGTTGTGCCACCGTACGAGTTCGGTCAGGTCGGACGCTGAGGGAGGGCTTGGGTTTGGGAATCATATGGGATGCGTCATGAACTTGTACTTAATCGACCTGTTGAAGTTGGTCTGCTCCTTTTCCTCCCCCCTCCCCTCTTCTCCTCCTCCCCCACTTCCGGGTCTAAGCCTCATTACTGCCGCGTGTTCTCTGCTGTGTCTGAGGTGGGCTGTTCTGACGCCAAGCCCAGCACTGCACGAGGGTCGAGCAAGAGGCAGGCGGTGTCACAGGGGAGATGGGAACAAGACCTCGTAGAGGGTGTACTACCGCTCAGTCCAGCCTCGGCATGCTTCCGGAGCGGGGGTGCCGCCTGGCCCCTCTACAAGGCAGCCTCGGCGTCTGTCTACTCTGGGGATCCGGGGACACTCGGCTCAGGCCCCCAGAGTGTGCCACCAGGCTTCCCTGGTTTGTGACTGTTGATCTGACGAGGGCTTTGCGGAGCCCTTCGGGAGGGTTTTGATCCTTCTCTTGCACCAGTGCTTTGATGCCACATTTTGTAGCCTGAAGGCAAATGATACCCTCCCCTGCATGCTTCCCGGGCCCCAGAGATGCTTCTGGTCTTGGTGGGGAGGGGGCATGCTGCCACTGATGGGCCTGCAGGGGAAAGGGCTGGCACTGTCGAGGTGCCCTCTGAACTGCCCTCACCTTCAAGGGGAGCAGTTGCTTTGGCACAAGCGGCGCTGTCTTGGGTTCTGAGTGTCCTGGTGCTGCCTGCGCCGAGAAGGCCTGATGTGGGTGATGGGCACCGAATGGGTCAGGGAGCGTGAAGGTTGCCTAAAAGAAAAAATATATATATATGTGGGCTGGCTGTGAGGGGAATTCTGGTTCCAGACCCAGTCAGTCTTTGCCTTTTCAAGCTGTGGTTTAATCTTGGCTTTGTCTTCATAAAATTGCCATCTGTGTGAAAGGTGAGGTTGGTGGCCTTCTCCATTAGGACACGGTTTGGAGCTGGTGTCTTGGACTCTCCTGGAGAGTTTACCTCTCGTCTTGCAGAAAATAATTCAGTGCTCTTGCTGGTATCATTTCACACCTGAAGGGGGCACTCTAACCTCAGGAGGAGCTCTGCTGCAAGCAGCGGCAGCCGGCCTGCCATCCGGCTCAGCACTGAGGTTTGCCCACTCCCTTGGCTTCTCTGGTGTTTTGCCTCCAGTGAGAAAACAGTCACCGTTCCCAGTGACTTAATAAACTTCTATAAAATTGAAGCAACCCGAGTGCACAGTGGGACCGAGGGGACCCTGCTGCTCCCTTTCCCACTGAGCCTCCCGGCTCCTTGTAAGTTTCTGGAGCTGTCCCCCAGCGGTTTTCACGGAGGAAGAACTTCTGTGAGGCTGGGGACTTGGCAGGCCAGCTGGCTAATCCTTTGGGTGTTCTTTCGACATTGTCTGCAGTGAGTGTGGGAGTCAGAGGCCCTTCCGTGCAAAGAGAATGCCCGCTTGTTTGTTCCCTGGAACCCCGGAGGAACCAGAGTCAAAGGGGCTTTTTGTTTCGCCTGCAGAAGCCGCCCAGGAAACCCCAGCTTCAGATCTGCCTGTGCAGCCTCATTGTCCCATCGGATCTGGCCGTGCTCAGGCCTCCGGGGAGTGAGGCAGTAACTGTGCAGGAAAGAAAGAGATGAAGTGGTGCCGCTCACGGGGGCTGGGGGCTCGTGCACGAGCTGTGCGCGCAGGCACGCAGGCCGCGCTTCACCTGGACTGAGGCGCCCAAGCGCTTGGAGCTCTGCGCTCTTGCTGGGGAAGGTAATAATCGCTGTTACTCTGAGAACCGACTCAGTGGTCATAAGAGTAAAGGCTTGAGTGCAGCTCCACCTCCTCGTAGGCACTCAGTATTGCCGTTAGGGGCTATTACTAGATTTCAAGTCTGCCAGAAAGTCCGTCACTTACTAGGTACATGGCCCGCGATATGCCATTTCATTCCTCTTATTTCTAAGGCAGTAGTCTTATTTCTGGGCCTGTTGGGAGGATTACATGAGGTAAGACACGTAGAGGGGTTAGAAAACAGTAGCATATTAGAACAGGTGGGCTGCAGCCTACACCTGTGCAGGCGATGTCCTGCGGAGTGTACCTGTCGAGGGGTGGGAAGGGCTGACCTCCAGGCTGGGCCCTGGTGTGGAGGAGCACGTGCCTCTTTCTGACACATCAGGCCAGAGGGGCCTCCTTTTCTAACGTACCTTCCCTGGGGCTCGTCTTTTCATAGCTCATCACCCAGGAAAGGGTACCTTGTGAAAACTTTGCTCAGTGGGGTTGGTACCGGATGTGTTAGCAACACGCTGTCAACGAGAGGAGGATGCTATTATTAGTACAGTGCACAGAACCTTCCAGACAGAGGGTGGGACTTACTTTACCTGGCTTCAACTGGGTCATTTCACTGATGGACTCAATTACCAAAGTTGGAGGAGCAGTTATGCTATTTCTTCAATTCTAAATTTTCTCCAGGATTTTCCGCGAGGCCAAGGGCTCTGCTCCCCTGCCTTCCAAGGCCCTCCTCACCTGTCCTCTGGAAGGGATGTTTTGCAGCACAGGCTCAGAGTGCAGGCTGGTCAGGCGCTTTCGGTCCTGGCCCACTCTGTGTGTGCTCTGTGCTCTGTGCTCTGTGGGGCCGGGAGTCTGAAAGTGACAGCATCCTGGTTCCGTTGCCTGCTCCCTTCCTGTCGGATTCAGCCTGTAGGGGTCCTAGTGGGGCCCCACCTCGCCAGCAGGAGGAGAACTCCCTGGTTCTGAGTTTTGCGGTGGGGCCCATTGCAGGTGAGGGTGGATGATGCGGGTCCAGCGGCTCCAACAGGTGGCCCTTTCCCCAGGGTCCTGAACCCACGCACACCACCTCTTCAACTGAGCAGCAGACCGAGCTGACTCAGGGACGCGCGTTAAGGTCTCATCTCTGCTGTTCTCCTTTCTTCCTCTTTGCTCCTGCTCCACCTTTGTTCTCTTCATTTCTCTGCATGCCTTGGCGACCATCTCCCTGTATGTTTTTTTGTGAACAGTTGAGTTTATTTCAACAGCAAATATGGAACTTGTGCCTTAGGCAAGAGTTCTACAGTAGTTTTATATCTGTAGGAACAGATATAATTTCCTACACTGCCAAATACGCGAAAGTCCTTTCGCAATTTCCTCAGCACTGACCAACGCGCAGACTCCGTCCATATTTGCTTCAATCTATCTGCCGAGTAAATCCAAGCTTCTCCTCTGGAAACTGTGGCAACTCAGGTGGTGGGGGGAGGCCCTCGGGGAGTCACAGCAATTCCATCTTGAAGTGGGGATGGGAAGAACCTCTTAAGTGACAGGGTCAACAGGAGGATTAATAATACAGTTAATGTTCCAACACAGCTTTATTGTTCTTAAATAAATACAAAACATAGTCATTATTAAAACATCAAGCCTGAAAAATAAATCGCTGAACAAGAAATGATCACTAAAGTCCCCCCTTTTCACTGTTAATTCTGCGGTGAACATCCTTCTAGAGGGTTCTCGGAGCTCTTGTTACCCAGACAGGATTATGTCGCTCCTCGTTTCCTTGGCTAATTTTTTCCCACTTGTCAGTGTAGCACAGAAGCGTTTTCAAGTCATCAAATGTGGCTTTCACGTCAGTATTTCCAATGGTGACAGAGATCTTTGTGTTTGTTCCATGACTCAGTTGTGCTGTCGTCCTCAGCTGGCATGCTTACAGTTGTCACCCTTTGGATCGTGCTGATTTTTATTCAGTTTTTGTATTCACGGCAATGCTAGTGCTTTAATGGGTATTCTGAGCTATCCATGGCTTAACACCTTAGAAGTGGGTTTCTCTCCCAGGCAAGGCTCAGGCCCTCCTGCCATTCGCTGTGATTACCTTGAGGCATCAGGCTGGGATGGAGGGGCTGCTAAGCCTCGCACAGCCATCCAGAGACTCACATTGACAAAGGTCCTGCCACCTTAGACACGTGGCTTCCAAGCATGCCCTGGCCTTTGCCACCCAGCCAGCAGAAAAAGGATAAGAGAGGGAAGATTTCAGAGGAGGTTTTTATGCGTCAGAACTAGAAGAGGCAGATACTGCTTCTGCTCACGTTCCATTGGCCAGAGTTAGTCACATGGCCACACAAAGCTGCAGAGAAGGCTGGGAAATGTCACCAGCTGTGAATGCAGGAGGAAAAGGAAGTAGGTTTGGTGAACAGTGGCCAGTCTCTCCCTACTGGTCACCAAATTCCAGTTTCACTTCCCCTCTCACATTTGGGACCCAAGTACCCCTCTGAGAAGGAGACACTGTAAGTCCCAAGCAGCCAGTGGGTCTGGCTTGCCCCTCAGCACTCTCCTCCATCTCATCTAGATGAGGATCCTCATGGTTCTGTGACTTATGAACTAAAAAGAAAAAAGTTGTTTGCCTCCTCCGTAGCCTCTGTTTTCAGCAGTGGAGCAGAGACCGCGTAACAGCATGAAAAACTCCATTTCAAATGGGTAGGACGAGGTGGAGGCAGTGTTCAGAGCAACCCTGGAGGCCCGTGGTGGGTGGGCAGGTGAAGGCCCCCAGGCAGCAGGTAGAGAACTTTCTCTCTGAGACTTCGATTCTGCTTTCTGAGAGGCAGTCTCTTGTCTCCACGGTCCCTGGCTCTGTCCTGCCAGGTTCCTCCTGTCCTTTATCCTCCATGGTGACATTTGAAGCAGTTGCCAGGGTGTGAACAGCTTTTGCTGCCCTCTGTTTGGTGGCCTGAGGTTTTTTTTTAAGGCTAACTTAGGCATTTTTTTTTATTAGGCCACACATTTCTGTCAAAAACTTCGCAGGTTTCTCTTTTGTTTTCTTTCATTATGTTTTTTATAGTGTAGCAGTAGTTAATCCCAAAGCTTTTCTCTAACGTGTGTATGAAGCTGGGTTTGTTGTATTCTTTTATCACCCACAGGCTTCTTTCTCAACAAAGTCCTCAGGCTCCGGGGTGGAGGCAGCACTCTTCATGAACTCATGAAGCCTCGGCCACGGGGCTGTCCTTGGGCTTTGTCCTCAGAAGGTTTTCCGCTCTTATTTCTTACGGCGTGAGATTAGAAGCAGTCAGCTTTGCCAACCCTTAAGCACACACGCTTCTGGATTCCATCCCCTTTCATTTCTGTGTGCCAACCAACAACTTCTTGACTGAGCAGATCTCTATTTAATATTGCTTTAGTAGTATTGGTACTATTTTTCATTTTAGTACTCATTTTCTATTTTCCAAGTTTTTTTCCTGAGAGCTACAAGCCCAGTTGGCACTAGGTCTGCTTCTTAGTGGTAGTGTGATGGGCAGAAAAATGGCCTTTCCACATATGTCTGGACCCTGAGCATATGTGACCTCGAGTGGCAAAGGGACTTTGTGGAGGTGATTCAGTCAAAGCTTTCGCAATGAGAAGACGATCTTGAATTTTAGGAGTGGGCCCCGTGTACACAGGGGGAGGCAGGGGCCAGTCAGAGAGAGACCTGAAGATCCACGCTGCTGGTTTTGAGAATGAAAGAAGGGTTCACACTGAAAGGAATTCGAGCCGTTTCTAACAGCTGGACAAGTCAAGAAAACAGATTTTCCCCTAGTGCCTCCATCAGGAGAGTCGGTAGCACTGCTGACCCCTTGATTTTAGCCCAGTGACACCCGGCCTCCCGAACTGTAAGATAATGAATTTTCGTTGCTTTAAACTATTAAGTTTGTGGTAGTTTGTTATGGAAGTTTGTTATGGAATTGCTTCCTGCTCTTCTCCCCCTCTTGATTTCTGAGCTAGTTTGCTAAAACTCCCTCTTTCCTTCATGACTCTCCCTCCCTCTGTCAACATTGCAAGTCATTTGGGTCATCACTCTTGGGTGGGTGTGGATGGTTCTCGGTTCTGCTCAGGGCCATGCCATGCTCACGACCTTCCTGGCTGTTTTTTCTACAAGGTGGTACCCAGGAAGGAAAAGGGTGATCCCTGTATCATCTTAGGTCAGGGAGCAGTAGGTCTCCTCTCTCCTGCAATCTGAATGTTCGGTCTCTTCAGTATGAGCCGAGATAATGCTTATTTTTTAGTGCCCAAATCACACTGGCCACTTGGGTTGAATTCTACTGCCGACTGCAACCTCTCCACTTTTCACATCATATGAAAGCAAAAGACATTATGAATTGTTCTTGTGTCTTGGAGAATGTCTGCCATCTTGAATCATGTAGCTTTTGGCTCCAAGAGGCAAAAAAAAATTGTACTGCATTCATCTCTCTAGGGAAAGATTTAGAGACTGGGCTAATAAGGAGAGACAGATGGAATTCTGAGAGAAAGATGGCAAATTCTAGAGCTAATCTAATTAAAGGGCTATGGGAACTTTTCATTGGTGCATAAATAAAATATGACAATCAGTGTCAGCTAAGAAACCCTTAGCAAATATCTAATCTCATTATTTTCAGCATTACATAGAAATGTTACTTTTTTATAATTAGCAGTCTAGTATAAAAGACACAGGGCAGGCGTCTGCCTATCCTCTGTGTCCACCCCCTCCCTCCCTACTGCTCAGATGGCATAGGATGTTTCGACCTTTTGAACCTGTGACATGTCTCTGCCACTTCCAGCTTGAAGGGTGAAGTGCTCTTAGGGAAAAGAAAAGGCTTCATCCTAACTCAGGCATCAGGGGCTGCCAGGGTTGACTGGAAACGGGGGACGCTGGAGAGGAGAGCTCAGGGCTGGCTTCAAGGAAGGAGGGCTTGAGTTTATTGAAAATTCTCAGGGATGGAATTGTTCTGTTAAAGTCAAAATGGCTGTGCCCCACACCCCTGGGCTTCCTGGGATTTGTGTTTAATTGTTTATGCATGTCCAGGCAAACATTTCAAACCAGGCTGCTAAATGCAGTACCCCCAAAGTGGGTAGACCAGCTGGCTCCCCTGCCGTGGTGGCCCGACACAGCTCATATCCAGAAGTCCTCACAGAACAAGGCGGCTTAGTGCCCCCTAAGAGAAAGGGGAAAGCAGTTGGTGAGATTATTACCATTAACTGTAAGGTACCCAAGAGGGCCACAGGGGTCGCTTTCTGGTTTGGATGAGTCCGGGACAGTCCAAGGTTGCCAAGGGGTGGAGGAAGAAATTGTTAATTTGCGCCCTTGAGCTTTGCAGCCTGACTGCTTTGGAGTGTACCTGTCTGGAAGCGGCACAGTCAGGGCTTCAGTGACCTTTCCCCATCCCTCCTGTCCCTGATAAGCTACAGGGAAGTTATTCTGCTCATACAGTCTGCAGTCACATTAACATACAGAGTGATCGCCATTTTAACTTCCCGTGGCTGGGCTGCATCCTCGCTGAGTTAAGATCAAATTGCTTTCTACTTCAGTAAACCCACTTCACAGCTCAACCTGACCATAGGTTAAAGTTTTAATTTAAAATTCCTTTTCTTTTAAAACTTAGTGGTTAGCAATTCCAATTGCAAAGCTGGTGGGGCAGCCCAGATTCTGGGACTGTTGGCGGTGGACAGGGGCCTTAGCGAGCGGCGCCTAATTGAGTTCTTCTAGGAATAGAATGGTCACTACTCCGAATACATTATGTGTGATGATGTAAATGAGAGTATTTTGTAAACTGTAGGCCAGTCAACAACTACAAAATAATATCAGCATTTGTAAAGACTTTTTTCCACCGCTGCCAGCTTTACTTACAGAGGGTGTTTTCATATTGAATGCCTATGTTGCTTTTTGTGAATATAAGTTAGAATAGCTTTATAAATCATTAAGGAACGCTTTTCACCCTGAGCATGCATTGTGTACAGGTGTGGGAGATGTGTCTGTCCCGCAGTGGGACAAGAGATGGTTTTCAGAGCCACAGGACTTGACATGAAATACCATTGACTCACATTCTTACATTCCCTTCTGCCAAGAAGAAAGCCTCAAATTACTGCTAGTGTATTTTTAACCTTCTCTAAAATGAGTTTCCCTTTGCAATAAAGAGGAAGCCAAGAAGGCTTCTGTCCCAAATCTTTGGCCAATGACAAAAATATACTGTTTTATTTTCATGGTCTTTATTTGTATGACTGTCTTCTAATCATGGCAAGTGATCGTCATATCCCGTTTCTGGTGTAATGCCATAAAACTGTGCTTTAAAATATACATATTTGAGCAAAAGGAATGAGCCAATTTAAGCAAGCTATGAAGAAAATATTGTTACAGGTGGTGGGGGACCAGCTGATGTTTGAGACACACGGCTGGCTCTCTGTGGTTCTGGAGAGATGGGCCGTCGATCAGAGCCCGGCCCTTGATGAGGAGGACACACCCTTTACTCTCTTTCACAGGTTGGGACAGAAAGAAGACTCATAGGGAGGGTGATGCCTGGGATTGTTTGGAGGAGCAGCTGGGTACAGAGTCACAAAGTAGGATTGCAAATGAAATGAAATGGAAATGTTCATATCAGATGGTGAAGGCAGAAAGAGTTTTAAGGTTCTTGTTGGAAGGTCTGCCAGAGCATTGCGGCTTCTCTGTGCTTGAAGACTTCTCATCTCTGAGACTGTTTCATTGGTTAAATGAGAGATTGCTTGGAAAAGGCTTTGGAAAGTCATAAAGTGCTATACAAACATTAAAAATGATTTTTTCATTATACTATTATTTTATATTATCACCCTTAGAACATGTATATTCTGGTGTGTATTTATAATTTTCATAGTTGTTTAGCCTTAGTGCATTCTTTAAAAGGATCCAGAATTCCCCAGGAGTCCTTTCATAAATGGCTTCGCCATTCCTGAGTCCTGTGCTTTGATTTATTGCTTGGTTTTTTCTCGGGAAGGCCATGGTTGTTAATGCTATCCAAATCCATGAGCATGAAATAATGACTTTTTGTTATCATTATAATGTTTGACATCTTGGCTGGGTATAAAATTCTTGAGTGCCCTCACTTCTGCTCCCAAATTGTGTAGGCAGTGTCGCTCGGCATTGATGGCTACTTTGGAAGCCAGCTTGAATTTTGCCCTTTATATATGTGAGTTGAGTTTTTTCTGAACTTTCCATAGGATTCATTATTTTTCTTTAGCGTTCACTGATTTTTACTAGGATATCTTGGTGTTGGTCATAAAATTTCAGTTTTTTCCTGGATAGTGTGTATAACTTTTATCTGTAGGTTTAGATTTTTTTATTCCACAGATGTTTTCTTGTATCTTTGGTTCCCTATTTTTTCCCTTCTTGACAGACACTATCGTTCATATGTTTATTGCTCTGAACTTATGTCATCTTCTCTTTAACTATTTTTTCTTTACCTTTACCCCTGCATTTGGTCATTTTTCTCAAGCTAATATATCTATCAAATTATTGACTCTATTTTCAGCTGGATCTGTACTTCTTGCTGCTTCTGAGATGGCTTCTTTTTATGAATGGACTGAATAAACACCTGGGAAGGTGTCAGCTGGCCTGTGGTAAATCTTCCCAGGTTATTGTGAACTGGGGTGGGGGAATGTATCGATTCTGTTGTCTGCCCCAATTTCACAGTATTTGGCAGATATTCTCTGTAGTTTTGAGAAGCAGGGTAGTGTTAAAAGCACGGCCCTGGGGTGCACTGCCTGGGTTTTCCTGCTTTGCCAGTCGTCTGCCCTGTGAGGTCGGGCAAGTTACTTATCTTCTCGATGACCTGGTTTTCCTCATCTGTACAAAGAGGTTAGTAATAGGGCTCTTATGAGAAGCACGTGAACTACTAACTGTAAAATGCTGATAACAGCGCCTGGCGCAAACAATGAACAGGCACCTCGGAGAGCCTATGAGACGAATGTGCACGCAGTCGGCACCATCAGTGGTCTGCTCCCCGGCCCCTCAGCCTTGTCCGTCTCGGTGAGCTTCACAGAAGTGCGGCTGAGTTATCTTTTCTCCACTCTCTTGCTCCCAAGGTCGCCTGATTTGGAAATTTCCACCTCTGCTTGTGACATGTTGCTTTAAGCATTCATTTAGACTCTATCCAGGATATATATCTGGCTGACTAATCTATAAGCTTGTAGATTCTACTTTTTCCCTTCTTGAAGCCAGGACATGCGCCAATTTCTGCTCTTTGGAAGGTCCATGTTTCCTCAAAGCCCACTGCATACATTTTTGCGATCGTGTGTCTGAGCCCTTTTAGCCCTGGATCATAATTTGTCTGACCTCATTTGGGGACACGAACTTAATTGGAGTGGCTAGGTGTTCTCATTCTGTCTTTTCGCCTGTCTTGGGCTTCAGTTTCTCCTAAATTATGCTACCACCATCCTCTCCGATCTGAAGATCATTTTCTTTAATAGAGGTGAAGGCTGAACATTTGAGCTGTGTAATTCTGCCCCGCTTCTCTCTTATCTGTCACCACTGTGCCCTGACTAGTGGGTCTGTCGCATCTGCTGTCCTTGCCCTGGTTTGTCTATCTAAAGCACACCTTTTTGAGGTCCTTAGCATGTTCACAGTTGTAACTCATTCTGGCATCTTTCTTATTGCTCTGGGACTCCTTTGCACTTATTCCTGTAATTTTCCTTCTATTTACCTGCGCACACGCCCTTGGAAATTTCTTCCTTTCCAACCACTTCCCCTGGGCTCTCCGAAGTACTTACCCACTTTGCCTGCCTTGGGGTTGTGCTAATTAAGTGCCTTGAGCACTTGTGAAAAGCCGTGTAGCTTGACTTCTGCCTGAGGAATTCTGGTTTGGGAGGGTGGGGAAAGGCTCAGAAATCCACATTTTCATAGGCCTCCCAAGTGACTTTGGTGCAAGCAACCCCCTAGACCACACTCAGGCACAGCCGCGTTGGAGTGTCAGCCGGAGTGACAGTTATGTTCCATCGTCAGCTGGTCTGACCAGGCGTGCAGCCTCAGATCAGCGGTCTGGATGCCCGTCAGAGCAGATATGTTGCGGTGTATTGGAGCACTTGTCGGGCACACAGCCTACCCAGCACTGTGCTGAGCACCGAAGGAGCTTAGAGGAAGAATTGTTTTGTTCCTTTGTGGCCATGTGTATGTAGTTCTGCTTGAGAACACAGTTAAATGAACTTATAGCCAACATAGTGACAAAGCCTGATGACAGAAACTGTCCAAACATAACCTTGAAACTCACTTTATATACAGGTGAGGGTTTGTGTGGCGTCCCTGACGTCTCCAGGTTTCTGCCCCACCCCGACCCCCATCCAAACTCACTCCCGATTTTAATCCGGTCAGACTCTCTCCCAAGATTAGTTGTATAATTGAAAATGTGCCCACAGGCTTAATCTCTGGATTGGTGGATTTAAAACAAAGCTGATTAGAGATTTCGGAGTGTAAGAATGTGAAAAGTCTATTGCTCTTTAAAAGGTGTTACTGATAATGAAAGCCGAGAGCCTTGTCGCTCTGCACACGCACGTGTGGGCTTGTGTGGAATCGTGTGCATCTGTGTGCATCCCGCTTATTGGTCACTAGGCCGCTTCAGCCAGAAAGTGTGGCACAGTCTTGGTGCAGAACTGTATGGCGTGGCGGGGGGATGTGTTTCCAGCTTGGCGACATACCGCCCATCCTCCCAGATTCTTCCACAGCCCCCACAGCCATTTCTCAGCCTCATTCCCACACTTCTGTGTAATACGTGAATTAAAGCCATTTTATTACCCAGGGTTGCCTCATTTATTTCAAAATGGGCTGTGTGCAAAGGAAGCCCTATTCCATCAGCAAGAGCTGACTCAAAGTTTTAAAGCCCATTGCAGAGGAGAATAGACTTATCTAGTTTGTTTTAGCTAATAAAAACCTTATTAAAAAAAGAAATAGGCCTTGGACTGCTGCTGGAGGCTGAAAATTATGGCCCGAAGACAGAAAGGTAATGAAGAAGTAGGGGGGAACCCTGATTGTGAGTTTTTAAAAAAATATTTAAAAAAGATTTTATTTATTTATTTTTAGAGAGGGGAAGGGAGGGAGAAAGAGAGGGAAACATCAATGTGTGGTTACTTCTCACAAGCCCCCTACCCAGAACCTGGCCTGCAACCCAGGCATGTGCTTTGACTGGGAATCGAACCAGCAACACTTTGGTTCACAGGCTGGCTCTCAGTCCACTGAGCCACACCACCCAGGGCTGACTTTTTGCTTTTAGAGTATGTGAAATGTTACTTTTTTCCTTAACTACTTACCTAAAGAAAGTAGCACCCACAAGGAAAGTGGGGCCTGGTCCAGGCGGGCGCATGGAGAGGACTTCTCCTGCCAGCTCTAGGGGAAAATATAGCGCTACTGAAATTTTCATGAGTTTCTTATATTTGTCAGGAATTGCTTACAGGTTGTCTGGTTTTCTGATAGTTGGGAAATTTCCATGGATTTCTTTGCCTTTATGCCTTCCCTTTCAATTTCTCTTTATTGTCTTCTATCCTCTTGAGAAGATAAGAAAAAAACCTGAACAAAACTGCCTCCAAAACTGATTGTTGAATAAAGTTACTGTCATTGGTTAGCAATTACCCCACATACACAGAGAGAAAGAGGGGGATGATTAACGGCGTCTCTGTTTTTTAAAGACTGTCTAGGAAAATCCCAAGATATTACCAGGCCACAGCGATGATTTCTGGTGCCGGGAAGAACTTGGGGAAGAAACAGAAGTATATTGAGACTGTATATTACCACTTCCGTAAGCTCTGATGGGCCTTCGAAAATACATGTTACTGATTTTATTACGTCCTGAGAACAGTCCTTCAAGGTGTGGGATTGGGTCCACTATATACCTGAGCGAACAGAGGCAGGACAGGCTCAGCAACTTGCTCAGCATCGCCGAGACAGGTTGGACAGAATCAAGACCCTGCTCTTCTATTTGCGACCAGACCCTGTCTCTGACTATTGAACTGGTAAACCTCGTGTGTGCCAGATGAGATTAGCTATCTGTACAGTAACTCGGGGCTTGTCTGTGAGCATCCTACACTCCAGGGTGATTTGGTGTCATCTCAGGAAGGTAGGACAGGCGTGAGAAGGTAAGGAAGAAACTGACATGCAATACCTTGTATTGGTCTTACCTGATACAGACCGCTAACAGAGAGGGCTGGTCAGTGGGGAGCTCGGACAGGAGGGGGAGAGGAACAACATTGAATATGTACACACTCCTTGGGCCAGGAAAGCGGGGGAGCAGCCAGGGGACTCTTCAGTCTGCTTGGCGGGCCGGGGCGCTGCATCGCGGAGACGTTTGCTCTGTGACTCTCAGCAGCACTGAGCTGGCGGATATGCTGAGGGAAGGAGGTGTGGACAAGGGGCTCTGAGCACAAGCTCGCTAGCGGACCACCTTGCAGGAAGAGGCGGGTAATTGACATGCTCCAGATGAAGATACAGAGGCTCGGAGCAGGCCCACTTTGACCTCAAAAGTGGGGCAGGTTGACACTCAGAACTCTCTCCAGGACACTGTTCTGCCTCATTAAAGTCTTGTCACCTTGGGACACTGAGCATCAGCTCCTTTTCTGATGGATAGTCGATGTGGAGACCCATTTACGGGAGTGACTTGAGTTCATGGAGACAATGCCGCAGCTTGCTGGTTGGTGTTGCCACTGGGGGACGCTGTCCCTCACTGCCGCTTGCTCGCCTACCTGGTGAGCGGGGCCGAGGACTGTACCCGTGACTCCCCCCTGGGTGACCTAGCTCGGGCTGGCCTGTGCCTGGCAGTGACGTCTAAGAGTGCCATCACCATGGCCTGAACGGGCTCTCTGCCTGCTCTGGCAGAAGGCCCTGATGTGAGAGTTTCTGCGCTGCTCATCTGAGAGTAGTGACTGGGAGAGACATCAGCGTCTCATTTTAACAGTTTAAAAATCATAAAATATGCCACTTGGGGAGCCGAAGCTTTCAAAAGGAGATCAGTTGCTTTCTGCCGCACGGAAAGACGCTGCTACAACCAAAGCCCGCCTCGCATCTGCGAGCATCACAGCATTCCAGACTGGGAGGCTCTGCTTTGTTCGAGATTTCATAGTGAAGAGGCACTAGGCAGGCAAGCGGGGACGCGGGTTCTTCATCACTCTTCTGCACTGTTGGAGTGAAAACCGGAAAGCAGCTAAAACCTCCTAAGTCCTCCCTGCTGTAATCTTTATCCAGTGTTAGTGTTTAAACAGCCCCTTATTCGTGGGTAGTGCCAAAGTTAACTTCAGTTCAGCCCAGTGCGAATAGTGTGTGAACCAATCAGGAAGGCTTGAGCTCTCCGGATGCAGTCGAGTCGTGGCCTCTTAAAACTTGGAAGCTACGTGTGGTATCTCAACGTCAAGTGAGACTAGAAAGGCTTCTTGGGAGAAGAACCCTCAAATGTAGACAGAAGACGATCATATCCGATTAGGAAATGTGTCCTTCTGTTTGAGTCACAGGTCATGCCCCGCACCCACCCCTAGCACACAGCAGCATAGCACAGATCTTTATCACCTACGAATCATATAGCACGGGGTCTGTCTTTCGCCCTCATACCAGTCCCAACACTGAGATGTGGAAAAAATACTGAATTTCCTCCTGTTATCTAGTAGGACCACTGGGCAGGGCATTTGCGATGCTATAATTGTATCGTTTTTAAGGTCAGTCATTTCAAGTGGCACAAACCTTTGATGTGGGCTTAAATTCTGGGTATTATAAAAATTTAGTGCAAAGTCGGGACTTCATTGAAAGACGCTGCAGTCTCGAGGGTACTACTTATGTGTGAAGTGCTGACAATTTGGGATCATTTTTTAATAAACATGTCTCAAATTTGTCATGCAAAGCCGGGCATTTAGAAAGCCGGGGAAATAAGCCCATGCATAAAATACGGCATTAAAAAGGTAGCTGTGAACTTGCAGATGGACTTGCAGGAGCAAAGCTGTCTTTTGTTGGGGGGATGTGAGAGCCGGCGGCTCTTTACTGTAAAAACGAGAGCAGAAACTTAAGTCGTTTAGTAGTTTAGAAATAACAGCTACAGAGAGGGCTCCTTCTGGTTCATCCATATTTTATTAGGGCAGCAGTTAAAAATTCATTAGAGACACCCATCTGGAGCTGGGAGCACTCATGGGGGGTGTTCACGGGGCAATCAGATTTTTGAGTGGCTCTTTACATGGAACAAAAAAGACAATCAGTTTTGAGAATTAACAGCACCGTGGAGAGAGGCTGTTCAGTGATTTCGGAGCAAACCCTTTCCCGAGGTTTATGGATCTCTTGCTACCAAACTACTTGCTTCAATTGGATAGAGAAGCTCCGGGCGTAAAAAGGAAAGAAAAGGGGACAGAGAATTGGATCAGAGAGGTGGTCAGGGATTGGTCAACAAGAGCATAGGCTGAGTGTCATGTAACAGGTGGTGGGTGCTCTGAATGTGTGTGTATGTGTGTGTATGTGGATCTATGTGCATGCATGTGTGCACACATGTTTGTACATGTGTGGGTGTGCATGTGTGTGTATGTAGATCCCTGTTGGCTCTCTGGGAGCCTCCTCAGTACAGAAAAAGGTTTAGAGTCCGAGCTGAGGCTGCTCTTGTTCACCTTTGCCTTGAACTCTGGACCATGTCCGGGTGCCTTTGCTTCAGGATGATAATCGTGTCTTTGTTCCTGACTGAAAACAACACCAGTTTTGCATGGTCACCCTGTGCCAGGCGTGGGATCGAGTGCTGACATTCATCACGCTGCCTGGCCTCCTGCAGCTCCATGCCGTGGGGTCCCATTTCCCAGACCGGACGGTGCACCCGGCAGGGCGGCACCCGGCTCCCCAGGTTCACTCAAAGTGGCGGCGAGAAACGCTCACTCAGACAGTCTGTTTCCGAGTCCTGCCCTTTCCTGTGCAAAGTGCAGGTCCGCACATCGTGTCCGCGCATGTTTTTGAGGTCAGCTTTCTATTCTATACAGAAAAATTACAAAGATAATACAGCATTCCTTCCCTTCAGCCAGCCTCTGCCAGTACAAACAGCGCCTGTAACCACGGTGCACTTACTGAAACTCAAAAATCAACATTGGTACACTGGACTAAACTACAGAGCTTACTCGGATTTCCCCAGTTTTTCCACCAATATCCTTTCTTTGTTCTAGGACCCAATCTAGGACCCCACGCTGCATGCCGCATGTGTGGCTTTTGACCTTTAAACGCCGTGGTGGGCTCAATGTCAAGCCCCTGTGGGCCGAGTCCTCCTTGCTGCAGATTAGGGAAGTGAGACAGTGCACAGCGTCGCTGGCCTCCTGGCCCTGCGTCCTGGGAGGTCACATTGTGGGGCCCAGCACTCCGCTGGCTGGCTGAAAGTGGGAACCTGGGGTGGGGAAGAAGATTCAGAACACACACAGTGGGACGAATTTTAACTACAGACCACACTTTGTCCACGTGGAGCGGTTAGAAGCTAAAGCCATATTTCAAGAAGTAAAAAAAGTTGGGGAGATAGATTCTGCAAAGAAGCAACCTCTGCAGTGTCGTGAACATCAAGTTCATGATGCTTTTGAATTCCAAGTCTGCTAGGAGGTTCGAGAGGACTGTCCCCTAAAGCAGAGCTCCCCAGCCCTGGCTGCCCATCGGGATCACCTGGGGAGCTTCAGGAGGTGCTCAGGCCCAAGTCCCACGCCCCAACATTGAGATTCCACTCGTCTGGGGTGTGGCCTGGACTTGGGGATTTTAAAAGATACTCCGGTGACTTTAACGTGCAGCCAAATTGGGGAGCCAGGGGTCCGGTCTCACCACCTCAGCTGAAGAGCTGAAGCTGAGGACGATGGGTAACGAGCATTCACACACTTCATAGACGGGAGCTGGGGTGGGCTGCATGTGGCGTGACTGGTAAGTCTCGAACTGCACTTCCTGGAATCACACATGGTGTCCTTGCATCATTTCTGGTCACCTTCGTCGTAGTCTCTCGTCTTCCTTTGGAACCCCTCCTTAGGTGGTGTCCCCGACTCTTCTGGGCTTTCTGTCTCCACATGTGTGCTCCTAGCTCTCTCAGTGCAGGGCCCTGCCTGGTCCTGCCCCCGTGCCTGTCCCCAACCTGTAAGCCACCTGGGCCTCTTCACTGCCTGCCTTCTGCCACCTCCTCTGCAACTGCCTCACCCCGCTGGGCCACAGCCGTTCTGAACTTTCTCAGGCTGACACAGCTCCATTCTGTGTGCTCCACGCCCAGGCCGGGTGCAGCTCCAATGCCACACCCTTCCACTCGGGGCACTGCCCAGTCGGGCAGGGAGGCTGCTGAAACACTGGGGCCCCGGGCTCAGGTTTGAAGAACCCCAGGAAGCATCACTGCAGCTCTTCCTGGTATCCCATCAGCATCTCTGTGTCGATTACTTTCTCTGCCCCCCACCAAAGATAGACAGACGGTCAACCGCAGGAGGGTGGGGCCACCTATGCTGGCTCCCTGGGCCTTGTCTAGGATAGGGCTCGGGTCTTCTGAGAGGCAGACACCAAGACACAGTGAGACGAAGAGGCTGACCGAGGGAAAAGCCTGTGAGGATAAGGGTGGGGGCAGGAGCGGGCAGGGGGGCTGTGCAGGAGGGGTCTCAGAATACAGTGCAGACCAAAGGAAGTCTGGGCCCGATGGAGCGGTCTGGGTCGAAGTTACTTGTTAGAGTTGTCCCGTTGTCCCACGGAATGGCCCTGAACCAGCATCATTTTCCCCTTCCATCATGAGGTGACTTTCGGGTTGGCACAGAAACTGGGGAGTACTCAGTAGCTCACGGAGTCTTCGGCTTTGCTGAAGGGCAAAGGGTTGTCAGGTTAACCAACTGAGCCAACTAGCCTACCCCGTTAGTTTAATTTCAAATTGAATTCTCTCCTTCCCCGGTGACTGAAGTGGCACTTCCCATCCTGTGACAGTTTTTATATGCACGACTTACAGCGCCTGCTACATAAGCAATTCGGGGCAGGTTTGGTGTCTTGCTCGCTCCTGTCTGCAGCCCAAGCAGCAGCGAGTGTTCAGGGAGGAATTGTTTTATCGGAATGGATTGCACAATTAGAATGGAAACACAGTAAATGTTGGTTTTTCCGCGCTAGCACTTGCCTTGCTCACTTGCGGCTGTTACAAAGCCCGAAGGCACTTCCGAATCCTCCAGTGCTCTCCGGAGCTCTGGGGGAGAGAAGGCGGGTGGGGGGCAGGGTGTCTGCTGAGAGTATATTATCAGATTCTTTGAAAACGAAGAACGTGTGTCTTCTTTATGGTTCGGAAGCTGTGGTTAACCTGAACGTTTTCCAAAAGTCTGGTGCCCTGACCACGACAGGCGGGATTAAAATTCCTTCCGTGAGAAGAATAGATTCATTTATGCATTCGCTGTGCATTGAAACTGCCATGTTTTGTGAGGTCCTTCTGGACTCGACCCTCTGTGAATCTTCTCTGTGTGCCCAGAAGTGGCCCCCATGCTTTCCCTTCAGGGCGAGGGCCTGCTGTCCTCTGGAGTCCCGGTGTCACTGAGGTACAGGGCAGCCACTTCCGAGTGAGCATTTTATGTAGATTTAAAATTGGGGTCTAGTTTTAAGATCTTCCAAGTAAATCCATGGGTAGCACGTTTTCTTAAAATGCATGGTTTAGATTTCTTATTTAAAAATGAGTATCATTTGGCCAACGTGTATGGGAATGCCTTCTCTGTATACTAGAAATGAGGGGGGAATTACAAGGCCCTGAGGGAGGGAGCTTCCATACAGCACAAGTTGGGAGCAATTATAGACCCCAGAGAGAAGAATGGACAGTGCTGGGTGTCAGTACATAGGGGGAGAGGGGTGATGTGGACAGCTGGTGAAGGCCCGTGAACTGGGTGGTCAGGACAAGGTGGCTGCTGGGAGGGGAACTGGGGGCCAAAGGGTGGGTGGGCATTAAGCACAGGGAAGACAGGATTCTCCTTGATTTGGCTGGTTAATGTCGGTTCTGCCCAGTTTTTCCTATAAGTTAAGTAAGGCACCTTATCCGCACTGTAAACCGAGGCCCCTTTTGTCACCGGAAAGGGAGCTGGCCCTGAGTGGGTCTGCCTCAGGGCCAGCCTGTAGTGTGTGGGTTCTTGACTTTGTGCAGGAAAGATTTCACAGCACGAGTCCAGGTGATTTTGAGAGTATGTTTACTGAAGCTGGGGACGGTGAGACAAGGAAGGGCTTAGGGTGGAAGAAGCAATAGGAGAGAGTCTGGGTGGTGCTCTGCTTTGGCTCTCTGGAAGTGTCACAGAGAGAGAAATGAGCCACGTGGGGCTGCGTGGACTCAGTGAGAAGGAAAAGTCACAGTGAGAGAAGTGAGCCACACGAGGCTGCGTGGACTCAGTGAGAAGGAAAAGTCACAGTGAGAGAAGTGAGCCATGTGGGGCTGCTGTCAGCTCACTGAAAAGTAAGAGAAAAGGGGGCCTTGGAGACAGGTTCAGGGGGTCAGCCAGGGACACGCTGCCATTGCCTGCTGCTCCCCTGGTTGCAGGTCTCATCACGTCCCTTAGAGGTGAGGAGAGAGCAAAAACACACACCCCAGAAGAGGAGGGGTGCAGGCGTGCTCCAAGGAGAGCATGCTGGGTCCTTTGTTTTGAGGGTTCTTATCAGTTTTCTAAAGGTGGGCATGCTAGGGGAGGGTCTCAGCAGAACATTCCTCAGCTTCCAGGTATGTTCTTTAATATGTCGGTGCACCAAAATGAGAACGTAGAGGGACCAGGGTCATTTTCTGGTCAACTTTACCTCTACCTTGAATTTGTTTGGCTCTAATTGGGTCTTTTGCTATTTATTCCCCTGACTTCATGTGTCCTTGTGTGTGGCTGGCAAAGATGGCACCAACTGAGTCTCTGTTATCTATCTCCCAGACCACGGTGATTTAAATTATTTACTCTCTGGTCGGGGAGGAGAGGTGTAAACCGTTTGCTCTCAAGTGTCCTTGGTTGGGGAAGATAAGATTTTGTGATTTACTAGCTGGCTGTAAATGGTTCCAATTGTTTGGCCCCATTTGTCTAATTACCTGCCTCAGTTTCCCTTTTGCCACCTGTCAAAAATTCTCCTAACGTCTAACTGTCTTGCCTCCCTTTGACATCTGGGTCTACTCTAAGCTTTTGTCTCTCACTGTCCTTTAATCCCAGAACTCACTGGGCCAGATGGAGGTGGAGATGGGGATCCTTCATAACCAGGGCCCAGTAGGTCTGCACCCCTTCCCCAGAATCTATCGTGGGGAGAGGCCAGGTTCAGGGGTTGGGGGGAGGGGGAGGCTGTGAAGGATGGAGAAGGCTGTGTCAGGCTCTCTTCCTCCTCAGACTTTTGGGGCTGGATGGACAGAATGAAGCTACCTTCTGGATTACAAAGAACAGGGGGCCCACCTGGTTTCCCTGGATCAACTCGCAAAGCCCGTCGGCACTCAGGTGGGCCTCCCCTCGCCTGGCCACCATCCACTTCCTGCCCTTGACAGTGTGGTGTTGGAAAGGAATCTTCCTCTCCAGGGTTCTGTCTGACTGCATCATAGCCCTTTCTTACTGCAGGGTGCCAGGTTTTAAACACATCGACCAGGTGGGGTTTTGGGCAGGATATATGAGTGATTGCTTCTGCTCGCAGAGGACATTGTGAGTTTCTTCAAAACATAAAAAAATTTTAAAGTGGAAAAAGGGGACTTTGGTTATAGGAAACTGGGGCTCTTCCTAGAAGAGGTTTCAGAGTAGCTGCCTGTCCAATATGGGTTCCATCTAATCCTCCTCACTCGTTCCAGAAGTGCCCTCCAGATGTGGCTCTGTCGGCCCTCCTGCCCTCTCCTGAGGATTAGGATTCATAGTCGGGGGCAGTCGCTGCGTCTCGGGCCACCACCCGGGGACAGGATGTCTGAGTGCTCAGGTGGGTACAGGAGTGAGGCCCTCTGCAGCCCTGACCTCTCCTCTGCTGCAGCTCCATGGCCAGGCGGCGTCTCCCCAGAATCCGGACAGGGGCGCGGGTTCCGTGGGGCCTGCCTCCTGCAGCAGCAGGAACCAGCCAGTGTTCTCATCTCAGAACCCGCGATTGGCCTGCTCCAGAAAAGCCGCTCGGGCCCAAGCGCCCTCAGGCATTCTCCACGAGCGTTGCTCTCTTACCTTCGGAAGGGTTATTTCAGGGACTGGTACCTGCATTAACAACCAGTTACAAGTCTCTTTAAGCCAAAAGACAATAAAGATTTTACAGGACACCTTTCTTAAGATAGGAAATTGCTGAATTGCTTTCCTCTGGTAATTGGAACCAGAGTTCAATGTTCTGTCTACTTCCTTTCGGATTCATTGCTCTTTAAAAATTATTTGCCAGTTTTATAGGGCCTACGAGAGTTAGTTCTCCCCGGCTTCCCTCTGGTCCCTCCTGAGCACCCCCCCCCCCGCCCCGTGCAGATTGTTCCTCTGGTCGGGATCCCACACACCGCAGGGGACGTCCTCAGGTGGCAAAACCCCTGAGGAAAACAGTGGGGTCTCCTTCGGACCAGACAGCATGGCGACCTGATTTGGTCTATTAAAATTTAAAGACAGTTTTGTGGTAAAATATATATAACGTAGCATTTACTCCCCTAACCATTTCTAAGTGTACAGTTCAGTGACATTAAGGACAGTCCCATTGTTGTGCAACCACCATCCACCTCTAGAACTTTTTCATCTTCCAACGCCGATGCTCCACTCCCATGAAGCAATAATGCCCCCTGTCCACTCCCATCTGCCCGCCCGCCCCCGCTTCCCTGCCCTCCTCCAGCCCCTGGCAGCCACCCCTCTGCTTTCGGTCTCTGTGAATCTGACTCCTCGAGGGACCTCGTATGAGTGGGACCACACAGTATCTGTCCTTTCGTGCCTGGCTTAACTGACTTAGCGTGCTGTCCTCAAGTTTCATCCACGTAGGATGTATCAGAATTTCCTTCCTCTTTAAGGCTGGATAACAGTCCCTTGTGTGGAGGGACCGTTTTTTGTTTTGTTTTGTTTGCTAGTAGCCATCCCGATGGGTGGTCCAATTTGGCCTGTTCGTGATTCCTTCCGTGCATTTGCATTGTGTCCTTTTCTACTGATTCCAACTGTCTGTGGCTTTTTTCCTGCGGAAGAAAGAAAAATAAAACTTTCTTCTGACTTCCTGTCACTTCCAGTTATCATCCTAAGTGACATACTTGGAGGCAAAGTATATAGAAAGAGCACGTGATTCGGAATCAGACAGGCCTCAGTCCCCCCTCTCTCCTCCCCTCCCCCCTCCCTCCCCCCTCTGTCCCGTCCACCCATCCATCCAAGCATCCATGTGTCCATTCTTCATTCATCAAGCATTGTGCTGGCTTATTATTCAGTAACGAGTAAAACATGTTTTGGCAATCTGTGACCCCGGAGTTCTGGGGAAAATTAAAACCTTCTGAACTGTAATTTCATTATTTATCAAATGAAAATGGTACCGAGCTTCTGGGCTTGTAGTGTTAATGCCTCCCTCCCTCGTTTCATCCTGACTTCCCCTCCTGCCCAGTCTGAGTGCTTGCTCCGTTCCATCTGTTGCGGCGAGCTTCCAGAGCTCTGCGTGCACTGTGACATTGGCCCTTCCTGGGGCCCCTGCAGGTGGCTCGTCCAGTTGGCAAGAACAGGCTACCGGGCGAACACGTCTGGGGCTCTTTGGTCCTTGGGTGCTCCAGTTCAGGGAACAGACGGTCCATGGCCACGGGGCTCATTTCCTCAGGGGTTGTCAGTGGACCCCATTCCCCAGAGACGGTGGGTGCCGTGATTGTAACCCAGCGGGGCCCTAAACGCCTAGCACTCTGTTTACCGCCACAAACGTCCTGGGACCAGCTATGCTCTGGGAGACAGAGCAAGGTGTGGGGCCTGGAGCAAAGCTTCGGGCCCCTGCTCGCCCCAGCCGCAGTTTGTCCACAGCCTCGGTCAGCGACCCCGGGTCCTCCTTTCCCACCTCCCGTCTCCTCTGAAGCGGGGTGCGGCGGGGCCCACGGGGAAGGCACCCCGGGGACCAGTGCATTCAGGAGTTTGGGAACTCAGCCCCAGACAGGCGTTTCCGGAATGCCAGTTTCTCTGAGCCTCAGTTTCCTTGGCTACAAAAGGGAAGTTATTTTACTGGTTGAGTTGATTGAGACGATTTCGGATTTTGGTGGGGAACCAAAGAGATCATTGTGGATGAAAACTCTTACGAGTAACAAGGTGCTATGCAATGTAAAAACAATAACTAACACTTTCATCACACTTATTATGTGTGCCAGGCGCTGTTCTCAGCTGTCGACATATAGTAACTCACCCCACTTAATGCTCACAACCACCCCATGAAGGAGGTACTGTTGCTGTCTCCATTTTACTGGTAAGCAAACTGAGGCCCAGAGAGGTTAAGGAACTCGTGGAAGGTCACACAGCCAGCAGGGGCACAGCCAGGGTTTGAACCAGACAGTGAGGTGCCAGAGTCGATGCTGTCAACTGCTGCCTTCCTGCTCCCTGCTTCCACGGGGTGTCAGCATTTTGTATTGTTCCCGTTCCCGTTGCAGAGCTGGGAGGGGAGTGCAGCCCTGGTTTGGGGACACATCAAGCAGGGTGCCCTGTCATCTGCTCAGTGAGGTGAACTGATGGCATAAATTATGTCACAGCCAGCTGGCCACGGTCCCCCGGCGTGCAGGGGCACCCATAGCTCCGATAACGAAAACTCACAGACTGCTCACTGAGCAGCCAGAATAAGCGACCAGGCCACATCTCCAGGAGACGCTGGCGCTCAGTTCCAGGCCATTGGCTCTCTGGGCTGACTCCAGGATGGAAGTGCTGACGCGCCTGCAGGGCCAATGGGCGAGAGGCTGCAGGGTCAGAGGAGCTGCCGAGGTTGCGGCTCCCGTGTGCAAGCTGGCGTGTTGGCACGGCTCTCGGCCACGCCAGCTGCTCTGCCGAACAGGGGCGCTGGGGTGCTGCACTGTTTCTACACAGACAAGCAAACACTTCCTGGGATCATCAGAATTCTCGTACCGGGTGACCCCCAACCCTGAGTCAGCATCTCAGATGCACCCAGAGATGACCTCTAACCCTAGGGGTGTCCTGCAAACACGGCTCCCGCCGAGCCAGTGAGACTGTGTGTTTAACGTGCTGCTCTCTGTCTTCCCAGGCAGCCAGGACCGCTGGCCACCTGCGGCGTCGTTTCGGAGGAGGCGGCTGGCACGGAAACCCGGCTACATGAGAAGCGAAGCTGCGCCCCAGATCAGGTTCCTGTCCCCCGCTGTGGGCACTTCATTCCGGGCCCAGGGAGGGGCATGTGGTGACGAGTCCCACCACTCTGAGTCCAGGGCTGGGCGACAGTGTGGCCTTGAACCTGGAGGCCAGTGGCGAGGCCCCTTGGTTGGGAGCCTTCTTCCCAGGAGCACGGCAGCCTCACCTGGAACCTGTGCGGGCCACCGAGGCCTATCTCTGGCCCCAGCAAGAGGGACCTCAGGGTTCTGTGGGATTCAGTTCAGAGCCGGCACCAAACTGCCCAGCAGGCTGACCAGGTTGTGCGGCCCTGGGTGTCAGGGGGAGCTCCCACCCATGGACAGTGCTGAGGCCTCTGGCCCTCGTCAGGATGCTACCTGTGGTGAAGGAGCCAGGGGCACCCAGATCAAAGGCTGTCTGGCCCCAGAGGAGGTGAGTGGCAGCAGCTGCAGCCTCGGAAGTGGCCCCAAGGCCCCCTCAGCCCCCACCGGCTCTCAGGCGGCCTTCACCTCCAGCTTCAGCTTCATCCAGCTCTCACTCTGCGCCGCTGGGGAACGCGGAGAAGCCGAAGGCTGCCCGCCCTTCAGAGAGGCCGAGGACACAGATGCCAAGGCTGCCGGCTTGGACAGGCTCCATGAGGACCCTAGACTTTTCTCTCCCCACTTCAGTCTCAAGGCTGCTCAGGGCTCTGCAGACTCTGCCCAGACTGCAGGGGGCAGCCCCGGGCTGGCGTGTGAGCCCCTTTCTGTGCTGGACATAGGCGCTGCCTCCTGCTGCTCCCAGGGCGCTTCAGCCTTCGAGGGCACTGCTCTGCACTGGGACCTGCTGCTCCAGAAGTGCGAGCCCCTGCTGCTGGAGTGTCTGCTCAGCAACCGCAGGCAGCTGGAGGTGGGTGTCTGCCCCGCCCCTGGGCCGCACGAGGGTTACAAACTCAGATTAGGCAGAGGGCAGGAAATGAGTGGTTCTGGGGTTGACTGACTTCCCCCCAGGGCTGCAGCAGCTCCTTGGTAGCCGGTTGCAGAAAGATGTTGCTGCACTTCGGTTTCCCCTCTTTCCGTTTGAACGCAAATCTGTTCTCATTTCATCTTCTCTGAACACGTAGGTGTTCAGATTTGAGCCTCGGGCTCCCCTGCTGGTCCTGGCCTAGGTGGTGTGTGGTTAGTGCAACCCAGCTCTGCTTCAAAAAGGGATACAGGCTGGGAGCAGGGGGATGGAGCTGGCCAGTGTGGGGGTCAGGAGACATACAGCCGCGATGCCTGTGTCGGGCGTGATCCTTCTGCCGTGGGAACTGCCTGCCAGAGTCTGTTTCTGGTCATTAAACCTCTCGGCATCCTCATTCATAGATGATACCACCGCACAGGATTGTTCTGTGACTCGGATGAGAATGTCAGTGTTTTGGAAACTAGGATAGACTGTGTACTTGTAAGTCTGAGCACCGTGACAGTGCTGGTGCCGTCCACCCAGCTGTCCGAGAGCCGGGGCCCACTGCCAGCAGGAAGGCAGGATGGTTCAGCCCCCAGAGTTCCCGGAGAAACCCAGGCTGAGGTGCTCTGTGCTGACCCGCTGGGCTGCGTGTCTCATCCTAGTGAAAGACTGTGCTTTCCTTCCGGGGGGTGTGTTTGTGTATGTATACATCTGTGTATGTATGTGCATGCATACACAGGTACACATGAGCCCGGGGAGTAGGGCACCCACTCCTCAGGCATTTGGTAGAAGTACTTGAAAATGCATGGGTCATGTTCATTCCCAGCAATTGCATCTCATTTACTTTCAATTCTTTACCAGTGGCGTGATGTTCTGGCCCTTAGGGGCCTCAGCCCAGTGGTCCGATCTGTAACCCGAGGACATAGCAAAGCCAGGCCAGACATGCAGGTCTCTATTTCCAGGTAATGCGTAGGATCCTTGAGTTAGACATGTCCAAAACAGACGCCGTTGTCTTCCCCATCAAACCCGTTCTAAAGGGCCCCCCTCAATAAATATTTGTGGCTTTGAAGTAATAGAATTCATCCATCCAGCTCTTTGAGGAACAGCATTCATTTTCAACCCTCCCTGTATGATGTCAGTCTCTAAGCTCTCTTAGTCTTACAGCTAACCAACCTCCCACGGCCACACAACAGCCACGGCCACAGCCACGCCACGGCCCTGGTTCAGATCCTTATCTTTCACCTGGATCTTGCAAGAGAGTCTTGGCATATTTGCCTTCCTTCTGTTCATCCTCCACACAGCCAGCAGAGTCATCTTCCCAAGCAGTGGTGGGATAGTGTTATTCCTTGGCTTAAAACCTTTGGAGGCTCATTGCCCTGAGGGTTGGCGTTCAAGTTCCTAATCTCGGTAATGGAGACCTTCTCCACCCAGCCCGCTGCAGCCTGCCCCGGGCCTCCCGCTGTGGCTCCGCCATCTGGTGCGGCTTCCTGCTCCTGCAGACACCAGGGACAGCTGGGCTCAGGCCTCTGCTCACAGTTTTCCCTCTGCCTGGAATTTCCTCCCTGCACTTGCCCGCACGCCAAGGCCCTTCTACTGTGGCTCCAAAGCCATGTCCTTGTGAGACGTTTCCTCCTACCTCTAGGCCACACAAACCCCTCCTTCCGTTTTGTTTCCAAAGCACGTTGGACACGCCCCATTCCAGCACTCCCCACAGCCAGCAATAATTTGTGGGTCTGAATTCCACGCTGGACCACGAGCTCCGTAACTATAGGTCACATCCTTTAGACATTTTTGGATGCTTGTTGCCTAGCATGTTTCCTGGCCCTCAGTGGGTATGTGATTCATTTTTGTTTTCAGGGAGGTAATTAATCTTGATAAGATGGGCCACAGGTTCTAACTGACAGATTTTTTTAGATTGACTATCTAAAGGGTAAGCAATAGAAGCTGAGAGGCAGACACACAAAGACAAAGGCTCTAAGGGGCTTCCAGTCACCAGTTATAACATGTGGGGGCGTCTCCAGCGCCAGCTGGGTGTCCTGAAATTGAATTCAGTGTTGACACTGCTTTCCTGGAGGTAGCATCACGTCCCACAGGGTGAGGTCCCATGAAGTGTCCCTCCCCACGCACCAGCCCACTCTCAGATGCCAGCTGAAAGTCAAATGATGGCATTGGGGCACAGTTAATCTGTAGTTTAAGTATCTGTTGATGATCGTCTAACACCTGGACGAGGGAGGACACGATGCCGTTTTCCATGATTTGATGTCTGTTGTGTGGAAGAGGATGAAGTGTGTGTTCAGTGCGGTGGGGATGATGGGAAGCGCTATGTCCCCGGCGCAGAGCCTAGGAGGAAGAGGCCCTGGTGGCTGGAGATGTCCACGAGGAGGGTGGCCCGGGATCTTTAAAAAGATCCTTTGAAAAATTGAGATTCTAGTGTTTTGGGGCCTTTTAGATATTATACTCTAATTCCTTAGAATACTAGAATATTACTTAACCCCCCTCCCTTCTCCTAAAGGAAAAATGCAAATCTCAGGAAATTGAATTTTAGCTTCTTTTAAAATAGCGATCCTCAGTATTCATGGTTTCTATATTTGTGAATTCTCTCCCTTGGTAAAATTTATTGGTAACTTCAAAGTCAGTGTTCAGAATACTCTCCCGGCCCTGTGTGGACATGCGCAGAATGAAGTGCTTGCCTGGTCATGTGCGGACATGCGCAGAATGGCTAAAAGCGTGAGGCGCTTCCTCTGTGTGCTCCCGGGAGAGGTCGCAAAAGGTGACCTTCCGCCTGCTTGTTTCAGTTCTCATCCCGTAAACAAGTGTCCTTTTTGTGGCCGGTCTAGTACCACGTTTTCTATTTTGTGCGTGTGTTTTGGTGATTTCACTGTTGAAAATGGTCCCCACACGCAGGGCTACGGTGCTGTCTGCTCCTAAGTGCAAAACGCCTGCCATGTAGGGAAACTCCGTCCGGGGGTGAGTTGAGCGCTGTTGGCTGTGAGTTCGGCGTTGATGAATCAGCTACACATAGTCAATAAAACACCTTTAAACTGAAATGCACACGAAACACGGTTCTGTATTTTATTTGATCGGTTGACAAAAATGTGACCAGAGCCTAACCCTCTGTTTTCCCCAGGAGCCATGGTTCAGTGATCGCTAATTGAGCGTTCCCGGTGCCTTTATAGAACATGACTTCCATGAATGTGTATTTTATGCTGTTGAAAATAGCCACCCAGGGACATTGCCAGGGCTGGGGTGGGGCTGAGAAAATTTCGATGAAAGGAAATGGTACCTGGGTGTGCACTGGAGGGAAGTGGGGAGAGCCCTACAAGTTAGCCCCGCCTTGGGGCGTGGCAGCTGGGGGAAAAGGAGGGAAACCACCTGCCTTCCAAGGGCTGTGTCACTGGGTGAGTCTTGCCCATCAGTGGCTTTGCTTCCAACAGAGATGGACATTCACACATATCCCAAGATATCAATTAAGGGCCCTACAGGGATAGTTGGATGGGAGGGAGAAGGTGAGGTGGGCACTGGCTATAAATGAAATTTTCTTTGCTTTCCCTTCCTGGGGTTCTTCTGCTCCAGCTCTATAGGTGTTTACAGAGGCCATCATTTGGATGTGGTGATGGTAATGCAACTTGCCCTCTATCACTAATATACAAGGCCAAGTTACTGGGAAAATGTACACTGGTCACACAGAACACTTCAAGGATGAAGGGTTTAATGTGTTCATTCCTTCTTTCATTCATTCAGAAGGTGTTTGCTGACAACCATGGGTACCATGTGCCTGCTTTGGAGGTTGTGTTAGTTAGAATGCATTAGTAACAGACAGCAACACAGTATCAGAGGCTCTGCATCATAAAATCATGTTTCTTGCTTATGCTTCATATTCCACAGATGTGGTTGGGGGGGTCTGCTCCACTGGGTCCCTCAGGACCCGGCTGCATTCTCCGATCATATGGCGCCTCAGTCATTGAGTCAAGGTGGAGAACACTAAGGGACTCTGCCAGAGTGATGAAATGCTTCAGTGCAGAAGTGACCTCTGTCCCTTCTCCACACACTCATTAACCAGACCACGGAGGGGAAGGGAGTGCAATCCCCCCATGTGTCCAGAGCAGTGGAGAACCAAACGGCTGTGAGCGCCGCTATTTCCACGTGCACTCAAAACGGTTCTTGCCTTCCAGATGCTCCAGGGTGAGTGGAGTGCAGAGACAAAATGAGACAAAACACACAAATAAATCAAGATGAAATGGTAGCTCTAACAGGGCGTGATAAGTACCAAGATGATTTCTTGCAACTCCATTCTCTAGGGGCTCAGACCAAAAACCCAGCATCATCCTGACTTTCCTCACTCCCACATGTGATCAGCTAGCAAGTCCTGTTGGTGTTATCTTCACCCAGGCATTTTCTGCATCTACCCAGAAACAGATTCCTCCTCACCGTCTTCTCTGCTTCCACTGTGGTCCATGGCACCATCATGTCCTTGCTGGGTCATTTCTATGCCTCCTGACTCCCTCCTTCGGCCCCTGCCCACAGCAGTCAGGAGGGAGTTGTTCAAACACATCAGATTTTGTGTTCAAAACCCTCTGACAGCCCCCATGACCCTCGGAGTAAAATCAGAAGTTTTAAATGCTCTTCATGTCTCTCTGTGATGCATTTCTCACCCCCTCTCTGACCTCATGTCCCACAATCTCCCCTTGAATCACTCTTCTTGAGACCCAAGGACCTTCTAGCTCTTAATTGGCAGTGCCAGCAACGCTCTGCCCAGAGCTGTGGTGCTGGCTTTGCTCTCTGTGGGCGCGTTTTTCTCCCAGAGTGCCTCAGGGTGCACTCCTCCCTTCTTTCCAATCTGCTCCAATGTCATCTTCTCCATGAGACCCTAGTTAAAATCTCAGCCCCCCATCTACCAGCATCCCGAGCCCCTCGCTGGGGTCTACTTTTTCTTCTTTTATAGCACGAATAACTTCCTAAGGCTCTATAAAATGTATGCATTGCTTTCATTTTTTGTCTCCCTACACAAGACAGTACCTCTAGAGGGTTGAGAATTTCCTGCTGTATCTCCAATAGTCCTTGACACCTAAGAGGCAGTCGGTAAATATTTGTTAAATGGGCCACCTGAATCGGAGCAAGTGCAGGTTACAGGGGCAGTGTAAAGGAAGGACACTGGGCACAGGCTGGAGGGGTTACACCTGAGCCAGGTGTCTAAGGAAATGTGGGTGTGTGCCAAGCCAAGGATGGGAGGAAGGTGTTTTTTCAGGGAGCAATCCCGAATCCATTCACTGATAGGCCAACAGTCCATTTCCAGGAAAATCCCTGGGCTTCCTGTTGAGAAGAAAAATGTGGTGGAACCTCGGTTCTTGAACTTAATTCGATCTGGAAAACGGTTCTAGAAGTGACTTGTTTGGAAACCGAATCTCTTTTGTTTGTTGCCTGAGAGACACGTGACTGATTGTACAGGTGTCAGCGTGAAGGATTGTTGGGTAGAGAATCCAGACCCGAAGTTCCGTTAGACAACCGAGACTTTTTTCTATGAAGAACTTGGTCGAAAACCAAGACGTTCGAGAACCGAGGCTTGACTGTGATTACCAATGAACTTCAGTAATTCTCCTACAAACGAAGGGGTCGTTGTGTCTATTGCGGGTTAAGTGAGACAGTGAAAGCCTGTGAGGCTCAGGACCTCCTACAGGGGCTTTGTGGGGTCCCTGAGCTGGGTCCCACCCAGCCTGCGGCACGGGCTGCTGAGCTGAAGTTCGTGCTTCTTCTCTTGGTTACTATTCCAATTGCGGTGTATTTACCTTCATAATTTTAATCTGATGTTTTAGAACTGAGACTGTTCGTCAGGTCAGGAAATTTGTAGTCTTTTCTCTTATGCATTTTTCATGTAGATAAGGGTACAGCGTGATGTATTTGTTTAAAATAACATTTTAACTCTGAATTTTATGCTCAAATTACACTTTCTTTATATAACTTTTATTTTGGTGTGGGAAACTGATTCATCTGGCGTTGGAAAAAGTGTACATTTGTGGTTCTTTTTTAGAGGCGAATAAAGAAGTTCAGTTTCGAAATAGTTTCTAGATGCTCTTAGCTTTGCTAAAATAAGTTTCAGTGCTGTTGTAATTTGATTTTCATTTTTTTCTCCTCCCAAACAACATAGGTAAACTCCTTAAGATTAAAACTTCAGAAACTCCAAGAAAAAGCCGTTGAAGATGATGATTATGATAATGGTGAGTGTGAGTGTGTTTATCGAATATTTCTTCTTTTCCTCATAATGTCCCGTTTCTTACCCCCTCCTTTCTCAGATCTCTCCTCTGCACCCCAGACAGGCTGTGTAGTCCCTTCCCCTGGTCGTCTCCACTCGGCGACACCGGACTGCTCTACAGCAGTATTGTTTTGTGGATTTCAAAACATGTTCTGAGCAGGAATCCTTGGGGTTATAAACATAACTTCATTGATTGTTTGGAAACACAAAGTTCTTGAACAATAAAAGTTATATCAACTCATCATCTGCCTGCCTAAGGTATGATACCTCCATAATTATTCATTCATCAGAATGTATTTGTTGAACACCTATTATGTGCTAGGCAAAGTGGCAGGAATAGGAAAGCAAGGCAGACACAGCCTCTGACCTTATGATGCCTCTGGGTGTAAGTCCTCGCTGAGCTCTTTGACGTCACACTCTCTGGGACCAGAGGCAGGAAATGGGATGAGATTGAAGGTGCCGGGCTGTGCCACAGGGGTCAAGTCTATCACACGTCCGTGAAGAGGGCCCCAAGTACTGAAGCTAGAAAGGAGAAGTAGCGACACGAGGCTAGATGTGAGGAGGTGGTCAGAAGCCAGAGAACCAGTTACAGTGAGGGACCAAAACAGGAACTGGACCAGACGTGGCGGCTGAGTGGACACAGGGCGGGCTGTGTCACAGGAAGGATTTCAGGTGTGCTCGGCCTGGGAAGGATCTTAATTAAGGACTTTTTAAGTCCTTAATTTCTGCTGGATGCTGGATGTGGAACAGAGAGATAAAATAACTTCCAGGTTCCCCCAGACACTGTGAACTTGATAGATATTCTCGGTGATAACCAAGTTTAGCACACTCAGGATTGGTCTAGACATAGAATGTAGGCTTAAGGATTGTTCTGGAAGCTGGTTAGGCTTGAGGTTTGGGTCTCCAACCTAACTGAGCCCATTCTGGTATTCCCAAAGAATACTTCACGGGCTATTGGAATGGGGGCGCCACAGAAAAGGGGTGAGTGATTTCCAAGTGGGGATTGCAAACCTGGTTCTAAGAAACGCCCAGAGCTGATGCTGTTTGTTGGTGCTCTCATCACATATCCCACTGAGGTGGGGTTTAGAAAGTGGTGGGGGGTGATGGGGGGTTTGGGGGGAAGGAGAGGATTTGGGAGTGGAGGTGGAACTCGGTGGGCTCTCCCGCCTCTTTCTGCAGGCCGCCTTGATTTCCTGCTGATGTAGGAGAGGATGAGCATGTGGGACGAGGCAAGTCTGGGCAGGGGAAAGTACCCCCCCACGATCCCTGCACAGCTGTAGACAGAAGGCAAGTGGGCTATTCCTGGACCAGGGTGCACCCACTGACTTCTGTCTGAGACGGACAGTTCAGCCCAGTTTTGCTGCTTTCCACTATGGCACACATTGATTTTCTCTGCCGTGGGCTGAGTCTTGGAGCATTTTTCCTTTAACACAGTTCTTTCTGTAATACACAAGGCTACAACACAAGTAGAAAACCAGGCCCTCTTTTTCTTTTTTAAATTTTTAAATTGATTTCTTTAGAGAGAGTGAGAGGAAGGGGGAGGAGAGAGAGTGAGGGAGAGAGACATGGATTGTTGTTCTACCTATGTATGCATTCCTTGGCTGCTTCCTGCTTGTGCCCTGTGGGGAGATTGGACCGCAGCCTTGCTTATTGGGATGATGCTCTAACCAACTGAGCTACCTGGCCAGGGCCAGGCCTTTTTTTTGAGACCTGGTGACTTTTTTGGACTTGGTTTTCTCAATGGGCTTTGTTAAATGGAGGCCTCACTTTTTTAGCCTTTTCTCCAAATGGCTCTGAAACACCGAAGGGAACAATGAGGTTGGATAGGATGCACCTCATCAGGGAAGCTAAAAGAATAAAGGTATCTTTGTTTCGTGTTTCTGTAATTTTTCTCCCTTGTATGTTGCTGTGTGCTGAGACTGAAGGTTTGGGGGTGGGGCCCAGCATTGTATGTTTCATAAGCCTTCCTTGCCACTGGGGTGCGTGCTGATGTCTCAGTGACCCTGTGCAGGGCGTTCCTGCCTGGGAATGAGGCCCGTGGTGCAGCAGCTGGCTGAGTCCTGGCAGTGGGGGCCAGTCGTGGGTTTGTCCCTCTCAATCCCCCAGGAGTTTTTGGAGTGGACAAGGACCCTAGTAGCCACTTAACACCCGAGTCACCCACCATCCTCTTTCTATTTAAACTTCCCTAACCTGCAAGCCTGGTTCGGTGCATTGAGAGGTGACTGCTCTTGTGGAATGTGCAGAGTGCCCGGCACGGTAGGCGAGCATTCAGCCAGTGTTTCACGAGTGAGCCGATGAAGGACTTGCTGCCTAAACGCACAGAGACTGTAGCTGGCAAGCTAGACGGAGAGCCAGGTGGAGGCCCTCTTGCCGCCTCAAGTGGGGTTACCTGCTGCAGCCTCGGCAGGGGGTGGGTGAGGGGGACGGTTTGGTGCAGAAGTGGGCTTGTTATGTAGCTAATACCTACTGAGCATCATTGTGTGTAACAGTGCTTCTCAAACTTCAGTGTACAGCGGAATCACCTGGTAATGTGCTCAGCGCACATTCTGACTAGGTCAGTCTGGGGTGGAGCCGGAGACCCCCTGTGTTCAGTAAACTCCCACACGATGCTCACCCCCGAGAACTGCACCGTGAGGCATGATGGGATACAAGGAAGTGAGCAACTCACTGAGCACACCGGAGGGACCTTCACCTCTGGGACTGTGTGGTCCAGGACGGGTGATAGCCCAGTACACAGTAATGATGGTACAGTTACACATAGCCTGTCCCTTTAAATATAGGTGGTGGAATTCCCAGAGGAGAGAAATTCCTCTGCTAGAGGCTGGGGTGGGTGTAAGGTCAAAGCCTGTGGAGGAGGCAGTAATTTAGTGGGCTTTGAAGGGCGAGTAGTATAGGGGAGGAAAGTAATTTTACCTCTACCTTTTTAAGTTCTGGCTGGTCTAATAATCAAATTAACATGAGATAGGTTAACAGGAGAAAATAATCAGATTTGTTACATATGCACATATGGGGGTTCCATGAGAATATGGGACCTGAGGACAAACCGGGCAGTTGAGGCTCGTTTGCCATCCTGAGCCAAGGAGAAGGGGGAGGGTTAGTGGTTTGGACTTCAGAGGGAGGGTCGGCAACTCACAGGTAGATGAGGAGGACTGAACATTTGGTAAACAAGCTCTTGCCAGGCCACCCGGAAGCAATGGGACACCGGGGAGTCTAACAGAGTTGCAGGTTCCGCTCGGTTGCCACGCTTGGATCGTATTATGCTGAGGGACAGCTCCTTTAAGCATTCTTTAACCAGGTTTTAATTCCCATTTGAATTCCTCTAGGCAAGTAAAGGGGGGCGAGTAAAAGGCTCTTCTTGAGTCTTTGTTTCCTAAAAATAATGTTATAAGTTTAAAATAATCGATATTCCCCAAAGGCATGTTTTTGGGTGGCAGAACTTTGCTCCCCTCCGTAGGATGCATTTACAGAAGGCAAAGGAGTGGAAGAGCCACCGTAACCATGAGTCACCACATGTCACCACCCCAAAACTGGGCTGTCTTCACACGAGATTTGAAGCTTGTGTGATGGGGATCCCTGCAGGGCCCAGGCCTGGACTGGCCCACAGTAGGTGATCAAGAAATTGCTCACTCATTGGGGAAGTTTGGACAGTGTCCAGATGGGGAATTTGTTTTAATGAGATTTGTTGAAATAGGATTTGAATACAGTTGTCTTTCTCACCTAGTTTATCCAGGGCTACTAATAAACTCTTGAAGAATTAATGAGATTGTTTTGGTGCTCAGCTTTTACGGTCTTTGTGTGGACTCGCCTCTCTCCTCGTCAGGAGTAGCGGTGTGGCTGCACTCTGTCACAGGGAGGGGCCCTGCTGGTGTCCGCAAGGTTCCCCAGGGGAATCCGGAGAGTGACTTTACTCCGCCTGGTTTTGTTGCTTTTCGCTCTCTCTCTTTTTTTCTAGTTTCACTCACAAAAATGGCTTGTGTTCCGGGGAAAGGAGCAATTGGCACAGAGCAGAAAGTTCTGTGTTGTATCCCATCAAAGTGCTAGCGTATTTACCTGTGGGGAACACCTCAGGGCTCTAATTACATCTGTCCCTTGGTAGGAAAGTAAAGCTAATATTTCCTCATATTCTTGCATAGTTGGTTTTACACTGCTTGCTTAGAGTTTCCTTCCTGGAGTGAAAAGTGTCTGCACTGAATTAGTTTCTCTATCCTTTGTCTCAAACAATATCCGTGATGACAAAAACCTAGTACAATAACAATGTGAGGTGTTGAAAGAAAAATGGTCACAGCAGAGGCCAATGTTAAACCACTCAAGAGAGTGACCAGCTCTTGTCCAAATTGCCAGAATCTGTGTCTTTCCGAATTCTTTCTTTGGCAAGATGTCTCTTTCCACAGCTGCCCTTTGGTGATAGTGTGCAGTTATCCAAGGCGACACTCCTTTCTTTCACGGGGAGCCCATGTGTGCCCTCCTTCAGGGCTTCCTAGATGTGATGCTTTGCACCAGAACCCCTGCTTTCTCTTCTCAGAACCAGAGATGTGAGTGAGCAGTGGGAATCCACAGACGCCTTTCATTGCATTTCATTCGAGCATAGGAAGAAGACAAAGAGATGTAATGGAATTGGTCGTTTTTATGTCCTCAGGACTCCCAGATGAAATGGAGGTGCATGCCATTTGGGGGCCCAGGGAACAGGAATGCTACTATTGGCAGCCTGTATTGTGTTCTGACTTCAAATGTGTAAAAGATGACCTACCCTCAAGGACTATTAGCTTATTTGGGATTAAATATAAATAATATAAAGATGTGAAATTTCAGTTAACATTAGAATTGATTTTTTTGGTATGAGGACTCTGTACTTTCAAGAGAAAGGGACCTAATTGGAACGAGTACCAGAAGAAAAGACGACTCACTGTTGGGTGTGACGTGATGCGGCGTGTAGTCAGGGACCGAGGCTGCCAGGACCTCACTCTCCTCTCTGTCCTCTGACAAGTCCCCTCTGACCACACATCTCACTGACCTGTTGCTGCCTGGGGCAGGCTGAAAATGCCCACGTGTATCCGCGTCCTAATCCCTGGAATGTGCGGGTGTCACCTAATTTGGAAAAGGATCTTTGTAGATGGGATTAAGTTAGGGATTTTGAGGTGAGATTATCCTGGATTGTCTGGGTGAGCCCTAAATCCCATCAAAGGGTCCTTTGGGAAGAGACAGGGGAAGGCTAGATAAACAGAATAGGAGGAGGAGATGTGAGCACAGAGGCAGAGATTGAGTGATGCGGCCACAGGCCAAGGAATGCCGACGGCCACTGGCAGATGGAAGACACAGGGGACAGACTCTCCCCGAGAGCCTCTGGAGGGATAACAGTGCTGCCAACACCTTCGTGTCAGCCCAGCAAAGCTGATTTCCGACTTCTGGCCTCCAGAATGGTGAGGAAATAAATGTCTGCCGTTTTCAGCCACAGAGTTCTTGGTCATTTGTCACAGTAGCCACGGGAAACTAACACATTACGTAACAAAGCACCACAAAACTTAGTACTTACAACAGGGTCGGAGTGACACCAGGAAAAGGGCAGAGAAAGCAACCCTAAGCATTTGTGCCCCAGCAGAAACACAGAAAGATAAAACCAGCAGGAATGGTCAGAACCAACACGTTCAGAGTTCTGGAAAACAGCCCCAGGGTCACAGCAACCACGCAAACACGGAACCAGGAAAAAGGCAGCTAGAAAGTGGTAGGCGGGCTTTGTGGCATTTTCACTTGCCCATGTCCCACTTTCTCCGTAGGACAGCAGTGAATATTTTTTAAAGTTTAATTTTCAGTTACAGTTGACATACCATATTATATTAGTTTCAGGTGTGTAAAATAGTGATTAGGAACTTATATTTCTTATGAGTGATCACCCTGTCAATCCAGTAGCCGTCTGACACATTCATAGTTACTACAATAGTATTGGCTACATTTGCTGTGAGGACAGCAGTGATCTTAAAGATGACAGCCTGTATTCTCAGTGCGGGACTTTGGTTCCTGATTCCAGGATAGGTAGAGCAGACCTTACTTGTAAATTATTGTGTCTGTCCTAATCCGTCAGTGGTCTACCTGAGCGACTCACATCAGACACTCGTCACAGTTTTGGCTGAATCAGAACACAGGCTGGAAGAGAAGCAGGCATGGCTCGAGAGCTGTGCAGGCAAGGTGCGCTAACAAACCACGACACTGGGGGCCAAGAAGGGTCACCGGTCCAGAGATACAGTAGACTGCCTACAGCCTGGAGCAAACTGGGAGATTCTTTGGGAAATGAGCATGTTCAAAACCACCCATGTATGTAGGGAAATCCAGAAAACCACTCGCATGCCGAAAGCAAGACACGTGCTCAGAAAAGAGCAGAGATGACCCTCAGTTTCTGCACCCTCTCCCCACCGCCGCCCCGGCCGATCCGTGGCTGCACTGCCGGCCTGGCTGCTGTTGAAGGTGCTGCCCCGGCGCAGAGCTGTCTGCAAAGACCGGGAGGGGCGTTTGTTTGCCTGTTTGTTTTGGCGTCTCTGTCTGTGTCCCCCACTCCCCTTTTTTGGTTTTCTTTGTTTTGTGTATTTTTTCTTCTGGCAATTCAAGGAAACATTTAGAGATGAATGAAAAGGAAAACACATCTCAGAACATATAGAATGCAGCAAAGGCAGTACTCAGAGGGAAATTTATAGCTGTAAGTATGTACATTAAGAAAGATCTCAAATCAGTAATCTAAATTCACACATTGAGGAGCCAGAAAAAGGAGCAAACTAGACCCAATGCTAGCAGAAGAAAGGGAATGATACAGATTAGAGCAGAGATACATAAAATAGAGAATAGAAAACCAAGAAATCCAATGAAAACAAAATTTAGTTCTTTGAAAATATCAACAAAATTTACAAAAAAGAGAGAAGATGGAAATTACAAATAAAAAATGAAAGTGAGAACATTACTACCAAAAGAAATGAAAAAGATTATAAGAGAATATTGTGAACAGTTTTATGTCAATAAATTAGATAACGAAGGTGAAGTGGACAAATTCTAGAAAAACACAAATTACCTAAACTGACAACAAGTAAAGAGATGGAATTCGTAATTAAAACCTCTCAATAAAGAAAAGTCCAGGACCAGATGGCTTCACTGGTGAATACTATCAAGCATTTAAGAAGAATTTAACATGATTTTTACCCAGACTCTTACGAAAAATAGAAATGGAGGGAACACTTCCTAACTCATTCCATGAGGCCAGCAGCATCCTGATACCAAAGCCAGGTGAGGGCATCTCAAGAAAGAAAATTACAGACCCAACATTCCTAATAAATAAAGGTACAAAAATATTCAAGAAAACACTAGTAAACTTAATTCAACAGCACATTAAAAGGTTTGTCCACCATGAGCAAATGGTGTTTATGACCACATGGGATTTATCCTGAAATGAAGGTGGTTCAATGTAAAATAAATCAAAGTAATGCTTCATATTAATAGAATGAAGGGGAAAAAACCATACAAGATCATCTCAGTTGATGGAGAAAAGGCATTTGACAAAATTCCAACACCTTTTCTTAATAAAAACTGCAAAAACTTTTTCAACCTGATAAAGGATATTTATGCAAAATCTACAACTAACATCATCCTTTCCTCCTAAGGTCATAAATGAGATCAGGATATCGGCTTTCACCATTGCTGTTCAATACTTTACTGGAAGTTCCAGCCAGAGCAAGTCGCCAAAAAATAAATTAACTCTCTATTTGCAGATAACATGATCTCGCACATAGAATTCCCAAAGAACCCATGAGAAATTATGAGAGCTAATAAATAAATTCTGCAGTGTTTCAGGGTATAAGATTAACGTACAAAAATTGGTGGTCTTTCTATATACCTGCAATGAGCAATCGAAAAAGAAAATTAAGAAAGCAATTTCATAGATAAATAACTGGGAATAAATTTAACCAAGGAAGTGAAGGACTTTTTACACTGAAAATTAGAAAACATTGATGAAAGAAATTAACGAAGACTTAAGTAAATGGAAAGACATTCTGTGTTTATGGATAGGAATATTTAATATTGCAAAGCTTCAGTACTATACCCAAAGCAGTCTGCAGGTTCCTGCCAAGCACTACTCAAATTGCAGTGCCATTTTTTTTTTTTTTGCGGACAAGCTGATTCTCAAATTCATATGGCATCGCAGAGGGTCAGAATAGCTAAAACAATCTTGCAGAAGAAGAACAAAATTGGAGGACTACCACTTCCTGATTAAAAACTTACTCTAAGGCTACAGCAATCACAGCAATGTGGTACTGGCATCAGGACAGATACGTAGACCAAAGGAGTGGAACTGAGTTCAGAAATGTACCCGTACGTCTGTGGCCGGTTGGCTTTTGACAGGGTTTCAAGTCCACTCAACGCACGAAAGAAGAGTTTCTTCAACAGGTAGTACTGGGACATCTGGATTTTCACCTCCAAAAGGACCAAGTTGGATCCCTACCTCACATCGTGTACAAAAATTAAGTCAACGTGCTTCAGTGAGCTTGGCGAAAACCGTGAAAATCTTAGGAGAAAGCACTGGGCGTGAATCTTCATGACCTTGGGACTCTTAGATACGACACCAAAGGCATAGATAACAAACAGAAAGATAGGGAAATTGCACTTTATCAAAATTAAAAACTTTTGTATATCAAAGGACATTACTGAGAAAGTGAAAAGACAGCTGACATATTGGGGAAAAATTCTTGGAAATCATATATGTGATAAGGGTTTACTATCCAGAATATATAAGGAACTCCTACAGTTCGACAAGAAAAGGGTGAACAACCCAATTTAAAAATGGATGAAGGACTTCAATAGGCATATCTCCGAAGAAGACATACTCGTGGCCAGTAGACATGTGAAAGGATGCTCAACATCATTAGTCCCTAGGGAAATGCACATCACAACCGTAATGAGATGCCGCGTCACACCCGCTGTGGGGGCTGCTATCGGAACGTGGAAAATAACAAGGGCTGTGAGCGAGTGGAGACGCTGGGAGCTGCGCCCTGCTGCCGCGGGAATGTGAGCCCGCGCGGTGCTCTAGAAGACAGTTCAGCCGTTTCTCATGGAGCTAAATGTTATTTGCCAGGCAATTTTACTTTTTTAAAAGATTTAATTTATGTTTTTGTTTAATTATAGTTGATATATAATCTTGTATTGGTTATATTAGTGTCAGGTGTACAGTACAGTGATTCAGCATTTTTATACTTACCACTTGGTTACAGCACTAGGTCTGCCGTAGTAACCATCTGTCACCAGGTAAGCTTATCACACTATTGACTGGGTTCCCTTTAAGTGTGTTCTGAGGGAACGGAAAGCAGGACTCAGGTATTTCTATGCCAGTGTTCACTGCAGCATTATTCACATTAGCCAAAAGGTGGAAACAATTACAATGTTCATCAACAGATGAATGGATAAACGAACTGTGGAATATACATAGAATGGAATATTTTTCAGCCATAAAAAGGGATGACATTCTGATGCATGCCACAGCATGGACAACTTGAAAACTTTAAGTGAAATAACCCAGACACCACAGGACAAATATTGCATGACTTCACTTATATGAAATCCCTAGAGTAGGCAAATTCAGAAACAGAAAGTAGGTTGGAGGGTACTAGGGGCCGGGGGAGGGGAGAATGGAGACTTAGTTCCTTACGGTCGCACAGTTTCTGTTTGGGATGGCAGGTAAAGAGTTTTGGGAATGGAAAGTGTTGACGATTGGACAACATTGTGAATGAACTCAATGCCACTGAATTGCACACGTAAACATGGTCAAAATGGCAACTTTTATGTTATATGTAATACCACAACTTTAAAAATTAACAATATAATGCACCCAAACCCATTGAACACACTTTACAAACCCATTGTACACTTTAAGTGGGCAAATTGTATGGTATGTGACTTATGCTCAACAAAGTTGTTTCAGAAAAACAAGGACAAGGTTTATTTTGCTCATCAGCCTGAAATTTGGGTGGGGCTGAGTGGGTGCAGCCCATCTTCACTCCCAGCATGCACAGGGCGGCCTGCAGGGGTGGGGTCACCTGCAGTCTCCCCTCCTCACAGGTCCGGTGGTTGATGCTCTGCTGGCACTTGGCTGGGGCGTGGCTGCAACACTTACCTGTAGCCTCTCCCCATGGCTGCTTGGCTACTGCATAGTGTGGTGATGGCATCCTGAGAGGGAGAGCTAGGCAAAAACCATCACTTTGTTAGGACCGACCTTGGGGGTCCGGCATTGTCACTGCTGCTGTGTTCTGTGTGATAGATGTAAGCGTGACCCGTGTTCAAGGGCGGGGTAATTGGACTCCATCTGTTGATGGAAGGAGTGTCTGAAGAATTTGTGTGGATCTTTTAACACCATCACAGACTGCCCTCTAGTCTCCTGTTTTTACCTTCTATGCACATTCAAAAAATACTCATCCCCTCTCAAGACCCCTTGGAAGTCCCATAGTCTGGCGCCAGGCTCCGGCTGTCTGTCTGGGCACTCCTCGTCTGAGAATTGGGGTGTGGGTGCGGGTGAGCTCCTCAGGGGCGACTCTTTGAGCACAGCTTCCTGAGTAGTTTCTCTGATCTGAACACCGTGCGCTGAAGCCACAGGCTGCCAGCCCCCCAGTCCCAGCACACGATGGTGACACAGGGACAGGACGACTGCGACAGTTGTCAGAAACGGGGCAGCGGGAGGCACGCAGCAGCCACGGGCCCATAGGCATTCCGAAACCCAGCTGCGCACTGGTTGTCAGCTCCGGGACTAGAGCTTAGCCTCATGGCCTGGAAATAATTTTTGCAGCACCTGGTCTGATCTCTGGACTCCTGACTCCACGCTCTGAGCTGTCCTTCCTCGTCCTTGAGGGGAAGCCTCAGTTGGTAGCCAAGTGCTGTTCTCAGCCTGCTTTCCACCCACACAAGTTTGGGGGTCCGAATGCCTTTATCCATTTTGTATGTTCTCTGTGTTTTTGCAATTTGGTATAATTCTTTTAAAAACATTTTGAGTTTCATATGAATTTATTTATAATCTAGTCCATCAGACAAAAGCTCTACCTACCAGTCTCTTCAGGACAAGCCTCTTTCTCAGGCTCCCTGTAAGCTTGGGGAGGCCGAGGACAGGGCTTCTAAGACTCACAAAGGGCTGTTGACCATCTGAAAGGGCCTGTGATCTTTTTGAGGTCTTACAAAGGGTTTCCAGTTCTGTCCTTGACCTCATCTTTGACCATATTTTCCTGGCAGCTCTTTGGACTGGATCTTTGCCTGGAAACTATTTCTTAATCTCAGCATTATTTGTCATCTGGAGAGGCTAGGAATAAATAGTTGTAATTTCCAGTCCAGCAAGTCCTGGCTCCTTTGTAGTAACAGTTATTTGTTTAGCTTATTTCTCCCTTCGTGCATTCCACTGTGCCAGGTGGTCCCTTTGGTACCTTGTCTGGAAATCTCGGCCAGACTACCCGGCTCAGTAGGTGCGTTTCCTATTTTCCATGTCACCTTCGGTGACAGTGTTTCTATACTTTCAGCTGCTAAACATGGGTTCTTTCTTCCAGCTAACAATAGTGTTTCCTCTCTTTCCTTTAAGCCCTCCTTAAGATCGACCATGCTTCTCCTGATTGTCTCTGTAAGGCCCTTCTGATTTCCAGGCACCACCCAGACCCAGATCTGCCGCCACGCACGGTGGCAGCACGTCACCCTGTGGCCCTGAAATCGGTTCCCGTCATCTATTGCTGCACAGCAAACTGCCCTCAAGCTAGCAGCTTATCAAAATGACAACATTTATTGTGCTCAAAAATCTGTAGGTTGGGGAAATCTCAGCAGAGATAGCCCTTCTTTGCTGCATTTGGCATTGGCTGAGGCAGGTCCAAGAGTGAGGCCACCTGCCCTCTGAAGGCTCGCTGTCCTGTTGGGTCCTTGGTGCCGGCTGGCAGCTGGGGCTCAGCTGGGGCTCAGCTGGGGCTGGGGCACCTGCTCAGGGCCTTTCCTGGGGCTGCTTGGGGTCCTCGCGATGTGATGGTGCCTATAGGTGGGCTGGTGATGGTGGGGAGAAAGACAGGGGAGGGGAGAACGCTGGAGGAAACGATCATGTTTTATGACCTCATCTCAAAAATTATGTAGTGTTGATTCCACCACATTCTAGTCATTTGAAGCAAGTCACCAAAGTCAGCCCACGTTCAAGGGGAAAGGAATCAGACCACTTTTCGATGGAGGAATGTTTTAATAAAATGATCCACGTGGCAATCCCGGACTTGGGTGTTAACAGGGCCATAACTAGAGAAGGAAGGGGACTCCCCCATGGCTGCACTATGAAAATTTCACAGGCTGGGGTCCGATGCTCTCTCCTCGGACCAGTTACCGTGGCCAAAGGGTGAGGCCCTGTAACCAGCCAGGCGTGTTTCCCGTCTGTCCCTCTGATGAGGAGGGTCACGTCTGCTCTGAGAAGGGTGGGTGCTGAGCAGATAAGAACAGTAGCCAGCCCACTTCCTGCCTGGTGAACCCTGCTGCACACAGGAAGTAGTTAAGAATGAGAACAAACGAGGGATGTTAAACTATATAAGAAGATGAAAGCAAAAACCCCGAACAGAGTTTGTGTGTGTAGTCAGGAACCATTTACCGAACGCCTGCTCTTTCTAAGCGAGCAGCTGTGGTGAGTTGGCACAGTCTCACCCTCCCAAACCTGCTCTCGCTCATTAGCCCAAAGTTGCCTCTTACTACAGGTTTCCCAGAGACGCGTGTCCTAATCCTTTCTAGGAAGCAGAGGGACCTTTGATTTGTCTCTGCCCCTGGCAGTGTCTAGCGGGGCTTTGTGTGCGAGACTCATACAAAGTTCCACCCATCGTCTGCTTATTATATGTATAAAATACGGTGCTGATCAGCCTGCGTCCTGTCACTGAATTGACTGGTTGATGAATTTGGTCGGCTGAATTAACTCTTTTATTTCTATATGAAGTGACAATTAGAAATAATTAACTCGTATTCAACCCGGGACAGTCAGTACTTAAAGACACCTTCGTGGGCTGTGAAGAATCAAACAAGTGCTTATTTACACGTTTAGTTTTGATTTTCTCTATATATTTAGTTGAGGTATAATTTACATACGAGGAGAAATGTGAAATGTTTACTAACCTGCCCCGCACCTCTGGGTGAGGACAGTCAGCTGGCACAGCGGGACACCCAGGCCTGGGTGAGGGGACCGATCATGTGTGGGGTTGCCCTTTTGCCCTGTCACCTATCCTTGAGCACCAGCGTGCTCCTGGATAGACTGGGAACAAGAGCGCCTATCCTGCTGTGTGGGAGAGGGTTCGCTGTGATGATGGGGTGTGCGAGTACCTGTACACAGGTCCTGGAGTATTATTTGTTTTTTTTTAATCTTTGCCCAGCTCCACCCTCATCCCCCACCCCCGAGTAAAACGTGGCTGCTTCTGAGTACCTCACTGCCAGCAGCTAGCATGCAGAAAATAGGATGGAGTGATGTGACTTCTTAATTTCTGTGGGGCAATAAGAAGATTATTTGCACATAACCTGATTTCTTTCAAGCTGCAAAAGATTTCAGAAGTTAGGTAAAGCAATATATATTAAAACGTGCAAATGGTAGTGAAGTATGTAAAGCTTGCAGACTGGTTTTCTTCTCTGTGGTCTGAAAGTCATGACCTTGAGTCTCTTGTTCTCTGCTTCGTTCTCTGCTGCATGACATTGGATGACATTGAGAAAATGAAATTGAAACTCTGCTTGGGCTCTGCAAGAATTGATTATCCTGATTTTGAGGGTGGATGGAAATCACGGAAAAGGAAGAAAATGAGACAGCAATGGGGTGCTGAAGACGAGAGCAAGGGAGGAGAGATTAGAGACGCCGACTCTCTGTTCTGGCTATTTCTGTGTGTCTGCTGTTCTGTGACCTGCACCCTCGTGGACAGAGAGGTTAAGGTGCACTTCCCAGATGGCTGTTTAACCCATGCATTTAGACTGTCATTCACAAACAGGACATCCGTCTCCTCCACGTAACGGCAGTGATACGGTGCCCCTGCTGCTTCTCGGGGCTCCTTGCACTCGGTATGCATCGTTGGACAGCTAATTTGTTTTTATAAACTCTTCAGGCACGTAATTAAATCTTGCATGCTGTCTAATAAAAAATTGACAGCAAATATATTACCAACACACTCTGGGTGACAGAGTCACGCCGGAGGAAAACCCGGAGTGGCCGCTCTCCCACATTTAACAAGCTCTGCGCCGTCTTCGGCGGCTCTCTGCCTGGTGCCCCTGCTGTCACGTCACTGCGTGCGGGCACCAGCCGCTCTGGAGGCCCTGTTTGTGAGACAGGAATTGTGACCCACTTTTGAAAAAAGTTATCCAGGAAAACTTGAATGTTTCCTGTAGGACTCGGAAACAAAAACCTGACTGTATAAAAATACTTGAAGGTTGACCAAGGTCGTCAGTCGGAAGGAGGCTGACAGCCGGCAGAACCCAAGGGCGTCTTGTGGGTCATGGGTGGCCTTAGGTCCAGGCAGGCGCAGGAGGAATGAAAATCACCGGGCGAGAAAATGGCACCGTGGGAAGCTGCCTGCAGACCCTGCCCAGGAAGATTAGGGTCTGGGGTCGGCTTATCCGGCACAACAGGATGCAGTTTTCACCCAGCACCCTGCTCTAGCCAATCAGATTCTTAATACCCCAACCGCAGGTTTTTTCGTTTAAAAACCCTGATCTAAGGACAACTGAACGAGTCCCACCCCCCCCTTGGTTGGCTCCCCAACCTCCCTCGGTTGGCTTCACTTTCCCTCTTGTTCCCCGCTAATAAACCCTGCTCTCCTTAGCTCGCTGCGTCCGTCCGGTTTCCTGAGCGACTCCGACATAACAGGTGGAAGTTATAGGAGGAGTTGGGGGTCGGGAACAGGCGTCTTGACGTAGTTTTGAACCAGGGGCCCCTGCCTCACTGGGCCATCGCTGTGAGTCCTGCATTGGCCTTTCGGTCTTGTCAATGAGCAAAGGTCAAGGCGGCGTGTATTCTGAGTCGGGACTGAGTGGAGTCGTAAAATTAAGCTATGAAGAGAGAGTCTTTTCGTTGTCGAAAGTCTCTGAACCCTGCAGTGGAATGCCTTTCAGAGCCTGTGTTCTGTGAACACACTCAGCCGACACTTCTGTAACCTCACTTCACCTGCCTGCGCGCCCCAGCCTGAGAATTGTCTTCTTCATGCATTTGTCTCCTGACAGCCAGAGCTCTCCGTCAATAAGGAAAAGGACTGCAGTTTGTGACATCAGCTCCCCCACCCCGCCCAGTGCTGTCGTGCAGCGTGTCCAGCCTGAGATCTAAAGACTGTTTTTCCCCCACCCACCCTCTACGAGTTCCTGCTCTCGTCCGCCGCCCTGCGCAGCTGCCCTCGCTGTGTCTCCTCCTGCAACGAGCAGCAGCGCAGGCAGGAAAGCCTGGGGGTCGTGCTGGGCTCTCACCTGCCCTTGGACATGGAGCTGCGGCAGCTTTCAGATTTCACCTCCCAACTGTCTCTTCCATCTGTCCTTAGATCTCATCAGTTTTTGCCGGGACTAACCCACTCGTTTCTGCTTCCTTCCCACCTCCCCCCGATTCCTCTTTCACATGGTGACTGGTCTTCTTTCTATTTTTTAAACTTTTATGTATTTATTTTCTTTATTTGTTAAATTAAATGTATTGGGGTGGCATTGGCTAATAAAATTATTATAAAGGTTTCAAGTGCACCATTCTGTGATCTGTGTATTGCATTGTGAGCCCACCACCGAAGTCAGATCTTCTGGCACCATATATTTGACCCTCTTACGCTTTACTACCCCCTGCCCCCCACAGTCTTCTTTTAAAAATGCACATAGGATCACGTTTCCATTTCCCCTCTCTCCGTGACTGGTACTTCAGGGTCAATGCTAAACTTGGCCTGCGATAACACCTTCTCGCCCTGGCCCTTGCCTCGCCTTCCAGCTTCATTTCTTGCCACTCCTTTTCCACCCAAGTAACTGTCCTCCCTCCTCCAGTAGCTCCTGGGGGCGGTGTGGCACTTCCTACATGATTTTCACCCCTGCCTGTACTCACTCCTTCCTCCTCCACCTCAGGTCCCACTCAGCCATCAAGCCTCAGTGCCAGTGTACCTTCTTTTGGATACTCTATGTGCTTCTCTGTCCTCATGCATCTCATGTTTGAATGCAGCTATTGGCTGTCCTGTCGGCTGAACTGTAAGCACTCGGGGGAGAGAAAGAGATCCCATCTAACTTTAACTCCATCCCCAACACCTAGCATGGTTTCCGGCTGGAGCACACTCTCAAGAAATGTTTGTTGGGCGGACAAATAAATGTTCAAACTACATCTTACCTACCAATGAACATGCTTCTCACTGTTGCCGTGTTGTTAATAGTTGATCATTCTACTACCAGTAGAATCCTGAAGTATCAGTGCCTTTCAGGTCAACCTAGTTAAAAACTTGATGGCAAAGTCCGGCTCTGTCACTTACTATCTGTGTAAGCTTGGACAAATGACTTCATCTCTCAAGGCTTCAATTTTCCCATCTGTAAAATGGGCTAATAGAGCTGTTTTGAGAATGAAGTGAGATGGTGCATGCGAGATATGTGAGTTACATACAATGCGGAATGAAGGCCAGTTGCTACAATGATAGTCCCCAGTAAGCTATTTAGATGTTCTGGGTCTATGCAGATAGTGTTTTCAAGCTGCCGTCCTTGTGTCTTCTGTTATGTCATAGAGCAGCTGCAGGACCTTGGGGTGCCTCGTCTGATGCCTCTTGAGCGGAGACAGAAACCGAAAAGTTCACAGGGAGGGACTTTCTAATATTTCACAGTAGACAAACAAAGTCATTTTCCTCCGCTGCAATGTATTGGGTGGAATGACCTTTATCAGTTGATGACAGTGATGTAGCAGAAGGGACAGTTTTCCTCTTGACCTTTACACAATGTGCCAGCTTGTCTCCCAACACAAAATAAGTTACAAGTGACAGGCGTGATAGAACAGAGACCGCACAGAAGCTTTTGTTTGGAAGGAGACTGAAGCAGCCCCTGTGAGCTGTAGAATGTGGTGACTTTCGTGTCCCCCAGGGTGGCATAGAGTGATTACCACCTAAGTCACTGCCAGAACACTTAGTGTAATGAGTCCCTCTGGGAGTTTGTTTTTAAATGAGATTTGTTCGTAATGAATTTTTAGTGCCAGGGGCCTGATTATGCTGCATGGACCACGCCATGTTCTTCTACTCGCCTGTCTTTGTTAGCGCTCTTCTCTCCAAAACATCGCGGGATGTTTTCATCTCATCGTTTTTATTGCTTCGTTTTTGCCTCTCCTGCAATGTTGCTACTTCCCTTTAGTTTACCACCAGAGTGATTTCCCCTCGAGGCTTTTCTCTAGGAGGCTAATGTGTGAACTTGGCAAGTCTGATGGTGCCCCAGGCAGAGGTGGGCAGCGGCTCGGGGATGCAGGGCGGGATTGAGCGGGCAGGTCAGCCCGGCAGGGTGGCCGGGGGAAGGTGCTCCTGGGAACTGGCCCACTCCGGTTGTCGCCCTGTCAGGCACTGACAGCTTGGAGAACCACAGGCCCTGGACTTCCCCTCTTCCGGAAGCCAGCGGAAGGGTGGCATTTATATTTGGGGTGGGTGGCAGCTGTGGGTCCCAGTTATGGAAACTGAACGTGGAAATGGGCGTTCACTCTGGAGCTCTTCCCCGAGCCGGGTCTGTTGGGAGGTGAGGAGTCGTCTGACTCCTTCATCTGCTCGGTGAGCACTGTGCTGCCTGCCCCGTCGGCCTCGCTGGGAGTCCGGGGTGTGCGGGGTGTGCGTGGAAAGTGTGCCGACCGCACACCGCTGCCCGCTCCTCAGCCAGGCCTGCCTCTGCTTGGGCGGCGTGGGCAACAGTTTCTCCTTTTTAATCTTTTCTACCGCCCCAATGGAAAAAAAAAAGAAAAAGCGTTCTGGAGAAAAAATTAGAAGGAATTTTAAAAAATGCTTTGGAAGTTGGAAATCTAATAAAACCCCTGGTACCACAGCTGAGGATTTGGCCACACGTTGCAAGCAAGTAAATCTGGCTGATGTGAATATTTTCTGCATGTCTACGGAATCAGAGATTCATTTGCATCTCTGAAACGCGTCTGTCTCCATCAAAACAGTGGCCGAAGATGGAAACCTTTTGTTTTTCTTAAAGCCCTTAACCCGTGGAATGTTCGCTGAACTCCTGTGACCTTGGGACAGCACCCAAAACTTGGCAGCTTGGGGCTGGCGATATTTCAGCTGCTGGGCATTTTTGAATCTCTGATTTTTTCAGAAGGCTGTGGTTTTCAAACTGTGCTCTGAGGGGTCTGGGGTGCAGAGGGGAGCCCGGGGAGAGTCCTCAGAGACTGGAGTGCCTGGGCTTTTACTAGTTGTTAGGCCTCCTGTAAGACTGCCTCTTTAAAAGGGTACTGATGTGAAAAAAACAGAGCAAGCAACACAAAAAGAAACAAACCTAAGAAGTGAACAGCTCTGCTGTTAGAACTGGAAAGTGATAACAAACGCTGAAACTTTGTTGAGAGGGAGAGAGTCCTTCTCAGTCCAGGCTTCTTTTTCATAGTTAGTGAATGGAAGCTTGACCTTCAGGTGTCCAAAACAGTAGATAGAGGGGCTCAGGCACCGGGCGCTGGGTGGGTCCCCCCGACAGTGAGGACGGAGTGGCAGGCATGCTTTGCTTGGGAGCAAACCCTTCTCATCGTCCACACGGAGCAAGTGCCCCTGCTTAGCTGGTGCAGGTGTGGGTTTCCAGCGCAGACAGCAGTGGGCTCCCCAGGCAGGGCGGTTACTCTGTGTCCATTCCACTTACAGGGGTTCATTTTCTTCTTGGCAGCTGGAACCAATTGCTTTGGATCCGCCACGCAAGCCTCAACACCCAGAACCAAACTCCTGTTAATGAATCTCCCAAAATGTAAATGCACAGAGCCAGCCATTACCTCTTTTGACATAATGAAAAGAAAAAGAGTATTCAGGTGGGAGAATATGCTCATTTAGGCTAAGGATGGCATCTTCTCTCTCTCTGTCTCTCTCTCTGTCTCTCTCTTTCTCTCCCTCCCTCTGCCCTTTCAGGATAGCAGTTGCTGGTTGTGGGCTTGAGAAAAGTCAGCTGGGCATTTCTGCCCACCCGAAGACTTCTCCCACTGAAATCCCCATCCTCTATAATGACACGAAAAACCACTATACCGTTCCACATCTGTGTTTGAAAAATTAAGATTTTTGTAAGGGGAAGAAACCCATCCAAAAGTGAGGAGAAGAATATGCTGCGATTAATGCCAGTTGTGGGAACGAAGCTTTTGGGGCCTTTAGGCATGAACTCGCCCCTTGGGGGCAGCATGCACTAACGGCAGGCAGAACATCTGGGCAGGAAGTGCTTGTCCTGCAAAGGCAGTTTCGTGGCATGGCAGTCTTTCCCTTCTGGACAGAGCAGACATGTAAACTGATCGATCGGCTCTGGTCCCTAACCTTATGGTGTGTAGTGCTCTGGTAACTGATTGATCCCGCTCCGGTCCATAACGTTATGGTGTGTAGTGCTCTGGTAACTGATTGATCCCGCTCCGGTCCATAACGTTATGGTGTGTAGTGCTTTGGTAACTGATCGATCCCGCTCTGGTCCTAACCTTATGGTATGTAGTGCTCTGGTAACTGATCGATCCTGCTCTGGTCCATAACCTTATGGTGTGTAGTGCTCTGGTAACTGACTGATCCGGCTCCGGTCCCTAACCTTATGGTGTGTAGTGCTCTGGGGGTTTTCATCTCATCAGTCGGGCTATTACACCCTCAGCCATGGTTCATTGTCATCCTCAAAGTCAGGCTTCCGCCCTCCCCTGGGATCCTCTGGGGTGGGGAAGGGCAAGGAATGATGTTTCCCCTCCCCCTCCCTCCATCCTTTCTCCCTCATTTGGGGTTGTGGGGCGGGCTACATCTGAGGGCCTCCAGGTGCCCGGTGGCAAGTTTGTTGCACCCAGTGCCAATGTCTGGACAGTTGATTCTCAGGTCTTGGCTTCCTGTCTCTGACAGTGACCACAGTAAGGCACACACCACGGTCCTCTGTACACGTGGAACAAAAGTACCGCCCACTCTGGCGTTTATCTACTGTTTCTTCCGTTCTACTTCAGGATCAATGACTGCTGGCCTCCATCCTTTGAGTCGATATTAGACCCACTAACAGCTGGGAGAGCACTTGGAAAACTACTGTGCTGGTCCTTCAGGTGACCTTGAGCGCTCTGCTGCCCACCCTCTGCGTGGGGCTGGTGCCGGTGCTGTTGGTCTGGGCTGCCTTCGGGATGCCCGGGGCCCCTGCCGGCCTGCCAGGGGTCGTGGGAAACCCAGAATTACCCAAGTCTTCAGGAGACGGCAGGCCTCCAGGAGACAGTGCCCCCTTTTCCTGCCTCCCCGAGAGCTCTGACCATAGTTGAGGGGGGCACCAGAGTGGCCTTGGGCTCTGGAGTTCTGCAAACATTTAGCCCCAGACCAGATGCAGCATCCCCCTCTTTCAGACAGTTCTAGGTTCTGGGAGAGAGGGCAGCTCGGGGTACTTCTGCCTCCTGCCCTCGAGGAGTGCACGCAGTGCCTTGAGCTCTCTTCCCCCCTCCCTGCAGGCTGTCTTTTCTCCTTCCTTCCTTTAGTCTTTGGGATGTAAACACAGGGCGGGCCTCTTCCAGAATGCCTTCTCTGGCAGCTAGCTGGTCCAACAGGAGGCCTTGAAGATGAGGCCCCCCCATAGTTTTGTTCTTGACTGTGGCCCATCCACTGGATTCGGCATTAATCCGAACACTTCCTCCTCTCCCCAGAAAGAAAGGGTGTGATGGGTATTTTACACTCTCGAGTCTCACCCTTGCTAGTCGTCAAGGGGCCTCTGAGTGCCGAGTGCCGAGCATAGCTTCGCTCTTATGAACCAAACGGCCAAGTGCCATTTAACCAGATGCATTTGGTTTTCTGTGCAGAATTTTGTTCCCATTCATGAGAGTTCTTCATCCTCCCCGTCACTGTAGAAGGGATTCCTCGTTACCTGTGGGGTCACTGTGTGTTTCCAGGTGGCACCAGCCTCTTGGGGCTGGTGTCTTTGAGGTGATGAGGCTGGTTCTGTGGGGCCCGGAGAGGCTGCCGGAAGGAACTGCCGTGGCTGCGAGTGTGCGGCCGAGAGCACAGGAGACCCCAGCAGGGAGCAGGTGGGGACCAGTGTCCCTTTCTCCCCACCTCCCCCTGCTCTCTCTTTAGTGGCCTCTGTTGGCAGAGCCTGACCGCAGCCAGGGTCAGGGTCAGAACTCTGGTTGGCCTGCAGGGTCCAGCCCAGCACCCAGACCAGAAGGTGCAGGTGAGCACTGAGTGACCAGGGCTGAGTAACTGGCACGTCCCCAAATAACACCTTGCCTTCCCATGTTGTGAACCAACTGAGAGACGACCCGGGGGTATAGCAGATGGCAGTCTAGACGCCGCTCTGTAACTGCTGAAGCCGATGCCGTATGGAGGTCTGTGGGAACAGTGGGCCTCCGGGTACCCGACCCTGGAGTAAGAACTACCCACCCAGCCCCAGGTGGGGACAGGAAGCTGCCGGGTCCTCCTGGTTGGGGGCCTGTCCTTGTAAACCTTAGGTTTAAAAAAAAATTAAAATTGTAGTTGACGTGCTCGTTTCAGGTGTGCAGCACAGTGCTCAGACATTTACAGACCTCAGAGGGATCCCCCTGCTAAGTCGAGCCGCCAGTGAGCCAGAGTTCTGGGAGGAGCAGAGTAGAGTGAGGGCGTCCCGAGGTCGTCTGGCTGCCACCAAGCAGGGGGGCGGAGGTGCTGAGCTCTGCCTGCTCCGTTTGGCTCCCAGACTGGCCAAGCAGGCAACTCACTCCATCTCCCTGGGCAAGTGTAAGGCATGGGGCAGGGCGACCGCCCTCACAGACACGCAGGAGTAAGAACGAGGCATTTTCTCCCCACATAACAACCCCAGAGCAGCTCACGCAGCATGGACCATTCTTACAGGTTGAGAGCATCGCTCCAAAATGCATTTAGGCAGAAACAACCATGTATGATGGGGTTCCGAGTCACGTCGCTGTTGTGCTCTGTCCTAACTCAGGAGGTGGTTTCAGAATACCAAGAGAAGGGAAATAGATGGCCTGCTGAATCTTTCTGGAAGTGTCATAGACGTCTTCCCTCTCTGCCTGTGACAGATGGGGTCACCTGTGAGTCTGCCCTCCCCTGCCGGAATCCTGGGTGTCACGGTTCTGGGTTCTTAATTAAGAGAGGCCTTCCATGTTGAATACAACCCACGTAGGCGTAGGGCTGGTATAAAATGCAGTCGGTGCTTGGTAGTTGATACTAGTATGACTTTTTCTTACAACACCAGCGCACCAGTGCCTGCTACCCCTTATTGCTGGTGTTCGCAAGATAATACAGTGGGTGAGCATGTAGCAAAAGATCATCGTGGAAAACTTAGAAAGTTGTCATCTTGCCTTATCTTAAGACAGCTTGTTTTTCTTTCTCTTTTCTTCTTGGACACCAGTGCTCCTCGCCATGGTTTTACATTGCGCACCTACAGCCCTTTCTGTTGCTAGTCTGGTTGCTAATGAGTGTGGTGGAACTTCATGACGCGAAGTGGCACGGTGCCCCTCCCAGGGCTTTATGACTTCCGGGGGCTTCACAAGCCCTGGTACCTGGGAAGCGAAGGGCAGCCTGTGCCGCCTACACGTGCGACTGGAGGGCTGGGACTGAGCCAGAAGGAGGGACTGGAAACTGTTGTATGTTTTCCACTGGGACAAAGGAAGCACCGAGAAGACTGGCCATGAGCTCCCCTGAACTTGACAGTCCTCTAGGTGTCTGGCCTCATGGATTGCGTGCTGAATTTAAAAAGATGCCATTTGAGTTGAAGTAAATCGTAATCAACAAGCTCAGGCCGCCACAGCAATCTCTTTGAATTCTTCTTACTTTTCATGAATACAGCCGCCCTGCCACGTGTGTTTCTCAAAACCATTCACAGTCATTCTTTCCTTATTTCACAAAAATGTGGCGGCACTGTTGGCCTAACGCTATCATTCTCATGTGGGAGATGAGGCAACTGAGTCTTAGAGATGTTAAGGAATCCCAAGTTGTCACAGGGAACCCAGGACTGAAGCCTGAGTCTCCTGATCCTTAAGCAAATAAGTCATCTAAAAATTGTGATTTTCTTCTTATACTAGAGGATCTTACACACACAGAGAGGAATTGTGACACACCCGTTTACTTTGTTTACTCGATTACTTTATACGTTCTTAGATATTTGTCTTTAGGATAACATTTTATACAAGCTATGATGTTTTTTCTTTAAGATCCTAGTTGTAAGGATTATAAAGCCCAGGTTTGTTCTGAGAGCATGCATGTAGCTCTCCTTCCTCATTCTGTAAGTATTGATTAAGTGCCTTTCATAGCGTACACTCCCTAAGTACTAGGGAGACAGCCATCAACAAGGTGACATTGGCTTCCACCTTTAGGAGCCTCCAGCTCAGTCCCCCTGCTGCTGGACAGCACCGGGCCAGAGTTCCCGTCTGGGTCCGGGAGTTAGACGGCGTCACCAAGGAGGGGGTCACTGAGCTGTTGACTACTCTTGCAGCACAGGGGTTTGGAGCTCAGTCCTTGGAGCTCTGCTCACCCACTCAAGGGGCTCATGGCAGGGGCTGTGACTCATGCCATACGGAACCACACGGGGATGCAGTTGGTTCTACAGGGGACCCGAGGAGCTTCTTGCATTGCCTTCTGTTACGATTACATTCCTCCTTGGGGCAAATGTGCCCACTCACCTCATTTTGATGGCTAAAATCTGCATGGTATCTAAGGACTCTGGGAAGATTCTTCTAAAACTACTCCTGCAGAGCTTTCTAAAGCCTTCAGCTTCTCCTTACCACGTGCAGAGGTGTTGCTTGAAACCAGTGCACGTGCGGGCTCGCAGCCTGCTACAGCATTGCTCTTTGCTGGTCATTCGCATCCTTGGCTGCTGTTTTGTGATTTCTCTCCATGAATATCACCTTTGAACTGAAGGCCACTGTTTTATTTGTATTGTGGTGCTTCGGCTGAAGCTTACTTCTACTTTGTTCCAAGGAATGAGCATTTTAGCGTGCTTTATTTCTTCTGATTGGATTCCACCCTAACTGGAATGGCTCAGGCTAGTGGAAATAACTTATTTAGTCTTATGGGTTTTTTGAAATATGCCATTTTACTGAGATCCCTTTATGCCAAATAATTTAAGCTATTCATGGTGTCATATTGTCAGCCGGAGTCCAGTTCAGTGCGATCCCCACTGGTGCCAAGCATTACACAGGTGTGTTCTGTTTGTTCCTTGCAGAAAAGGATATATATGTGTGGCCATATATATCCATATATGGACACACACACACATTAATGTGGCTTTCATTATATATTTAAAAACATAACGATAATTGTAGTTGCTCGACAGTGCACTTCTAATATCCTGAATTTCACTAGAGATGGATGCGGGGAGGGGCAGAAGTAGGTTGTATGTGAGACACGTTCATTCTTGTATTGTTATTTATTAATTATTGTATTATTTTATATGAACAGCTATAAACCTACCTTTGCCTTGCTTTCTATGTTAAAAGATGTTCAACAACAAAGCAAATCAAAGCAAAACAATGAGGCCCTACAAGATTACAGGTTGCAGCGACGCCCACGGAAAGGCAGGGGAGCCTGTGGTTTCCGAGCGCGGACATGCAGGCGTGTCGAGCTGATTTCTCCTGAAAACACTGGCAGAGCACGTTCCTCCTGAAAAGTCTATTCATGGGAACTAATTAAAGGCCACGTTCAGCGGTGCAGTGAAACTGCATGCCGCCATAACCGGTAGAGGGAAATAATGAACAGGCATTTGAATTCCTTCATTTGTATGATTCCTAACAATACCTCAGTGCCAACACTACGCTCCATGCCTGGGAGGCACACCGGTCCGGACTTGGTCCCCGACCCTTTACCATACATACGTGGAGAAGAAGGAAGGAGCCCATGAAGGAGACACTCAAGGCAGCCATTTGGATTTGCAGTGATGTCGTTCCGCAAGGTCCCCGCTGATGAGGAGAAGGCCCAGGGATCATTTTAAGTTATATTACTGTTTGCCAGAAATGTCTCATTTCCTTGTTGGAATAGGCAGTCTGTTAGAAAGAATCGTTCTTTTCATTTCTCTCTTAACTAGACTATACCTAATAAACCTCAACATTCAGTACACAGAGCTGGTCCATTTATCAGCCATGCATCGGGATTGCTAAGCTAGTAATTGCCTAAGTGATCGACCCATTTTCGTAATGACGGATCATGTATCTAAATTCAGTTAAAGTGAAGAACGTGGCATAAAACACCATTTCACACAGGAGGGTCTGCCGTTACATTTTAAATATATTTTTCTTTCAGAGTTTATGCATTTATAAATGGCTGAAAGACTCACACCAATTGTGTTTGACTTCAAAGTCTGTGCTAGTCGGCCCAAGGTAGGGACCCTCCTTGGCCGAATATGCAAGCTGAAACCTGCCTTTTATTCCTAAACGTGGACTTTTTAAAACTAGTTCATTATTGAAGCAATACCTGATCATTGTAAAAACATTTAGAAAGTTTAGAGATGTGAATAAAAGAGAAGAATCGCCTTTATTCCCATGGTGCAGAGATGGCCACTGTTAGTGTGTTGGTGTGGGTCCTGTCTGACCTTTCCCTGTCCTGCTGAGTGGCTTTTCCTCTCTTGCCCTTTCTTTTGGATTCTCTGCATGGCAGCCATTTGAAAATTACCTAAAGAGTGTTCCTCATTCTTGGGTAAGTGCTTGCAACTGAAAAGCTGGGTGGGTCTCTCTTCTTCATATAAGCAGGAAGGTGATGTCAGTGGGGGCAGCAGTGGTGGTGCTGGTGGAGGAGGTGGTGGTGGAAGAGGTGGTGCAGGTGGTGGTGGAGGAGGTGGTGGTGGAGGAGATGGTGGAGGAGGTAGTGGAGGAGGTGGTGCAGGTGGTGGTGGAGGAGGTAGTGGAGGAGGTGGTGCAGGTGGTGGTGGAGGAGGTAGTGGAGGAGGTGGTGCAGGTGGTGGTGGAGGAGGTGGTGTAGGTGGTGGTGGAGGAGGTGGTGTAGGTGGTGGTGGAGAAGGTGGTGGTGGAGGAGTGGTGCAGGTGGTGGTGGAGGAGGTGGTGTAGGTGGTGGTGGAG
>CM052546.1:76805637-76832752 GCA_028533065.1 Trachops cirrhosus | reverse complement strand
GTGCAGGTGGTGGTGGAGGAGGTGGTGGAGGAGGTGGTGCAGGCGGTGGTGGAGAAGGTGGTGCAGGTGGTGGTGGAGAAGGTGGTGCAGGTGGTGGTGGTGTAGGTTGTGGTGGAGAAGGTGGTGGTGGAGGAGGTGGTGCAGGTGGTGGTGGAGAAGGTGGTGGTGGAGGAGGTGGTGCAGGCGGTGGTGGAGAAGGTGGTGCAGGTGGTGGTGGAGAAGGTGGTGCAGGTGGTGGTGGTGTAGGTTGTGGTGGAGAAGGTGGTGGTGGAGGAGGTGGTGCAGGTGGTGGTGGAGAAGGTGGTGGTGGAGATGGTGGTGGTGCTGATGGTTCTGGTAGCGCAGGAGGTAGTGGTGGAGGAGGTGGTAGAGGAGGTAGAGGGTGAAATGTTGGCATGGTAGGAGTGCCGACAGGGCACACCCCATGGCACCTAAGAAGAAGTGGACATCTTGTGGTTGTCTTGGAGATTCAGCCACTGCAGATTCTGAACATCGAACATGGATCACTGAGGCTTTTAGAAAAGGTAGCCGCCATTCAGTTGGCCGGTTACTTCCCTAGGCCATTTGGTGATTGACATCTGGGGACAGAAGCATTGTCTTACCAGTTTTCTTTTAAGAGTTAAGGCAAAGAGTACTTTAGAGCGATTCATAACCAACCATTCTTTCAGAAGCTCAGGACTCTGAGGGATTTCGTATGTTCTCTGATGTGTCTGAGGGCTGCAGGTTTAGGCTTTGTTTGCAAGCCTGCTGACAGCACCTGTGTGCAGAGACGTACACAGAGACACACGAGACACATACACAGACACACACAGCTTGCTGGGCATATGCCGTGCCTAAGTTCTGGGGAAGTACCTGGAAATTTCATTGCTTTTGCTATTTCGATCACTCCCAATTTATTTTGCTGGGTAAATTCTTGTTGAGGTAGAACAAACAGATACTTCAGAGCAAATACTCTCTGAAATATTTCAAAGTGAATCAACAAATATGTATTAAGAACAAGGTGATAGCCTAAGTGCCGAGGGGTCAAGTGTCATGGTTAAATTATTGCTTGTCTTCCAGAACTTTTATCTCCCCCCAATGTTTGCTTTTCCTTTGCTACCATAACCAAAGTGATTTCGCAGTCTCCTTCCTGTGCACATTGGCGAGCTTAAAATACTACATTTTTAGAAATCTTCTTTGTTGTACGCTGAAAATATCTATGACCCAGGGAAACCAACCTTATGCTAAGCAGTTTAGCATTAAGAATCAGAGGAAACAAAATCTCCATTTTTATGCAGAAATCAAAGAGTAGCATAAGTAACCAGTATGCCATTTAAAACTACAATGCATTTCTAAGTAATAAAGAGCTGCAGGCTTTACAGCTGATTTTATCAGGAGAGAACCTGAGAAGAATCCCCCACAGTCACGTGGACCGTTTGCCAGAACTCTGAGTTCCGCCCGGGCTTTTTGTTCTTGTTCTTGTTCTTGTTTTTAAACACGTTTGTGATCCTCAAGTACAGACACTATGTACATATAATTTTTTATTCTGTTTTTCTCTTGTAATATTAAAATATCTCCCCACGGTTTTTCTAATTGTTTTTTTTTGACTTGCTACGTCCCATTCCATGAGTGGATGTCCCATAATTTATTTAACCATTCCCCTCAAATTGGATTTGAGGTGGTTTCCACTTTTGTAAGTTTTTAGGTGTTTGTTTCGGCTGCTGAAGGCTTTCTGTGAGAAGGAGGTAGATGAAGTTCCGGGTGGGCTGATAGGATAGTTTGCATGTGTGTGGAGCACTCAGGTATGACTTTCAGGTACAGGGTGTGATCTTCCCAGGAGAACACAGCAGTTCAGATCACAGGTTTGGGCCCAGGCTGATGTGGCTCAGTGGATTGAGCGTCAGTCTGTGAGCCAAAGCGTCACCAGTTGGATTCCCAGTCAGGGCACATGCCTGGGTTGCGGGCCAGGTCCCCAGTAGGGGGTGTGCAAGAGGCAACCACACACTGATGTTTCTCCCCCTCTCTTTCTCCCTCCCTTCCCCTCTGTCTAAAAATAAATAAATAAAATCTTTAAAAAAGCACAGGTTTGGGAGTCAGTCAGGCCTGGGTTTCATTTCTGATTCCACATGGCTGTGTGACTAACATCGAACAATTTCTTAACCTTTCCGTGAGCCTCAGTCTTTAGACCTGCAAAGTGGGCATAGCTCTGCTCCCTCATGAGGTCATTCATTGTGAGGGTAAAATGATCTATGCATAGCAGTGCTCATCAGGTGGTCGCTACTTGTGTGTCTACAGGACGCCTCATCCAAATAAAAAGTCATTCACTTACTTAGCCAGCGTTCACCCAGTACCGGCTGTGTGCCTGGCACTAGCTAGGTGTGGGGCAGAGCTATGTATTCTGTTTTTCCGTGGAGAACGAGGCAGAGAAGATGAAGGTTCATGGCCTGCCCAGTGGGTCCCCAAATCTCCAGGGGCCCAGAGGAATGAATGGGGAAACTAGGCGAACAGGGTGGCTCCCAGGAAGCGTCACAGAAAAAGCCCAGAGTCTGGCACCAGAAAAAAGTAAAGGTTCACATCTTGCCTTTGCTGCTTCCTCATTCGCAAGCCTTGGGCAAATGACTGAAATCCTCTGCACTTTGGCTTCTGCATCTTTATTGCTACTCTGCAAGTTGCTGTGAGGCGCAGAAATAATGTACGTGCAGGGTCGCGTATGAAGGAGATGCTTAAAGATGATTATTATGCTTGATGTCTTCAGCGTCCCAGTAGTGGCTGATTTTTATGATAATGAACCTGACAGATTTCGCTATTCTGATGTGTCAGAGATCGGCTCCATTGTGCTCACTTTAGGCTGAACCACATTTCATAACAGCCTCTCTGTGAACTGGTCATCTTCACGGGATGTGCACGGCAATGTGGAATCACTATAGCATATTCAGCTTTCCGTGAATAGCATGGCGTGGCTATCAGGTGAAGACCAAGGAAGAATGACTGATGAAGACTCTGATTGCTCCTTAGGGTGAGGGATGCCTGCACAGCCAAGAATATGGTTTACGCCGTAGCGTCCGTCATCCCGCAGACAGAACAAGGTGGTGGGGATTGAATCAATTTGGCGATGTCTTTGCGTATGAAGATTTCTTGCTGCTCTGTGAATGCTTGTTTATTCGTAGATGTAGAAAGTGCCTCTCTCTCATTCCGTTTCTTACTGTCCCCCAGGTAGCAGGCCTCCAGTACCGATGTACTGAGGAAAACGGACGAGCACTGACCCTCTATTTAAACATTGATAGGGATGTAATAGTGGCATCAAAAGTACATTTACGTGGTCTGAAATGGGATGAGAGGGTGGTTACCGTTTGTAATGCTGGGGCCCTAGAGGCAAAGCATGTAGGGCATGTAAATTGAATATAGAGTATCAACTGGAATGTATTATCCAGCGCATAATCATGCTTAGTGCATGGTAATATCTTCTGTGGAGAACTTTATTTGTTTGTTTTACTCTTCAGCTATGTTTATAAAATGCAGCCAAAATTTCTAATACTGCTTCTCTCCTGTCAGTCAGATGACCGGTCCACCACCTTGATCCAGTGTGGGCTGGGCAGCACTTTCTATAATTCTGGCTCTAAATCTTGAGCTATAACCGGAATAGATGAACCGAGTCCATAGAAAGCTCACAGAGGTTTAGGAGAAAGGAAAAGCCGAGAAAGCAAGTTGTATTTCCTCAACCCCTGGGCCAAAAAGAACAGTAGGGGGGTTCACGCAGATAAGGGGACCTACAATTCAGAAATACAGCATTTCATAGTGCTGTGTTGATTTATTTATAGTTTTACAAAGCAATTTGTTCGAAATAATTTTCCACATACAGAAAAGTTGCAAGTGAGGACTGAGGGCTTGTGTGTCTCCCTCACTCTGACCTGGGTCCACAGCCGTGATCCTCAAGCCTTTCCCTGACCGCCTGAGAGCAGCCACAGACATGAAGCCCCATCAGCCCTAAGGAGCCCGTGCGCATTTCCCCAGATGAGGGCATTCCACCTGCCACCAACCTGCCGCTCTCCCCGGCAAGAAACCGGCGTCGGCACGCCCCTCCCAGCCGGTCCGCGGACCCCACTCTTGACGGCACCGGCCACCCAACATTGGCCTTCCCTCCTCTCTGGTGAGGGGACACACATGGATACAGTTGTCATGTCCCTTTAGTCTCCTCCAGCTTAGGTTTGACTTTCGACTTGATGAGTTTTACGTTTTATATTCATGTAGTGGCCAATAAAGCGGACCTGAAGCGGCTTATGAAACATACAAAATGAATGAAATGAGGGCTTCTTTGTTCGAGTTCAGTTCCACATCTTTTCGTGCCTGCTCGCTCTGGCGCAGGCAGTGCTCGCGGTGCAGGTCCTGAGACCACGACAGGCATGGTGACACGGGCCCTGTGTCATGGACACGGACGCCTGGAACAAGCAGAGACAGGCTCGAGGCCCTTTGTGCTGGGGGAAGCCCAGTGTGCTCAGGGAGCGTTAAGACTGGGGATTCCCACGGAGGGAGGGCCGGGCCGGGAAGGGGACTGAGGGAGGGAAGAGCAGGGCTTGCTGGGGGTGGGTTCTGGGAGAGGGAGCAGCACATTCCCCAGCCCGGCTCACGCCAGCGTCCTTCTTCGGTTGCTCAGCCAGAACCACTGGAGTCCCTCGGGACCTCTGTCTTCTCCCGCTCCCTCTGTCCAGTCTGTCCAGAATGCCCGAACCCAGAGTGCCTTCCGACGCCCACTTTCACTTCTCTGTGGCCTCCCTTAGGTGTGGGCTAAGGCCCTGCCGTAGCCTCTCGACTGGACTCTGGGCTTCTGCCCCTCACGGTGTCTTCCTGGCAGAGCACGTGGGCTTTCCTGCTGACCAGGAGTCGACCCTGTCACGCACTGTGCCGAACCCTCCGGGGGTTCCTGTCCCATCTGCCGCAGCAGAAACGCCAGAGCCCTTTGGGTGGCCGTGTGCCCCTGGTTCCTGACCCTGGCCTCGAGCCCCTCTGCCTGGAAGGTCGGGTGTCATCTGGGGGGACCCGTAGAATGTGCGCAGCAGAGGTGGTGCGGGCCCATGCGGTGGAGCCCCAGCAGCCGACGGCCATTTGAGAGGCTGGAGTGGGAGGTGCTTTAAAACTTAGAGAAGATACGAAGCTGTAAAATCGATGGCGAGCATCCTACTGCGCTTTTCTAATCATGGAACAGAAAGGACTTGAGATGCTCACAGCTTGGAAAGCAAGCGGCACCCTGGAACACAGCTAATCACAGACATTTCCTGGGAGAATTTGTTTTCCTTGGGGTTCCTTGTGAGTGTGACCTGTGGCAGCGATGTACCATTTCCAGTGTCTCATTGTGCTGCATCGGCCTGTGTTCTATGAGGACGTCCCCCCAGCAGCAGCGGGGCGCAGCTGAGAATGTGGCCGGTGGCAGAGCGGGGCTGTACTGGGTCTAACTGCTTTGTGGACACTGCAAGGCCAGGACCTATGATCCTGCTGGTGCGCGTGCTAGGCGCCAGGCGCGGTGCTAACCGCTTTGCATGGATTATCTCACCTGATCCTCAGAAAACCTTATGATGGGTGGATACTGTTGTTAGTCCCGTTTCTACAGATTAGGGAGCTGAGGCTTAGAAAGGTTAAGGGGCTTGGAGGCCAGAGCTGAGGTGCAGGCTCCGTTTTCTCCTAGCCCGTGTGAGCATCTTTACCACGACATTGTGATGGCATTGCGTCGTCTTAAAGCGCACAAGGTAAGGGCTTTATTGCTTTCCACTGAAGTTCTGGTTTGATGTGGCAAGGGATAAGTAAACAACTCAGTAATAAAACAGATGCTTAAAGTGATAAAAATAATTAATTAAAATAAAATAAAATTCACAAAATGTTTGGAGCTTGGTGTTTGGGAGCAGGGACCTCTGGGCGTACCTTAGAGGACCCGGCAGGCCAGGCTCCGCTGTCCCTTTGAGAAGGCGGCACAGACTGGGAGCTCTGGCAGTTGCCTGCGACTGGGTCTTGGGCAGTAGTAAATTCACGACCCTTTCTGGCATTAGAACAAATCGTTGGCACATCCTCTCAGCAAGGTTCTGGCTGTTGGTCCCAAGGCATACGGCGCGTTTATGGGGAGGTCTCTCAGTCAACATCTCCAGAGACCCAGACATGCTGCCCAGGACGCCTGGGACCAGCCTTTCCTTCGCTCAAGGGTGTGTCTGGGCAGTGGGCCAGCCCGAGGGGTGTCACTCTACAGAAGGGGTGCCCTGTGATTAGCCTTGACCTCTGCTGGTATATGATGCAAGGCTTTGTTCAGAGTGGTTTCAGAATAATAAGCTTGTTGAAAACAGTGTTTTGATCCAAAATTGAGTCATAGAAATGGCTGACTTGGACAATGGCTGTCAGGTGATGGAAATACTAAGGAGTCTTTGTGATGTGGGACAGAGCCTCCAAAACATGCTCTCATCATGGCACACACAGGAAAGGATCGTACGTGCACCCCACACCTCGGTGCTCACAGCCAGAGGTGGCTGCCTGGGACCCTGGGTGGCCCCAGGACTCACCTACTACCCAGGGGTGCAGGGTTCCAAGGTTTCCACACGCACCCTGGCAAGGACCACCAGGATGGAAGCTCTGATGATGGTATTTTTAAACCTAGTCCTTACATTTTGGCAAAAAGGGCTTAATGGGAAACTTTTTAATTCTTCAGGTGCTTGATTATGAAGGTAAGTTCTCATGTGAGGGGATTCCAATTTCTGCAGTTTATTTTTTAAAGGAAAATTGTTTCACAGTGATTTTATATTTATATCTTGTCCTAAGACACTTAAGTTTGTTAAAAAAAATAATAAGACCCCTATGTTATAACAGAAGTGGATACACGGCCATCTGTAACATGACAGAATTTGAACATTGCTTCTGTGACTATTAACTGTGACAGGTTCTCTCCTGATGGGCAATTTCTAAGGAAACATTCTTAAAATTAACTCTTGGGCACTGATTTTTTTCAACCAATTATACAGAAGTCATCAAAATTAGCAGGTTTTCTCCCAAGCAATCATCATGGTTTTAAAAATAATTGATATTAGGTATTCTCCTGTGTGATGATCAGAATAATGACCGTGATATAACTATGTGAACTGTGCCCTCTGATAGAAAAAGGAAAGGTAGGAGGACAGCATACTGTCGACAGTGGAAACACAGAAGAGTCTTAACAGCACCAATGGAGAGAGGAGCGTGCTGCCTAGAAACCAGTGACTCTGTGCATCACGTCACCCAGTGGCCGTTGGCTGGGAGTGGAGCTACAAGACCCTGGATTGTCTGTTTTGACTTTCACGGTTCTTTACTCATCTCTCTCGTCATTTTGTGTTTCTAGCTGAGGCGTTGAAACGAAGATTAGAAGACCTGGAGAAGGAGAAAAGCAGCTTGCACTTCCAGCTTCCTTCCAGGCAGCCGGCCCTCCGCAGCCTTCTAGTCTACCTAGGGGCACAGGCCGAGGCCGCCCTGCGCCAGGCTGCTCAGCAGTGAGTACTGGGGATGGGCCCCCCTTCTCTCCCCAGGTCCCTTCCTCTCTCGGCCCCCAGGTGGTGAAGAGCTGGGAGGGGGTTAGCTGGAGAGACCCTCAGCTTCCTTTGGGGGAAGTGCCCTTTTGCTGGTTGGACAGGCGGAGTTTCCTTCCCGAGTGAGGGACCCATGTGGGCCGCTCCCCGAAAAGTCCTTTCTGCTGATTGAAAGAGAGTGGCCCTAGACATCCGTGGCCAAGGCCTGGGGGTTAAGCTTCCCTGGGAAGCCAACCTTCTGAGAAGCTGGGGGTGGGTTTCCTCTTGTCCAGGGCAGCTCAGGATCCTGGCCTTCCGGTAGCCTGTCGGATCCACAGACAAACCATTCCCCTCCTTCTGCTACCCAAGGGTCTCCTGGCATTGGTAATGAAGAGCAACCGCCATTTCTAGCCCCGTGGCGCTCATCCTGGCCACAGGCTTGAATCCCCTGGAGAGTTTTTAAATGTTTAGTTTCTTTTTTTTCCCTTTCACTATAAATATTTTATTTTATTTACTCTTTATTTTATTTTTTTCCATTACCATTTAGTTCCCTTATACCCCCCTCCCCCCAGCAATCACCACACTGTTGTCCATGTCCACAAGTCCTTTTTCCTTTTTGCTCAATCCCTCCACCCACTTACCTCCCCCCTTCACTAACTGTGATCTGCTCTCCATCCATGAGTCTGTGCCCATTTTCCTTGTTAGTTCAGTTTGCTCATTAGATTCCACCTCTGAATAAAATCATATGGTGTTTTCTTTCTCTGACTGGCTTATTTCACTTAGCATAATGTTCTCCAGGTCCTGATGGAGTACAGTGGATGTAAATGTCTCATAGTTGTTTTATCCACTCATCTGTTGATGGACACTTGGGCTGCTTCCATATCTTGGCCATTGTAATTGACAATGCAGTGAACATAGGTATGCTTATGTTCTTTCAAATTAGTGTTTTGGGTTCCTTTGGATATATTCCCAGATAAATGTTCAGTTTCCACCCAGCCTGAGTCTGTCTCTGCTGCGGTGGGTCCCAGGCTCTGGCGCTGGCCTGGCCGAGGGTCGGAGAAGCACTGCTTTCGGACACCTGCAGGCATCCTGTCTTCCTGGGGAAAGACGGGCTTCAGAGAGAGTAGGTTTGTGATGGAGGAGGGCTGTCAGCCCCATCACAGCCCCGGCCTGCTTCTCCTTAGGTGGAAACACGGCCACAGCAATTACATTTTATTTCCAATTTCCCTGACGATCACCAGACTGGCCCACTCTGCGTGGGTGTGCATGGTGTTATACAGTCAGTGCATCTTGGCGTCTCCCTGCAGCCTCTCTTAACAGCGAGGCCGATTATTTTTCAGAGGCTCGCCCCGAAGTTTTGCACGTAGCAGAGTGAGGGGCACCTGGTAGGTGCTTCCTTACAAGTGTTTGCCGAATGAGCTTTCACCTTTTAAAAAGTAGGCGAATCACACCCATTTTGGTTCTTTTTATTCACTGCACATTGAGCTGGCACCTTGTTCCCTCTCCCTTCCTCACACGGGGCTCTTCCCAACCTGACTGTCTACTGAATTCTTTCTTTTATTTGTTCTTTGGGGTTAGTTCTTGGTCTCCACTCCAGCCTGGACCATGTTAGTCTCTGCTGATGTATCATGTTTCTATTTCCTGTGCAAACACTGCCCAGAAGTTGCTAAGTGCCTTTAAAAGTAACTCAGTTAAACATTTTTATTGTGATAGAATATACATAACCTAACGTTTGCCACTTTAGCCATATTAAGAGTACAGTTGAGTGGCATTAAATACGTTCACATGGTTGAGTGACCATCACCACCATCCATCTCCAGAACTCCTTTATCTTCCCAAACAGAAACTCCATCCACATTAAACACTAACTCTCCTTTCCCCCTCCTCCAGCCCCTGGGGACCACCCTTCTACTGTCTGTGTCTATGAATCTGACTTCTCTAGGGACCTCATGTAAGTGGGGTCACACAGTATTTGCCCTTTTGCAACTGGCTTATTTCACTCTGCCTAATACCCTCAAGACTTATTTATATTATAGAAGGTGTAGATATTTCCTTTCTTCTTAAGGCTGAACAATATCTCATTGTATGGATGGGCCACACTTTGCTTATCTATTCTTCCCTCAATGAACCGGAAGTGACTTATTTAATCCTCAAGACAATTCTAGGGGGTGCACTATTTTATATATTGATATCTATACTTATGTGGAGATCTTCATTGTCACCTAGATCTATATTTGTACTTAAAAATGAGGAAACTAGGCCCAGAAGAGGTTAAGGGACACGTGCAGACCACCCAGTGGTGGTGCTGAGCCGAGGCATAAGCCAGGCCTTCTGGCTCCAGTCTCGGGCTTTTCCGTGATCTAGTTGGCCTACAAGTGATTTGGTTGGAGAGTGATGCTTTGTTATGGTCTTGGCCAAGTTTCTCGTAGAACACAACGCTCTAATAAAGGTGATATCATGCATTCTCACTCAATGAGTTCACATCATCTGACATTTCTTATGTTGACATTTTGGGCCGTAGCAACTTCATAGGGTCCAGCCTAATATATCCCCACGAAAATAGAAGCCTTTATGCACCACTTAACGAAGCCAATATTAACGGTTGGCTTACCTCTCTCCTTTCCTCACAGGAGCTGCCTGTCCCCTGGTATGATCTGAGTTCTCCCTCTCTCTCACTACCAAAGTCAGCAGTGACTTTCCAGGTGTTAAATTTAAAAGGCGTTTTAAATTCTGGTTCTGCTCTGCATCACTGCATCGTGCAGAACTTTTACTCAGTCAAACTCATCCCTGAAACTCTCTGCCCTTGACTTTCCTGCGTCGCCCTGTCCTGCTCTTCTTGCTGCCTCTCTGGCCATTCCCAGCCTCTCCCGAGCTCCTGCTCCTCTCCCCGTGTCCCCAGTGTTGATGCTCCTCTGCTCCGGTTGCAGCCTGTCCTCTCTTTTCACTTCCTCTGCTCTCTCCGGGTGGTCGCAAAGACTCCCGTGCTCAGGTGTCATTAATGCACTAATTTCCCTCAAATTTACATCTCTGTCTCCCTTCTCTCTCCAGAGTCCGGCCTACAATTTAGCTTTTGATTGAACATCTTCCTCACCCTAAGTTTATCTTTTTATCCTAAAGATTTACTATCTTTTAAACCTCCTTACTAAAATCGACTGTCTCCCTAGTCGCCCTCTTCTCCTGTGCCCTCAGTCTCGGTGACTCATGCCGCTATGGACCCAGCTACCCAAGCAGGAACTCTGGGACGTCCTCGGCTCCTCCCTTTGCCCCGCTCCCAGTTCCGCAAGCAGCAAGTCCTGTTGATTCTGCTGTCTGCCTCTGTCTCATTCCCACTCGCTTTGCACCCTCATGGCCACGCCTTAGTCCTGCTGTCAAATCTGTCATCGTGGCGGGGGATCTCAGTGGCCTCCTTACTGGCGTTCCTGATTCCCAGACAACTCCCTCCCATTCATCGGCCACAGTGCCACCAGTGGAGATAAAGTCACACTCAGGGCCTTTCAGGATAACATCTGTGCTGCTCAACATGATACCTGCAGCCTTTTCATCCAGCGCCTGCCCGGCAGGCCAGAACTTAACCAGCCCTCTCCAACACCTGCAGTCCGTACATCCTGCAGTATGAGAAGTCCCTGAATGCTCTGAATGCTTCTAAATTCCATGATCTTGCACTTGACCCACTGTCGTCACTACCATCCTGTGTAGCCTCACCCATGAGCCATACCTGTAGTCTCCCCGTTGAGTTACTGGAGCACCTGAATTTCCTCACCGCTGTCTTGAGTGTTAAGGAAATATCTTTCCTCTGATACCTGTCTACTCTGAAAGACTACAAGGTCCTGGAGGACAGGTTGTATTGTATTTACTTTTCATGCCGAGAGACTGGAACAGTGGCTGGGCCATACTAAGTATTCTCTAAATATTCACTGAGTGAGTGAATCCGATACAAGTGTGCATGTACCTGTGTGTCGGTTGGCAAGGATATATGTGAACGTCCATTGGGAGAGAGAGAAAAGCAGCTTCACTCTAAGGTGGTTCAGCTGCCCTAGAGAAGCTGTCTCTTCAGCCCTCCTTCTGACTCCCCCAGCAAGAGGGGCTTCACAGTATCCTGACAGAACCCCGGACTGGAGATCAGGACACCCGAGATCTGGTCTTATGTCTTCCACTAACCCCCTGTCATGCCCTGGTGCAGTTTCCTAACTTCTGCACACTTCAGCTCCCTCACCGGAGAGCGAGAGGGTTGAATTAGATCACTGTCAGCCGGACCGCAGTCATTTATGTATGATCTTTTCCAAATCCACCTGTCTTATTATGAACACTAATGACCCCAAATCAGTTTCTTTCCTACGTGTATGTAATGCATATTAACATTACACAGGTACTCATAATTTTTTAAAAATTGTCTTTCAATACGCCAGTGCCCATCTAGCGTGTCACATTTGTCATCACCTGGGTTATCTGGACTTGCAGGTCTCCCCTAAACCAGGGGCTGTGGCTGCAGCTCTCACAGCGGCCACCAGGGGGACACGGTGCTGGGCTGGAGCTCCCAGACGAGTGAGCCCAGAGCCTGGACTGAAAGGTTTCTCAGTCATTTCTGAGTCAAGGGGGAAACAGAATGCTTTGCAATGAATGGTGCTTTCTTTCTTTCTTTCTTTCTTTTTTTTTTTTAGAAATGGTTGTATTGACTTGGCATTTCTCAATGAATTAATAACACCAATAAGTGTCTTAACCTTTTGGGATCAAGTATTTCTCTGAGAATCTGGTGAAAGCTGTAGACTTCTTCCGTCCCAAACCACACACGTACAGACATACAAGTGACTGTGCGCAGTTGCAGGGGCACGCGGACCCCCACTCCTCAGGGGCCCAGGGGTCTCAGGTTATCCCAACTTTGTCTAGAATAAGATTCAAGGGAATGCGAACTCCCAAGTACAATCAGGTACTTCGATTTTAATTTTTACTGTCACTTTGTTCATTATAATCCCTGTTGAATTCAATTTTTGAAAAAGGACAGTTAACTCTCTAAAGCTTGTGTAGGCGACCAGCCCAAATCACACCTGGTTTGCTCAGGGAGTTTTAGCTGCCGCCTTTGGGGGTCAGCCAGACTCCCTGAAGAGCAGACACGGGTCCTCTCAGTAATGCATTGGGTCCCTGGGTGCCTGTCCTCCGTGGGTGCAAATGCAGCATGGTTTCCCTCTCCTCCAGTCTCCGTTGTGCTGGTGAATCCATCTTTCCTGTTTCTTTATGATATCCTGGGCAGATGGCAGAAATGTCTGGGGCGTTTTCAGTGCTGATGTTCATCCATCCATCCAGTTTGGAACGTAATTATACACCCAGTTCAAATCTTTCCCCATCGGGCATCTGTGACCCTCTCCATGGTGGTTGCGGCTGCCTCTCCGGCTGCTGGAGGTTGACTCACCTGCTCTCTAAAGGGGCTCGTGTGTGGGTTCCCCAGCGGGCACCACGGGTCCTCCTGCCACCCAGACCCTGGTGAGAATGGAGCCCTCTTCACCCCATCTGGGCAGCCACCACTTTTCACATGTGACTCAGCCCCTTTCTGTGGGGGCCCCTTGCCCAACCGCACACTTGTGAGGTTAGCTTTTGTGATGTCTGCTCGATTCACAGGAAGCTCACACACCTTTGCTACAGGGAATGGTGGCCATGCAGACCCTGTCCGCCCACCATGGCCCTCCAGTTCCTTTATCCAGAGGGTTCTTCGTAGGATTGAGCCCTAGTCACCCATGTGGTGATCAGCGCAACAATACATTGACTATCGGCTTTTTCTCTTTCTCACTCCCTCACTCTTAGTTTTGTGGGAATCACTTCTCCAAAAATCAGCCCCAACCCAGATCCTGGTCTCAGGTTTTGCTATTAAGAGAACCCAAGCTTAGACTATACATTCTATGTGCTTTCCCGTTGGGCCTTCACCAGTGTGTACACTAAAATCGGTCATACGTACAACTAAACTGTGTGTGTGCATGATGTCCTTATTAAAGACCCTTCTCCAGCCTGGCCACCGCGGCTCAGTTGGTCGGAGCATTGGCTCATAAACTGAGAGGTCATGGGTTCGGTTCCTGGTCAGGGCACATGCCTGGGTTGTGGGTTCACTTTGTTGGGGTGCTTAAAAGAGGTAGTGGATTGACGTATCTCTCTCACATCAATGTTTCTCTCCCTTTCTCCTTCCCTTTCTCCTCTCTTTAAGATCAATAGGCACGTCCTTGTGTAAGGATTTTTTAAAAAGACCCTTTACCAATGGCCAACTTAAAACACAAGTAAATGAAATACAGCCGAGTTTAAGAACACAGATACACAGTAGTTTTCCAGTGGGGCTTATCGAGGAGGAGCGCTGGTTCCCCGTCCCCGTGTTTCCTGCGCCCACACTGCCATTCCCATGGAAAGAGGTGAATGTTGTGTAGCTCGTGATGCTTCTGGACTGAGCCATTTTCCCTCTGGTTGGTTCTTCCTCTGTTCCCTTTGAAACACGTGGTTCTTTATGCCCATTTCATTGTCACATGGGAACACCGGCCGTGGAATTCAGTGAGGGTCCGCTGTAAGTTCACAGATGGAGTGAGGATGCGCTGCAGAAAGACTAGGGAACAATTGCTACAGACACGTCTCACTGGAGGTGAAAATACGATGCGGCCTAAAAATGGTCCTTGCTGCCAGCGTGCCGGGAGGGCAGTCGGATGGGCACCTGGTGGGCAGTGCATGCGTGTGTCCTGTTCACAGGAGCCCCCTGCTGAGCCTGTCGTCGCCTCTGGAAGAGAAGGGAGGAGGGAGAGCCGAGAAGAGTAGGCTGAGGCAGCCCCAGAGGGCTCCTCCGAACTTGTTTCAGAATTGGTGGATTGCGAGTAGAAGTTTCCAGATAAGGTCTTCCACGTCACCCTCTTCGCTCAAATTCAAATTTCAGAAGTCTGTCCTGAAACCAACGGCGTAGCTGTTGTAAACCCAGATAAACATGCGCGCGTTCCTCGGGCAGGGTGCTCACTTCTGCGTTTGAAACGACGACGCTCCCTTTCCTAAGGACTCTGACTTTCATTCCCTTCTCCTACCTCTTTGGCCCCAGATCTTATATATAAAGCAAGAGCTATAAAGTGACCTACATCATGTCTGGTGACTCTGCAGTAACTGATTGGGCTGTCAGAGTGGCCTCCTTGGTTTATGGCTGTTGCGTTTAAAGCACATCAGTGATTTTATGTGACTGATGCCCAACTGCTTCTTTATCACTGTCTTCCGGAGAGGGGGAGACGGAAGCACGTCAGCCAGGTGACGTGCGGAAAATCTGATAGAATGGTCATCAGTAGGGGCAGCCATAAAGGTACTCTGAATGGCCGTGCTCAGCTCCTGTTGCCAGAAACAGCCACCTCAACGGAGGTGTCCTTAACTGTGACGCTGAGTGCCGGTCTTGTGAGCCCAGGTCTTTTCCTTGATTAAGTCACAGCATTCCTGCCTGGGCACAGCGCAGCAGATTTTCTTGGACAGTGAAGCCTGGCATTGTTGTCTGTGTTATACACACAACTGTGCAACACACACAACTGTGTTACGCACACAACTGTGCAAACCACAGCAACTGCCATGAGCCATTTTGCCCTGCGTCCTGGCGGGTGGATTGTCTGGCCTCACCTCTGCCCAGGTGGCATTCTTCAGAGGGTTCTGAAGGCGACTCTGTGAGCAAAGGATGGGCACTGGAGGGCCCCGGGGAGGAGGTGGCCATGCAGGTTCATCACAGGCACAAGCTCATTGACCACTGGGCTCAGGGGACGCTGACACCTAGTTGGTGTTTCAGCCTTTCCTCACAAAAGTCACGTGGTGAGTACAGTCACTGGGGTGGAAAACCTTCTCCTGTGCAAGCTGGAGTCCAACCATGTTCAGGGGTTGTGGGATCTCACTCTACAAACGGTTTCATCCTTCCTTAAATGATTAGGGAAAGGGCAAAAGCAGGAAGGCCAGGATTTTTCCAGGTGTGGGCAGCCCCAGATGGGGGCCTGCATGACACCTCTGGGCTGAGCCTGGGGTCTGAGACGCCCCTACCCGGCCCCACGTGCTGTTCTGACCTCCCACCCGCCTGCTGTAATTCCCGCCCCCGAGGGATGTGCTGCTTTTACATACTGATTAGTGTACAGCACTGACGCTAATTTGCAGCGACGTTGGGGATTGTGCCTTGAGAATATTAAATATAAAGGGAACGATGCTGTTGAAGGGCGAGGCGCGGAGCTCAGCGGACTGAGGTCTGAACCATGGAAGCCTGTCCCTTGCGTCGTCACTGAGCTGCTGCGTGTCCTGGGGCCACCGCTCCGCCTTCTCTGGATGGCTTTCCGTCCCCTGAGTCAAAGCCTGAGAGGCAGAGAGAGGGGTTTTGGTTAATCACCAGGGCTTTCCTGATGGATTAAGTAATGAATGTGATTAACCATAATAGGGAGAATTCCCAGTTACCCACCTGTAGCTCCTCTGAGCTAATTTCAATTAGATGTTGATTTCCTTCAATAGCTCCCATCCCGACCCAGATGGTCTCTATTTAGGAAATTCAGGAAACAATGTGTGCATAAACAGAGCAAATTGGGAAATACATTTGTGCAAAGAAGTGATCTAATGCAATAGAAAGCTGCATATAAACAAGTTCTGGATTTTCCAGGCCATGGACTCATTAAATCATTCAACAGATATTTGCGGGGCCCCTGCTCCGTGCTGGGCACTGGGGACACCAGCGTGAGACGGCGTGGTCTCTCAGCTCCCAGGCCCACAGTCTAGAGCGTGTGGCCGTGTGAGCTCTGGGGCTCGGAGGAGGAGGTGCGTCCAGTTCCCTGGGGCATCCATCGGATGAGGGTGGTTCCGTTCCAGAGACACCCTCTCTGTGACGTCTAAAGATCTGCAGAAATAGTCCATCTTTTTAAACATTTTGTTTATTTTTAAAATATGTTATTTATTTATTTTTAGAGAGCGGAGGGGAGGGAGAAAGTGAGGGAGAGAAACAGCAATATGTGGTTGCCTCTCATGCGCCCCCTACTGGGGACCTGGCCTGCAACCCAGGCATGTGCCCTGACTGGGAATCGAACCAGCGACACTTTGGTTTGCAGGCCGGCACTCAACCACTGAACCATACCAGCCAGGGCATAGCCATCTTTTTTTAAGTCAAAAGTATATTTATTTCTTTACATTGAGTATTATTTTGTATTAGTCTCAGGTGTACAGCACAGTGGTTAGACAATCACGTATTTACACAAGTGTTCCCTGATATTTCCAGTACGCACCTGGCACCGTACGTAGTTATTACAGTGTTATTACCTGCATCTCCTATGCTGTACTTTCCATCCCCGTGACTGCTCTGTAACTGCCAATTTGTCCCTCCTAATCCCTTCACCTTTCCCCCCAGCCTCCTAACCCCTCCCCCCGGCAACCATCAGTTTGTTCCCTGTATCCGTGAGTTTGTTTCTGTTTGGTGTGTTCATTCATTTATTTATTTATTTAGATTCCACATATAAGTGAAATTATATGGTATTTGTGTTTCACTCTGACTTATTTCACTTAGCATAATCTCCTCTAGGTCCATCCGTGCTGTCACAAATAGTAAGATGTCATTCCTTTTTTTGACCAAGCAAGATCATTGTACGTATGTTCCACAGCTTCTTTTATCTACTAGTCTATTGATGGCACGGGGGTTGCTCCCATAGCGAGGCTATTATAGATAACAGTAAGTGAACACAGGGGTACATATGTTTTGGATTTCTTCAGACATATACCCAGAAGTGGAGTCGCTGGGCCATAGGCGGTTCCATTTTAAATTTTTTGAGGAAACTCCGAACAGAGACATCCTGTCTTTAACCTTTGTCACCCTTCATAAGACAGTGTGTCCACTGCACAGGAGCCCAGCGCATTTCCCGGTGCAAACACTGAGACACGAGACAGCCAACAGCAAGCTTTCTGCAGACAGAGAAGGGCCTGCACACAGTAGGTGCTCAGTGGTCATTTGTTGAACAAATCTGACCCCCATGATCAGCTGTACAGGGAAGCTATTATCATCACCCTCTTCCTCCTCAAAAACAAAGAGGGTGTGGTTCAGAGAGCTTTGGTAAGTCCAAGGATGCACAGCCAGAAAAAGGAGAAACTGCGGCTGGAGCGGTGGTTGTCTGTCTGTCTCCCAGTGGGTGCTCAGTCCTGCCTGTCGTTCTCGGCTGCCCTGGTTGGACAGAGAGCAAGGGACTCAGATCAGGGGTGTGGGTGCACATGACTGGAAGCCAGGAGGAAGCAGAAGTTTATAATCTTGCAGAGAGCTGTAAGGGGCTGGTGGAAGCAGCTGCAAGCATCACTGACTCCTCACCTCTCTCACTGCTGTCTGTGTCACCAGGAGCCAGTCACTTAGCCTCTGTGACACGGTTTCCGCATTGATAAAGCTGTAGTGATAATGTCTGCAGTGAGAGTGAGTGTGGTAAAAATGATCAGGTCTGCCGTACAGTAAATTCTCAGTTTGTATGAGTTTATTTTACTCTTATCCGTTTAACATTTTCACTATTTCTGCTGTTATTTGCCTTTAAGCACCTGGAACTCAGAGTAACAGGCCTTAAAATAAATTTCTAAGTTGTGTGGTGTGTTACAATGAGTAAGCATTTTTAAAGATGATTCAGAGAAACCCAGGAATACGATCCAGGCTCCTTTTTCCTTAGCTGCTGCTCTGAGAAAAGCTAAGTGACACACTTTCTACCAAGGTCTCTAAAAATGTTAGGGCCGCTGCAGTGCTAGGTGGGCTCACGCGTTGTAAGTGCCACGTGAAGACTCGGGAAGTGGGGGAGTCGCTTCCCCCTTTCAGCTCCTGCACTGGTGGTTGGAGCCTCGGTGGAGCGTGCCTGTCCCCTGCTCTGTGTGGGACGCAGGTCTGTTTATGGCTGTGTCCCTGGCACCCGAGCACAGCCCATGGCACATAGGAGGTGAACTTAATCATGTTTGTCCCTTTTCTGAATGAATGAATGGAGTGGGTTAGAAGTGAAGGGACACACACGATGCACAGCACGTATGAGGGCCAGTGCCTCATTTTCTTCTCTAAGACGCATGGAGCTGGTGAGGCCCAGCGAAGGTACGAATTAGAACGTGCAGCGTCAGCTTCTGCTCGAGGAGCCCTGAGGTGCGTGTGCGTGTGGCAGCCGCCGTCTGGCCCTGTGGCAGGAGCTTCTGGGGGAGGAGGGGAGGGATACTTCACGCCTTGGGCTGGAGATGGCTGCTTCTCTGCAGAGAGAAGCCCTTGACCGTTAACCAATGAATGGGGTTTCTTTCAAACACACAGGTCTGCTCTGTTCAAGGGCTACAGCAGGGTGTCTGTGTTAAAATATTGAAGTAAATTCAAGCAGTTACTTAGCATACATGGCAGAAAACATTTCTATTACAGTTACAAAAAACAGGACGTGCTCAGGAAACTAAGACAATAAAAGATTGGCCAAAAGAAGTCATCCTATCACCCAGAGATAAGAACTGATAGAATTGCTGGATATTTTCCCCTCATCTATTTTGTACATATTATTTATTTATTCATTTAATCCTCACCCGAGGACATTTCTTCACTGCCTTCTTAGAGAGAGAGGAGAGGGGAGAGAGAAGCATCGATTGGTTGCCTCCCGTACACACCAGACTGGGGATCATACGCACCCGGAAGAGGGATGGAACCCATAACCCAGGCATGTGCCCCGACTGGGAATTGAACCTGCAATTCGGTTATGGGACGATGTTCCAACCAGCTGGGCCACATTGACCAGGGCATACGCTGGTTCTGTGTCAGTTGGCTCATAATACACATGTGACCGTAAAGCCTGCTTTAACAAGCAGTGGAGAGTGACCATTTCCCACGTATGTACCGCTCCTTCGACCCAGTTTTGGTGACTGTGCCCTCTCCTCAGGGTCCTGTGCTGTGGGTTACTGCTCTCGCCCTCATTTTGGGCCACAGTTGCAGTGTTTTCAATTTCTGGCCACTAAGAAGAAATGTGGCATTGTTGTAGCTAATCTTTGTGTGCATCTGTGATTATTCACATACAGTGAATTCCTAGAAGTGGGGCTGTAAGATTCAAAGTTGTATTATATGTTAAATCTAATTCTTATTCCCCGTGTTCACCAAGGAGTGATGCTTTATGTAAACTTTGCCAGTTTATTAGGTGAAAAATGATCCTTTCTGTTGCCTGAATTTGCACTTAAAACCATCTTTGATGATACAAAGGGCTGCAAATGAACCCTTTGCAATTCCTTTTTTTGAACTTCGGATAGATGTGCTCATCTCTTCTTGACTTGCTAGAACTCTTGGAATTAGCGAGGTTTCCTTTTTTTCCATCACAGCTTGCCCTTTGCCTTGGCGTTTTCTTTGACATAGTTCCCTTGACTCATTGACATAGTTTTGCCTAGGGGACAGTTTTTCCGTCCCACTGCATGGAGTTAGAAGTCAAATACTTTAAGGATGAATTTATCATCCTTGGATGACAATTACCTGCAAATGTCTGCAAAGCGACGCACCCGCTCTGGTTTGGGCTCCAGCCTGAACCGCGTTTCAGCGGTGTGGCTTTCACCAAGTAGGCCGACTCCTGCGAGAACCAGAGAGAGCCAAACAGACTTTAAGCGGTTTTGACAGTTTTTTAGCAAAACGTTTCTGAGAAGCCCTGACCTTAGCACCTGCAAATCAGTCACGCCTCTTCTTCATCTCCACGGCCAAGATCAGCCCCGGAATCTGGCTCTGTCGGGACGGTCAGCGCAGGGCTGTGCACTCAGATATAATGCAGGCCATAGCCATGATCTTAAATGATCTAGCAGCCACACTGAAAAAAAGAGAGGCCTGTAAAATTAGTTTCAAATATGTTTAATTCAGCTCAATATAAAAATATTATTCCAACATGTAAGGAACATGAAATAGCATCAGTGAGACGTTTTGCACTCTCTGTTATCTTACTCGATTTTTACAGCCTGGTGTGTTTTAACTTCCAGTGTATGTGATAGCCACGTGTGACCAGGGGCCTCGGGAGTGGGTGGTACAGGGCCAAGAACAGCAAACTGGCTTTGCGGAAAAGCCAAAGTCCCAACAGATGGCCATTAGAACAGAAGCTTACGTGAGGGACCTCACCCCCGTGACCCTCCCAAAGACGAGGACAGCCGGGGACCACTTTGTGAAATTCCTTTCTCTCCCCATTCTTGGAGACCAGAGGGTTTCAGTTTCCCCAAGTCTGTACCCACGTCTGTTTCATTTTCAGGGCGGGTGGCGAGGACATCCCAGCTCCACTCCGAGTGGAGCCCCCAGCTCAGGAACACCTGGGCGTGTCCATCACCAGGCGAGACCGGCTTCTTCAAGAAAAGCAGCAATTGCAGGTAAGCAGGTGAAGAATATCCGAGGAATGGGAAGCGTTTTTCTTATCCCTTTAAGCCAAAGGCGGTGAAGTGGCTCTTCGCTTGAGCAGTGATTAGTGCTTGGCTGTCCCCGGCGCGTACAAAGGGCAGGCCTGGTGGAGACGGCAGCCGGGCGTGTAGGAGTCTCATTACAAATGAGGGGCTGGCGCTCAGCAGCCTTCGTGCGGGTTTTGATGTCCCTCATTACCTTTGAAAGTGCTTCCCTGCCTGCCAGGCCAATTTGTCACCTCTTATCATTTTGACCTTTAGAAGGTTCTTTTCGAGGCAGAAAGAAATCCCTTATGAAATTCCTATCGAGCTGGACTGTGAGTAGCAGTTGTTAGGAGGTGGAGTAGTAAGCAGGGACCAAGCAAGGCAGGCGGGTCTGGGAATGACGGGCAGGCTTTGTGCAGGAGCTCCAGGTGGCCCCAAGCAGTGGACGGGTCCCCCGGGGGCTGGAAACTTAGGACAGCACTGAGCTAAAGCCGGGGCAGTGGGGTGCCCTGGAAGTTGACAGGGCCCCCGAGAGGCAGGGACAGTGAAGCTGAGTCTGCACCTGCTGGAGCCTGGAGGCCCGGAGGCAGGCTTGGGGAGCAGCGAGGAGATGCAGACTAGAGGCATGCTGACTCCTGGAAGGAGCGGAGGATGTGAGCACCCAGGTCCGAACCCAGACTTAGGCTCTGAATAGTGGGATGGACTTAGGCAAGTTCATGGGAGCTTGGGCGAGTGACTGGACAGCCCGCATTCCCAGCCCCTCACGCACAGTATTCTTGTCGTCTGAGTTGGCCCAGCCGGGTGCCTGCAACAGCAGGGGGCAACGGAAGCGGAAGTCCTCGCAACTGGAAAACATTCTCCCGTGAACCGAGCACTTACATATTCCAGGAGCGCCGTCACCAAGTTGGGGCAGCTGGCCACGTGAAAGCTGGGTTTTGGTTCAGTCACCAAGTTAAAGGCAGCACGTTCCGGGTCATGTCAGAGTATTCAGAAATGATTGTAGCCCAGGGTACGCAGGGTTTGAGGGGCTCATTCTCGGCAGAACTCTGGGGGCAGGTCGGTCCCCACTTACTCAGCAGGTATTTACTGAGTGCCTACCATGTGCCAGATACAAACGTTATAACTACCTAATTACATACTTAGTATTTCGTAGGTGGTAGGAGCCACAGGGCACAGCCCCAGGTGATGGGGAGCAGGGGATGGGTGGGGCCTGCTGTTGAGGAGTGAGATTGGAGGAAAAGTTTGAAGGATGTGAGAGGGCAGGCCTTGCCGAGGTGCAGTGACAGTGTCCCCAGCAGAGGGAACAGCCGTGTGGAAGCTGTAGGGGGCATGGACCTGTCGTGTTCCATGGGCGGCCAGGAGGCCAGGTGGGGAGAAGAGAGAGAACTTCAGAGATAAAGGGGCCTTCTGGGGTCTTGCAGGCCCTTGTAGAGACTTGGGCTTTTCTCTGATTGGAGTGGGGGACCACTTGGACTCCTGTGTTAAGCACAGGGTGCAGCCACTGTGGAAAGCAGTCGGTGGTTCTTCAGCAGATTGAAGGTAGAACCCAGAGGATCCAGCAGTTCCACTTCTGGGTTGTGCCCAGAATTCAAAGCGGGGACTCAGAGAGGTGTGTTCACAGCAGCATATTCACAACAGCCAAGATGTGGAGCAAGCCAAGTGTCCACCGTCAGATAAATGGATGGACAAAAGGCGGTCCATCCGTACAGTGGGCTGTTCCGCCGCCTTAAACAGGAAGGACATTCTGACACGCTACAACATGGGTGACCCTTGGGGACATTGTGCTGAGTGAAATGAGCCGGTCAGAAACAGACCAATACCGTGTGGTTCCACTTACACGAGGTGCCTAGAAGAGCCAGATTCACAGAGACAGTACAACAGCATTGTTAGGGCCGGGGAGGGGGAATGGCGAGGTGGCGTTTGATGGGACGGTTTCCGTTTTGCAAGATAAAGGAGTTCTGGAGATGGACAGTGGTGACAGTTCCACAACAATGTGAATGCCATTGAACTGGACGCTTAAAAATGGCTAAGATGGTAAATTTTATGTTCCATGTATTTTACCACAGTTTAAAAAACTGAAAAAAAAAGAAAGAAAGAAAACAATAGGGTAGGGGAAGTCAAAGGTGGAAGTGGGAAGTTAGTTGAGACATGTCAGTAATACTGCTACTTTCTTCTCTTTTTTTTAATCCTCATTCGAAGACGTGCTTATTGCTTTTCTAAAGAGGGGGTAGGGAGAGAGAGAGAGGGAGATAAGCATCGATGTGAGGGAGAAACATCGATCAGTTGCCTCTCGCACATGCCCCAAGTTGGGGCTGGGGACCAAACCCATAACCTAGGCATGTGCCCCGGCCTTTCGGTTTACAGGATGGCACTCCAACCAACTGAGCCGCACCGGCTGGGGTGCGTTTCTTTCTTCTTAGCGCGTCTCGGTGGTAGATCCTCAGTAGTTCCCTCTCCCCACCCCGCAGTGGGAAGTAGGGGCAGGAGGTAGAAGTTGTAGGTGATCTAACCTTGGGGTTGATAGAACATGGGTAGGAGATGGGGAGACCCCCAGGATCAGAGCTGTGCTCTTATCAGCCAGAAACCAGTGCACGGAACTCGGGAGGATGCTAATGAAAAGAGTCTCGCTTTAAATGCAGAAGCCGAGGGCAGCGAGATGGTATCTGCTGTAACTGGTACACACACTGGGTGTGCAGCTGCCTGCGGCTCCTCTTAATCATTGACCTCAAGACCGGATAACACTCTCTGAAGTCTTTGGATTTTGGGTTGCGATATTAGTGGGAATTAAATATATTTAATATTTTTATGAACTCGAGGCGGCCTAACGCAATCTGTGGCATCTCATTACTCTTTCAATGCTGTGGACCCAAGAAGCCAGGATTTTCACTCTTTTTCTGCATGCTAACTTTTCATGTCTGGGGACAACCCAGCCAAAGATTGTTAGCGTTTCTTCTGTGATCTGTAACTTGCGTTAGCTGCGTAGCTCGTATCTGGGGTGTGTGGTGTTTGCTGCCCTGTGTGCTGGCTCTTCCACTTTCAGTAAATCATTTGTATTTTTGCTGGGTTCTTCTAAGTCAAACTGTGGGCTCACCCCTGTAGTTATTTAATGCTCGGGAGGGAATTCTTTATGCCAACTAATCAGAAATAGAAAGCTGGTGTGCTTTTTCCAGTTCAGCAAACCTCCCCAAATCTGCCAGCCGCAGAAGGGGACTGTGCGGCTTCTGTGCACAAGGAAGACTCGCCTTTAAATGACTCGTCAGCAGAGCCGTCTGCCACCGGCAGGGCTAATTTATAAAATCTGGTCTCTCCTTTCTCTGCAGAAAGAAATCGCAGCCCTCCAAGCCAGGATGTCTGTGCTGGAAGCGAAAGATCAACAGCTGAGAAGGGAAATAGACTTGCAAGAGCAGCTTCTCCTGTGGCAGGGCTGTGACCTGAGTCCCCTGATGGGCCGGCTGTCCCCCAGCGAGCTGCAGGAGGTCCGCGAGGCTGTGCAGGACACCCTGGCCTTAGCCAATCAGATCCCCCTCCATGCGGGACCCCCCGAAAGCATAAGGAGGTACTGGTGATTTCCTAACTGATGTTGGATTGCTCACGTCCTTGAGCTGTTGTTTATGGAGTTGATTTTGTCTACTGTCCCATGTATAAAATACTTCCCAAGCAGAGCTGCATTTTTTTTTTTAAGGGGAATCACTGTCAGTATTTTGAGCAGGGAAGGTCTCCATTGTGTGGGGCAGTCCTGAGCATGCGTGATGTTTTGCATCCTGGCCACCCCGCCCACCAAATGCCAGTGTCCCTCTGCATTGTATTAAATACGCATCCCATTTCCAAATACCCCTTTTGTGGAGCTCAGTTGGGTAGAGATTCCAATGCCAGCCTTTGCTGAGGACGGTCATCTGCAGGGAGGTGAAGTGGACCTCTTGCCAAGGGAGGGGCTGTCCATCAGGAGGAGGAGATCCAGCAGTGACGGTGCTTTCAGCTGGAAGAAAGCTTGGTTGTTAATGAGAGCTGGCATCTGTTGGGCTTACTGTGTGCCAGGCGCGGTGCTAAGCTCCACTGTGTGAGTTGCTTCTCTTGCGATGTCCATGTTATAGAAGAAGGAAAGGAAATTCGTGAAGGTCAATACTTTGCCCAAAGTCCCAGTGAATTAGAGGCAAAACTGACACTTAAACTCCTGTGTGCTAATTCAGAGTCTTGTTTCTTGTCCACTTAATCTGGAACGCGAATTGTCCGTGTGTTCCGGGTGGTGGGCTGTCTACGAGACACCTTTCTACCTCTTGCCATTCAGGAGATAGTATCTTGTTTTGGGGAAAGACAGAACTTATCCTGACACCTGTCAGCCAACAGGTGAGTCATTCCGGAATGCTCGTGCAGCTGGGCAGCAATGGCCGGAAGGGCTGTGGCCGCAGAGCGTTGGGTGGGAGGGTGTGTTCTGCTCAGTTATCATGCTGAAGAACGTACTCAATCAGACTCACCGATCAACTTCTGGTTGAGAATGTGGACTCTGGGCTGGAATCCTCGCTCAACCACGTCCTAGTTGGGAACCACTTACTATCTGGGCTACGGGATGAGGATAATACTACCTACCTTGCAGGGCTGTTACCTGGATGAACCAAGTTAATACGAAGAAACATGTTATAACAGATGGTAGCAAGCACTTGGATGTGCGTGCTGCTGTTATTTTTATTATGGGGATTTCAGTGTCCCGAAGGCCTTCAAACTGTCTGTCCCAATGTGTCTCGGACTACCTAGTGGGTGACTGTCCCCTCCTACACATGCATCATGTCCTCTGTGGCCCATAATTGCAAGGCACAGATGCTGTTCTCTGAGTGGCTGTGGACTTCTGCCCACTCCCCTGCCAGCCCTAGGACTCCCTGCAGAATCCAACTCCACGGCTGCTGCCCATGGAGGCCGGGAGGAACTTTGGACTGTTGCCAGATTCCAGCCGATGGAAACAAACCATTGACCTTGGCTTGTGCTTCCTGTCCTGCATCTTTGAACTTGTCCTTGCACTATGTGCCTCGGCCTCTGGGGATCTTTCCTTCTCCCACTTCCTTATCACCCTGTGGAAGTCATTCCACACACACACACACACACGTGTACTTATATAACATGTATACTACAAATGATACATGGTATGTTGTTGTATGTAATACATGCACTATAGTATTCCATTATATATAATGCATATACATGATGAAGCATGTGCAAAGTTATAAATGCAAATATGTATATATGAGGCTTAAAGAGCCTTTTTTGGCTCCACCATCCAGCTGTGCCCCATTTCATCTCTCTGTTTGCTCCTCGTAGCACAGAAGTTTGTTAGCCTCCCCTGCATCTCTCCCACAAGCTCTCTGAGGGAGGAAGTTAAGGCTGCCTAACTTAGAGCCCTCAGCAGCATTTCACAAAGCCTCTGAGTTTTGAGCTGAATCCCTGGGAGATTCCCCGCAGGTGTGCCCTGTACCTGTGCAGAGGGTACAGGTGGCAGAGCGAGGAACCCATGGTGTCCTGAGCGGCCTGGTGGGGTGCGTGGGGGGAAGCCCCTCCCTGCCCTGGGGCGGTGTGAGGTGGGTGGGTGCAGGTTTCGATGGGCCAGCTTGCTTTCTGCCATGTAGGGCGGTGAGTCGGTGCTGGTCTCTGCCGCTGTTTGTTACCAATGGGAAAACGCACCATCATTATATGGGTTTTCTGTGTAAGAAAGGAGACACATCTTTTCTAATCTGGTCAACTGTGGACTCTGAGAAATGGAGCATTTGAAAGCAAATGACCTGGAGTCTGTGAGATTGTCCGTGTTTTTAACTAATTGTGTGCAATCCCATTAGCTTAGTGTTCGCCATGAGGAATTGGATAGCTTCTCGAAAATGCTGACCTGGGACATGTGTCCATAGGTGCCCCGTGCAGACCGCATCTTCTATGCATCAATAGCGGTCTTTTTTTTCTTTTTATGAGAATAATGTCTTCTTAGGCCAGATGGAGAGATGCAGACAATTGCAAAACAGGAAAATCTTGAAGTCATGAAGACAGGCTGCCGGGACTAGTGTTGTGACAAAAATCTGGAGAACAGACTGCACAGCATCGTAACTGTTCTTGCCGTGCTCCACAAAGATTACCGCTAGAGGCTGTCTGTGACCTCAGGGCGCTGTCTGGGGAGAAGCCGCTTCTGATTCTGCTCCGTTCAGTAACGTGCAAGGTTGCCTGCTGTCCCCTGAGACGACAGAGCCAACAGGTCTCCTGGGGAGACCCAGCAGGCGCCTGGTTCGAGTCAGAGGGTCCGCCGGGTTTCCACCGGCAGGGTGTGGGCAGAGGGG
>CM052546.1:76747769-76796808 GCA_028533065.1 Trachops cirrhosus | reverse complement strand
ACCTTGTGCACTCTTAGTGCACATTAGCTGTTGCTGAACCTTCCATGCGTGGGGACGCTGTAAACTTGTTTTCCCTCCTTCTCTCCGCGATGCGCTGCAGGCAACCATTTCGGGACAGCTAAGGAGCTCACAGAGGAGATCAGATCATTGACCTCCGAGAGGGAAGGGCTGGAGGGACTCCTCCACAAGCTGTCGGTGCTGAGCTCCGGGAACGTCCGGAAGCTGGGGAGCGTTCGAGAAGATTACAGCCGGCTGCGAAGGGACCTGGACCATGGGAAGACGGCCCACGGTAAGAAGTCACATGTGCTGCCTGGTGACCTGTGTATGAGATTTATCCTGTGGCTTGCCCCACAGGTCCCTCTGGGCTTCACGTGGACGTCACATGCAGGGCGGCCTGGAGCCCACCACACTTCTCCTGGACGATTTTTTTTCTGTTTTTTGGCAGGAGCCTTGGCAAATGGAGTAGAATTTCTTGGCAGCTTTTGTTTCGCATCACATGTGACGTCCTTTGTCTTTTTTTCTGTCTTCTTTCCCCTCCTCTCCCTGGATTTGCTAATGGCCTTGTGATTATTTGGAGCAATCTCTCCCTTGGCACAGGCCTTGAGAATTTGCTCAGTTTGACAGTCATCTTCCTTTTGTCTCTTGGCTCTGTTTTCTGGCTCAAAACAGTCACGGACGAGAGCAGGCTGGTGCTGAGAGCACCGAGAAAAGACCGTGAAGGGCCCCTTCTCCGTGGGAGCTTTTCTGGGAGCTTCTTTCCCCGGAGGGATGATGTAGGAGGTGTCAGAGCGGCCTTAGCTGAAGCGGCTGCCTGTCGGGAGGGGGCTTTCTGTCCTCCTGTCCCTCGCCCGCTGCCCTTGTTAAGAGTGACTGAGGGCACCTTGAGGTTTGCTCCCTGAGGGGTAGTCTCAGAAGACGCCGGCTCAGTCCAAATTAAGCAAAAAACTTACTTCTTAAAAAAAAGCAAAGTTATGGTGATTCAGTTTCTAATGTGCAGAATGAAATCATATGATGCAAATCCAGGTTTAAAATATATTAGATGCGGGAACCTGTTTCTTTATCAGCAAAATGAGGAGAAAAATACCCATCATATAGTTTGATGAAATGGTATAGATTAAATGAAGTACCTTACTAAGGGGGTGCGTGTGCCCTTGCATTTCCCCGGGGAACTCCGGGTTTCTGGAACTCCGTGACTTCTGGCAGAGGTCACACACAGCTCATCGTGGTCCCTGCGTAAATGTTGTTTACCAGGAAGATGAAAGGCACACGTACTAAAAGTGACTGTATTTACAAAGTACACTTATTGCATCAGAAGTAAGAAAAGACTGTGGGGATATTAGGTAGCTAGCTTTGAAATCAGCTAGCTGAAATTAGATGTGACATTTTACTAGGAATAAAGTTAGTCTGAAAGGCTTGCTAAATTTTATAGAGGTTTTTCTTCAGGGAGTTAGGGGGTTCAGTGTTACCTTGTCTTTTTAGCTATGGACACACTCCTACATTGGCTCAGTTCAGAGCTTCTTTTTTTTTTTCACTTTCCTCCCCAGTCTCATTTTCGCCAAATACGTAACGAGAGACTGTGCATTTGAGCCTCAGTATATATGCTAGTGCCGAGGAACAGCAGCGACGTCCCCCTAGGAGGTACCGGCGTGGTTTTAAGTTACGATGGAAATCAACGTTGTGTGTTTTAAATACGTTTTTGCTCCCACGTAAAAATTGGATAAACAGTGAAACCTATGACATTTCACATATTCTCACCACACCAGTTTTGGCACAAAGTGAGGAATCTACTATATCTAAGAATAAAGAAGATGTGAACAAATTTATACAAATGTAGTACAGCAACATTTCCATTTGAACGGTTGAGCTCTTGAAAGCCATTAATATCTCTTTTCTTTAAAAGGAGAGCTGTACAGTATTGTTTGAATCTCATCATTGTCACTTCACCAAGTATTTGGAGAACGATGAATAAAACATAAATAAACGGAACGAGAGGTTGTTAGCGTGGACGGCTCTAAATTGCAGATGGCTCATTACTGTCGGGGAGGCCTGCTGGGGCGTGCGCCCGGATTCTGCTGGATCAGCCACCCTTTCCCCGAGATTTTGCCTGGAGCTAATTTTTAAGCAGTCTGAGGGGACTTGGCTGGGGGCGAGCCAAGTGAATAACCCTGGGTTGGTGACAGGGTGGGGGACCAAGAGATAAATACATACATACATAAATAAATAATGAATTCCTTCACAAGGTAAAGCTTTTATCTATTGAAATGCAGTACAACTGGCCCAAAGCCCACCCACCGCTCTTCGGCGGCGGGTTGTGAGAGTTGCACGTTCCGAGGGAGCTCTCAGGCTGCACTGCAGAGCAAATACAAAGGAGCGGCAGGCCTAGGCACTTGTGAACCATGAGCTGACTCTTTTTTAAAAAATTATTTATTTATTTTTAGAGAGAAGGGAAGGGAGGGAGAAAGAGAGGGAGAGAAACAGCAATGTGTGGTTGCCTCTCATGTGGGCCCCAACTGGGAACCTGGCCCGCAACTCAGGTATGTGCCCTGACTGGGAATCGAACCGATGACCCTTTGGTCTGCAGGCTGGCATTCAGTCCACTCAGCCACACCGGCCATGACTGAGCTGACTCTTTTTAATCTTAGACAAAATGTTTTGAAAAAAGCCTATTTGGGAAATGAACTCTATGTCGTGGGCTTATAAACAGATTTTGATTTCCAGCAACGGTGCAGAATGCAGCTTTTGGGAGAAACAGGCACTTCAGGGGTGGACGAGCGACTCAGGAAGGCCTGGGCCCCAGACTCTCCTGTTTTGTTCATCTGTGCCCCTCCGCCTGTGACGTTTGGGCGCGACGGCTGAGCCCGTCTCCTGGATGTCCAAGTCCAGCCGGGCACTGTGTTTCTACAGCAGAAGGGGCGGTCGCCGTCTCAGGTGTTTTGGGGCATCACTCGGGTGTCCCGGGAGCAGCCTTAGTGACGGGCAGTGTGCATGTGGTGACTCATCACCGAGGGACTTGCTTTGGATCAGACAGCGTATCATGCCCTGTGGCACCGGCCAGGTTGTGAGTCCTCTGAGGTCAGAGCTCTGTTCTCATGTGTCACTGGGGTATGACTGCGGTGTCCACCAGGGTGTCTTCAGAAACGGTCAATGTGCCACAAGTATCTGTTTGCTACCTGGGGCCAGACATTCTTTTATTTTTAATTATAGACCCACACCTTGGGTCTTCTTTAAAAATTTCAAAAATTTATTTTCCAACTTCATGAGAGCAGCGATAAGTTTGATAGTCTTTCATGGAAGATGCTTGGGTCATCTGAGACGGACATTCAGATTGGGGTGTCAGCAGGCAGAACAGTGTGGTGACAGGGACTGCAATAGGCCAAAGTGCTCATGGGCAAAGGGACACAGAGACGGTCCCTGGGCCCACCGACCTGTGTCACAGCGACGCCTGTCTCTGAAGCAGGGAGAAAGGGTCGCACTTTCATCCCTGTCAGCTGCTCTTGAGACTTCAGGAGGACGTGTATGAATTCTGAGCAATTTTCGGTGCTTTGAAATAGAATCAAAAGCTCAATCTATCTTTGACCCCTGAATGCTTATGGAAATTAACTGTAAACCTTTAATTATTGTGGATTGCAACGTTTTCTTTTTTTAAGGGAGGGTGGGATGAGAAAAGGAACTTTTTCAGTTCGCTACGTCTGCTTTGCAGAAAGAAGACATCCCTGAGCCGCCCTGGGTTCCCTCCCTTGTTGGTAATCTGCGTCGTACTTTACTGACGCTGTTGATTTCGTGCTGTAACTCCCCTATAGAGGAAGCGGACCTCAAGGGGAGAGATTTAATCACAGAATAATCAGGGCTGGAATTTTAAATAGGACGTCATTAGCATGTTAATGCGTTTTCCCACTTTCCGCCTGCCCACCCTTCTGGGAAAATACTGTGGATGCAGCTCAAAAACCCAGCTGGGTCCGTGACCCAGTGAGCTGTCAGGAACCCAGCAGAAGATGCTTAAGAAACACTGAGGAATTTTCCATGCAAATGTCAAATGGCAGGATTTCTTCTTTTCTGGGAGCGATGGCTGGCTGTGTCCAGCTTAAACTCATTTGCCTTCCGGTGAGTGAGGAGGGAGTGGCAGGCGGTTCAGGAGTAATCAAGTTGGGGAGGACTCGACTCGTAAGTTATGGTTTAGGGCTAGTAGCTGCCTCTTGCTTTAGATTAGAAAGACCACATGTCCACACCGACACAATCCTGCTCTTATTTTTGGATGACTTCATAATGTTTGAGCTTGAAATAGCTAATAAAAGTAAGGATGGTGTCCTAAAGTATGAGATATTAGTGTCTTCAGCTCTGAATTCCACAGGTGAAACTACTTTGGGAAGCCACCTCACACCTAGTAAGAAAAGGCTTTGGGTTGAGAGGTCTTGTATGTTACAAGTTTCACATGTCTAGGCACTGATCTCTTTCCACTTTATCAGATGAATTTAAAAGTGATTTCCAGGAAAATTAGACCAGAAAAATAAACTCTTCTGGTGTCTTTTTTTGTGGGTGGAGGAACCGGAGAACTGGAAAAAAATACATACACATATACATACAAACAAGTACCTACATACATACGTACATGCATACAAACAAAATTAACAAAGAAAATAAAATTTGAACTTGGGACAGAAGAAAATGCTGATGATAAGTGCTAATTATGCTGGCTGAGGATATGATGCAGTAGTGAGCTTCCCAGAGGCCAGGACGCAGAGGCAGCTGAAGCCACATCTGTCCTTCCTGAAGCAACTTCACGCACAACGTTCTCAGGAATTCTTAGACAATTTTTTTGAGAGCACAGTAGAAGAGATTTATAACAAATGCAAATGTGCTTTTCCTGTGTCTGTTACCAGCCATCTCCGGGGGGGAAGTTAGGGGATGCTTTCAAAGAAAAGGTTCAGGATGGACAGACTGTAAAAACCCACTTCAGATCTGTGGGTATGATGTATTTTATTTTCCACAAAAAAATGTAGCTTTTCAGCAGCTTTTTAAAAACCCTCACCTGAGGACATACTTGTTAATTTTAGAGAGAGGGGAAGGGAGGCAGAGAGAGGGAGAGAAACATCGGGAGGTTGTCTCTCGCAGCCTGGGCATGTGCCCTGATCAGGAATCGAACCTCTGACCTTTTGGTTTACAGCACTCCAACCAACTAAGCCGCACAAGTCAGGGCTCAGCAGATTCTTAAAAGAGTCATTCAAAGTTTGCCCAAAGTTTAAGAAGATTATGTTAACATATGACACCATAGGCGTGGATTGGTGAGAGCTCAGGCTCATTAGACTTAAACATGGAGTCTTCCCGTGCTGTGTGACATGACTCGGAGATGAGATGCAGAACCCAAAGGACAGCTCGAGGTCATATTCCACAGACTCACCAGTGTCACTCCTTTCCCTTGAGCTTTGATCAAGGCCTGTGTTGTGGGCACCTTGGCTGTCTGAGCCAGAAGGGTGTCAGAGCTCTTGACGACGGAGCACCAAACTCTTTGCCTTGGAACCAGATGAGCATTGCGGGTTCTGTCTGCGGGGGAACCGAGATGTTGTGTGGGAACCATTCGTGCCTGCCTTTCTAATTTGGAAATCTTCGTGTATATTAAAGATGCATGCAATGCAAACTTTGGGAGGAAAACTTTTTAAAAATTTCAAAATCTTTTCTCGTCAGCAGAGCCTTCACATTTTGGCATTTAATCTTTGATTTATTATTTTTTTATTAGGATCCCAGTTAAATACATATTTGCATTTTTAATTTCTCTCCCTGGTTTTTCTTTACAAATGTATCCTTGTACCACTGTGAGTATGGTGCTTTCTCCTCGGCCACTTTTGCCTGTGAATTTCTGAGCCTGAAATTTGCAATTAACTTTCTTCCTCTTTTCTTAAATAATTGTGACAGTCCTTTTGGGAGGCATCTCCACAACAGTGTCAAAAGCCCACATAGGGTACAGGAGGCCCCGGTTCAGCTGCAGTTCTGTCGTTTGCCCATCTGCGTAGCACCTGGAGCATGTGAGGTTTGATGAATGAGCGATCTTTAGTAAGTCACTGAAGTTTCTCTGCTTCTCAGTTGCTACATCAGGACACAGCAGAACCAGATCTCTAAGTTTCTTCTTCATCCATCCATCCATCATTTCACTAAGTATCTATTGAGCACTTACAATATGCCAGGCACCCTGCGAGGACTTCCTGGTCCAGAATTAACCAGACAGTCCCTGAGGCTACTGGGTCACCATGTCATCTAGTTCCTTCTGATCTTGAATTCCCATGATTCTGTCCAACTTTGTTCATTTTATTCTCTGTCAACTCTTTCTGATCTACTCCCGCTATTTTTATCCATGTAATTTTTTAGAAGTCCTTGCTCCTGTTACTTCCTTCTCTATTTGCTTTCTGTGCTTCCTTGAGGATGCTTCAGTCACAGAGCCGCTGGGTGGGAACGCAGTGAGGATTTGAACTGGACTGCACGCCCAGTTACAGTGGGCAGTTTTTGACAGGCTTGTTTGGGGCAGGAGCTTAATTCTGTGTAACAGGGAAGGATGGTCTGCTTTGTAGATCATTCTTGGCAAGCGATGTCTGTCCTAGTCTTTCTACATTTCATTTGGACGCTGGGCTTTTGATAGCATTGGTATGTGTGCATGCTCACACACACACACACACACACACACTCACACACACACTCACACACACTCACACACTCTCATACTCATACACAGACTCCGGCAGATTACGCTGAGAATGGTGGTAAGTGGGCCCGAATGATTTTTAGAGGACGGCCCACCTGCCGAGGTTGGGGGAGGGGATGACTCCATGGGTGGACTGCACCACGTGCTGCAGAGCGTTTCACGCCCTGATCACTGGATTTTCAGCAGGTCCTCCTCCCTCCCCTGTTTTCGAACATTCCTCAGTGGGGGCACAACCTTCTCATTCAACAATTTCAGCATTGTGTCATGATTTGAAAATGGATCGTTATTATTGTGATTATTAGAACTTAACTGGAATTGGTAGAACTTAATGCTCTTATTTGTATTATCTTTTACACAGATCCTCATAGGTTTAAAAAGCATTGTTTTAGGGTGTCTTCTCCCTTTGCCTGTATTGTAGATATGCGGCATGATTCTCCGGCCCTCTGGCTGCGTGACCAGGCTGCCACAGCTGTAATGGATTGAGTGTGTTCTGCGAGAGGAAGCAGTGGCTGCCCTGTGCTGTCACTTCCTCTCCAGTGGCAGATGTCGATTACTTTCCTATTGGTCCCTCAGCCCTGACTGCAGCCCGGGGACAATCATCTTTATCGACATTGGGGTCTTGAAAGGAGAGGTTTTATTCTGTTTTGAAATTTCTACGTATACTCTTTACATTTGATGCCTGAAATGATGATCTGCTACGTGCAATTTTGTTATACCAGATGGAGCACTTAACTCAATAGGAGGTTCTGGCACCCTTACGATCATCACACATTTGTGTTGTTAAATCCCAAATCCTTTATTGTTGAAGGGTGACCAAGAGGGACTTAGAATACTCTACCAAATGAGGAAGAAGTTGAACTACGGCAATTGAATGGAGTATACATTTGTTAACTTTAAATGACTTTTTGATATTTTTTCGAAGGCCTGTTGATAGTTCTGCTTCCTGTTCTGAAGTGCTTAAATGTCAGTGCTTCCCTTTGTAGCCCTGTAAATACAGCCCTGAGTAAGTAGATTGATACGCTCTCCCCAGTTTCCGGTGGAGGGTTTCTATCAGCCCTGTGTGCCTATAAGAATTTACTAACATGCCGTTCTGCTGGCTACAAGAAATTCAACTTGCAAAATTCGATGGCCATCTTTCTAAGCTTCTTTTGAGTGGATTTTTGAACTTTAAATAAAACACCATTTAAAATATTCTGTAATTCAGGCCTTTGAAGAATTAAGACTTTTTAAATCGAGTTCAACTTTGTGAGGCTTTGCAGAATTTATTTTATTGTTGCTAACTATGACATCTTTATGCCGTCAGTTTCTTCAGTGATTAATTTTATAAGAAATACCTTGTTTTCCTCATTGGCGTTGCCATGAAGGATGGCTTCCTGCCATTTTTGCCGCGGACTTCCTCTGCTTTGAAGCCGCCATATGTTCGGCAACCCAAGAGAGACACGATTTATTTGAGAGATCATCATTTGTTGTTGATTTGATTTTTCAGGTTTTCTTAGCTCTTGTGAAGGAGAGGACATAATGATAAATGTTTCTTGTTCTGATGACTCGGATGCCCGGGGTGGGGGGGCCACTGTACTTTTGTATTTGGAGATGGCCATTCTGCCTCATCCACTTTTCCCCAGATTTTTAAATAGCGGGGGGGCGGGGTGGGATCACTGGGGGGTGGGCAGTCCTGAGCTAGCGCACGAGAGTTTGACACTGAGAGCGTGGCGTGCGGAAACCATCAGGAGCTGCTTCACGGTTTATTGACTTGACTCATTTGTGAAAGCTTCATCAACTAGATATGCTCGTATTTCACATGCTCACAGAGTTATAGAATGTCATTTTATTTTTATTTTGACATTATACTTTCCAAAGTCTTTGTAAGTCATTAACGATGGATTATGTACTTTGCTTTCATATTAATTATAACCAAACTTTTAAATTCTCTTTTCCTTTGCCAAAATGATGTTGAACTTCTGGTTATTTTAGCTTATTTTGAACATCTCTCTTTCCCTATGTGTCACACTTCGTGGACCCCTAAATATTATATTACTCTTCCCCCAGAAAGAATGAATGCAATCATTTTGTGATTTCAGAGTGTGTGCAATGAAAGGAAGCCCGGTCTTGCTCAGACAACGTGACTGAAATCTTGAGCTTGTCTTTAACGCTCTCTGTCCCAGCACTTGACTTTGTCCACATGTCCCAATTGTATTGGCAAGACAGATAATTACAATGTGGCAAATATCTGTTTGCCCTTCACCCAAACTCATCCCCCGCCACACCCCCACCCCCCGCAGAGACTGAGGACGCGGGGAGCCTGATACCAAGCTCCATCTCTGCCCAGAGGAGGCCACCAAACTCTGAAACTCCCCTGGGGGCTGGAATCCTGAGAATGTGTCAACATTTGGAGGCAAAGTAAATATTCCTTTAGATTATATAAGAATCCTCTGAAGTTGAAGCTCATAAAATTCCTGAACTTACTCTAGTAGTTTTTTTTTTCAGTTTTTAATTTATTCCACAAAGAAGATCTTATCATTTATCGCAAGAATAAAACCCATGTTTAAACTTGAACAAAGAGCCTGGGGAAGACCAGGCCTTCCCCAGCGGAGTCCCTGGTCTCGTTTTTAGCATGCTTCTCTGTGCCTGGAGCCTGGTGGGGTTTTGCACACGGGTATTCAGAGTATGGACACGATAGTGCCTCTTCTCTCTGCTCGTAGCCTTACGTGACAATGAGGGAAGCATTACATCACTCAGTCCTCACAGCTGTTCTGTGAAGATCAGTTTGTCCTTCCCTTCTACAGGTGCTGAAACGGGCTCCGTGAGCTCGGAGAGCGGCCGTGAGGAGCTGGGGGAACTGGGGGGCGACTCAGACCGGTCTGGTCCCAGGGACACATTCCTCCTCATGCACTTACGTTTCCCTGTTGCAACACGGAGTTCTAATTTCTTATTTGTGAACTTTATGATATTCTTAGAGTCAATATACCACGATTTACGTAACTAGCCCCTTGTTTTGATGTATTGAATGACCCTGTTATGAATTCCTTCCTGATAAAAAGGGCCAGATTGGAATTACTGCGCCTAAGAGCATAATCATTTCTATGGCTTGGTACATGCTGCAAACTGACATTTATATACCAGTTCAATTGATACTACCAATACTGGGTATTATTTCTTACAAAATTATTAGTATAATAATAATAAAGGGGTGTTTAATTCAGGCCTCACTTTTGCATGTATTTGACTAATAGTGAGGTTGAATGTGCTACTTTTTGTGCCTTTACAATTTTTTTCATTGAGTATTACCCATGTCCTTTTTTCATTTTGTGGCGGGGGGAGGAGAACTTGATGGTTTCTTCCTCTTTATATAACATGGTTGTTATCTTTTCTTCCTATTTGTGTGTGTGTGAAATTAACCCAGTTATCCTGATTAATAGCAGGCCATGAGAAGGTGCTTTATAATAATGATCATATTTGCGATAACAGTTCAGAATGAGTTTGAAACTTCTTAGGACATTAGGATACAAATGACTTTCAAGAAACAACAGCACAGGCCGGTCTTCTCGAGTAAAGGCGGCCCGTTGTCCCCGAGTGAGTGCCTGCTCGTTAGGCCCGGCCTTGCGAACACCTGTGACAGACAGGGGCTGCTGCACTCGGGACTGGAGTAAACCAGCCTGACAGTTTATAATAAATCTTGGAAGGCAGTCATGTATGTTTCACCATCATTAAAATGCAGAAGCTGAGAGGGGCTGTGCAGTTTCATAGCCACCGTCTTACTTTCTCTGCATGTTTAACACTTCACTGTCTTTGGCCTTTTTTAAAAAAGATCCCCAATTTTCTTCAACAGACCCATTAGAGAAACAGCGCCCGTCCGCAGGAATGTTTTTCTCCCAACGCCAGCTGCCGTTCCCTGGACTGGAGGAGAGTGCCTGTCGGTGGTGCATGGCCCCCGAGGCCGTAGCGTGGGGAGAGAGTGAAAGAACAGGGGAGATAAAGGGCATCGTGTCCTGGAAGAATGCCAGACCTGCCGACCTTTTAAACTGTCAGCAGCTTTTCATGGAGAGCGGTTGGGTCTGCGGCAGCTCGCTCCCCTTCTCTCCGTAGACAGTGATCGCGTTGGGCATTAAGTCAAAGATCGCCTTCCCCTGATTCCGTGGCCTCATAATAAGTCACTAGGACTCAGGCTCCGAGAAAGCACCTTCCTGCCCGTGGTGGCTGTCGGGTAGGAGATGGTCCCACCACATCTTCCCACGGCTGTTCGCTGCTCCCTGTCAGCGTCTGCATTCTTGTCTGGCTCCTTTCCTCCACCTTTGGAATGTCACTAGCCTTCCCCACCCTGGCGCCTCCTCCCTACAGCTTCACCCTGGCCGCTCCCTCTGACCCTCTAGACTTCCCACGATCCCTGTGGGCTGTGGATGAAGGATGCGAAGCCACCTCCACCTCTCTCCAGGAGTGTCTTTTCCGGATCTCTAGGTCAGGACGTCCTCTGGCCGCAGACCCTCCCTGGGCTCTCCTGTGGGGACATTCTGTCTGTCCTTGTACCCATATTTATAGTCAACATCTCTGTTCTTGTCCTACCTGAGGCTTGGCTTGGAACTGAGAAGGCAATCCTTACCCCTCCATTAATGTTCCATGATTATTCATTCCACTTTGCCATGTTTAATGGAATATTCAGTAGCGTCTCTGAAGAAGCCTGAGGACTATAAGTAAACGCCCTCTTTGGTATTGAAAGGGTTTTGTACAATATGAAATTGGGAGCACATTTTTCTCAGACGCCCTGACATTAATATTCATCATGAGCCCCAAAGTAGAAGCTATTATACTTTAGCATAATGAAGTTTACCATATGTCTCAAAGTCACTTGCAGTTGTGTGTGGTTCTCGTGATGGCAATTGAGAGGGCCCTCTCATCTTGCCAAGCTCTGCTAGGTACCGAAGCCAGTGATGGCTGCCAGTGGGAAGTGCATCGGGCACTCGTGTGTGAACACAGGGGAGGACACGGGACTTCCTATCCCAAATGGTGGCTGTTTACATCTAATTACCAAACACGGCACATGCCTATCATTTGGCCTTGGGTGATAATATAGACATAGAAATGGAAACTTCTAAAACAAATTCTCCTCTGCGTTCTCAGTGACCAGATTACATGAGGTCATTTTTCCTTTCATGAACCATGATGCGATGGGGCCCCTAAAACACTGGGGAGAGCAATTTGGCATCAAGACATAATTTGTAGTCTTTTTTCTGCCTTAGCTAAAAAAACTGATGGTCTGCATTCAGTATGGGAACAGCATTGTATTTAATTCTCCACGTAAGGACTCTGATGAAGGGAAGGGAAGGAGGCGAGGAGGTGGCTGTGAGTCAGGGTAATGGGGCTTCCTGTGGCTCTTGTAGAGGGATGAGTCTCCGTTAGAACAAGCAGGCAATTCTGGGAACCTGAAGTGTGATGTTGGAGGAGCGGTCACGGCAGGAAGGTGCTTCTTAATCCGGCTTGGGAGCAGCAAGCTAGGTTGAGATACTAATATATTTCTATGTATGAATACTCTTCACTTCCTTTCCTCCCTCCCTTCCTTCCTTCCTTCCTTCCTTCCTTCCTTCCTTCCTTCCTTCCTTCTTCCCCCCCTTATTCTTTCTTTTACTCCCCAAGCTGTTTGTTCTGAATTATGACAAGCTGACTCTTCTTTATTCAGGTTTTCAGAGTTCACAAGCATTTAGTAATGGATAGGAAAGAGAGAGAAGAAAGTGCTGTGTTCATCAGTGTGCACACATGGTCTCCATAGTTTTGAAATTCTGTACTTGGGAAAATGATGGAGAAGATTCTGCAGCCCATGAAACATCTGATTGTTGCCATTGCTGTTATTAAAAGCCCTAACTTAAAAAATTAACTGTTAGAGACAGACCCATAGACGGAGAGCAGATGACAGCTAGTGGGGGTGGGTTAGGGAGTGGAGGGATTGAGCAAAAAGGAAAACGGACTCATGGATGTGGACAGCAGTGTGGTGATTGCCAGGGAGAGGAGGTACAAGGGGATAAAATGGTAGTGGAAAAAATACAATAAAGATTAAGTTAAAAATTAAAAAAATTACTGTCATTTCAACATGCACTGGTGGAACGCAGACCCTGAGGGAGCTGCCTCTCCCAGGCCTGTTTCGGGCGTGAGCTGAGTGCACCGCCACCTGTCTGCAGGGATTCGGGCAGATTTGCCAGAGGCAAAGAATTAGTCCGTGTCCTTCTAGCTGCTTTCTTAGCTAATGAGTTGATTTTCATTATTTTTACTGTTAAAGGTGACCTTTCTTAATTGTGAATGATAGGAAGAGGGGAATAAAACATTTTAATAGCCCCGCGCCACCAGTGGAGAGAACAAAGTCCACGGTGCTTAGGTAAATAGGAAGAAAAGCCCGATGTTCTTTGGCGGAGGAATGTGGTACACCCACACTGTGGAATACTACTTGGTGATGAAAAGGAACAAGCTGTTCATGCCCACAACAACTTGGATGCATCTCAGACGCATTATGTGGCATCAAAGAAGCCAGACTCCAAGGCTTTCCCCTGTAGGATGCACTTATAGGACACCCTGAAAAGACAGGACCTGTAGGGACCAGGTTACAGGGCTGGGAAGGGTCTGCCCATGAAGGGAATGTTTGGGGGTGTTGGAATTGTTTTGTATCCTGTTTGTGGTGATGGTTGCAAGAATCAGCCCATTATAGGTTAAAACCATGGAACTATACATACACACACACATACCCAGGGAATTTTACTATATGTAAATGAAAAAAAGTTAAAAAATTAAAATTTATAGCTCATTTAATGTGTGCATTACCTGCTTTATCTCATTTAATCCTCCAACAGCCCTAGGAGGCTGATGTTGTTATTATCTCTAGTGTTATATTTCCATTTACTCTTGTTATTACCGACTAGGCTGAGGGTTCATGAGGTATAGGATCCGAGGTCCCATCACCTCCAGGAGGCAGAGGCCGCCACCAGCCAGGTGCGAGTCTCTCCTCCGGCCCTGCCTTGGCACAGCGTTGCACACCTCCCCTCCTGCAGGAGTTGGAGAGGGGGTGGCGGCCGCTGTCCTGGGCCTCCCCTCCAGGCTGTGCCGCCGTGACCCAGCAGACTGCTCAGCATCTGTTGGTATGTCCTGTTGTTCAAACTTTACAGATGAGCAAACACTTTAAATGCCTTTCTAAGTGTTTGATCTCAGAGATGGAGGTGGCTACTGAATATTCTCTAACTTCTTAACTTGCCGCTGTTGGCTAAGTTAAATACGGCTGCTTAAGAAAAACCTCCCTGAAGGCTGTTTACGGTTATGCCAGTGAAAACCTTGTTCGCTCCACAGCATTAACTGCATCCCTCAGTGCCATTCGGGTGGGAACCCGAGGCGGCTCTGTGGCTGCGCAGAGCTGTTAATTAACTAGAGTCAACCTTAGACCAGAGGGTAGGAGATAGATAATTCCTTAGAGAGAGAGAAAAAGAGCACATTGTTAAATAAAGAGAATCAGTTAAAAAGATGAAGACATTTAATTCTTTCTGCATATTTTATAGTCATTTGTTTAAATATCTACTTCCCCAGCCTCCACGACAACGTTTTGAGGTCATTAGTCTTCCGCTGCGCCCCGCCCCCACGGCTGTGCTCTGCACCTAGAGCAGGGGCGTGGCAAAGGCTTGCTGAACCCGAACTCCATTGCAGTGGCTACTAATTGCAGAACCGATGGCATTTGTGATGTATGGTGTTTTAACGTATCCATATCATCCATCCAGTCATCCTACATTCAGAATCACTCGTGTGTTAACTCTTGTGCAGGTGCTTTTAGAGATGCCGTATGAAGTGTTCCTTATAAAATCCAATGAAGCATAGCCATGGCCAGGTGGCTCAGTAGGTTGGAGCATCGTCCTGCGAACCTAAAGGCTGCGGTTTGATTCCCGGTCAGGGCACATGGCTAGGTTGCAGGTTCTGTCCCTGGTCAGGGTGCATATGAGAGGCAACTGATCAATATTCGCTCTCACATCGATGTTTCTCTCCCTTTTCTGTCTCCCTCTCGCCCCCTCTCTCTAAAATCAATAAGCATGACCTCGGGTCAGGATTTCAAAGACCCAACGAATCATACATCCTCCCTCCTGAAAGAGGACACTGAGGCCAGCCGTGAGGAGCTGACTTTCTCAGTAGGCATCCTGGACCACGTGCGAGCTGTGTGGTCGGAGACACGCACCTGCAGATTCGGACTGTGCCATGTGGAGAAGCGGGCCGTGCCGGTGGGGAGGTAGTTGTCTAATTTCTGTGGGCCTCGCTTTCTGCCTCACTTGTTCACGCAGCCAGCGGTAGTGGATTCAGGTCTGGTGGGCCCTGAAGCTCACACACTTGGAGGTAGGCCTCGTTGAAGAGGACATATATAAAATTATGAGTCAAAATTGGTTACAGGCCTGGAAGGGGCCCAGGAAGGTGAGGGACCCAGAGGCACATGTGTCGTTAGAGTCGGAAATCTGACTTTCCTTTCATCTCGTTTCCTCGGGGACTACACGAGCCCAAGCCCTCGAGGTGCAGCAGTGCTGGGCGGTGCCCCCAGAAAACAGAAGTGCTGCAACGGGGGAGCATGGGGTGCCTGGGACACGTTTCTGGAATAATCGGTATCCAAGCTGTGACTCAGGGCGTGCAGGAGTTAAAATGGAAAGCTCATTTGAGGCAGAAGGAAGAGCAAGGCTTGGAGGTGAGAAAGAACTCACTCTCTGTGGGGACTCTTAGGAGTCCCTGCTGCTGGTGTTGAATGTGGTGGAGGACGGGAACGGCTTGTGTTCCAGAATGCCACAGGGCCAGTCGGTCCCGTGTACCTTTTAAGGAGCTTGGGAATTATCAGAAGAGCAAGAAAGAGCAATTGAACAGATTTAAGCAGAGAACGATTGGATCAGATCTGCATTAAAAAGCAAACCAAAACAAAATGAAAGAGACCACACGGGTCTGGCTGCAGACTGCAGAGTGGATCTGGGCAGGGCATGATGGCCACCCTCCTGCAGGGACCTAGTGGGGCTGTTGCAGGGTCGGGAGAGATGGGAAGGCGACTGGGATGGGGACAACGTTCTCGAGGCCTGAGGGGACTGGGTGGACTGCAGAGATGTTTAGCAGTTTGAACCAACAGGACTTCACATTGGCCGTTAGAGACAGGAGGGTCGGGTGATCACGAGGGAGGAGTTGACACTGAAGGGCAGGCGCCTGGCCTGGCCCAGGGGTGGGTGTTATTCCGCAGAATCAAGAACAGCAGATTCCTGACACGTCTGGAGGCTGGCAGTCTGAGGTCAAGGTGTCGGCAGGGTGGCTTCCTTCTGAGGCCTCTGTCCTTGGCTTGTCCATGGCTGGCTGGGTGCCTCTGTGTCCTAATCTCTCCTTTGAAGGACACTAGTCATATGGCATTAGGGCCACCCCAATGACCTCATTTAACCTTAATGACCTCTCTAAAGACCCTGTCTCTAAATAGTCACATTCCGAGGCACGCAGGTGAGGACTTCAACACAGGAATGGGGGCGGGGGCACAACTCAGGCCATAACAGGTCACTTAATACCACATTTTGTAATAAGAGAATTTAAAATCCGATCATTGCTGAACACTCTTTGGCTCTTCCGATCGCACAGGAAATAATCCGGATCCTTACCTCGGCTGCTCCGCCCGTGTGTCCGGGTGCTCCGGGCCAGTTAGACCACACCCCATGTTGCTGCCTCCGCCCTGCACTGGCCCAGAACCTTCCTTCGAGTTTCTGTGCCTGGATACGCACCAGACTAGGTCGTATCTTCAGGGGCTGTTCCTTCATCTTGAGATGGTTTCGCCTCAGTTTCACACAGTCTGTCATTTTGCCATTCGGGTCTCAGGTTAAACCCTGCCCCTCCCAGAGGCTTCTCCAGCCATGTCCTTCCACTGTGCCCGTTCTCGGCCGAGCACTTACCGCAGGCTTGCCCAGCCTCAGTTACCTTGTCGCCGATGTTTGTTCCCGGCACAGAAGCTGCCCCCAGCAGGAAGTGCCCCTCAGGTGTTTGCTGGATGAGTGAATGAAGTCAGATGAGTCAGGACAGCTCTGACAAAGCTGGGCACAATGAGAGTTCCTCAAGTTCAAGGCTCTTTTCTCAGATGGGCGGGGGAGGACAGTGTTGTTCAGGGTCAACATAATTAACCACTGGCAGTGAAATGCTTCTGGGCTGAGTGTGTGGAGGGAACAGGCTCAGCTTTTTGTTTTAAAGGTGGGTGAGTGGGAAGGACTTGGTCACACAGAGCAGGTGGGCTACGTGGGCTACGGTGGGCTCTGGGCTTGACCTGGAGCCAGAATGCAAGAGCTGCCCCGTCTTGGCTCGGTGCTGACTCCGGGACTTCATGCCTGCATCCCTTAGTTTGTGGTTGAGCTCGAGGTGTAGGGCGTCTGGGGAGGCCCAGGAACGAACTCCTTCGCAGAGAAATTGACAGTATAATCTGTCTGTTAGGGATGAGTGTAGCACCGTTCCACAAAGAGAGCCCAGCCACCGCCCCGCGTGCTGGGGGTGGCTGGCCTAGGGCGGAGGTCCTCATGGGACACAGTCACCCTGGGGCTGACAGTCAGCTCACAGACTTAGAACTCAACACACACCAGGCAGGCAGCTTCTCTAGAGGCTTCGTTGCTTGTGGACCCAAGTTTTAATCCTGACTAGCCTCTGACCAATTGCTCGATGGGCTGAAACCACTTAACTCTTGCTCTCTGAGCCTCAGATTTCTCAGTTATAAAATGAGGACAAATCCTGGTGTAGTCAGTGTGAGGGATGATGGAGGTAACATGTATGTATGATGATATAAAATATGTAATAGTATAAATGTATAAACTTTTAGTAAACTTCCTGTTCAACTGTGAAATAGTTGTATAACTCTTAGTATATATACCTGCTAATATCCATATGATCTATACCATGACATGTAATATACATATAATATGTAAATTACACATGTATTACATATATGAGTACATATAATTTTCTTATGTAGCATACAGAATGAGATATATACATATTTCTAATAAAATACCTGGCTGCAGTGATGAGTTCTCATGTGCCCTTCCTGCTCCCAGCCTGTCCTCCCCTGTAAATCTTTGCAGGAATGTCCCGTATTTGTTTGTCTTCATGTTTGCCTTTGCGTCTTAGCCTTCCAGGTTGTCTCTGTAATTCCTTGTGGTGCACAGGACGTCACCATGTAGTCGGTGGCATGTGAGATAAGGGTTTAAGGAGATTTTCTAGAAGAGGGAAGAATTTTATTGAGTAAGTTATTAAAATGTTGGAGACAATTGTGGTTTTCGGTGTCCGTGCAGTTTCCTTTACAGATTCCTGGATTTGTGAATGACTCTTCTGAAACTTACACCTTATTCTAGGCTTCTTGGTTAATTTTTTTAAGACTTTATATATTTATTTTTAGAGAGAGGGGAAGGGAGGGAGAAAGAGAGGGAGAGAAACAGTGATGTTCCAGAGAAACATCGATCAGTTGCCTCCCACACGCCCCCTACTGGAACCCTGGCCTGCAACCCACACATGTGCCCTGACTGGGAATTGAACTGGCGACCCTTCCATTTGTGGGCCGGTGCCCGACCTATTGAGCCACATTGGTCAGGGATCCTTTATTAATTTTATAGCACAATATAAAGAATCGCAAAAGACGGTGTTATGTTTAAATGATACTTTTCTGTAAATGAGCTCAAGTAACTTCACTTATAGTAATAAAACACTCTCCATTTGGTACCAGTGATTAAGCTTGATCTTCATCAAAACAAACACGTGATCTTCCCTCCTGAACTCAAAATCTTTTTTCCCCTTTCACTCTCTCTTCACAAAGCAGCCACTTGCCTTGTAGGTGCAACGTAAAACTTCAGCCACACACGTTGGAAGCAGGGGTTGGGGATCGGAATAAAATTGCAATGTTACTTATATTCATAAACCAAAACTGTTTATACTCTCTGTTTTCTAAGTATGGTTTATTTTGCTAACCCCGAGATTATTTTATGGGTGATTATATCCAAAGAGAAGTGTCCCTGTTCTTCCCTTTCCTTCAGTTGATCCATTCCACATTCCCCCAAAATGAGCCTCCAATTTGGCATTGGTTCAAAGTCTGCAAAGCCCTGGGCAGCTTCTTCGCTGGACGCGTTCACATGAATGGTCTAACCAGGATCCCCAGTGCTAGGTCAGCCAGCAGATTGACGTAACACTCAAGGCCAACAGCCACCCTACTGTTTCAATGCAAATCCCCCAATTTCCCGAGAGCGGGAGTGTTGCGAAACAGGCTGTAACTCTCAATTGTCTGCTGCTGTACTGACAGCTCTGAGTTTGGCGTGCGTGTAGAAGGAGGCGTGGCACACACGTTCACACAAATGTTGGTGAAGTCGTGTGAGCTGAGGTTCATTGGCTACTGGAATTGCTGGATGGGAGATGGGTCGTCCAGTTTGGATGGTGACCTTTCATGAGCTCTTAGCTGGGCTGCATATGTACGTGTCCCCGTGTGGTGGACGCTGTGACCTGTGGGGTGGGAAAGACAGGACAGAGCCTCAGTGCAGGGCGGAGGGGGCAGACGGCGGCAGGTCTGGGGCGTGAGAACAGTGACCGTGTCTTGCCCTGTCTGCGTCCCCTTCTGCTCCTTGGTTACCCATTAAAATGAGGCAGATGATGCCGAAGCTGCTTCAAAATCAAAGGCGCCCCAGCCAGTTTGCGGACATCTGACTTAGTTATTTCAGCAGCGAGTTTGTGCATGTTCTTTTAGCTGCTGCAGGCCCGGTTTGCTTCCGGGCTGTGGCGTCTTCCTGCGTCCCTGCTCCGGGTTAATTCTCCTGTGCCCGGGGCATGACTTGGCTAAACACAGGCTCAGGTGGGCGCGGCCCGGGAGCCTGCTGACCCCCAGTGACAGGGGTGGCGGAGGTTCTGCTCCGTGGGGACTGAAGGAGGGTGTTTCCCTTCATGTGTCCTCTCTGATCTCTGGCCTGTCACCTGCAGGCTCCTTGTTGCTCCAATTTTTGAGCACAAATCCACTTCAGAAATGACAATGCTTCTCTTATTGTCTCACAATCTTCAAACCGTCATTTGTTGAACCAACAAAACGGTCCTGCTAGCCTCTCTACCGTGGGAAAACTAGGATCTATTTAATAGATTTAAAAACTTTAAATGGATAAAACTTTAATTGGTTACCTGGATAATTGCCATTGAACCCACTTCCGGGAAAGGGGAATGCCGGGGGTCAGAGTCCCTGGAGTGTGCGGAGGCCACCGGCCTGGGGATCACGACGTGTGGGTTTGTCCCAGGCTACTCCCTCTTCATCTGAGCAGCGTTCGTGGTGCCGTTTAAATGCTCTGGGCCTCGGTTTCCTCCCAGCAAAAGTCAGGGTTTATTCCAGATATTCTGTGAGGACCTGAGCAGTGTTTTTTGGGAGGCTGCAAATTGATAGTTAACGGGCAAACAGTAACCTAGAACTGGCAGGTGGAGTCCTGAAGTTAGCTGGTCTGTTGAGTCCCTTCTGGAATGTGCACATGTCGAATGCAGAGGGCTCGGGGAAGGTGGCTTCCCCCACTCAGGAATGCTGCGTGGTCCCGTGGCAGTGTTTCCCAAGCCCGCTGTAGCAGGTGTGGATGAGGGGAAACCCGAGTGTCCTGCACCTGCCGCCTCCCCACCTGGAAGCCGAATTCCTTCTGCAGCAGCTCAGCAGAGAGGAGACGGCCCACTGAGCTCCGATCACACCCGGGAGGAAATCTGTCCAGGAGCTTCCCCGCCCCCCGGACACTCAAGGGAACTGTAGACCGAGCCTGCAGAACATCAGAACTACCAGCCACTCATGTCTGTTCACTTGTCTCAACAAAGAAAGTAAGATTAAACAGATTTCACTAACTCAATCAGTAATTCAGTTGTCCCATAAAACAGAGCCTGGCTGACTCTCTGACGGCCCCGTGCCTGAGGGGCACCTGGGACTCTGCATTTTCAGAGCTCTCCAGATGAACTCCAGTGTTTACAGTCAGTTGATAATTAATTTATAGTTGACCACCATAGCCCTGATGGATAAAGCCTGTTATTTCCTTTGGTGTCCCCTCGACTAGAAAACTTAGGGAGGAGGGCGGAGTCTGCTTCGAACGTCAGTCCTGTACAGTGCTAACCTCTGCTTGCTCCTTAGTCCTGTCTGCGTGCTGGTCTGTGCCCCATCTTCTCTCCCTGCTCCCCGCCTTCCCACTTGCCTTTCCACTCAGTCATTGTTTTAGATGAGTTTTTTGTTGTTGTTCAACTGAAGGTTCTAATTTGGAGTCCGTTCTTAGAGTTTTTCTTTTCCCATTTACTTTATTTTTCTAAAAAACCTTCTTTATTGATTATTAGAGAGAGAGAAAGAGAGGCATCGATTTGTTCTTCCACTTATTTATTTATTTACGCATTCATTGGTTGCTTCTCCTTTGTGCCCTGACTGGGGATTGAACCTGCATCCATGGTGTATCAGGATGATGCTCCAACCAACTGAGCTACCTGGTGAGGGCTCCATTTACTTTCAGAAAGGTGTTGTTATGTGCAAGTTTGCTCCTCGTGTTCATTTTCTCTAGGGAATACGGTGGGTGTTCCCTTTCCCTGTCTGTTGGTGTTTTAGTGTCTCCTGCTTGGTTCCTCTCAGTGTTCTTGTGTCGGCTTTCTGGGGGAAGTGGAAATGTCAGCCACAGAGACTGGACCGAGCCTGTGGCGTGACCTTGACAACGGTATTGATCACTCAGTGGTTTTCGAAATGAGTCTTCAAAATCCAGAAGATACCTCCTGTTTTAAGACACATTTTATTCCTCTTGATTGACTGATCGAGCAGCCCCAGGGAATGGTGTCAGAGCTCAGGGTCACAGGTGGAAGCTGCATCCCCTTCCCGGACATATTTTGGAAACCAGCCCCGTTCCGAGAAGTCTGCTGTTTCCGTCTTCTCTTTCCTGGTCAGGGTTTCCCCCTGAGGTTTTGTGACATGCCCACATCCCATGTCTCCCCGATATTCTCACTGGTCTCCTCGTCCGTTACCTCCAGTCTGTGCTTTGCTGCATTTCTTTTCTGTTTCCACTTTATTCTGACTCTTAAATGTCCTGTTGTCGCATCACACTCTCTTTTGGCTCCTTCTGACAGCTGATTTCTATGTAACTCTTCTCTTTTCTTCTGCATTTTGTTTGAGTTTTTTTTTCTTCTTAAGAAAACAAGAAGCACAATGAGATGATGGAGGGCCCTGAGTCCGCAAGCCCGAGCCCTCTCAGCGCTGAGTTAGTCAAAGCTTGAGATCAGGAGGGCAGAGTTGAGCCCCCCCACCCCCCTTCCGTCCCCCTGCTGCCTCAGCAGTAAACGGTATTCAGTCAGTGCGCATGCGGGATCGCAGGGCAAGGTGACGGTCTGCTTCCGTAACCGTGCAAGGCTCGCTGATGGAGGAGGCTAAGTTTAGCGCTTTATCCTGGGTTTCGGGACACCTTTTTATGTCTGTACTACAGAAATTTGGAGGTCAAGGGCAAACGTAGTGGTGTCTTTAAGAGACTGCCAGGAACAGTAACAGGAATGGTCCTTAAAGAACCCCAAAATGTAAGTGCTTGCATTAATCACTTCCAGATTATTTCATGTTCAACTAAATTAATGATAACTACTTGAGGGTTTTACTACAAAGTGATCTATCATATTATTAAAACTTTAAGGAATCTGGCATCTGACTCATATTTATAGTTTGTTAAAAACCGATAGTACTCTAAGCCAAAGACACATTCAACATAATAATATATCAAAATGGAATCTTTTGTAATGTGTGTGTGAGAGAGAGAGAGAGGGGGTGGGGTGGGGTGGGGAGAGAGAGGTTGGGCATCTCTGGGACCTCCTCAGAGTCGGGCAGATATGGAAAGTCTGCAATATCAGGAAACAGTGTAAGGGAAAAGGACAGTTTTCTTCTTGTCTTTGCTCCAGGTCATAGGTCTCCGCCCACTGATGACCGTGCACAGGGTTCCGTCTCGGGCTTGTCCCTGCCCGGCATTTTACACCCCTGTCGTTCCTCTTCTTCCTTACCTTCGTGTGTACTTGTACAAACTGAGATTTGGCTTGAATGAGACTCGTTTCTCCACCCCTTCTCTCTTGCCCGTGCATTCCTTGAGTCGGGGCGAAGTGGTCTAGTAGTGGCCTCCTGCCGCGGGTCGTGGATGGAGCAGCTGCGGGTGCTCGGTGGAGAGCCAGTGGGGTGGGGGTCGGGCTGCCTAGCTGGTTGGGCTGCAGGGACCGTGCATCTGGCAGCGTTTCCGACGGCGCTGTTGGACCCAGCGTCTCAGAACGGTTCTGTGTGTCGTCAACGTTTTGGCCTTTGAGTGATTTTAGTAAACACAGCCTTGTTCCTGTTTTCCGTACCTTAAGGAAGTCTTCCCCTTGTTTTCTTCTGTTGCTGGAAGGTTGGCACATGCTAGTCCCTAACAGAATGTCAGCAGCAAGGTGTCATCTGGGCTCCGGTGAAGTCCCTTTTGTGGATGGAAATCCTTCAGGGGGTGGTGACCTGTCATCCGTCGAACAAAGACCCCAGGGTCCATGACGAAGGTGTCCTTTAGGCAGAATTTCTTGCATTTTGGGGGTCTTTAAGTATCTTTCCTGCCATTGTTTTAGACAAGTTTTTGTTGTTGCTTTGGAAGCTGCTTTCTCAGAAAGGACAGACTTACTGAATTTTTCTGAGAGCGTAGTTAGTCTTTACTTCTTTGGGTTAATTTTCTTCCTGGTTTTACAATACCTCTACATCTTGTGTGACATTCACCTATCTTTTAATTTGTTTTACATGTTGGTAGGTCTTGAATGGTTACACAGTTTGATGATGTCACCCAAAATCAAGTTCAGGCCACAGGAGGCACAAAAGACTGCAGTAACTTGAGTTATTTTTTAAGTGAATAGTCTTCTCTCATTTTTTAAAAAAAAGATTTTATTTATTTTTAGAGAGAGGGGGAGGGAGGGAGAAGGAATGGGAGAGAAACATTGATGTGAGAGAGAAACAAGGGTTGGTTGCCTCCTCGCACACGCCACGGCCAGGGACCGAACCCATAACCCAGGCGTGCTCCCCGATGGGAAGTCGGACCAGCAGCCTTCAGCGTTGCAAGTCCCACTGGCCGGGGCTCTTCTCTCCTCTTTTGATCTCACGTGTCTAATTGTGTGCTGCACTTCATCCCGTTTTTCCGAATCCAGTGCTTCTTTAAGAATCCGATTGAGATACAGTACTTCACAGAAGATTCTTTTTCCCTGAACTTCTGTTCGCTCATCTGTCGGCTTAGGAAATTTCATATACATTTGTGATACTGACTAGAACCAGTGGTGAGCTGGTAAAATGTTTAGTAATCAGCTCTCCAGGAAAAAAAAATAAGCACAGATTTGCAACGTGTGCCCATTCCTGTGGTGTAAATGCTCCTGTCCTAGCTGATTTCAAGCTACCAATGGTTTAACAAGTAGCTTTAAACATTCTTGACACTTTGTCAGCTGGCTCTCTCACCAGGTGGTAAGTTGGCTCTAAAACACCATCACTGACAATAGTTACATTCCTTTAAAGCTTATCAAAAACTTTTTAATAGTGATTTGATTTCTGATTTACAGTGTAACTAACCCTGTAGTGTAAGTAGTTGTGTACACGTGTGTGGGGAGTCACAGACTCAAAGACCTAAGGAATGGAATTGCTCAGACAGCTGTTCTGAGGCAGAGCAGGGAGGGAATTCTGCCTCCGAGCTTAGAATTCTGGGTGTGCTTGTCACTCTTGGCAGCTGCTTCCCGGCGTGAGGGGTCTCTGAGTAGTGCCGTGTGGACCTTGAGAAATGACTGTTCAGTTTTCCATTGTTTTAGGAGAGCGTTCACTTTTACTTATTGGAGCATATCCTTCAAGAATAGTAATAGCCTTCTTAGAAAAAAGCTGGGTGAATTTTTCCTCTGATTTTCAGGTGTCATTTTTGTCTGCAAATAAAGGGTTTTGTGTATGGTTGCTTTATGCTGTTTTTTTTACTGAAAGGCAGTATTCAGGCAGCCCTTAGTTCATGCTGTTGGAGTGGAACTGGATGGACTTCTCCATCCTCTTTTCCCATAGCTGATTTGACTGGTGTCCCCGAGCCTCTTCAAGTGACCCAGGAAACATTTGGACACCATTGCAGCATTTGGAAAAACATCGTGTTTAAGGGGAAAAACACAAAAATCCCCATTGCATTGGGCCATCTGTGCCCATCCTGAATGCGATTACCCAAAGGTGGTCTGCAGCGCGTGCCATGGTGGCGGCCACTGCCCTGTCCTGGAGGCGTGCTGTGCGCCAGGCGCTGTTGGGGTGCTCTCTACACATTAGGTAGCTTGCTTCTCACCTGGAAGGAAGACACACATGTTTTCAGTTGGCCGACACAGGCTTGTGCAGGTGAGACCCGCATCCATTCTCACAGCAAGTAGGTGGCAGAGCTCGAGTCTGAACCGACTCCGAAAGACATACGGTTTTCATAGGGTAGAGGCGGTCGCCTGCTTTTGATGCGGGTGATAAATGACGAACATGACTTCATTAGCTGGTGGAGAAGCACCAAGTAGCAGCGCGTACAAAGTTCATACCGATGTCGCCTCGGGGCTTGCAGCCTCATCGCCACAGAAGTAGTGGACTAATAACTCAGTTTTGATTGACATAGTTTATAAACGCCCTTTTAACGAAAGTACAGTTTCATGTCAAATTCAGATAAATTTGAACCATTACTTTTAATAAGACAATATGGTTTTTCCCCCGGACCCTTTGTGTAAATTAAACTCATAAACCTGTCAGGAGATGGAGCACAGCTCCTTTGCAGCACCACGCTCTTCCGGCTGGCTCATCTGTTCTCCGTCCCAAACTTTCGGAGAAAGTAGGGTAATGAGTCCCTTGTTTCTGCTCTCTGCAAGAATAAAGGGACTCTGCTGCCAGTCTGGTCTACCCCAGTCCCCCGAGGCACGGCAGGGAGGGCGAGAGCCCTCTAGATCAGGAAGGAAGCTCAGAATCAAAGAGGATATTCAAGCCTTTCCTTTCTTGGGGACAGCACCGTGTCCCCTGAAGAGAAAAATGTCCCCTGCTCTTGCACAGGGCGGTTCTGTCCATGCAAAGGCATCGTAGATACTTTTAATGAACATCTTTCTCATGCGTCCTTTTGCAGGGGGTAGCCAGCTAGCGATATATGAACATCTGCTCTTTGACGTAATTTTTAATTGTGCAAAATTAACATGACTCACCATACTTATAAACGGATACTTGGTAATTCTTCGTGGATCTCATTTCTGCGGGGAAGTTTCCAGATGAGACGGGAAGAAACTTTAGAAGTTTTCTTTCTTCTCACCTCAGGTTAGGCTCTCCTGAGTCTAGTCTGGGTTTCGGGGAAGTCTTGGTCTCCCGTTCAGATGGCCCGTCAGCGCTGCCTCTGTTTTCCATGTATGGGTTTTGCCATCAGAAAACCTGGACAGCGTGGTGAATGGTTAAAAAGAATGGCGCACGGTAAGAAGAATATCTTAAACAAAGCTCTTGCACCGTCGTCCTCCGATTCCGTGTCTTGGTGTGTGAGTCCTGTGTTCAACCTTCTGTTCCGCACCTGCAGATTAGTCCACAGAGGAGGTGCAATGTTCTTAACTCGGTGCATAACATGTAACCATCGTGCAATTGTATCTTTGTGGAAGTTTTTCAATTACGTAGCTGTGGACGGCACCCTACACCACGGCCGTGGTGGACTCAGCGCCAGCCTTTGGCCCAGGTCACAGAACGATGACTGGAGGCCTTTGGCGGTCACCTCGAAGTCTCCCTCTTGGAGGAGCAAGGCGAGGCCCTACAGCTGGGGCCGGAGGGGGGAGCTGCGCTGGGGACCCGGTCTTCCCGGCTCTGTGCCCGAGCTCTTCTCATGCGCACACGCACACGGGGTGAGCCCAACGGTCGCCCTACGCTGGCGTCTCACGTGCAGAGCCCACATGTCTGTATCTGCTGGGGAAGACCATTTTCTAGGGCACTCGTTAATGGCCGTCCTTTGTGTTGGCCCAAGATCACCAAATACATGGACCAGTCATTGTGGTTACCCCTGTCTGTCTGCGTGCCAGCATTGCCTCAGTGAGTTCTTGTGTTGTGAGTCTTCTTCCAAGATAAAATAACCCTTAGCCCAATAACATGAAGGGCAAGTTGAGAGTCAAAAACGTAGACCTAACCAGCATGCGCACTGGCGTGTGTTTCCTCGGCAGTATCGGTCTTACCCGTTAAACGGTCACCCCATTTCCCCACCCCCAGCCTCTGCTAGCCCATGTTGTCTTTTCTGGCCCTGATTTGCATATGCTGGGCACTCCATGTAATGGAGTCACACGACATCTGTGCTTTTGTGTTACTGTGTCTTTAGAAGCAAGGTGAACAGGACCTCTTACCAGGCGCCCTCGGTCCCATCACTGGTTCCACATTTGTGCAGAGCCCTCTGGAATCTCAGGCATTGGAGGCGGGGAGTATCTCAGAGGTGGGGTGTGGGTGGCCCCTAGAATGTTGGGAGCAGATTAATAAGCGTTAGACTTACATTTTTGTGTGCCTGGTCGTGTCAGGCTTCCTGGACAGTGTGGGAGGCCCACCAGTACTTCTGGGTGGACTGTGGTTCATGCCGTCCTGTTCTCAGTCTTGGACTATAGGTTTCATCATTCTGACACCATCCTAACAAAATGGACAGGGATTCCCCAGTCCTCCTGGGCCAGCACTCCGACCAGCTCCAGCTCGAGGTCCCACACGCCCTCAGCGGCCTGCTCCCTCGGGCCACACCCTGCACCTCGTTACAAAGCGAGCACTTCCTAAGGGTACCCAGGACCTGGATCTCAGAGTCAGAGGAGGGTTGGAATCTGTTCTAGCTCTGCCCTCGAATGCTGGGTGATGGTGGGCAGGTCACTTTGTTCCTTCAGACTGGAGAGTTCTCACCTGTAATATGAGGAAGTTGGACTTAATTATCTGATGCCATCTCCAGCACAAATTTAACCATTCTCTGAGTTAAAAGCACGCACTGACAACAAGAACAATAACGACGACAGCTGGCATTTCTGATGAGGCCCAAGCGTTCGTGTGTCTGTTGAAGCCCCTTCAGAGGTAGGTGCTGGGCCCAGAGGACCTAGTGGCGGGCTGAGGACAGCCTCCCAGCCAGACAGCTGTCCCTCGGACCCCGAGAGTCTGACTCCAGAGCCCAGTTCTCAGCTACCACTAAACTGAGAGAACATTAAAAAGACATGATGTCACAGTAAGAAGAAAAAAGCAAAAAGCCTGCCTTTACTCTTTAGCCTTCGTATTTGTATGGCTTCTTCTAACCTCGATGAAAGGCTGTAATGAATCGGTAATTAAAGTCGTGTAGGGTCTCTAAGAGGGACCAGGGAGCAGGGAAGAGCGTCGTGGCGCGACTTTGGACACCGGAGGGCGCCCTGGCAAAACTTACTGCCTGCATCCTGAGCCTCAGGAGGGCACCCCTTCCTGGAGCGAACTTCAGAGGAAACTCAGCCTTTCTGAGACTTCATTTATCAGCTCAGACCACCTGGTCCTTATTCCTACAAAATTCAGAGTAAGGGTAGAGATACACCAGCACGATTGCAGCCCTCCCGCACCATGTCACTCGCTTTTAAGGCCCGCCTCCCCGTGCTGGGGCGCCCCTGCCTCCTGAAAACACACCTTCCGCAATGCTCCAGGTGGCTGTCTCCTTAGGGGCAGACAGAATGAAGTGCGATAGTGAGGAGAATTTTATTTAAATCCGCTCTTTGATCTTGCATTACTCATCCACGTGTATGGTTAGCCGTCACACTGTCATTCAATGTGACTGGGGACAGATTCAAGGAAAGTAACTGTTTAATGTTCGTCTGATGCACCTCTTCTGCTCTGGACGAGGAAATGCTGCACAGAAGTTGGGGCGGCTTGGAGGCAGGCTCCCCGGGGCTCCGTGCTGGAGGTGGTAAAGAGCCCTTTGGAACCGTGTTTACTAAGTAATTCTAGAGTCGTGCCGCTGTAGGGCACTCGGGTACTCCATGGCGCCCGGGAGCAGCCGGACCCTATTCCAGCCTCCGGTGAATCCCTGTCGGATGTGCAGATGCTTGTAATTAGTTAGGCTGCGGGTCGGGACGGAAGGAATTCATCGGGGCCTTGAGAAAAGGTGCGGCTGGGCACGCAGCCCGGTCCCGCCACCAAAGGTGAGGTCTGCATACCTGGCCGCTGCTTTACCTACGGCCGCCAGGAGAGCTGTTGCTTTGGGACCTTCTCTCCCAGGGCAGAACACCAAGGTGGCAAAGACGTACACAATGTTCACGAAGGGGGTGGGACTGTCCATATTCCTCCCAGTGTCAAGAGCCAACCTGAGGGCATGGGGACTCCCTTGGGCATCCAGCGTAATGCTCAGAGACATTGACAGGCCGTTGCGATTTTAAAGAACTTTTTTAGCCCAGCTAGGCAGGAAGTTCTAATTATAGGTAGATACCCGTTTTCCCTTCTTTCCCCTATCATGTACCCTGTGGCCTTCTGGGAGATGGATTCGTGCTGGGTCTAACCGGCTTGTGCTCAGTCGTGGGCCAGCCTGCACAGGTCTGCACCCTACTGCTCTGGTGGCCCAGGGGCCTGTTGCTGTTACTGTGAACCTGGGGGCACAGGCAGCTGTCTGGGGTGTTGGCACCTGTGGCTCCCCTGGTCCCCACATGGCTCCCGGGCCCCCACATGACTCCCCCAGCCCCCACACAGCTCCGACTTGATCACTCACTACATGGACTCCTGTGTTAGGAGTGTGGGAATTGGCAGCACCCTGAAAAGACCATAAAAACTCGGTAAGAAGACAAACAAGAATGACGGATGTATTTCATGATGGCTATTACACTAATTTATCATAAACTCTGGTGTTAAAGATTAGTAATTAATGTTTTTTCCCTTAAATTATTCTGCCATTGTCCTTCCTTCATTAACTGAGATGGGCCTGGTGGTCTTTCTCAGCAGCGAAATGACTTATTTTAAACATTGGTTTGGAGTCTATTTTAAAGAATAAATACCTTTCTTATTTTTGGAATATTGTGACTTCAGTGTTGCTCTAGTAATCTAGTTTCAGAAAGTCAAACCTTATCTCAAATCGAGTGATGTGTACCCAGTGTTTTTCCTCTTCTTGCACTTGGGAGGTAGGCTGTTGGGGCGGGAGGGGCCGGGCGGTCCTCTCTGAAGCTTCAAAAGTGACCTGACCCACAGATGCAGCCAGCCCAGGGCCCGGCCCTCGTGCCTGTGTGTTGGGTGGTGCCTGCACGTCAAGGTTCCCTTCAGAGTAGGCTTTGAGCACTTTGCAGAAGTTGCTGATTGTCATTTTTCTTCTCCAAGGTATTTTTTAAAAATTCACTCTTTTGAAAAAGATTTTTTCAATGACAGTTTACATTCAATATTATGTTGTATTAGTTTCAGGTGTATAGCATAGTGGTTAGACAGTCACGCACTTTGTAGAATAATTTCCACTGCCCTGATACTTCCAGTGCCCCCTGGCACCCTCCGTAGTTATTACAATATTCTTGACTGTGTCCCTGTGCTGCGCTTTGCATCCCCGTGACTATTTTGTGACCACCAGTCTGTCCTTCTCGATCCCTTCACCTGTCCCCCAGACCCCCAAACCCCTCCCCTCTGACACCCATCAGTCTGTTCTTTGTGTCTGTGAGTCTGCTTCTTTTTTGTTTGTCCTCAGAGCTTTGGTAGGTGCCGAGGCAGCACTTGGTAGGGGTAAGAGAATGGAAAGTTCTGGGCTTTTCTAGACAGAAGAGACCCAGTCTGGCGGAGGAGGCTGTTGTGGGGGCAGCTGCCCTTGTTGTAGCTCATGCATTTCCTCCATAGGGGGTGCTGCCGACACTGAACACACCCGCTGCCCACTGCTGTGAGGCGCTTCTCTCTGCCCAGACCAGGGCAGAGAACGAGAGAGATGAGGAGGCTGGAAGAGGGAATGAAGTGTGTGCGTGTGTGTGCATGAAGCTGTATGTGCAGCGTGCACGTGTGCTGTGTATATGCGTGCATGTGTACACATGCACCGCGCGTTTGCTGTATATGCATGCGGCATGCATGTGGGCATATGTACACTGAGTGTGCGCACACATGACATGTGATGCATGTGCACAAGGTATGTGCATATGTGTGATGAGTATGAGGTGTGTGGAAGGTGTGTATTGGATGGGTGTGCTGTTTGTGCTGTGATATGCACGGCATGCATGCAGGCATCATGCACGTGCATGTGTGTTATGCACATGCACGGGTGTGGTGCACACATGGGAGCCACACGGTGTGCATGTGTGTGCACTATGCACATGTGTGGACTGTGCATCACGTGCACACATGTGGTGTGTGCATGTGCATGCATGGTGTGTGTTGTGTGTGTTTGGTGTGTATGGTGTGTGGGGTTGGAGTCAGCGATTCTGAATGGCTTCCAGGGCTGCGCCCTGGTGCTCTGGCCAAACCCTGCGCACGGCGTCTGCCAGCTGCTCTTGCCGCCTCCCTCTCCTTTGCTGCCTGTTGTCTCCCAAAAGGAGAGCCACTGATCGATTGCGATGGGCTCAGCACGAAGGGAAACCTGGGCTCGCTCCGGCTTTGAGATGGGGGTGCCGCGCTGAGGCTGCACCTGCGGGGCAGTGGGGTAGCTCTGTGGGTGTGCCCGCAGCCTTCCCCGCCCGGCAGCACGCTGATGGATGCAACCTGTGCAGACGCTGTCATCAGGGCAGATCAGTCTCAGCATCTCAGAAATGAGAATTTTGCTCTGGCACTTGATCATCCACTCTACTCAGCTATGCAGGCATTTGACTCCTGTTAACACTGGCTTTCTTTCATTCTTTAAAACAACTCTCCCTCTTAGTAATGACAAAAAATGTATGTGCCATGCTGGTTCTGGGCGTAAGGTCACTTCTCTCCGCTTGCTTGAAAACTTTCTTATTACTTCCAGCTCCCTTTGTTGGTCTGAGTGTTTGGAAACCTCCCGCAAGTCCGACTCTGGTCTGCTGGTCCCCGCCTGTCTGCCCCGATGTCCCCACTCTCTGGGTCCCCGACAGACCCCCATCTGATGCTTTGGCCGAAGACAGAACAGCAGAGATTCTGCCTCGGGAAAGTGTCTCCACACTAGTTCAGAAAATGCCTTCCTGGGACTGCGGTGGTAGCTCTTTCCTAGACTTATGTTTATTTTCCATTTCTTTGCCCACGACTGTTTGAAATTCTGCTGGTGTTTGCACACTGCTCGCCTTTGTGTTCTTCTTTCCATCTGTTCTTGAAAAAAAAACCCAACTGAGTTTTATTTTAAACCAATCCAGATGACGGGAGCACAGTCTTGAGAATGCTTTGGAAACCAGCAGAAGAAAATTCTCGTTCACTCAGCGCTCTTTCCACATACCAGCTATTGTTGGGGTTACTGCATTTTGCAAGATAGCTGTGTATTTCTGAGGCCGGTTCCTTGTACCCCAGATAAGCAATTAGTTATGAAATTGGTTTTGACATAGGCTTTTGGTTTTAATATTTCCTTTTGCATTTTAAAAGAATCCCCCGTTGTGTGTAATTTCCCAGGACCACATGTAAGGAGGTCCCCCAGGCGTCCCCCTCGTGAGTCCAGTTCATTTCACACAGAGACGGCTGTGGAAGGAGGTGGTGAGGGACCGTGACGGCCCTCCTGTGTGGCTGTGGAAGGGGCATCACCCCCAGGGCCCAGTCACACAGGCGCCCTTGCAAAGTTTTCCGCTCATTTACTGGTGGAGAGAAAATAGTACGTGTTGCTGTATGTCCCTGCGTACAGGTGAAGGTGCTCCAGCGAGGCTGCTTGTGTTCTGGTCCTGCCTGTGCTCTGAGCAGCCAGATTGCTTTGACCTTGGTGCTTGAGCGCTCTGAGTTTCCGGGCCCTCACCCGGCTGGTGTACAGGGGGTGTGAGGTTAGAGTCATGTGACTTTAGGGGTGTGCTGCATGGCTGTGTGAGCATCTGGCCCCGGTCGGCGGCGGGGCATAGATGTCCCGATCTGGTTTTCCCTCCTATAGCTCTGCACGGCTGCGCTCCCCTTTAAACAAAAGCACAGTGAGGCCGTCGGAATGAATGACTCATCTGTATGGATCAGCTTATTTCTACTGAATAGATGAAATCAAAAGTGATTTAATAGCGAACTTCAAAGATGTAAAGAGAGTGTGGGAAATGGAAATTTGGTGGTGAGCATCTTATTCACATTCGCTGAGGCAAAGATGAGGATAAAATGAACTGGAACTGCAGTAGAAGGGGATTAGACGTTAAGAAGGGAACTTCCTGATACCTTGGGAGGCCGTTGTTGAGGCGTCTGATTCGGAGAAAGGGCTCGCTCTCCAGCCCGTAACTGCGTACTGAGTGAGCGCTTACCACAGGGCAGGTGCTGGCCTCGGCGTGGCGGACCCCCACAGGTGCGCGCCCTGACTGCATGCGTGGCTGGCTCCCCAGTCTGGTGGGGGAGGCAGACGTGAGTCAGAGACACAAAGCCGTGATTATAAACTGTCACAGGCGACATGAAGGAGAGTAGAGAGCGTAAAAGAGCATCTGACCCATCCGGGGCCGGGGCCGGGGCTGGGGCCGGGGCCGGGGCCAGAGCTGGGGAAGGTGTCCCCGAGGAGGTGAGGGTGAGCGGAGATCTGACGGCGAGTGGGAGTGACAGGTGAAGGGAGAGGCTGAGCAACGTGGTGAGGACCCAGGGCCAGTGGGTGTCGGTGGCTTCACTGGATGGCGGGCAGATCGGGGAGGACAGGGCAGCTGGAGCCCCGAGATGGAGAGAGGAGAGTGGGGAGCCCCGGGTTCAAAGTATAGCTGGGACCAAACCAGGAAGGCCCTTGGAGCACGGTAAGGACCTTGATCTTTCTGTAAAGAGCAGCGGAAAGCCGTCGGTGGGGTTTGATGCTCACAGTGTTTAACCCAAGTGCAGCGTGCTGTCTTATAATGCCATTCCGGCTGCTCTTGAAAAGCGACAGACGGGAGGTTTCTAAACAACAGACTTCTATTTTTCTCTGTTCTTGAGACTGGAAGTCCGAGCTGAGGGTGCCAGCACCGTCGAGTGGTGGGGAGGCCCTTCCTGGTCGCAGGTGGCTGGCTCCACGTTGTGTCCTCACCTGGCAGAGGTTAGAGAGCCTCGAGGGCACGCTCCACCCTTAGAAAAGGGCTGATTCCATTCACCAGAGCCTCACCCCAGGAATGTGCCCTGACCAGGAATCGAACCAGCAACCTTCTGGTGTATGGGATGACACTCCAATCAACTGAGCTACTTGGCTAGGGCAGAAAAAACGATTCTCTATCCAGATGTGAATGTGGAATGGCCTAAAATGTATGGATAGCACATAGACAGCATGGGACAAAAGGAGGTTTAGGGTTGTGTGTACGCAAAGCACAGAGTTTATTCTTGTATGGTTATTTATTAACACTGTATTATTTCCCATACGATCAACTCTAACCCTGCTTTCGCCCCACTCTGTATGTGCTTGCCCTGTGCCTAATGCCGGGCCACAGCTATGCTCACTGCACGCAGGATGCAGGGTTGCGCGTATCAGGCCTGCACCTGGCTGTCCGTACCAGGCATGCTGGAGGAGGTGGAGGGAAGGGGAAGAGGTGGGAGAGAGAGACAAAGACAGAGAGAAAACACCGAGCAGACAGGAGACACAAGGGAACTGAGCATTCCGATCACAGGGCGGCAGATGCTCAGAGACAGGCGCCGGCCTATGATGTGGGCAGAGAGGGACGCAGACGAACGATAACGAATTTGATTTTTGAGAGTAAGGACAGGAACCAACAACAAATGCTCCCCAGAGGAAACGGTGCCTGCTCTGAGGCTTGAGTAACCAGTTTGTTCGTTCTTTCAACAATAGTCATTAGCCATCTGCTAATATGTAGCACCCACTGTCCTGGGTAGAGGAGGCAGAGCCATGAACAACAAGGACGTCCCCACTCCACCCTTGCCGTGGAGCTCGTGTCCTGGAAGGGAGTGGCAGCCAGGCAGCCAGGCGAGACGGGTCGTCTGCAGCAGGGACAGCACAGGCCACCACGCAGGGCCTCATAGGGGAGCTGATGTAGATGGACATGGGGTGGGTCAGAGGGGAGGCATGCCAGGGCCGAGGGCCAGGTCCCCTGTGAGTCTATGTGGCCCAGGAGTGTCCAACTCGCAGCACGTGGGCTGCATGCAGCCCAGGGTGGCTGTGAATGCAGCCCCACACAAAATCGTAAATTTACTTAAAACATTCTGAGGTTTTTTTGCGATGACATGTTGCAATGTATTTAATGTGTGGCCCAAGACAACTCTTCCTCTACGGTGGCCCAGAGATGTCAAAATGTTGGACTCTGATGGTGTACACCAAGCCAAGGAACTTGAACTTTGTCCTGAAGGCTTGAAGAGCCACTGCTAGTTTCAGTGAATCGCATCACTGGACCCAGGCACTTAGCTCTGTGCAGGGCAGACGGGGGCCAGGAGCCCACTCAGGACACAAGCCAGAGGCCTGATGGGAACTGAGGGGCCCAACCTAAGGAGGGGAAAGGTGAATGGATGCACGCAACGGACCCTGAGAAAGAGAATCAATAAGCTCTGAGAATGGGTTCCACGGGAGGGTGGGGAGGATGCAGATCTGGGGCGACTCCCACTCTCTAGCTTTCTCCTTGGTGGCGGTGCCATCGACTCAGAGGAGAAGGGTCAGGTCTTGGGGAAATGGGACAAGTCCCTTTAGGCCGCCTCGCGTGTGATCCCCAGACTTCTTTACCTGAGAGCACACGGAAGTAAGAGCATCTTCTCGTTACAAAGGAAGAATGAACCCAAACCAGAGGGGGGTGTTGGGTGCTTGTCGTGGAAGCTCATTTCCATACTGTACGAATGAACAGCGCCGAGTGCCTGTAGTGCCCAGGGTGCTCACGCTGCTGTCTTCACCTCGAGGAGAGGGAACCGGGGCTCCCTCGGCTTAAAAACCAAGGAGCTTGAACCTGGGGTCCGTGACTCCAGGTCTGTGCCAAGGTTGCCTGAGCACCAGGCCCGGAGTGGGCGGCGACAACCGCTCCTACCCGTCTGTGGTCATACGGTTTCAGGTTGCCAATGGCAGGGGGATCAGCCAAATGAGTGACAACACCTGGTGGCCTCGCCAGTAGGATTCTGAAGTCCACTGTTCAGAAGGGTGGCAGGGGAAGGGCAGGCAGCTCTGGACCCGACATCCGAGTTTGGACCGGGGAGAACCATTTCCGTGGAGTGGGGAGGCTGCAGTCCCCACCCCGCTACCTGGCCACTCAGCAGGTGAGCTGATGCCCGAGACGATAGCCCCTCTGGTCTGATGCCGGCTCTGTGTGAGACCCTCCGAGGGGGAGGGAAACTGCCCTTAGGGGGCCTTCCGTGTCCGACGTGACCACTGTTGGTGTTTGGTAACACCGTGATGTGCTGGTGTACAAAACACGGTAACAGAAACATGGATGCAGTTCTTGGATGCGCCTTTGCATGGTCCTGCTTTACAGAAGGAGTCAGGGTGGGGGAGAATGTAGGTTAAAGCAGGAGTGTGTGACTTGAGAAGGATGTGAAGGGGGCCCCTCTCGCCTCTACCATCTCTGCCTGAGTCCCCGCCCTCTGGGGTCCGCCCGACCCCCCAGCCGGGCTTCAGCAGTGGTTACGAATAGTTTGGTGCATTCACCTTCAAGACACAGACAGAATCACAGGCTTTTCAGGCCAGTCCTAGTTAACAGCCCAATGGTTTGACGCCAGCTGGCTGGAGCAGGCATTTTTCATAAAACTTACCTCCGAGTTGGAATAAAAATGCTGCCTCAGAGGTTTCTGTACCGAGACGGGAAAAACCGACAGGTGGGATCTTTCATGCAAAGCCTCTGCTGGGGCCAGAGGAAAAGATCTGGGGCGGCGAGTGCCCGGGGGAGGGATTAATTGTCTTTTCTCTCTGCCCCTCCCGTCTCGCCCGCTGTTGTTTTGACAGGACCACAGAAGTTTTAAAAGCTAAATTACAGTTTGTATTTTTAGCACTTTGGAACTATCGAGGGAGCAGGCTCCTGCCATGCTCCTGGGTTATTTATCGTCTGTCTGAACACGGGAGGCCAGGTTTTTGGGCCTGGCTTCGCCCATCTGAACCCAGCCAGCGGGGAAGCAAGGCCTCAGCAGACGAATCACAGGCTCCCCACTTTGAGAAACTTGAAACGGCGTCTCTCTCGCTCCTACGTGGGGACGGCCGGGGATTACGTATGGGGTTGGTTTCATCATACTCTGGATCCTTTTTGAACGAGAAAGCCTATGTGTTGGTCCCGTGGATGTGCATTTTATCAATGAACGAGGCTCTGAGGAATGTTCTCTCTAATTGTGTCTACGGTGGGAAGGTGGAGGAGTGAGCAAGGGGAAGAACCATGGGAGCCTGAGCTAAGAGCAAGAAACCGAGACTAAAAAGTCAAATTCTTGCTTGGCCGCCATTGTCCCTTATGCTAAAGACTGGTAACCTCGCAGTGATTTTGCTTATGAAGCGATATTGGCGACTCTCCCTCTTCCCGGTTTGTTTGCTATATGTCTTCAAAAGCCCTGGGCAGTTTCTGTGGGTTAAAAGTTCCTGGTGAGGGTGGCGATAGAGAAAAGAATTTTCAGGAAGGAAAGGCATGTCCAAGTTTTTAAGAAAAGAACACGACCGTGGGGACAGCCAAAGTGACCTTTCCTCCTCCTTCGTTTCCCTGGGCGCTAAATACCGCAGCCGAGCCAGCCCCGTCGGCCCCTGCGTTTCCAGGATCGTGCCTTAGGGAGTACAGATAACATGGGTTTCTCAAGGGTTTTGGCAATCTGTTCCCCTTTGCTAAGACTTGCAGAATGATTTGAAGTACCCAGCGCTTCACTGCAAAGGCCAGTGAAACTGGGTCAAGACGTTGGACGTGATTTGGAAACAAGCAAAACAGAACAGGCCAGAATGCCTTCTAATGTAATTTTATTGTATTATTATTTTTTAATCCTCATCCAAGGATATGTTTTTTTAATTGACTTTAGAGAGATAGTAGGAGGAGAGCGAGAGAGAGAGAAACATCAATGTGAGAGAGAAACATTGATTGGTTGCCTTCCATATGCACCCAGACGGGTAATTCAGCCCTCGACCTTTTGATGTAGAAATGACACTTCAACCAACAGAACCGCCCCCCGCCCCCCCCCCCCGCCAGGGCTAACATAATTTTCTTTTAAATTCAAGTCACTATTCTACTTTCCCCAATATCAGACAGCTGGTTGCTTCCTGAAGCAACCCTTAAAGACAGATGGGCCAGCCATTTCTGCAAAGTGCTGGCTTTTTCCTATCTCTCTCAGTCTTCGTCTTCGGCCCGTGCCAGCCTCGTGGCCCTGGCAGCACGCAGTTGTCTGTGGCGACTTTTCCTTCCCGGTGGGTGAGGGGAGGATGGCCAGACGGTGCTGGCCCCGGCTACTGCGTTCATCGGCAGCTGGGTTTGCTCCGTTCCCGTAAACCTGCTTTTGTAGAACAGCTGGGTCCTGGTACGTCCTGTAGATGGATGTGTGACCCTCTGCACTTTTCTCCCAGACTCATGTAAGTTATGCCATTAGATCTATGGGACCAGGTAGTTATTGGTCCAGTTTTTCTGTATTCTACGACAAATACCTGTTTCTGTTACTTAAAACATGGGGTTATTTGTAAGTAATTACTCTAGAAATGAACGTACCTGAATTAACTCATTATTTAAATTAATTATGGTGTCAAATCAGTGTGCGGGAAAGGGGAAAACAAAGCAGGCTTGACGATGAGCTGTTCCATTCTAATTTGACGGCCCTTTGCACGTGCGGGTGAGCCACTCCTGCCTTGATTGATGGAGTATTTCTTTTATGAGTAAGTGAACCGCATAACAGAATACTGCACACTTGTGAAAGGGAATGGGCCACAGTCACACATGTGAACGTGGGCGAATCTCGTGTATATAACCTCAGGGAGAAAAGCAAGTCCCAGGAGAATGCATATAGTACCGATTATTTAGTTTAAAAAGACAAAGTGACATTTGATGTGTTTTAAGGACGCGTACTTATGCAGGAAAAGCACGGATCCCGCAGGAAATGATGGACGCCCACAGAGCGTCACCGGGCGGCTGGCAGTGGAATGTGACACAAACCCAGCGGCTTCAGCGGTGTCAGTAAAATTGTGTCTCGTAAACTGGACGATAGCTCCAAGGCGTGTATTGCACAGTTGTCACCCCTTGTTCATTTCCAGTATTGTGTGACGCATTTCAAGAAAAGGAGGAAGGCTGCAGCAACGGACCCAGGAGTGAGAGTGGACAGGGATGGATTGTTGAGTCCTGAAGAACAGTTGCGAAGTATCTAGAAGGTGAGCGTGCCCGAGGCCTCTGTTGGTCACCTTGTCTCTCCCGGCCTCGGTGTCCTCCTGTGCAAGGTGAGATGATTCGGCACAGGGGCAGGACAAGCCACCGTGTAGGGAACGTGGGGTGCCTGCCAGCCTGACTGAGGCGGAAGCCTGGGCAGACGCCAAGGCATTCATGGGTACAGAGAAGCCTGTCAAATGGAGGGGAAAAGAGAGAAACTGAAACCAGAGAGCAATGTGTTTTGTACGTAGGGCACCATTTCCAGATCACTGTTGGTGTGGTGCATCATCAAAACCCGCTGCTTGTTACAGGGTGCTAGGCAGTGCGCTTGCTGAATGTGCGATGCATTCTCCGTTTTGGTGAGGAGAACCTTTCCCTGTCTCTAGGATCTTAAGGAGCACGTCCCTGGCCCACAGCTGAGGGAATGGAGGGCCTTAGAGGGGAGGGGCTGGGCCGAGCGCCCAGAGGAAGTGTCAGCTCCGAAGTTCTATCCAGAGTTCCTCTCCCACACACATCCCTGCTTAATTCTGTGCTCCCCTTCCCCCCGCTTTCTTCTACCTTTTTCCCCATCTACCACCCTTAATGTCTTTCTGTGTAGAAGACTTTATATGCACTGATGCTGATGACTTTGATTCTGACAAATAGCAAAGCTTGTTTTGCAAATTACTTTCCCAAAAGCCCCTGATTCAGGTTGTGCTCAAAAGACCAAAACTGGTTAGTACTAAAGGGAACTGTGGTTTGTTCCATATTAATTATTCCAGTTCTTTGGGTTTTTGGAGCTGCTGTCGTGAGCAATTATTTCTCCTAGACTCCAGAATTTGCTTAGGGAGTGTTTTCCTCTTTGATTTGCTAAAAATTGGATTTCCTCTCTCAGGTCTTTCCAGCTGTGCCATAAGTTGTATGGTGACCCTTCTATTGTGCAGAGCTTTAATGTGAGCTGTGCATGTTTTAACTCTGTACATGTGAATGATCCGAGCCTTTGATGACTGCTCTAGTGAAAGCAAAAAGCATAGTGACTGCTGAAATGTGAGATGGAGATTTCTTTTTCAGTAAAGCCCCTGTGAAATTATGTGCTGAGCATATGCAAAATATGGAATTGTCTACACAGCATTCATCAAGCACAAATGCACCTCAGAAAGCAAAAAAAAAGAAAAGTCAAAGAGAAAGGGAATATCTTTTTTTTTTTTACTTTTCAAAGAAGATGGCAGCATACTTGGAGTTCCTTAGAAACGATACTATATGTGAGGGGTCTGTCTGGAAAAAGCCCAGCCATGGTTAATATAATGAGAATGGTTTGTGTGACATCGATGTAACCTGGCAGCCAAGAAGAGTGGACTGAAATGTGCATGCGTGAACAATGACGACTTCACTGTACTAGTCAGTGGAGGTGGTAGATGCTGTTGAGTGAGCATGTGCACTGTGTGGCCATCACATTCAAAATGACTGAGTAGAGCAATGAATCTGCAAGCAATTTTGTGTTAAGTTTCATTCCTCCATGGAAACTATTCGGATGATTCAGAAGGCTGCAGCAGTGGGCAACTGGTGATTGGCAGCCTCATCATGACAACGCACCTGCTCATGCATCATGTCTCATGCAGAGTTTTCTGGTGAACCGTCAAATCACCCAGGTGACTCAGCCCTCCTATAGCCCCATGAGTTCTGGCTTTTCCCAAAACTAAAATCACCTTTGAAAGGGAAGAGATTTCAGACAATCAATGAGATTCAGAAAAATATGACGGGGCAGCTGATGGCGATGGGGAGAACTGGGTGAGGTCCCAAGGTGCTGGCTTTGAAGGGGACTGAGATGTCGATGTCCTGCGTACGGTGTTTCTTGTATCTTGTATCTTCTTCAGTAAGTGTCTCTATTTTTCATAGTGTGTGGCTGCATACCTTCTGGACAGACCTCGTATTTTCCCACTTCCACGAGGGCACCTGGAACAGTCCAGGTCACAGAGACAGGAAGTGGCAGGGTGGGTGCCAGGTGCTGGAGACAGGAGGGGGGTGGTTTGTGTGCAGTGGGCGGAGTCTCTGCTTGAGGTGCCGAGGGAAAGTTCTGGAGACAATGGTGGGAGTGGTCAGACAACACTGGGAACGCCTTTAATGCTACTGAACCATACACTAAAAGTAGATAAAATGGTAAATTCTGTTATGTATATTTTACCACAATAAAAAAGATTAAAAATGACACTCTACCCTTATAATTTCAGACAAATCTCCTGTTTATTGGTAATCCCAGCTGCAAATGTGTTCTCTTTCCACACTGAATGCATTTTTTATTCTTTTCGTTTGGGTGCTATTCAGCGTTTTAAATTTTTTAAAGAGCGATGCGAAGCCAGCCTGTCCCTCCTGAAATGGCAGTGAGAATAGTGCCCCTGTTCTTTCTCAGCACCCGTTTGGCAGCTGCCTGAAGCCTCGAGGACAGAGTAGGGGTGGTGCTTGCAGGTGCTGTCCCGGCGCCGCTTCTTCCTTATCCACTGGCTGGGCGGGGGGCCTGCCTTCCGTCACGTTAATGTCAAATGCACTAACAGAAAATGTGGGTAGAGTTAGGGCGACGGATCAGCAGAGGCTGCGTTGGAGAGGTAGTTATTCACAGGCCCCAGGAGCAGGGGCAGGCCCTGCCACAGGGCCCTGGGAGCAAGCACCAGGCCCAGACAGCAGGCAGAGGGGGCAGGAAACCTGGGCACGAGCCTCATCGTGGTTTCTGGGGGAAGGAACAGGAGAGGCAGGGCAGGCAGGCTTGGTCTGAGTGGTTTCAGGGCTCTGGGATGTAGGGGCTGTCCCTAGTGGTCTGGTACGTGGCCCTGGGGTGACTAGAGCTGGCAGGGTGGAGTGCTGAGTGTGAGTTTGAGGAGGGAGGGGCTTGGAGGGCGGATTTCATTGGCTGCTCAAGACGGGGATAGACCTCCAGCCAAGGCCTCTAACTGGGTCAAGAGAAAGGTGTTAAAAACTCTATTACATCCCCTGGGCCATGTCTTCCCAGCAGAAGGTTGTCATTTCTGGGTGCTAGAGCCCCTGCATCCTCGTGTGTGGGGGCGACAGGGCGCTCCCCTCCCTCTGCACAGTGCAGGCATGGCCACAGCTGTGGAGGCTTCACACTGTTCTTCCCAGTGTTTCCCGAGTCAGTTCCTGCAGCGAGATGCTTGACCCAGTTGCCATGCATGTTTCTGCTACAGCTTACGAATGCGTCCCAAGAGGACGTCCCTGGTAGAAAGGATCTCCCTCGCCTCTCCTCAGAGTGTTCTCTGGGCTTCACTGCTTTGCACACAGACAGCGGCTGCCGGGTGAGAATATGGACACACCTGGAGAGACCACGCAGAGGCGGGTCGATGAGCGGCTCAGGTGGAGGGGGCGGAGCTCAGACCCAGGAAGCAGGATTGTGTGGTTCACAGACGAGATTTCATGTATAATCAGTTTCTGCCTTTTCCTCCAAAGTGACCCTCAATGAGGTTGATTCCGTTAGAAGAGTTTTTTCCTGTTAAACACGAAACAAGGAATTGTCGGTCGATTTGTTCCTTTGCAAACATGTCCCTGGGAGGCAGCACAGGTGATGGCCAAGGGCATGGGCTGTGCAGTCAAATCACTGGCTCCCCTCACCTGTGGTCAGTGTCCCGGAGTAAACTGCTCAACCTCGAACTGCCTTGGTAGCCTCACCTGTGAAGTAAAGGCGATAACATGAGGCTCATAGGGTTCTTGTGACAGCATCTGTAGAAAGACCAGGACTATAAATATCAGGGGGGACTGTGATGATGGTAATCACCATGCAGTCTGTGCTGGGTATGAAAGCCAGTGGGACTTCATTTCTGTTCTCAGGGAGTCCTCTGGGGCAGTGGGTATAAATGCAGGTGCTTCCAGGCCCGCAGGATGAGTTAGCCCAGGTGGACCACAAGGGAGGGGTCGTCTCACCTTCTGGGGCCGTGGGGGTGGACAAACTACAGAGGGAAAATGAGATTTGATTCGCATCTTAATGAATAAACTAATGAGTATTGAGTGGATAAAGGGAAGAAGACAAGTCCTAGAGTAGGGAATGTTCCATGTAAACGGTGGATACACCTAATTAAATTAATGTTTAGGGGCGTGGCACACTCAGGAATTGAAAGCACCATATAGGGCAGATTGTGGGAGGGTAACAGCAGGAGGTAAGGTCAGAGTGAAAACCTGAATCTAGGTTTAAAAGACCTTGGGTTGTGTGTGTGGCTAGTAGTGTTCACTAATCTAGAAAGCTTTAAATGTGAAAGAAAGGACCATCATAGTTGAGCAGGTAATTATTAAAATTCTCAACATAAAATAACAGAGGGAATAAAATTATCCTTTAAAACAAAGATTGTATCAGTCAGTTATTGCTTTGGTAATGCAGTATAACAAACATCCCCAAATCTCAGTTGTTTATATTTCTTACTCAGGGTCTTGGGGATCATCTGTGGTTCTGCCAGGTATTTGTGTGTTGGGTCAGATCTACATCCCACAGTCTCTTCATTCTGAGACCTGGCTACCTGGGGCAAGTTATTCGCATGGTGGAGTGGAGAAGTGGCAGAGGGCAAGCTCGCAGGGTTAAAGTATCCGGTGGGATACGGTGTTCATTAGGATGGCTCGTGTTCTGTTGGCAAGAACAAGTCTCCTGGCCTAAATCAGAGGCACAGTGAGATGACCCACCCTCTGCCTGCAGTGAGGAGTGAGGAGGCAGGAACTTGTGAACAACGCATCCATTTTACCACTGAAGGAGATACACAATCTCGAAAATGTCACAGAGACCTAAGGTGCTGCCGTGGGTTCTGTGGGTCCTTTTGTTGAATATCGGGAGAGAGACAGATAGAAGAGGGAGAGGACTTCGCTGGTATCAGGAAAGTCTGTGCTAGCATGTACGCACTAGTGCGAGAGTTCACGTTCTGGGCGTGGAAGTATGGTGAAGCCACAGAAGGCAGACTGGGGAGGCTGGGTGGAGAATTGTGCAAATGGCCCGGGACAGGAAAGGGACAGTGGTCTTCTAGCATGAACTTTAACATGGTCCCAGAGGGAAGAGATAATAGTACCCAGAGACTTCACTCCATGAACATAAGCATTTTCATTATCTTATTACATGTAATGATGAACTTCTAATAGGAAGTCTTTCAAAAATACAGAAAGGCACAGAAAATCACGCAACAGTCTCCCATTCATTGTAGATGTTAACATCTCTCCACATTTGATTTAAGTCACCTGTTTTCACCTGTTCAGTTTGTGGCGGCATTAAGGAGATTCCAGACGTACTGATTGTTCTGTGCCCTGCTCTGCGGGGGTCTGCCTTTTGTCATCCAGAGTTTAAGCTTTAAATTAGATGCCTTTATCTTTTCTTTTGTGATTGGTATCTGTTCTTTTTTTTTAAATAAATTCTTCCCTACCTTGATATCACACAAACGTTTTCTGTATTTTCTTCTAATGTTTGAAGTTTTGTCCTCCACTTCTACTTGCTATGGAGTTTCCATGGCAGCAATGGTGCCTGTTAACAGCCCTCCCCCGCCATCATTTTTCATGCACTTACCTGTGCGGTGTGATCGGGGTTCTCGTTAGGTGGGGAACCTTCAGGGAATGGCCACGACTTTGGCATTTCGGAAGCAGTGACCTGCCATGCTCTCATTCTTCTTGAATGTGGGGTCCGGGACAGGCTCGTACATGAGGGACAGAGTGTGTAAATAATTGGTGGGAAAGCCTGCGCCTTGCGAAGCTGCCTCTTCGCAGCGGTCAGGGCGGAGCTTCTAGCGAATGCTGTTCCTTCAGTAGGATGCCGACTGCGTGCCATTGCTGAAACATTTACAAAAGAAACATAGCAGCTGCTTGTTGTTATCCATTTTAGCTTATGGTTTTCACTGCTCTCTCTTCTTGAAGCACTGGTGGGATTCCTTCATCTCCGCGATGCCCCGGAGAAAACGGCTGAAACCTGCAGGTGCGGCCGTACTTGGTCGGGGTGGCGTGCAGGCCGAAGGCGACGTTCCCAGCCTGGGGCGCAGTGGCCTGCGGCAGAGCAGGGACGCAGGGCAGCCCCGTGGCCAGGCCAGCCGTGGACTTCAGTGTCCTGGTTTCCTCCCCTCGCTGAGCTCGTCCCTCGGGGGACTGGCACGAGGGACATGGAGTGCCAACCTACGGTCCCACGCCGAGTTGTTCAGTAAATCTCACACCTGTCGTTTTATCACCAAGTAGAGTTTCGTCCGCGGGGAACTGAAATTCTGTCTATAATTCAGTTTAACAATGTGATAGACTTTTGGGCACTGACCTGCCAGGTCCCAGGCCTTTTGTCAGGTCCCGCGGCGAGTGACCAGCAGTCCCCACCCTTCTGGCCTCGCTGAGTGGGATGGGAGCGAGAACCCACACTGTCAGGCGTGCAAACCCATGGGGCCCGGGGGAGGATGGCCCCCCACCCGAGGGTGGCGGGGGCAGGAGGGCGAGGAGATTGGGTTTGGCCGGCTGGGCCGTGCGTTGCTTCAGAGGGAAGTGCCAGTGGGGGTGAGTCTCGAAGGCGGAGCGGCCTTTCCTCAGACAGGCCGGCCGCGGGCGGGGCACTCGCGTGGACGGATGGCTCTGCAGCCGGTCTTGGAAGACTGGGTCAGGCTTCTGCCGGCCCCACAGGAGGTCCCGACGTCAGTCCACCCTGCCACAGTTTCCGCCAGCCTGTCGTTTCCTTGAAGCGAATGGAGCATGCTCGTCTCTCATCCTCGTTTTTCCCTCTCTGTGGCAGTGGCAGGCTGTTCTGTGTCCCCCGACGGATGGACCCGTCCGGGTAGCATTTCACTTATCACGCATGACTGGGCCGGATGTTCCTCTCACGTATGCAGCTCCGGCTAAATTGTCCTCTTCCTTTTCCTGCGACAACCTTCCAACTCTGTGGAACATCTGGAAAAGTTCTTTGCAGTGACATTTTGCAGCCACTTAATGGAGCGTCTGCTGTCTGGGGCTGCCGTCAGATCTGGAAAGCAGAGTTCCCCGGCTGGCTTTGAGCTGGCCCCCACGTCAGGTGTGATCCCCACCCGCCCCTCGAGGTGCATTGTTAACTGTCTTTATTTCACACCCTGTCACTGGAGAGGAGATTCAGGCACAGAGACAGCTTTATCTGCCTGTTGTTTCTTTAGGGTTAGCTTTAGTCGGGGGTGTTTTGTTTATTTATTTTTCTACAATCAGAGAAAATCTAGTTGCAAGTGGCAAACCACCAAAGCAGGGTTTTAGAGACTCCATCCCGGGGTGGAGGGGCCCTTGATGAAATATAGGCAAGCAAATATTTATTGATTTCCATTACTGGGGATCCTCACTTTGTGAGGAGCGGGCGGTGTGGTTGCTGCCCTCGGGGACCTGAGAACAGAATCAGGGAGAAAGGGCCCCGTGGGTGAAACAGCAAGAGGTAATGGAGTGAACTGAAGCAGCACCGAGTGTGCGCAGGACTGCAAGCAGAGAAAGAGTTAAATCTACACATACACGAGTTAGGTTAGTCCTGACTTTGAGTTCCAGCAAATGTTAAAGAGTGGAGTTAACAATACTTCCTACAGTCGCGCATTAACGACCCGACTAAGCACAATTCTGTGTACCTGGGATCTAAAGTATACATATGACATACGGAGTCTAGAAAGAAAGAATGGCATGTTCTCGGTTTTGCAGAGTTTTCGTGTTGAGGGGAGCTGTAGTCCCCTCGCCTGGCCACACAGACCACTCAGAAGGCGAGGGCTGCTTGGCCAGGGAGGGGGGCGCTGTGCTGGGGGGGAGTGGTGGGAAGGACATTCTGACTGAACAGAGATTTTAACTGAATTTCAAAGGAGGCAAAGGGGAGAAAAACCTGGGCTTTTTTTTTTTTTTTTTGCTCCTTTACTATGGAAAGGTTGGGAGTCAATAGAACATCCTAACACCAAATATAACTAGGGGATGGGTGTTGAAAGTCTCCAGTTGAAGTTGGAAACAGTAGCTGAGCATGCTATGTCAGTAAATATCCAGACCAGATGGGGGGACCAGGTGACAGATGTTACCGGAAAATGCGCGTGACCCTGGCTAAGCAGAGGTGGTTTTCCCGATCAGTCAGTCTCGAGCTGTTTGTGCATCCCAAGGATGTTGGACTAGCTTCCAGGGGCCGGGAAAGGGGTGGAACTCCACTTAATCCTCCCCACCGGAAGCTCCTGGGCAGTGTTTCTCCGACTGCAGTGAGCGCTGGACGCCTGGTGGACATGTCAGAACACAGAGCGCTGGACTCTCAGGGTCTCTGACCCCATAGGTGTGGGGTGGCCGCAGCACATGCCTCCCTAAAACAGGCCCTGGTGGATGCTCGTGCTGCCCACGCTGCTGGTCTGGGGACCACGTTTCAGGAATCACTGCCTTTGGGTGAGCGTGGCCCATGACCCTCCACTCTTTATATTATTTCTTTGAAAAATAGATCTATTGATTTTTAGAGCGAAAGAGAGGAACATCGATCAGTTCCCTCCCATTTGCACCACAACAGGGGGCCAAACCTGCAACCTAGGTATGTGCCAGGACCGGGGATAGAACCTGCAGCCTTTTGGTGTGCAGGGCGATGCTCCAACCAACTGAGCCACATTGGCCAGGGCTGACCCTTGACTCTTATCAACACTGGGACAAGTCTGGGAAAATCAGCGGTGTCAGGATCTCTGTCCACCACTCGACCTATGTCTTTCCTTTGGTTGCTCGATGTGCCTGTAAGTTTCACCTGATTCACACGCTGCATCTGGTTTTGGGTGGTCCCGTTGGTTTTGAGGCTGGAACTGCTCTCGCAGCCTGAGGGTGGATTTCTTTGTACATACATCGTAATCATCATCAGGAGTGCCAAAATTAGAGATGCAGAAATTACAGTCCCCCATGTATTTTTAGTATCTAAGCATGGCCATTGGATTGTTGTTTGCTGAATTTGTCATATTTTCCAGTGATTGCCAATAAAAGAGAAAAGTACTTTTTGTACGTGTGGCAGTAGCAAATAAATTTATGCACAGTGACCAAACGTGGAGACTTCTGTTCTTCGTTATTTTATACATCCTAACCCTCCCCTGCTTCCCAGAATAGACATATAATATATAAGACTAGATTTATTGGGGTTTTGTGATTCGTGCAGAAATAGCAATATATCAGTGATTTTAGTGTGTCTAAGATAAAGATTTTGTTCTGAGAGAAGAAGTTCCTGAGGCTGTACGATGAAAATAAAATGATTTTATTTATTACAACAGGAGAAGGCTGTTAGCAGCTAACGTTCTGTTTGTCCACAGACTTTCCCTGTTCAGGAAAAATGGCATCGCCAGCCCCTGTGGGTGCAGTCGGGTGACTGAGAAGGCTACGAACAGTGCTTTTAATTGGCCTGATTGCTTCAGTAATGGAAGACCTTTCACTTATGTTCTTCAGAAACAAGGCCGGGAGTTCCTTAGAGACATTCGTTTGGTCAGTGACTAGTCCAAGGTCACCTGGTAATAAGACCAGGTACAGAATTGTGGCTTTGGGATTCATTCTGTCCCTAATAAGGTCACATCCTTTTGTTACTTTCTTGGGACTGGGATCAAGGGCTTACTCATAAAGCTTTGCAAAGAGGCACTCTTCTGCAAAAATGGAAAAATTATTTGTGCCAGACAAGTTTATTTTGTACATTTTAAAAAGTTCTTGAATGTTTTTGTTGGTCTCTTGGGGCGAGCAAGACTTGGCGGGCAGGGAGTTTAGACACGGAAACTGGTCGGTTTCTGATGCCTGCAGTAATTACTGATGATGCTCAGAAGAATTTTAGTTTCATTCATCAAAGATGCAAGTGGCAGAATTTTAAAAATGGATACATTTTCTTAGATCAGGCGACACAGTGTAATGCAGCTCAGTAACAAAGATTTCTTAGAGCAGCGGCGCCAACCTTTTTGGCACCAGGGACTGGTATTGGTACGCGGCCCAGGGGTTGGGGATCCCTGTCTTAGAGGATGTTGCTTAGCTACAAAATTTCTGATACCCAGAGAGCCAAGCCTAGGTGCTTCACAGCCGGAAGTGACGTAATCTCGAGCAAGGCCCAAGCTCCCGAACAGCTGGGCCAGTAGGGAGTGCTGCTGCCCTCTGCTGGTTGAACCTCGCAGAGCCTGGCGGGATAGAGCATACTGTGCCCCAGCAGCTTCAGAAATGCCTGTGCTCAGG
>CM052546.1:76575875-76747269 GCA_028533065.1 Trachops cirrhosus | reverse complement strand
TATTGACTCAAGAAGTCAGCTGGTTACCACTCACTCTCCTGCCAGGTGGTGGGACCTTGGACTTGGGCCCTGGGGCTGGGTGCGCCCCTCCCACAGATGTGCTCAAATCCTAACCCCTGGCCACTGTGCATGGGAGCTCAGGGTCTTTGCGACATAATTACTTTAAGAATCTTGATATGAGGCCACCCTGGGCTTAGGGTGGGCCCCGGGCCCACTGACTGCTGTTCTTTCAAGAGAAAGGAGAGGGGAGTACCATGTGAAGAGAGAGCCAAGACTGGTGTGAGGCACATGTAAGCCGAGGACCCCCAAGGGTTGTTGCCACCCCCGGGAGCCAGGAGAGAGGCAGGGCACAGCTTTTCTCCCAGAGCCGCTGGGAGATACCAGCCCTACCACCTTGTAACCCTGGACTTCTGGCTGCTGGAACTGTGAGACAGTAAATTCCTGACGTTTGGAGTCACCCAGTTTGCGATACGGTGTTTCCGCAGGCCCAGGAAACTGATACAGTACCTGACCTATGAGCAGCACTCAGCGAATGCCAGCTGGCTCTCGCCACAGCCACTGCGGTGACCTCAGCGCTGGGACTGTGTGTTCCTGCAAGAACATTCCCAGCCCTGGGTGATGCTGTCCCTCCCTCCCTGGCAGTAGAACTCTTCTACGTGCCCTGTTTGCAGATCGCCTGGAGCACAGCCGCTGTATAAGGAACAAGCGAGGCCGTGCCTTCCGGATCTGCAGAATGTCTCTACACTCCAAACCCGTGTGAGGAGTAGCTGATATTCTCTAGAGTCAGGACAGTGAAACTGAGAATGCCAGGTCCCGTATCAGAGCTCAGGGACGACAGACAGGGGCTCTCCTGGAAGTCTGTCTTGTTTGCGCATGCCTTCTCCCTACAGCGCACGCGCTCACAGCGGGGGAGATGGGGTCTGGAGGGGTCTCGCCACTGTGACCTGCAGCTGTGCTAAACTCAGGCTCTGCTACTGTCCCGGACCCAGTTTCGGGGGCTGCCTCTCAGTCCAGCTGTCCAGAATCAGGCTGGAGGGAGTGATCACACTTTCACACGAGGGAGGAGAAAAGCGAAGGGGCCGAAGGATGGGGGCGCTCCTTGGTTTTAAGGCAGGGGCAGAGGTTTATTCTCCACTCAGTCCGAGGGCGGGAAGCTTGGACGAAGAGGGGGCTCTGATGGGAATTCAGTTCTCATGCTCCCTTCCTGACCTCCTTTAAGGAAGGCCGGCTTTGCAGAGCGGGCGTTCCCAAGGGGATGGCTGGCTTTAGCACTCTGCGTGCTTTTCGCAGAAGTCCATGGGTTTCCTGGAAGTTTCACTTGGAATTCCAGTGAGTCCAGCCGTGGTGTTGCAGGACTGTGGTTTTCGCCAGTAATGTTGATGGCTGCAGTGGTTCCCGTCACCTGCACCGCACAGCCTTTAGGGAGGCAGCAGTGCGTGGATTGTCCTTACCAGCTCTCCCCCGACTACAGAGAACCCCCCCTTCTCTGACACACAGAGGATGGGAAGGCTCAGCATTCTTACTCCTTGTCTGGATTTCTGCCCACTGAAGTGGGGCCACGTGAGCTCTGTTTATAGCCCTTTGCGGGCTCCACATCCAAGTTCAACCCTCACCCACAGCGTGAGGCATCTGCACACACTTACGGGTCAGGTCCGCTCAAGTGCACGGCCAGATCGTCATCACGGTGATATTTCTGCACGTAATCTGCCACTTCCCCGACCTGCTTTCTACCAGGGTAGCTGGGGTGGCTGGGGCCTGTCACGTTCTGGATAGCAAGTCCTGTCTCAGGCGCTGCTCTCCCGAGTATGGTGTTCTGCCCCCCAGCGGAGCCAGCTCCCCGGAAACTCCCTGCCCACCTGCCTGCATTGCCGGTAGTCCCTGCTCCCAGGTTCCTCGGGCTCCACTCACGGGTGACCGTTCTGTGTGAAACGCTGAGAGTGCCGAGGAGGTGAGTGACAGAGAGGACACTGAGAAAGTACGTGGCCCTCATGAAATGTGAAGAGAGTTACACAGTTGGACTTCTGCCGGGAAAGGGACAATGGGCAGGTGGCCCAGGACCCGGTTTCCAATGCCAGACCTTGGGTGATGGCCTCTGTCGAGGAGACTGTGCTTCCTCCTGAAGCTGGTAGGTGGCTGGTCCCCTATCTCCTCGGAATCGGAGGGTCTGGTTCCAGGTCCTGCCCCTTCAAGGCCGCTCCATGCTCTTCGTTCCCGTGCTGGGACCTGTCTTGCCTCCTTGGGCCTGGGACACCCCTGGAGGGGCTCTGTCGTGGGTCTGTATCGAAGCCAGCTGCCCAGGGCCTGTGCGCTGGTTTGGGGAACTTTCCCGAGAGGAGATTTACTCTGGCATCTCTCTAACGTTCCATTCCTGCGTTTACTCAGGTAGGTCAGGGAAAGCACCTTTTAAGTGAAGGGCTTTGAAAGACACAGAAAAATGCGCGACTTGACCCCTGTTCTCAGGGTACTAAGAGCGGAGGGTTGAGGCAGATGCAGAGGCAGGATGACGAGATTACACAGAGCTTCTCGAAACCCAGGTCAGGCAGCGGTGTGTGAAGGCCAGTGGCGTTCGGGGATATTCCTGGGTTGCTTTCTGCATCCGCGTCGCCGCGTGAAGGCTGGGCCTCCCGTGTCTGCGGCGTGCTGGCGGCTCTGTGGCCGACCTCGAGGAGCGTTATTGTTCTCTCCATCCTTCCGCTCCTGCCCGCCTCCCCTGCCCCTGACAAAGTATGGAAATCCTGTCCTCAGTAATCTTGATCACAATACCCAGTCTCACAGCCAGAAGAATGTATTTTTAACCCCGAGATGTCGAAAACGGCTTAAATCATTCATACCGCCGTCTCTTAGTCTGCTGCCGTGTTGTTATTTTTCCCAGGCTTAAGGAGCCCACGGCCCCACACCGCCGGGAGCACGCCATCGGCCTCAAGAAAAGGCAGGCCTGCTCTTAAAATGTGCAAGTCATCAGCCTTCGCAGCACCGGCTCCGGGAGGGGCCCAGGACTCGCAAACAGACACGACTCACGGACGGTTCTTTAGCTGATCTGGGCCACGAAGCCCAGGGCGGCTGCAGGCGTACAGGGAGCAGAAAAGGGGCTTTCAGGGACTTAGAGACCAGAGGGAGAGAAAAGAACACAGGAGGGGCAAGCCTGGTTTGTCTTGAGGCTGGCAGGAGAGTGTTTTGTAGAAGAGGGCACGCCACCGTTTTTTTTTTTCCCTTAAAGAAGTATTACTTCTGATTTCCCCCAGGTCTTGTCACATTGAAGTGGCACTTGGTGAGGGGTGGCAGGGGCACTCCTGCTCAAACCGGGCTGCTAACATGGTTCCAGGAGCCTGGGTGATGGGGGCCGTGGGACCGGCTGCAGGCTCTGCGGTCAAGGCTGGAGTGAGAGGTGGCCCGGAAGTTTCCGGGACGTGGTACAAGCCAGGGATCATGAGATCGACGAGGTTCTCACCATGAGCATCCCTGAAATTAGAGCTGACTCGTGACAGTAGATTGGTTTCAGGTGTACCACACAGTGATCAGAGGTTCCGAAAACAACGTGACAACAGGTTCCTAATGTTTCTCTGGTGTTCGAATTGGAAGGACCTCGGAGATCCCGTAGTTTAACCCTCCCGGTTTCCAGATAGGAGATGCGAGGTCAGAGCAGGTTAGTGGCTGTGTGAGGTCACGGGGTTCAAGTTCACAGGGGAGCCCATGGCTCTGCGCAGACCTGCGGCTGCTGCATCAGTGCGTTCTCGGGACTGTGACATTCTGAGTGCTTGTGTGTGCCAGGCATTGCTCTTGGTGATTTGCAAGTGTTAAACACGTTTAATCGTCACCATAACACTGAGAGGTCGCCGCCATTATTCTGATACACTTTTAGACAGTGAGTCGGAGGCAGAGGTTGGTTTGGTGTGTCGCTCAGGATCCCACACGCCTGAAGTGACAGCTGGGATTTCACCGGGCTGTGGGCCTCTGAAGCAGCGCTCTGAGCCACTGGCCCATGAGGCTTGCTCAGCCTTAAACAGGTTTTGGTGGCTGGTCTGAGATTCTAACCTCCATTTATAACAGCACGTCCCTAGGGGAAGTGTCTTTTAAGATACTGAAAGAGATGGGACCCATCACCGCAGAGAGGCGCCGAGGGGACACGGGAACTCAGGCTGTTGTCACCGCAGCTGTTGGCAGAAGGACAACAGAACGATGTCATACGTAGTGCTGGCAGCTTGGGGACTGAACACGGGATGGCAAGGCCAGTTTCAGGGGTCCTGGGGTGAGCAGAGGTCTGGGTGGGGGCTCAGGACCCCGGCCGCCACGCGGGTCTACTTTCAGTGCCCTGCATGTGGCTTGAGCGGCCGGCATTGCCCTCCGTGTCTCAGCTGACAATCGGGCTCGGTGAGGCGCTTCCCCTTTCAGGCGTTCCGCTCGTGGTCCCCTTTGAATGTTGGTCCCCAAACTAGGCGGTGCCAGGGCTCTGCAAGGTGGTCAGAGGCTTGTTGGGGGCCATCCTGATCTCAGGCGGAGGAGCGGCTGGCCCACACAGTCCTCTCTCTTCTGGTGCGTCTGTGTCCCCTGCAGATCTACCGCAGGTGCCTCAGGGCTGTGCTTAGGACATGGCGACCAGGACAGGTTTGCTTACAAACCTCCATCTCGACCCAGCAGTGCCTGGCAGAGTCAATAATATTTGTGGATTCAGCGAGTGAATGAGTGAACCGAAGTCGGCTGAGAAGTGTTTCCAGAGCAACAGGAGGCCTGTGCTGTTCTGATACACAGTGACCCTCCTGCCCACTGTGGGACAGTGACCCTACTGTCCGTCGAGGTCCTGCCAGATAGCTCAGTCTCAGCGTGGACCTGTATCTGTTGCTCCTGGCTGTGGGAAGCCAGACTCTCCATACCTTGTGCGTATTGCTCAGCACTGACTCTTGAACTGCAAGCACAGTGCCTGTTGAGTCAGCGGCAGTGACACGCAGGATCTTCAGGATAACGTGCCCTCGGAGTTATGCAGAGTGGTAGCCTTACCTGGGGAGCTGTGACCTTGCAAAATAACCTCCCAAATGACAATGAGCCCCTTGTCTTCTCTTCGGGCTGTGCGATCAGGATCATCTGGTTATTAAATGGTAAGAGGAAGGGTACGTGCAAGACCTGCCATTATTAAAACACTTGGAAACTACAGGTCTCGACTGAGACTAGCGTGTGTCCGCATTTCGTGTCAGGACTAACAGAATGACGGAAGGGACCAGCTCTGATAATATTAACAACTGCTCTGTGTCGAGCATCTGTTGAACACGCTGCCAGGCCTTTTATATTTAATATTTCTGATTCTCACGGTAACCTTGCATATAGGAATAATATTTTTTTTTGTATTTTACATGTTAGGAAATGGAGCTGAGATTTGGTAACACGCCTGAGTTTATGGCAGGGGCGGGGTGTGACTCCCATTTGTCTGAGCCTCGGTGGCACCGCCGAGCTCCGATGGCACCGTCACATCACAGGTCACTGCGTGGCCTTCTGTAGACGGTGCAGCTGCCACTTGCTCCTCTCCAGGAAAGCATCCCTTACGTCTGCTGAGTATTCTAAGCTCCGTGGGTGACAGACAGGCCATGAAGTCCTAACACGAATACTAATTTATCCTGTGCGAGGTGTATTTAATATTTATCTAGTATAAGTACATTATAATTCAGAACTTCTATTCTCCTGACAACCTGTGAAAAATCATACGCTTCTGATTCTAAACCCTGGAGAGCACTCATCGAGTGGTGCGACTGCTTTCCACATTAAGCCCAATTTATACTCATATTGGAAAAATCCAATTTAATAACGTGTGAAGCGGAGACCAATGTCCCTGCGCCACTCCTCTGTCACTGTCATGATGTGGAAGGTGAAATTGATGATAATGGCGATAGCGGGAAGGATGAACGTTAACAGTTATTGCGTGCCCATGGTTTATTGACTCCTTCACCGCCTCGTGAGGGACATTCGAGTGTTGTCCCGATTTGCAGAAGGGGAGATGCCGTGTCGAGACAGCCATTAGCTTGCCCGAGGTGACGGGGCATGCAGAGTCACCCGCGGGAGCCTGAGGTCCAAGTCCTGCTCTCAGCCGCGTGTGCTGCACTGTCTCTCGGTGACAGGAAGAGCGCTGGGTTCTTGCTTTGAAAGTAAAAACGTGTGAGTAGCTGTAACAATAAGGCTAAAAATGACCCCGCACAAAATAAACAACCCAGCCACTGTTGTGTCTCTAAAGCAGTTCTGGGTACAGCGTCTGCATGTTTGAGTATGACACAGCAGCTGCGTTATCGTAAAACGTTTATGCTCAGCCATAGCTTTGTGACATTTCACGGTACCTCTGATTTTTCTAAGGTAATTCTTGAATTTCTAGAAAAAATTCTCCACGCTTGTTTAAATGGGACATCTTTGTAATTAAATCCATTTCATTAACCATATTAGTGGGTGCTGTAGACTGCGTCCCCCCAAATTATTGTTATATTCTAATGCCCAAAGTGATAGCGTTCACAGGGGGCCCTTTTGGAGGTGATTTGGTCACGAAGGAGGCGCCCCACCTAATGAGTGGGACTGGCGCCCTTATAAATGAGACCTCAGAGAAGCCCCTTGTGCTGCCCGTGGGAGGACTCAGTGGAAGGACCGGGACGAGAGCCCTCACCGACACCACCCCTGGCAGCCTCCAGAACCATGAGGAAGGCATTTCTGTCGTGATAAACCACCTAGTCTGTGGGATTGTGTCCTATCTGCCCGAATGGACTAAGGCAGTGGGGACAACTTGGTGTCATAAATTAAGGAGGGAAATCATTACAACCCAAAGTTTGGGACAAAATGAAGCAGTTCCCGCATTGGCCAGAGCTCTGTCTTTGGCCCGCCTCCTGGCCCTTCCCAAAGCTGGGTGAGCATGAGTCGTTGAGAGCCCCCCCGCCACTGCGGGGACATGTACCCCTCGGGAGAGCCACGCTCCATCCCCTCTCCAAGGTCAGCTGTCCAGGGCCCACTGTTCCGGCTGGGAAAGGAAGACTTGAGGCTGGAGGCCGGAAGCCAGTGTTCATGTACATTTTCAAGCTTCAGTATGGCTGAGATATCTCATTATATCTCTAGAAGGGAGCCTGAAGGAAAGAGACAGAAGAGAGGAAGGGGAGAGGATGGAGGGACAAAGGACGAGCAACAGTGTGTAGCAATAGCTGTGAGTGCCACCCAGCCACCATCGGGCATGCCCTCCAGTCCAGGGCCGCCATTCCCATCTCCATCCTCTTCCTGCCCCGTGACCAGCCTCTGACGCCACCTTGCTGGGTTAGAGATTGGAACACACCCCTGTGAAAAGTGGTGGGAGTCTCAGCTGCTTGGCACTGTGCTTTATGGGGGTGGCTCCCGGCTGTTGCTCGCCCACTGCACGGAGGTTGTGCTTGCAGAGACAGGGTCTTCCCGTCGAAGGCAAGGATGGGTGCTCTTCAGTGGCTGTGCGGGGTTTTAATGGACATGCATAGCACGCACAAATGAAAGAAAATGCTGTTTTAGAAAGTAACACAAATCCCAGAGGTGATGTTAAAATTATAGGGTGAAATATTCTTAGTGGTAATTAAAAATACATACACTCATTTGTAATGGTAAGAAGTGTATTTTATATACTGCTACCCAACTGGATAAAAGGCTTCTAAAGTATCGTTAGCTGTCTTATGTGAATGATCTCTTTCATGAAGTTCCTGGATGTGTGGTTCTTTGTTTTGATCAGATGGGCAATTGCTCAGTTTCACGATTGGAGCTTGATTTGCATTTCTAAGAGATGATTCCAGGTTCCTGGCTCTGAGGGGGCGTCCCAAGTCTCCTCCATGTGAGGGAGCACTTATTCTGGGACACCCCTCTTCCACTGGAATCGACTCGGAGGCAGGGTCGGTGAAACTCGAGATATGTGTTTATCTGGGCCTCTTGCTCGTTCCTGTCTGAAGGGCCCGAGGGATTACCTTGTGGTCAGGTCTGAGCCACAGAGAGAGATGACTCAGCCCTCGTGTGCACACATTGGTGGGAGCTCCTGACAACACCGGACAAGGTAGGGCTGTGCAGTGGGGCGTTCAGGACATCTTAATACCAGGGGACGAGCCAGTCTGTCCTGAGATAGCTGTGGGGCCATTGCAGGCCCTGCGCGATTCACGGGCTGATGGATCGGCCAGGGGAGGCCCAGCCGCGTGGGACCAATGTTGGGTGGGTTCTCCAGACATTTTTCTTTTTCAGCACAGATTTTTTCAACAACATGAGTACAAAGGAAATAAATTCACAAAGAGGGGTTGGGGGAGTACTACCTTTTATTAAAGTTGTTCTCAAAATTCTGGTCCTGAATTTTCCGAAGCAGGAAGGTTTAGGTGGAAGGTTGGGGGTGTCTCGTGGGAATGCGCGCACGCGTGCACACACACACACACATAGACCTTCACATGCCCTGCAGGACGGCTCAGCTACAGCCGACTCAGAGAACGCGGTGGGAAAAGCCACAGATGCACTGCTCAGACAGCCAGCGCCCACGGAGCCCTGTTCTTCCCTGGACAGCCTTATAGGCCATTTCAGTTCATGGAGCGACCTTTACCTCATGGAGGGCTTGCTTCTGAAGGTGACACTTCAGCCAAAAACCATGCACATTAAAAATTGCCCTTGAAAATCTCTGAAGTTGCCCATGATATAAGGTGTTCAGGGTTACATGTACATACATGATCTTTTGCTGATTTGAGTGAGTGTACAGTGTATAACATTTATCGGAATTGGCATGCAGAATACAGCTTTCCCATATCGCTTGCCCACAAGTGTCACGCAGAGCACGCCAGTCGCACGTAGGGGGGTGCGCGATGGCCTTGGACTCAACCCTGCCGCCCTCGGCTGCACACCAGCACAGACCGGCCGTCTTCAAACGGCCCTGTGCTCCCAGGATCCAGCCCCGCCGCGTCCCAGACCTCAGTTCTGCCGCCCGCTGAGGAGGCGCTTGTCACTCCCCAGCTGAGCAGCATTGCCACTGGGGAGACAGCACAGGGCGCTGTCCCGGAGTCCAGTGATGCGTTTCTGGGTGCTGTGCGGCCACATGCGGTTTTGGGGGTGGGTCTTGTTCTCTGACCTCCTCCACTGCGCTGGGAGAAATGGAGGAGACAGCATGGCATTCTTCATCTTGAGTGAGTTTGTCCGTGTTTCTCTTGGTGGAAGGTTTGGGCGAGAAACCCGCAGGGCTGCTCTGCACCAAGGCAGCCAGCCCGGCTCGGAAAACTCGGCCACGGCATGGTGCTGGAGGCCGAGTGCCTGGATCTCAGCCACGGAGAACAAGCCAACAGAAGTCTCACCCACCTGATTGCCTGATACTTAAACAAAATGAACGTGTTTTCACAGTCCCTTAAAACAAATTCCCTGTGAAAACCTCAGTGGGATTCTGAGGTGGCGATGAGGCCTTTCTCACACCTGCGAGATCAGAACTACGGCTCAGACTTCCGCGCTCTTCTTGTTCATTTTGGTCCCAGGGGTCACCATCCTGCCCACATACGTACAACGTGGCTTTGTGATAAGGAGAAACGGCTCACTTCTCTCTGGGTCAGTGACAGATAGGGTGTCGGAAGAAGAGATACGCAACCCCAGCCACCCCGCAGCCACGGGAGCCGCAGAGCGGGCGTAGACCTGCAGCCTCGCAGGTTCTGCCTCCCGGGAAACCCAGACCTGTTTCACTCGGGGTCCAGCCAGCGATACCTGCCTCACTGCAAAAGTGCGTTTTATGATCTTATCAGAAGAAACGGTTTCCCTGGGACCGTTGTAAGCCGATAATTTTACACCTACCTTCTCCTAAATGTCGAGGACATTAACTTCTTAACCGTTTTAGTGTCAAGTCTAATGCACTTTTAATACTTAAAACAAATGCCAGGACACTGTGGGGACTGGAGGATGGATTTTCCGTCGGTAGTTGGTGCTCACACGTCGGGGGCTCAGCCTCAGCGGATTTAGGGGGAAAGGGCCTCCTGCTTCTCTTGCACACGGAGCCGAGTTCCGTCCCCTGGGGCAGAATGGGCATGTGGGAGGGAAGTCGGGCCGAACACATCAGAACCAGGCTCAGGTCTGTCTGGTTGACGAGGTCCTGGCCCCCAGTCAGCGTGACAGCATTGAAAGGTCGCCCCCCAGCCCCCAGCTCTGCTGCCGGGTCTCGGGGGCAACTGGGTGGACTGCAGTGAGTCTGGGCTTTGGTCGGAGGCACTCAGAAATGCGAGGGCAGGAAAGGCTTTGGGATGGAAGGGTAGCCAGGTTCCAACAAGGTGGGGAAGCTGCGGGGGTGGGGAGCTGGGAGCACAGCCGCCTGGGAGGAGCTTGTGAAAGGGATTTCTGCATGTGTGTGTGTTTGTACGTGTGTAGTGTGAATGCAGTTGGAGATCACTTACAATCCTTTCTGCCGAAAGACGCATCCACCCCTCTCTGCAGCACCCAGGCCTCCTGAGCACTCTGGAACCCGGTGTTGTGATTTGCTCTGTACACCCTGCCCTGCTGGGGGCCTGCTACCCGATGACCACTCCACCCCCGTTTCCTTCGCCGCCCCTGCTTGGCCCGTCTTCTTAAGGGTTTGTCCTTGGATTCTGCCCCCAACCACCCGGTCCCACTTTACTTCGGAGCCTTTGCCTGTGGTTCCTCACCCGCTTACTCCTTCTTGCTCCTCCTTGCTGCCGGCCTGGTGCTTCATACTTCATCGTGGTTCCTCCCCTCCCCCAGGCCGCTCCACGGCGTGCACACCTGTCTCTGTGCTCACGGGCTGTTTGTTGTGGCCTCTCTCCTTCCCTCTCTCATGTAAACCCCTTCAGCTGTGTGATTCCCTCGCGGGTTCACAGGGGTCCTCAGGCCGAGGGCTGGAGGGCACGGTCCACCTTGGCACCAGGCACACCAGCCAGCACCCGCCGGCGAGGGAGCTGCCGGTATTGATTCGTAGGTACAATTATAGGTGCAAATGCATTCTCCCTGTTCTGCCTTAGGACCCAATTTTGAAAATTAGATTGTTGATGTCCCATCCTCCTCACTTGCGTCATATGCTTCTGGATGTTTAGTGTGTAATTGAAAATGAAAGGCGTAGAAAATTGGACTCATTTAGCTTACTCTACTTGAAACCCATGTAAGGCTGTTTTTACATGCTCATGGACCTTGTGCTCTTAGGGCGTGTTTGTGAGGCAGGGAGGACACTCGTTAAGCCGGGAGATGCTCCCTCTTGTTGAGCGTTGTTTTAATGCATTCAGTTTTCCCATTAGCGTTGCTCCAAATACAGTTTTTGAGTCAAAGGCTGAAAATGAGAGTTTGCTGTGATGTGCTCTCCGCTGCCACGAGGGGCCGTGGCCAGCTCGCGCCGTGGGTCACGGTGGGGAGTTGCCACATTCTTCTTTCTGCTTCCAGCCAGCATGTTCTCCTGTCTTCACCTTGCCCCCTGCAGACGGCAGGTGGGAGTCCATTAAAACGTGGCCTTATCTCTGTGTGACTTTTATGCATTAGCTGACTTACAAACACTGCTCTCATAGGTACCTGTGTGCACAGGTGGGCCCTGAGGGGGCGCCCCTCCCTGCCAGTCCTGAATCGCTGCTCTGGTTGATACAAAAACCTAGTGATGTCACATAGAGCTGCTGCTGCGCACACCTGTGGTGTGAGCTGGAGAGTCCCTTGCACCTGGAAGGTGCTGCGTTCACACTAAAGTGACCCTTACGTCTTGGATGCAGGGCTCACGGCCTTCCCCACACTCCCTGGGAACGCCCAAGTGCCCACTCCTGTGCTCAGGGCCAGAGCAGGCTGTTCTCCCACGTACTGTTCTCTGCAACAGAGAGACAGCAGCCAGGAGACGAGAGCAAAATCAGACACACTTTGTGGGAGAGCTAATGAATAATTTAGTAAGCGCTACAGAGAACCCACTGCAGGGTGCAGTCCTCCTGAAACTTGAACTCGAATGGGAGAGACAGGAAAGTAAAACCCCCCAAAACAGTAGCAACAGGTGAATAAACCCATCAGTAAAGTAATTACAAGATGTTATAAAGGCCTGCAGAGGCGAGGATCAGAGGAAAAATAATTGGGGTGGCAAGCCACAGGGACTGCAGAGGAAGCGTCCTCTAAGAGGGGATCTTCTAAGGGGGAACTTAAGCTGAAGCTTCTGGGCAAGAAAACCAGCCCTGCAGAGGCCAGAGGGGAGGAGTGTGCCAGGCAGAGGATGCAGAAGAGCCCGGTGGCGGCAGGGACCAGACCTGGCACAGATGGGAGCCGGTGAGTCGGCCACACGCACTGGCCGCTTTGCGGAGGGGTCTGGCAAAGGGAGGCCAGGGCAGGATGTTAAGCAGGTATTTGGGGCTTTCTCGCCCATGGGAAGGGCTGGAGCGAACAGGTTGGGGCGCATAGGCTCCTCCCCTGTCGGTGGCCCTGCTGGGTGGGCCCAGAGAAGACAGCACTGATAACTTCCACCTGAGCCTTCGACCTCCTCTGCCCATGTGCCAACCCTGGCTCAGGGCGCCTGGCTAGCCCCTCCAGCTCGGCCAGGGCGGGCCCCCAGCTGTCTGGCCCTTGTGCTGAGCACCCACCACCACCTCCGACCCCAGGGTTCCTCAGGGGAAGGTGCCTCTGCGAGTCTCCTAACCCCTTGATGCCTGACCTGTGCAGGATCAAGGATCGTGTTCCCCGGGTGGCTGTTTGGATAAGGCTGTGATTCAGCCCTTTCCCCCGGCATCCTGTTCCCAGCCAATAAGGCTGGTCCCTTTCTTTTCCTTTTCCGTTGCAGCACTAACCGCGTGTGCTGGTGAGAGCAGGCTGGTCACTAACACACGTGAGCTGGGCAGAGGCACGTGGGCTACTCAGAGGCACTTGGAACCTCGAATGGAACCCAGCTCCAGGCTCCTCGCCTCCGGTGGAGGGGTCACTCTGCAGTGGTGGACCCTGTCTGGCACCAAAAACAAAAGCCAGTTCACTTTCAGACTTGGCCGCAGCCTGTGAGAGGTTGGGAAAGTCTGCGTAGTCCGCCCATAAGCCAGTTTCATCCTGGTCCTCACTATTTGGGAGCCGCCAACAGCCCCAGGAGCAGTGATGAGCGTGGGTTGGTGGCTCGGTGAGGCTGGTGACGACGGAGCCTAAGGATGGGCATTTTGAAACCTTTCCCTCCCGTCATACCTCTGCCTCTCCTTCCCCTTGCACTTGGCTTTGCAATAGACACTGAAACATGTCCTCTGTTCATTTCCCTTCCAGCTCCTAGGCCTGTTCTCCAGGGGCCTAGGGGACCCCGCTCTGCGCCCCGGGCTGGGCTGCATTTGCGCCTCTCCTCCATCTACCACTGACTCGTTCTCCACTGACCTCAGTACTGGCGTCCTGAGCATCTGTCCTGATTTCTGTCTCATCAGGTTGTCCCTTCCTTAAGGAATAAACCAGGTCTTGTTCGTGGTGGCTTCCCCAGTGGCCGGCACAGCACCTGGCCTGGAACCAGTGTTGTCTGATGTGCTGGGCACCTGGGCACCTTCTCTGAGCCCAGGATCGTGCTGGGCTCTAAGGGTTCAGAAGGTAGAATCCCTGACCGGGCAGAAAAGAGAAGACCTTGGTGGAACACTCTGGTGGTGGGTGAGGTGGCAGTGGTGCTGGGCTTGGGACTCTGAAGTTGTTGGGACTCTCTCCTTCCCTGTCTTCCGCTGACCTCTGACCATCAGCTTCAACCTCACACTGTGAGCTGTGTCCTCAGGCAGCCCCCTGCCCTAATTTTCCAGTGTTGGTGCTGGAGGCGAAGGTCCTCTTCAGTTAGTGCAGAGCTGTGGGCTCCAGGGCAAGGGGCCTGATGGGCTCCTATCCACGCCCCTTGGTCTGGGACAGGCTCAGCCGGCACGGTGAATGCTGCACGGGATGGCAAAGGGCAGGGGCAGGGTGTGGGGGGTGTTGTGCCCCAGAAGGGAAGGCCGTTGGGCGGCTGACCCCTCTGCAGGAGGTGTGATGTGCTGTGGGACCAGCCAGCAGGGCCATTGGTGAGGTGAGCCTCTTTGTGCTCCCTCCCGAGAGCGCCTTGGGCGCAAGGAGCAGGCTGTCCTGGGCTGGCGGTTTCCTTAGGATCGATGCAGCTGGAGGGGACAGCGCCTGCAATAAGAAAACACCTCGGTGGTGCAGATCTAATAAGCTTAACCTGGTTGTCCCTCCTTGCCCCTGAGCCCATTCCAAGTTGTCTGCCGACGCCCCCAAATCAGACAGGCAGTTGGGCCCCAGACGCTTTGGTGCCCAGTAGTTGCGTGTGCAGACTGCATTGGGGGCTAAGTAAATGCCGCCCTCTGTGAAATACGGAATCCTTCAGTGAAGGTCGTGGACTGTGCTTCACGACAACTGGGCAGCAGTGCTGGGCACTGGGGAGAGCGCAGACTTGGGCATGAGGCCGAACTGAGTCTGCATTTTCTCTTTGCTCCTCCAGTGAGCTTCCCTGGGCCTCAGCCTCTGCCTCCTCCTTCTCAGAAGGGACCTGGGGAGCCCGTGGCAACTGGATGAGATGAAGCACACCCGTGGAAGTGTCCTGTCGGCTGCTGGTGGGAGCTCACTTTCCTTAGCTTAAGAAGGTCAAGCGTGGGTGCGGGCTTTTTCTTATAACACAAACTGGTTAAAAAAATGGTGTTCCATTTTAAAAACGAAGTCCCAAATTCTACTCCTGTTCTATCAAAATGTGTGAGGAGAAGTAAATCGTGTCCGTGTGTGTACACGGTATGTGTGCATGTGGATACAAGCATGCACATGTGTACATGCATGCACCTGAGTGGCATGTGCCGCACATGCGTGTATGGTGTGTTTGTACATATGTGATGTGTGTGTGTGCATTGGAAGGAAGTAAGGAGAAAGAATCAAAGAACACTCCCAGGCAAGACAAATAAAGAGACGTTTTATGAAACTTTTAAACTATTGTCGATGAGTCCCCAGGTCAGGACTCTTGCAATGACAGGTGCTAGAAGGCAGAAAAGCAGAGCTCAGCTCCCTGCACTCAGCCGGAGCGCCAGCAGAGGTAGCCACTTCCCCGGGGCCAGAGCAGTTGGCTGGGACGTGTGAGTTGGGGGCTGCCGCGGGAGGCTGCGTGGAACCTATAGCGTGGGCTTTTTTTTTCTGACCTGCTCTCCTCACCATGTGCTTGGTTTTTCTTTGTCATTGAATAGTGCTGATGTATTAGGCTGTGTGCTTCAAGGGCACGGGCAGACTGCATGTAGGAGCAGGTCTGACCGGGAAAGTGAGAATCACTGTATCAGATGCTGCCCAATTAACTGGCGACTAACGTGGCCAGTGGAATTGGAACCTGGGCTGTGCCTGCTACAGCATAAGCACTCACGATTCTTTAAGTGTTTTTAAACCTGCAGGAGCTTATCTGCTCCTTCCTTGCCTCCCGCCCACTATCTCTTCCCATCTAAGCCCCAGGGTTTCTGCTGATGTGAGTATCAAGATTGACAAGTCCCTGAGACTTGCTCCGGGCTCCAGGGCAGCAGGACAGGGCTCGCTGAGGGGGCCGCAGCTGCACACCGGCAGGCAGCCCGTCGTGGAAGTGGAAGTGCAAACGTAGTTCAGCATAATTGGTTTTGCTCTCTTTATGGATGACGGAATCACAGGAGGATGCTCCCGGTTGAAACGACTTCCCTACTCTCTGCCCTTTGTGCCTCTAGCAACGTGAAGTGGCCATAACGCAGCCCGCGCACCCATGTCACTCAAAGGAAGAAATCTGCATGGAGGAGTTAGTTAATTCCTACCTCCTCTTCCGAGTGGTGATGGAAGCTCGGAGCCCGTGCTTTGGACCAGCCCGGCGTTTCCTGTAGCCCCCCCGTCTTCCTCAGCCGTGGCTTCACGCACTACATTGAATAGGATGAAGATGTAAGCTTAGGGAAAAATGCTTCGGAAATTATGGGGAGGTAAAATGATATGACATTAAATGCCTGATATTCTAAAACACAAATCTTACTTTATGTGCAACTGCTGTTTTGGATTATCCATGCCTCCTCTGGCTTCAGCCAGCATGGAAAATCCTTTAAGATCCCCACTTCAGTCATTTCCTCTGGGGGCGTTTTCTAACCCTGTCAAGCTGGGCTGAATCTCTTTCTGCCTTGTTCCCGGAAGGACGGCTGCTTGAAGTTCCTGTCATTGAACTGACCTCCTTGCTTTCGCCACCCCTTCATTTGTGTGGCTGTCTGTCAGCGAACCTGGTGTTCCCCGAGCTCAGGGCCCTTCCACGGCCCCAGAGCTCTAACGCACAGCCTGGCCCATGGTGGCCGTTGAAGAAACACTGGAGGAATGCAAGAGAGAGAACACTTACAGCCCCAAAGAGAGGCCTGCTCTTTGTCAGCGTTCATTAATTCTGCAGGACCCGCACCTGGCCATTTGTCTTCCCTCTGCACATCTCTTATCAGCCACAGAGAAAAGTAGAGAACTACTAGCTCAGTGAGTGGTGACCCCGGTGACCAGCGAATCCATAGCTAATTTAGCGATGGTCTATTTTTTGGTCCCGGCCCCAGATGATTTACAATGACGAGTCTGAAGCCTGGGCAGGACTGTGTCCTATTGAATTTGGGGACCCTCTCTGTAGAGAATTCTATCTAAATGACCGCCACATGCAGTGACAGCAGAAAAATGCTGGAAATAAATCTAAGATGCACATAAAAATGTGTTTGCAAAGCCATGTGAATTTGGCATCTCATTAGGAGGAGTGAATCGATATGAAAATAAGGCCTAGTAAATTATTAATCATTTTCTCATCATATCCAACTTTGAAATCACCTTGGCCTTAATGTGTGTGTATGCATATATATGTATTTATATTTTTATATATGTGTATATATTTATATTTATGTATACATTTGCATTCATTACACAGGGGTCACTTGTTTTATGCTGGTGTGTTAGTTGCATGCTTCCCTACAGCTTCCATGCAATTTGATTTTTATTTGTTGAAGGCTGTTCTTTGCAACTGTGAGTGTTTCCTGTAACTCCAACTTTTTACAGCACAGTCTTTGGTCTATCCGGAACTCACTGTGCCTTTGAAGACCTGCTGCAGTTCGGTGGTGGCTGAAACCTCACGTGCATTCATTCATGTGTGTTTCCCGAGCTCCTGTTGGAAATGGAAGTTACGTGTCGTGCGGCAGTGGGCTCTGGCACGCTCCCTCGCCAGCTGTGTGACTCGGCTGGCCCTCCGTTTTGCCAGCCGTGAAATGGGGGTGATAATAGAGCTGCTGCGTAGATATGACTCTTAGTCACTGTTTGGGACCACACCTGACACACGGGGACTGTTCCCTACGTGGGTGTCATTTGTGGTGTCGTGTATGTCCTCACAGTGGATTTCCAATGCCACAACAAGATCTCTTGGGTACCAGCAGGGGCTCATGGCTGGTGTTTCCATCCTGCCCTTCGGGGTAAGATTTGACTTGTGTGGCCCTTCACATAGCCGATTCTGCCAGTTTTGTGGTCCTACACAACCTTATTCCATTCCACCTACTGGGACAGTCCAACTGCAAGTTCGTTTTCCTGTGTTGTTGACTTCCCTGGGGCTTTGTTACACTATATTACTACTGCATCTCCATGCATATCCTCACCCGAGGATATGCTTTTATTGATTTTAGAGAGGGAGGAAGGGGGGGGAGAGAGAGAGAGAGAGAGAGAGAGAGAGAGACAGACAGAGAGAGAGAGAGAAACAGAGAAAGAAACACTGATGTGAGCGAGAAACATGGGTTGATTGCCTCCCGTATGCACCCCAACTGAGGATCGAACCAGCAACCTTTTGGTGTACAGGACGATGCTCCAGCCAGCTGGGCCACCCAGCCAGGTGCATGGTTTAATCACCCAAATAAACAGAAGTTCTTTCACTGACTCAAACAAAAGAATAATACTACGTTCAAACATTTCTTGGAATTCTAAAAAGTTTCCTTTGTCTTTCACATTTTCCTTCTGGAAAATTTTTACCAATGAGAGTTAATCTTGTCTATATTGATCCTTGAATATTGATCTTTGAAGTCTGATGACTTATATTTGTAAAGTGAAGTCAGGCCTCACTTGGTACTTACCTTTGTTTAGAACAATCCAATAACATTCGACCAATTTGTGATTAATGCTGAACTGGTGAGTGCCCTTTGACTTCCATTTTCAAACCCAAGCCTTCTCGCGCTGACCTCATGATGCTGTCCACATGTGCGGAGGACGCTGGGGCTGAGGTTCCCAGGAATCACTGCTTCCATCAGTCTGATGTCAAGCCTGCCTGGGACTTACTCACTTCCTGTGCAACTATCCAGGTGAATATTGAACAAGCGACACAAGGCACGGAAACCTGGCTAGACCTGCTTCCACTGGACATTATCCCGTCTTCCTTGTTTACACTGAAAACAGTACTGCTTGGTAGTTTCTTCATCGGACACATAGGGACAGTTTTGGAATGTTGGCGATGATGAAGATTTACGGAAACGTTGTGTGGGATGGGGTCTGACCCACACCCCATCCCACACATGTTGACTGAAACAGGGTCCTGAGAGGCCCAGACTGAGACTCCGGGCTGAGAGGTGGGCAGTTGGCTTCTGCTTTCCACGCACCGCAGCTCTAGTGTCCACGAGCCCTTCAACATCAATTATCTTCGAGACTGAAGAGCGCAACCGAAATAATGATAAATACCATAATAGCAATAATAACAGTAATTATAGAAATGGCAACAACATCAATAATTACAGCCACCATCTGAGGGAGCCGTGTCTGCTGCCGCCAGCTCTTCCGGGCGCTCACGTGGACAGCCCAGGAGTGACCACTGGGAGAGGAAGACCCTCTCGTTGCTCAGAGGAGGAAACAGAGGGAATCTGAGCTTGCCCCAAATCCACCAAGTGTTTTTTTAAATCTTCACCCTCAGATATGTTTTTATTGATTTTAGAGAGCGGGGGGCGGGGAGAGAGTAGAGAGAGAGAAGAGAGAGGGAGAAACATGGATTGATTGCCTCTATTATATGCCCCAAATGGGGATTGAACCCACAACCTAGGCATGTGCCCTGACCAGAAATCAAACCCGGAACCTTTCACTGTACTGGGATGGCGCTCCGAACAACTGAGTTACGAGCCAGGGCCAAATCGTTTTTCATTAGTAAAGAGCCTCTTTGGTCTGTTGAGCCATAACGGTCATCCATTCCTTCTGCATCTGGTGACTCGCAGTGACTGCGAGGCACTGCGTTTAGCTCGAGTAGGAGCTGAACTCACAGCTCTGGAAGCCGGGCCATCGCTGTCTCCCTGGCAGGACCCCGGGTCTGTCGTTTTCCAGGGAAAGGACCTGCCATCGCTTGCTACCACAGGAAGGGAGTTGTTCCTTGCTCGCATTCTCTTTCCCATACCCTGTGGCCAAGCTCCTGGCTACCTGGTGGGGAAGGGGAGAGGCACAGAGCGTAAGGGGTCCATGCCAGAGCCCGGATGCACTGCCTTTAGAAGCGCAGGGCGAGGGCGGCTCGGCCGGGCTCTGCCTCTGCCTGCTGCGGAGACTGGCCTCACGCATCAGTCCCTCCAGGCAGCCACTCCAGTGGGTGCAAGTGTTTTCCAAACCTGGGTCTCGTCGTCATTAGCGGCCTGACCGAGATCCCTCGGTGCCTGGCCTTTAGCTGAGTAGTTTGGGCTTTGTTCGAGCTTTGCCTCAACTTTGGGTTTCCGTTTTGCAGAAACCAGTGTGAAGGAGAAGGCTGTGAAGTACATGGACGTGCTCGCGGACAAACTGCGCAGGTAAGGAGAGCGGTGCCTTCATTCCGGACGCCACCACGCACCTGGATTCCGTATTCTAACGGTGTTGAGTGAGAGCGAAGAAAAAGGCTAGCCAACTTCAGTAATGGGTTAACAAGGAACAACATGAAAAAGGAGCCCTTTGGATCCCGTAACGGAGGAGGCGGCATCACACAAACACCCCCCAGCCCTGCTCTTATAAAAAGTGAATAGAGTGAAATGTTTAAAAGTGTCTGGGGCAGATCACAGATAGTTTTCATGTTTTCTAAGAAAAAAGAATCTTCTTTGGTTTCTTGGATTCAAGCTGCACGCCGTGGTCTGCTTTTCTTTTTCTTGTCTGAAGGGGGTATGTCTTACGCTTCTGACCCAGCTTCCACATATTTGGGAGCAATATGAGAATGCACATCTTAGGTTCTGTTTTGAATCCTAATTCAAAACCAGCGTGGCAATTCCTGGTTGCTTTTGTAAAAAAAATTTAACCCAATTAGGTATTCAAATTTGAGACACGTCAGGGACCCTCCAGTCTGTCAAGAAGTGTCTGGTTTCTGTGGACGTGTCCTCTCGAGAGTAAAGCCCGGCTACCAGGACCTGCTTCTAATTAAGGAAACAAGTCTGAGCGTGTAAAATGTGCTGCTGCCTCCCCAAGTGTTGTCGAGCTTCGTGCAGACTGTTTTGCTACTACTTTGGACATTGTTAAGTAACTCTTTACGTAGGCTGTGCCTTAGACCTTTGTCTGCTGAGACGATGCCGTCCGCTGAAATGTCGCTTCTCCCTTTCGAGACATCAGGGGCGCTGCCCTGCTGAGCTCTACTCTGCTCTGCAGGGGAGGCAAGGTGCTGCAGGGTTTATTCTAATGCTTGGAAAGCAAGTCCTCTGACCGCTGGCTGGTACCTCCCTGCCTCAGCACCCCAGACGTGGGGGGGGGGGCTATGAGATAAGCGGTCAGTAGAGACCGTGGGGTAAGAGGTCTCCACTAAGGAAGTGCCTCTCCTCCTTAGAAAGTAGGGTGCTCACCTGGGCCAGGTGCACTGCTCTGAGTCTGCGTCCGCCTTTCTCATTCCGAGGCACATTTCTGCATGTCCCTCTTGATCTTAACTCTGACCACCATTTTTGAGCCATAAGCACCGTACATTCCCTACATTCCACGGGGTTGCTGGGCAGCAGTTTGAGGCTCTAAGAGCTTGGGCATTATCACCTACCTGACTTCAGGTACACACTCACCTTTTGTTTCCTCTGCTGTAAGCATGAAGGACAGGCACGGCTTCGGGTCGGTGTTGGAGTTTTGTTAAACCCTGAACTTGGAGCACTTTTGTAGCCGGCAGTCAGCCCGCCTCGATTCCCTTGGCCTCGCGCTCCTTCTGATCCTCGCTGGCCTTACCATCTGAACTGAAGGAACGGTCAGGCCCAGGGCTGCGCCTCTTCCCTCCCAGCCAGCTCCTCCCTCTGGGTGTCCAGCCTGTGGGTCCACCATCCTCACGCCATGGGGCTCACGCTCTCTCCCTCCCCTCACCTCCCGCTTAGAGTCAGTTACCGAGTCCTGCCAGTCTGCCTTCGTGTCCTCCTGCCTGCACCCCCACACTAGGTGGGTCTGTCTTCTCTCATGAGGGATGGGAATCGCTGCTTTTCATGTTTCCCTGTCTGCAGTGTTGCCCTTGCTCCAGCTGGTCTGCAGTGCACATCTCAGAATGCACACCAGCCGTGGCACATCCCCACCGGCCTGAGGAGGAGGCCTGGATGCCTTCCTGTGGCTCCTGGCTTTCTTCCATGTGACCTCTGCGTGCCCTTCAGTGTCATCCATCTCCACCCGGCTCCAGTGGTCCCAACTCTCTTGTGTTTCTCAATGCTGCTGTGTGTTTTCTGCATTTCCTTCTAATTCAGAAGGAGCTGGGCAGGAGATAAAATCCAGGGGGATGTTAGGTTGAACCATGGGAAATTACTGACATTAGACCTTTTTGGATGTAGAAAAATGGCAGTTTCACGTGGTTCAACCCATGATGTGGGAATTAGAAGCAACCTGCAGGAAGGTCTGCTTCCTTGTGGCACTGGCCTGGCCCAGGTGCGCTCGCTCTCGCCGTCAACCCCCATTTACCTGGGCCCTGCTGGGTCCTCCCAGCTCCACCCGCAGTTGCCTTGCATCTGTCTAAGCCCTTTTCATCCTCCACGTTTGGGGTGCCTCCTCTTTGAAGCCCCCCATGACTCCCAGAGACTATGTAATGAGCTTGCCCTGAGTTGTTCTCCTCGCTGTCCACGGGCTTCAGGTCAGGCATGGAAGGTGGTGTCTGTGCTGTCCAGATGCATCCTCAGTGATTTCACAGCGCTGCGCAGTGATATGGGGTGCCCGGCAAGTGTGGGCTGAACGAATGTCTAAATAAACGAACGAGCGAATGCTATGACCTCAGAGACGCCCAGTCTCCTCTTCCACCACCGTCCGCCTCTCCCGCTGCCTCTCCCGCTGCCTCTCCAGCCGTGCGGATGTGCGGCTGGCAGACATTTGTTCCTGAGGGTCCTTCAGCAGAGTCTCAGTGACTGGGTGGTAGCTGGCCCACCCTACAGCCGTCTCCCTGAGGGTTCTCTCCATTGCTCAGCCAGGCTGCGGGAGGCCTGGCTCCGACTGCTTTGAGCCAGTGCGGTAGACACACTGGAATGAATGGCGAGGAGAAAAGCAGCCCCACTCCAGCCTCTCTGGCAGCAGGCGGAGAAGCAGGCACAGGGTGCGTGCGCTTTGGGGCGCGTGCAGGCAGTTCTCTGGGTGCCTCAGCGCAGGAGGCCAGGCCAGATGCGAGCAGGGGTGGGAATGGCCAGGGGCTCCCTCCTGAGACGGCCCTGTCCTCCCCCAGGCTGGAGGAGTGCCAGCTGCGTGATCCCGTCCCAGGCCCAGTTCTTTCCAAGGGAATCAACTTCTTTGAAACACAGAAGCTGCTTTTAGCACCTGGTGCAGTTCGCAGCATAGTGACAGCTCAATTAATATTGCAAGACACTGACTAAAGTGAGGTGATAGACACGGATGAAAAGCTTGGCTGTTTGCTCCCACTGTCAGGGGTTTAGGAGGAAGGGAGTGAGAGCTGAGTGGGTTGCTCGTGTTCCCTCGGAAGGTTGTAGAAGACATGCTTTGCCGTCAGTGCTCCAGGGAGACTTGGGTCTGGCCAGTCGTGATTTTGGAGACAAATGGAACTGACAGGAGTAACTTTGTTCCTATCTCAAAGCACACCGAGACCTGGAGACCCAGTACTGACACACACAGAGGAGGGCTCCGCATCCCACCCTCTCTCAGCAAAGGCAGAGGAGTCAGACAGTTGGGCTGGTCCGATGCTGTTGACGCTTCTGAGGGGCGTCCTGCGAAGTACAAAGCAAAAGGGGTCCAGTAGCAAAGGGGGGTCCTTAGTACCTATTTCAACTAGACTTGCCTTTTAATAATCCAAATCATGCATTTAAATCCGATTCCGGAAGTGTTTTTTCAAAACCTATATTTTGAAAACCGTGATTTTGCTTACTATCAAATAATGTTAAAGCTGCCAAATATTTGATGCACTTAAAAGTATCTCAGTTACATTATTTTACATACTCAGGATACCTATTCAGTTGAGCATAATTGTAAATAGATGAACAGTAAAATTCTGAATTGATAAGTTACACCCATAAACTCTTTATTGCATAAAACATACATGAGAATAAATCTAGATATAGATATACATGTATAAACCTAGATATATATAGGTATACATGTATATATACATATATAAACACACACAGTTGCAATGGAAAATAAACACATTTCATTCTATTTGAAAATTCCCTTTAGTAAAGATGCATCGAGTGGATCGGGGAGTAGCCGTGTCTCGTCTAGTGTCTACCTGCCCTTGGGGAGAGACTTGGAAGCTGGCGAGGCTGGCTTGCTAGCTCTCTACGCCAGTGAGAGGCAGGGAAACAGCAGCACCTTGGGCAGCTGCGCCTTGTTCTCAAGAAGATAATGCGCTGGTGAAAAAATCTGAGTTATAAGTTAGATGCAATAAAATACGTTCCTGCTCGCCCTCCATAAAGGGGAGAGACGCTTTGTGGACTTGTATCCCCCACCTGTTTCGGGGGCAGCCCTCCTCCCCCGTATCTGTAGCTCATCAAATAATCTAACAGCCTCCTGGCCTCGCCCCACTTCCCTCCACTCGTCTCTGCAACCAGGGGGCCTCCTAGGCCCCCTTCCCGCCCAGCATAAATGCCTCATGTACGCTCGTTGCTCCAGATTATGCAAGGTAGTTTCGAAGTTCCTGGGCACCTGGAACAACCCATGTTCAACCCCCATTGAACCTGTTTCAAAAGCTGTTGAGGGAAATGAATGTAAGAAGTGGAAGCCAGTAGACAAGCAACTGGCTGCAGTGGGAACCCTGTCCCCCTTGGCTCGAAGGAAAGGAAAGCGGACGCACGTGGACGCCGCCACTTGTTTTTCCCGTTTTTACGTTATTGTTTTGTGGCTGACAAAGGCCTTCCTCCTCTCCCTCCTGATGGGTGATCAAGCACGTCACTGCCTACCCCAGCCCTCGCTTCTGCACGGAGAGCTCAGAGCCTTCCTCGCCGCTTCCTCGTGGCCTTGACCCCTTTCCGTGTTGTGTCTGCTCCTCAGGCAGACAGAGGTTCTCAGCTTCTCTCTTTCTTTCTCTTCCCGGATTTGGAGCCACCTTCCTGCGCCCCAGCTGGGGGCTCTTTGTTCTTTGTCTGTCAGCTAGCTCTGTCTGTCTGTCTCTGTCTCTCCATCTTTCCTCTCTCAGTAGCGGAAGGAGACCTTTAGGATACAGAGACTGGGAAGTACATCATTGGTTTTAATCCTTACCTGGTACCCAGACTCCATCCTTCACAGTCCATTTAAGACCACGGGGCCCACGGGGATCTCCTGGTGGCCCCTGCTGCCTCCCGTCTGGCCTTCTGTTTCCCTCTCCCGCCCGTCGATCACGCCGCCTTGGGACATGAGTTTTCTTTTCATCCGTCTGTGTTCTTGCCTTCTCACCTCGTTTGTCTGCCCAGGGCTCGGTCCTCACACACAGGAAGGACTTGGCGGCTTCATTCATTGGTGGATCAATAGAGCTATTTTTAGCAAGCCCGAATTTCCATTCTAAAACTAAATAAATCGATCCTACACACCATATGCATGAAAGCTTTCATGAAAATTTCCGTGATTAGATTTGCCCACTTTTGAATATCGAAGCAATTTGTAATTTTCCAGGAGAAACAATGATCTTAACTACCTTATTATTTTGAAATTCGAACAGATAAGAAAATGTAAAGCATTTAATTGTACAGTGTTCTACATAATCATTAATTTAATATATAATCATTATTTCCACTTAACTTTAACTTTATTTCATCTCAAAACTGAAAACCTTAAGCATACTTGAGATTATAATGCTTAACTACAGAAACACACATACGTACAGAAAAAATAATGCATAAAAGGTAACAACATGGCACGAATTATAAAAAAGTAGGAAAAAGAAGGAAAAACAGGGTAGGGAAAATATTGGTAACATTTACATGGGCCCTTAACTCACACCACAGTGATATACTATCCTAGACCCTGAATGAAGGAGGACTGATATATATAACATTTTAAAAGGTACATGTAAATGATTTCATCTGTAATAAATATTGTAGGCCTGCATTTGCCTCACAATTCACTGTGATTCTTTCATTCTGGAAGAACTCCAGGAACTAGATTTGCTCAGAGAGAACTTTTCCCCCTGAAACGTTCGGTAATGATGGACTTTGTGTCCAGAGTACTCAGCCCACTTGAAAAGGCCTGCATTCGTTTCTTCAGGAAGAGAAAGCAGAGGTCGTGTTCCAGAACCCCAATTCCCCCATCGGGCAAGTAAGTCTTCAGGGCCAGAACAGAAGCTGCCACCCCAATCTCACCTGGCCGCTGTCTGGTTCACAAAGGGACGGGGTCCACCCTCACCCCCTGACATGTCTGAGCAGCGGCCCAGAGGCAGGAGCTAGGGTGAAAGGGGCACCCTCCCCCGGGCGTCACTGTTAAATAACAGCAACCCTCGAACACACACGGGATCTCTCCTTGACAACTGTGGAGAACCTGAGACGTTCACATTTATTTACTTATTTTTTTAATGCGTGCAGTAGATGTCCTTTTTAAAAAAGATTTTATTCATTCATTCATTCATTCATTTATTCATAGGGGAAGGGAGGGGGAAACAGAGGGAGAGACTTCGATCTCTTGTCTCTCACATGCCCCAGCTGGGGACCTGGCCTGCAACCCAGGCATGTGCCCTGGCTGGGAATCAAACTGGCGACCTTTCAGTTTGCAGGACAATGCCCCACCCACTGAGCCACAGCAGTCAGGGCTGAGACATTTACATTTAAAGTGCTCTGGAATCAGATTGTCTATATTTGAGTTTGGCCACTTCCGAGCTGTGGGCTGTCACCAGGTTAAGAAATCACTTCAAGATTCCCTTTCCTTTCATTAAAATGGGCCAATAATAGATTAAGAAAAAATGTTTCTTATAGATAATAAGGGCTCAATAAATGCTGGCTATTATTACCTTAGCAGCTATGGCACCATGAACATTATGAAACAAACAAAAAAATCTACATTGAAAATCCCAATTATTTGATAAATCCAGAGAGAATCCCTTACGTTCCCAGTGATTCTGGGGGCGAGGGGAGATGTTTGCTTGCAGCTAACAGGCTCCGTGAAGGGTCTGCACACTGTGTTGACCACCTAAGCACTTGGCAGTGCCCCACTGGCCGCCCTGTGGCCAGCTGTTCGCACCTCCCCCAGAGGGTGGACAGGGAGAGAAATGAGGTAATTGACTTCTTGTTAATGTCTGTGACAAAGGTTGAGTGCCTCCCAGGGTTTCTGTGACCAAATGGCTAGGCTCCTGGAGCTGAATTCCGGCTTCAGAACCCATCTGGCTGGTTTTGGAGTGTTTGGGAAAGACCCCAGCGCATGGGGGCGAGTGCTCAGGGGCTGAGAAGAATTTATCATCTCGGCTGTAATTCACGGAGCTCTGAGGCCCCACATCTGGGTGCTTTGTGGAGCCCAGGATAAAATATCATGTCAATCGCAGACAGAACATTTTGCGGGAAAGTAACTCCAACAAAATTGCTTTTCTCCCTCTGATATTGTCCTTTGAGAAAGTGAAAATGTTGCCCTAGAGAGAAGGGTGTGTAGAGGGAAAGAAGACAGAAAGCCCGAGGCCTGTGTGGCGAGGGGCTCCAAAGAGGAGAGCGGCCCCCTCCCCCCAGAGCCGGGGCAGTGGGAAGGATCTGACGGCAGAGCACTGTGGTCCAGGCAGAAGCCAGGTTGTTGATTGTGGGGTCAGAGCTAAGAGGTCGACACGTTGGCGGACACTTACGCTCCCCAGTTGATTAACACGATGTCTGATTTCCTTTGTTCTCCTTCTTATTAATAACTAGTTAACTACCTACGGTAGCAGAAGTGTGCGTGCGGCCAGGAGGTCTCAGTCACCTGTCATCCTTTTCTTTGTCACTGATACTACAACACGTTGTTGGACGTGGTGCTATTGTTAAAAAGCAGCCTGTGAGAGATAAGAAGGGACGACCAGGACATTGGCTGACAGAGGAGAACGTAGGAGACTGACAGTTATGTAAAACAAGGCTGTGGTAGCAGACTCCGGGGTTTGTACGTGTCAGCCCCAAGTTTGTCTGCTCGAAGCTGTGATAAGACCCTCTGCCCGTTGAGATCAGTTAAGAAACCAGCGGACACAGAGGGGGCCTGCGTCCCGGCAAGATGCCGAGGGATTGCTCTCTGTTCTGTTTCGTCTGGGAGGCACACAGACATGGAGTGGCGGTCGCCGTGTGAGATGGAACCAAGGGGGGCAGGCACGTGGGGGTCTTGTCCGCCATGCTCCGTGAGCCTGGGCGCCCATTGTCTCCTAGGTGTGCCCGTGAGCCTCAGAGCACGCGCATTTCAAGGTGCCTGTCACCTTTGGAAAAGAAAATGATAATTGATCAATAGGGAATGTCCCAACTAAGATGACTTTTACAAACTCAAAAGAAACCATTATTGCTTGAGTGTTTTTGATGTAGTCAGGGAGGGAGTTGAGATATCTTTTTCCTTTAATCCTCACCCAAGGACATGTTCATTGGTTTCAGAGAGAGGGGAAGGGAGAGAGAGAGGGAGAGGAACACCTTTGTGAGAGAAAAACATTGATCGGTTGCCTCTCGCATGTGCCCCTACTGGGGACCAAACCCGCACCCCAGGCGTGTGCCCCTGACTGGGAATTGAATTCCTGACCTTTTGATGTACAGGATGATGCTCCGACCAACCGAGCCACACCAGCTAGGGCGGGAGTTGAGAAATCTTAAAGAGAAGTTAATTGCTGTATCAATGGAAACCCCGGTAGGCAGATAGATATCCGATTTCTCATTAATTAAAAGAAGACAGTTCAAGAAAGCACTGTCAGGGTTTAATTTGCGAACGTGGTGGAACCTGTTAGCTTCAGATGCAGGACTGATACAAGGACATCTCCTTGTGGAATTTCTTAGACGCTCACTTTGCGTGTGTGGTCACCTGTAGGACTCTGCTCGGTGTCCCTTTGTCCGGGACAGTGAGGTGACAGCCCTGTGGCAGGCCCGAGTGTAGGTGAGACAGTGTATTACGCACAGCGTTTTCTCTGGTTCAGTTTGCTCCTTTCGCCTCCCCCACCCCCTCCGCACCCCCAGCCACCCTGACTCACACAACACAGCTGCGGGGACTTAGCGACAAAGCTAGGGGAGTGTCAGACGCTTACTGTGCGCGGCTGTCTCTGTGGATGGAGCCCACCCCAGGGCGGCCCCTAAATCCCTTATCACAGGGCCTCAGGCAGAACACACGTTTTTCCTTCCGTGGCGGCTGATGCAAAGATGACATTTCTTGAGCCCGGAGAATTTTATGGGATTGAATTGTATGCTAAGCCTCAAAAGATAATTCTGTAGCTCCCATTCATCACAGAAACAGGGCCTTTCAGTTGTGTTTCTTTAAAAAAAAGTTCCCAAAAGAAATCATAAAAGTAGTGGACTAAGGAGAAGAGAGTCACCAAGATGGGGACTTGAGACAAGTCCACAAAGCAGTTTGAGTGAGCGATTCCTCTATTATTCCGTAAACAAACGGGTGCAGGAGCGAACCAGGGCCTGCGAGAAGCCATGCTTTGCGATAGCTGTGTTGTTGCACACCCCACTTCGGAGCTGAGCTCAGCCTGTCCCCTAGTTGACATTCTGTCTCAACCATTTTCTTGATTTATTGCTGTTCAGTGGAAGTTACTTTTGTTTTGATGACAGCGTTTGTCGACTCCTGTAGTTACCATGTGGAAATTGTTCCCGAGTGCCGCTTGGGTGCCAGGAGGCGCGTTTGTGTGGCTCGTTGGAGCGTGAGGGGAGAGGGGTTTTCTCTGTGAGTGGCCCCGCCCTCCTGCCCGCCTGGGCTCCGGGCTTCACCTGGAGGACGTCTCCGCTGTTCCGTACACCTGCGCCTGAGTTGGAATCCCGGCCACTGAAGGGGTTTGGTCAAGTGTGTCTGCACGACTTCAGAACGAATCTGGCCCCGCCTTTGTTTTCCGGGCCACCAGTGTGCAGACCCCAGCTGGCAGCCGAGGCAGTGGGAGCCTGGCCTCTGTCTCAGGGATGCTTCCCTCAGACTCGCAGGGACAATATCCAGAGATTCGAGCCCTGGGAGACGAACTCGCGGAAGCAGATGGACTCGCCATGCAGCTACACGGCCTGTGCGCTGCTCTCCAAGGGTGGCTCTTAGGAGCAGCCACCGTGCTACGTGGTGGGAGGGTGTGGGAGGCGGGTTACGAAGATGGCGAATGGGTGTGTCAGTCTGTGCCTTGAGTCCCTGCTGAGGCGTCAGCTCTGCCTGAGCCTGAGTGTGGGAAGGGAACGAGACCGCCTGCACAGGTTAGGTGAGGACAGATCAGCTGCTGCAGACTGGTGGCCTCGTGCCGTTCCAGGGCCTGGGCCTGCGTCCCGTGTGAGCCGTGGCGTGGGGCTCAGCCTCCTCCTCCTGGGCCCTCTCGGCACCCTCAGCAGGCTGCCCACACCCTCTCCTGTGGCGGGTCTTGACCACTGTCGGGTCGAGGACTGGGAGGCTCACCAGGTCCAGGTTTGCTCTTTCAGGAAGAAGAACCAGACGTTTGGGAGACGGCCGTGACTGGACTCGGAGTCTGCGGGCAGCTGTTCCCGGCACAGCGGTTGCTGGTCTGGGAGTCATTTTGGTCGGGGATGGCTCCCCAATGTCCCCCAAACCCACTGCATCACGTGGCTCACGGACGCTGATCTCGTTTCCACGTGGGGACAGGGGCCTTGGAGGCTGTGCGTCACAAACGTCCCCAATAACCCCCAGAGCCTCAGTGCATTCCTCTCGCCTCTTCATGCCCTGGGTTCAGACCTGGGATGACTGCGTGTTCACACGCACTTCCCGCCCCGCAGCTGCGCACCCCCCCACCTGTGATGCCTAGAACAGTATAGGCCGAGTTTTCTTTCCCACGAGACTGTCGGATTCGGGGTGAAGCCAGGCAGCCATTTTAAACATAACAGCTGTCTGAATAACAGTAGCAGCGAGACAATACTTAGTGCTTCCAGGGCTCAACAGGCCAAGGCTAGCAAAGCCAGCTGCCTGCCCTTGGCAGGCAAGTCACGGCCACCCCCGCTGACGCTACCTTCCTCAGAGCTGTGGCTGCGGCTGCGGCTGCTGCGGTTCTGAGCCAGCAGCGGCTGTGTTTCCTCGTGCGCGCAGGTGTTTAGTCTGCAGCGTGGTGCCTTCTGCAGCCGTGCCCTCCCGAGCTGCCATCTTCCGAGCGCAGAGCCAGCAGGGGCAGGGGTAGTGACAGCAGGAGGGACTCGTGGTCTGGGGCGTACAGGGCAGGATCCCTGGGTGGCCCGAGCCAGCCTCTGCGTGTCCTCAGAGTTGGAGTCAATAGCCATGACACAGTGACACTCAAACCCTGACAGCCACGTCGCATTAACTCGACAGCCTTTAAAATCACCATTATCGGTCACTTTTTTTTAATAAAGATTTTATTTATTTATCTTCAGAGGGGAAGGGAAGGAGAGAGGGAGAGAAATATCAATGTATGGTTGCTTCCTGTGCATTCCCTGCTGGGAACTGGCCTGCAGCCCAGGCATGTGCCCTGACTGGGAATCGAACCATGATCTCTTGGTTCATAGGCCCGCGCTTAATCCACTAAGCTACACCAGCCAGGGCTATGGGTCACTTTTTATTGGACCATTTTAGTGGTATTTTTCTTAAGTCGTGAAAATCAATGTCACCCCTGCATTCAGGTCCTCAGAAAGTGTGACAAAGGAGCCTAATGCAAACCCGCTAACGACGTCGCTGCGCCCGTCTCCTCACAGCCGCACGAGTTCTAAGGGAGAGCCCTGTACGGCAGTCCGGCGGGCGCTCGTGTCCTCTGAAACCCCGTGACCTGGGCCCGAGGAGGCCCTGGAGATAATCAGAAAGGTGGCGGCATCGGTTTACACTCGTAGTCACACTGCATTTTGTCAACCAGCGATTTCTCCGCTGGAGCCTTTCGGTCTAGTTTAGCATTGTGATAACACCAACAGTAACAGCAATGCACATAGGAGTCTTCTTCCATACGTTCAAAAGCCAATGGAGTAACTTAAAAGATAATTTAGCCTTTACTCATCAGTGTGCTTGTCCAGGGTCTACGCGACCCTCCTTGGCCCCGTGCATGCCCTTCCCAGTGCTGTGACCCCTGCGAGAGGGGACAAGGCCAGGCTGCAGGGGACACTACCTTTCCTTCTTTCCAGTTTGTGGAGCAATTGTTTTTTCAAACCCTCACCCTAGGACATTTTTTCATTGCCTTTAGAGAGGAAGGAAGGGGTGGGGGGAGAGAGAGAAACATTGATGCAAAAGAGAAGCATCAATTGGCCTTGCCCCATGCATGCCTGGACCAGGGACCGACCACACAGCCTAGGCTTATGCACTGACTAGGAATCGAACCTGGGACCTTTCAGTTATGGGATGATGCTCCAACCAACAGAGCCACACCAGCCAGGGCACAGATGTCCTCTTTTGGTGCAAAGTGTTTAATGGGCCTGGGAGTCCCATGTCTAACTACACGTGTGACTCCAGGGCCCTAAATGAATGTGAGGCTTTGAAATGTAAGGCAAACAGGTGTTTTAAAAAATGCTGATTATTTTATAGCCTCTGGTCATCAGCCTGGACTCCAGCTTTAAGCCCCTCGAGGGGGCCTGTCACCACCAGCGGGCAGAAAGCAGAGTGCTTCTGAAAAGGATCTGGGCCCAGACCAGCCACCACAAGTCTGTCCACAGGGGAGCTGGCTGAGCTTTGTTGCAGCTACTACAGAGGAAGCGGCAGTGTTGGGGCAGGAGTAGCAAGGTCTCCCTTCAGTGATGCTGGGTATGAGACCTCGGGTTCCTAGTTTTGTGTGAAAGGTAAACCAGGACTGGGAGACAGTCATTTTGGGGGAAAGGACAACAGAATAGTAGGAGCCAGAGGGGCCGGCACCGTTTCCCCGGAGAGGGGTGTCCCCACAGCCGCCCTTCCCGGGGTACCTTTGCTCTGAGTGGCCCCTTATTTCAGGAGACCATCAAAACAAAACAAACAAAAGCGACAACTTTTACAAACAGAAGAGTAGTGATCTAAAAAGATTCAAAATGCTTATGTCACAAATACATTTTAGAGAATCGCAATACTGATGATAAAGGCTGATCTGAGGCATTTTTGAAATGTTTGTTGGAAAGCTGGAAATGACAGTATCAGTAGAGGACCTTTATTAAGAGTTTCTGATGGTCAGAAAATGCACTGAATACGGCTTATTTCACTGAAGCCCCCTGACATCCCCATAAGATGCAGGCTGTGAGATTAACCGGAGTATCAGAGGCACCCAAGCCTCCGTGAGGTCCAGCTTCTTGCTGCAGGCCCCATAGAACGACCCCGGGGGTGTTCCGTCTCAACCTCCCTAACAGCTTGATCTGAGAGACTGATGTTGGCACATTCTGGATTGGGTTTGGGACAAGTGTATGACATTTGAAACCTATCTTTAAAAAAATATTTATTTATTTTTAGAGAGAGGGGGAGGGAGTGAGAAAGAGAGGGAGAGAAACATCAATGTGTGGCTGCCTCTCACTCGCCCCCTACTGGGGACCTGGCCCACAACCCAGGCATGTGTCTTGACTGGGAATTGAACCAGCGACCTTTCGGTTTGCAGGCCGGCACTCAATCCACTGAGCCAAACCAGCCAGGGCTGAAAACTATATCTTAAAGATGGACTTTTGATTTAAATTCCCCTAGTAAGAAAAAGAAAATCCTAATTACTATGGAAAGTTTCAAACACATCCAAGACCGGAGAAGTTATAATAAACCCCAAGTTCACATCACACAAATTCAATAGTTTTCAACACATGACCAAAATGGTTTCAACTAGACTCCTGTCCACTTCCCCACGGTATTAGCTTCCTATTGCTGCTGGAACAATCGGCCACAAACTTAGTAGTTGGAAAAACACAAATTTATTCTCTTCTAGTCTGGAGCTCAGAAGTCGGTAATCCATGTCACTGGGCTAACCTCCAGGTGTTGGCGGGGCTGGATCCTTCTGGAGGCTCGGAGGGGAGTGTCTGCTTCTACCTGCTCTGCTGTCCAATGGCCACCTCCGTCCCGCAGCTCCTGGCTTCCTCCTGCTCCCGCAGAGCATGGGACTCCTGTTTCTGCTCCATTATCACACTGCTTCTCTGCTTCTCAGCATCTGCCGCCCCCTTACCAGGACCCGTGTGATCCCATCACTGGGCCCAGCAGATAGATAGTCTAGGGTAACCTCTCCAACCCAAAGCCCTTAACTTAATCACGTCTGCCCAGTGCCCTTGCTGTAAAGGGTGACATTCCCAGGTCCCTGCAGGAGTTGGGAACTAGGGGAATCGAATGTGCTTCGGGAGTGGGTGCTGGGGAAGTGGTGGATGCCGTGAGGACAGGGTCTGGAGAAGCTGTCGACTTTTTAGCAACCTGCTCCAAGCGCCCTGGAACCAGGAAGAAACCCCCCTCCCCCTGCAATGTCTCTCCAGCTCCCTCTACTGATGAAACACAATACTGTGCCAGCTGGCAAAGGAAAACTATTTAAGGGGCCCAGCTGCACTTTTGCAGAGCAGGCAGTGAGGGGTAAACTTGCACTGTTTGGAGCTGGCATACAGAGACGGCCAGGGCCCTGATCTCAGAGGGCCCTGTAGTGGTGGGGATAGGAGAAGTGTTGGCAGAGGAGTTGTTCTTAGTGCTTACGTATTTTGACTCATTTTATTTTCACAATCCAATGAGGCCATTATCCCCTGTCATTATCCCCACTTTACAGATGAGGCCACTGAGACAGGGAAGGTGAGTCATTTGCCCACAGTGAGGGTGAGCCAGTGTCAAACAAGGGCAGCCCGACTCCAGCTCTACCTGCCAGGCTGTCATGTCATTACTGCCCTTTGAACAGGCAGGTGAATACATCCGGAGACATAAGTGCTTCGATGGGCGCTGTGGTCAGCCTTGCTGTGATTAAACCGGTGCCTTTATTTTATCTATTTTATAAATTCAGAAACCTTAGTTCCTTTTCAAATAAGGAACATATGTACCAGGAAATATAACTTAGACTAGAACACATGGATGATAACCTGAAAATGAAAGCCACACTGAGAGGCAACAAGCATTTATTTGAGATTGAAAGAGCAGCTACTTGGGAAGTGCCGACTCAGACAGAAGCCCAAAGTCTTCCAGTCTGGAGACAAAGGCAAAGGGGGTTTATGGGAAAGGGAAGGGGAACAATGACGCCCACAGAGGGGCGGCATTTCCATTGGTGCAGAGAAGCTGATAGAAGGACGATAATTCTAAACAATGTCTTTAATTCTCCGTCCATTCTGGATCATGCCAGTAGTTGTGACATCTGCCTCCTTGCCACCCTTGCAGACAGTCATTTGTGGGACAGGATTGCTGTAGGTCATTTTACCGTTTTTTTAAATCCTCACCCGAGGATACGTTTATTGATTTTTTTAGAGAGAGAGGGAGGGAGAGCTGTCACGCAGAGCTTTGAGGCACAAGACGTGCAGGGCAGCTCCTCGGGGATGGTGGCTCCAGCTCCATTTTAAGGCCACCTGGAGATATGTAAATACATACTATATATATTTATATGGAGGAGGTGAAAAACTGGGTTATTGAAGTGGTCAAAATGCTAGAAAATGATGAGTATAGTTTGATGGACTTTTGGCTCATTTAGCTTAACAAAAGCAGAGAAGGGGGGAAGTTCAGAATTGCTGGTGTGAGGAGAGGTTGCTCAGAAGATCTTGGGAGCATGCGTCTCATCACCTGAGTGGCAGGAGAGTGGAAAGAACTGGGGCCCCGTGGATGGCTTGTCGGCGGTTCTGTGTGGAGCACATGCTGGGTGCGCTCCACACAGAATGGTTGCACAGGATGGGGGCAGCTCCTGGATTCCCCTGGAGGAGCTGCCGTCTCACAGCTGACACGTGGCTTCTTCTACAGGCATCTAAGGCACGGTGGGAAGTGGCAGCCCATTCTCCTGAGGAGGAGGGCCAGAAAAGGCAGCCTCTGAGCTGGATGACGGGGCAGCAGGAGAAAAGAGGACTTTGTGGGTTTGGGGCGAGCCCGAGCAAAGGCCAGTGACTGGGAGAACCTGGGAATTAGAGGAAAAGGAAGACGCGGGGCTGGGAATGTGGGCCCCGGGGTCCAATGACCTACTCCCGGCCTTCGCTACACTTTCCAGTTTGGCCACTCTGGGCAAATGATCACATCTCTCTAAATTTCAGTTTTTCTGCCTATAAACAATGTAGTAGCCTCGTCACAGGGCTAGGATGCAGAAGAAATGACATGTGGCACGTGCTCGGTGAATGCTCGCTGCCATTATTTGAAAAGGCTGAAGAGTAGAGTTGTGGGAAGAATAATGAAGATTATAAAGTGTGTCATGCCATATACATGCTTGTGTGTGCACACACACGTGCGTGCACAGAATTTCGAAATAGTTTTCAGTTGCGCCCTTTGGTTTTGTGACGGGCAGCCGGGGGAGAAGCTCAGTGTTGCACTTAATAACGAACGCCTGTTTCGTTTGTTAGCATTCACAGCAACTGCTATTTCTGTCACCTCAAGAGCATGTGTTTACACAAAAGTGAGCAACACCTACCAAAAAAAGAAAAGATCAGGTAAGGATGGCCAGCTAGGTTTTGTGGTGCATATTTGAGACAGCCAAGTGAGTGCCTAAGTGTTTTGTTTGGTTTCAGTATACAATTGGAAATTGTGTTGCCCAGGTGAGGAAGGAGACTAAATATTTCTCCTAAAATGCGTGGAAATCGGTTGCCATCAGCTAGGTAACTGAGCAAACACCAGGATCTCTTGAGCCCGTGTCTTCATCTGTTAAGTGGAGAGGGTCATCGTCATACCTCAGAGTGAAATTGTACAATAGACTGAAGGAATGGTGAAAAGTACCTAGAACCCTGCTGAGCACAGAGAGGGGGATGCACGCCAGTCTCTTCGCCCAGCATCTTCCAATGCGGCCCTCCCCGCGTCCAGCCTTCCCCTCAGAGCGTCTCTGGTTGCTAATGGCCAACTGTGAGTGAAGCTGCTGTGCTTATGTGCACCTTGAGGCAAGCAGTAATTGGAATCCAGTGGCTAGGTAGGCAGTACAGGGGAACTGGTTTTCAGGGTGCGATACAAAGCCGGAAATCACACACTCGCCTCTCCTCTTGCATGCCTCGCGGTCCTGTTTATTCTTTTATGACAAATATACTTCAAGCCGCTGTGTTTCCACCAGGGGCAGCTGGAATTGATGGTGTTGTTTTATTTAGAATGAGTTATAACATCCCTTTGTTCACAGACATTGTAAATCCAGCGTCTTCCAGGTTAGATGATGCATGTTCACTATCAGTAGGAAAGAAACAGAGAAGTAAATATTTGCTACCAAGTGTCCTTCTGATGTCTTGAAAATTAGTTAATTTCCTGCATCTGACAAGTCAGCTCCCTGCAATAGCCGCCTCCCATTTAGAGGCAAAGGGAAAGCAATCCCCACAGCATGGGGCCTGTCACTGGGGCATCCAGGGGAGATAATGTGACCACAGTGCAGCGGCATTGAATATTGATAAGGATGTGACAGGCCGTGCTTAAAGTTTGTGTCACATTCAAACGTCTGACTGAGAGATGAAAAGAAAACAAAAAATTAATCCCCTCTTGGAGTCTCCTGCAGATGCATTAGTGGTTGGTTGCGGCTCAGCAGTCTGTCTTCCTTTTCCCCATTAATAATCATAATCAAATATCCACTATTGGTTTTCCAGCAACAGTGTAATTGCCTTCCCCGCCTTGCCTCTGGGGCAGCCGGGCTGCTGCTGGCTAGAAGGGGCGGTTGTGTAATTGCTCTTCTCGGGAAAACCGGAGAGGCCCACGGTGCCCTGCGGTATCGGTGTCAGCCGGGCTGCTCTCCCAGGGAGTGAAAGAAGGAAGTCATTTCATCGCGCTATTTTTAGACTTCCATTTGGATCTCAGCCTTTATGCTACTTTGTGTACCGGGGCTAGAGCTGTGCAGGCACCATTCAGCTGCAGGCAGCCCCTCTCAGGGACCAGGTCTCCGCGCCGCTCAGCCTCCTTGCCCCCTCGGTGGCAGAAACCCCAGCCAGGCGCAGAGCGCTGGGACGCGCAGGGTGCCTGCGGGCCGGGCTGCCCGCCATCGCCAGCTCTTCAGTTTGCCTGTGAAGTTGAATCTGATCTTTCGTCCCCATAAATATTCAGCAGCACCACGTAAATTCTCCGTAAACAGAATGAGTTCTCTCTCAGCCACCCATGCTTTTCTAGCTCATTTCCCAGAGACAGTAGATGACAGCCAGAATGGGGAAAAACTCTTTCTTTGCTGGATTTCCTTCTGAACAAACAGGAAGGACCCAGACGCCTGGGACTCCAGGATGTCTTCAAGGCAGTGATGGGGCAGTCCTCCCGGTCGACTGTATTAGTGATGACTTGGCCCCAAACTCCGAGGGGATCTTAGAAGCGTCTGCAAGACCTGCCTGAGCGTGTCTCATGTCGTGTGCACCCTGTCACACATGCTAAATTCAGGTCAGTGTGTGTCACACTGAACCCCGTGGGGCATGGGGCTTGGCAACACAGAGGCCCTGGCTTTGAGGCTGAGCCTTGGGTTGGCTGCTCCAGGTGTGGACGGTGGACCAGCAACATCGAGGTCACCCAGATGTGGTTAGTGTGCAGAGTCCCGGGCCCCAGCCTGGCGACTTGGGAGCCAGAACCTGCACTTGAACAAGGTCCCCATGTGATTCGTGTGCACATTAATCACTTTTCTCTTCCTTTTAAAAATCGCAAGCCTTTTTTAGAACCTCGTGGACTCTGTGGACCCTATTCCCATGAAGATGTACCTTTATAAGAATTTGTGTTAAATTTCAGTGACTGCGGGTCCCTAGGGCTCGGTGAGACCCTTCCCTCACAGGACTCTGAGGAAGGGTCTGGTGGAGCCCCCCGCGCCGGGAGGCTGGTTGTCCATGGAACCAGTTTTCATTTGAGGTCAGATCTTGTAATTTAGGGAGTGTGAGCCTCAGGGACGGTCACCTGCCAGCCTCTCCAGCCTCGTCATCCCTGCGGTCCCCAGTGACCGGTCCTGCTATCATTTTCCTCACTCAGCCACTCTGCTGTTTCACCCCCTCCTCCCTCCACTTAGGGACAGAGGTACCAGGTGACAGAACAATCTTGCAGCGGGAGCAGCCGGCTAAGGGGTGTCGCTGCCCGGTTCTTCCCACTCCCGTCAGGCTCACGAGAGGAGGCAAGGGGCCCCGCCTGGCTTCTCTCTCTCTGCTGCCGGCCCCTCCATGCACATGGCCTGCTGACGCCCGCTCCCGGGTTCGGCTCCTGTCGCCCTGGCAGGCCGAAGCAAACCCTCTGACAAATCCCTTCCCTCACTGACCAGTCTATCCAGAGCCTTCCCTGACCTTGGAGAGTCCTTGCCTTGGTAGCGAGCAAATAAATGAGGATGATTACAGTGTGCAATATGTGTCAAAACAGAGGCCTGGGCAGCATGCCGTGGTGCTGCCAGGGATGGGTAACCAGCTTCCCCAGGGGGAGGGAGAGCTGAGCTTCTGGACGGACAGGACAGTGCCTGGGACAGGGCTGCGGGCCTGGTGACTTCGACGAGCTGCAGAGTCGGGAAGGTGGAATCGAAACCATGCAATCAGAGGTGAGAACAGGGCTGAAGGAACAGGCACCCTCACATGTGCCCGTGGGACAGGCATGGTGCCCTCCGTCGTCCCCTCAATCCAATGGCCTTTCTGGATGGAGGAGGAGGCAGGCGCCCAGTGAGGTGGAGCGCCTGGCCCTGGGTGGCACAGCAGGATGAGGTCTGGCTGGGCGCCACCGCACCTGGTGGCTCCTACGTCAGGCTCCGGGCGCAGAGATCTCCCTCTGCTCAGAGGGTGGAACTTGCAACCCGGCCCTCCTAGGATGGAGGAGGCCGTTTTTCCCTCCCGCACTGCTTCCAGATCTTTCCTGCTTTTCTCCCTTCACCAGTGAGCAGTATCCCTCCTCACTCACCACGTGTCCATGTAAATTGTAGGACTGCTGAGTCACGGGGAAACGAGAGACCAGCATTTTCTCTGGGTTGTCTGATGGTTCTGTTTGATCTCATTTTATGGGACTCTGATGACACCACTCACAGGTGTCCCCTTCTGTGTGGGAGGGGCCTGCCACTCCTTGCAGAGAGAGCCCTGGCCACAGCGACGGGAGGAACGCTCGGGTGGCCCGAGGGCGTCTCTTCCGCTCCAGCCACAGCTGTGTCTACCCCACCCCCACAGACACCACAGTCCACCCAGGGACAGCCTTTACACCCAGGATCCGGGGGCTGGAGAGTGAGGGACGAGGCTGCCCGAGAGCAGACGTATGCAACTCGTGTGCATGGCTCCCTACTACTGTCGTCACATTCCTCCTCCCTGTGTCTCTCCACCCGCATGAGCCCTTGGACAGAGCAGGTTTCTCCTTGCACTGTCATTCACGAGGAAGGGTGTTCGGGCTCTGTTTGCCCCAGGTGGACGTTGGCCCTGTCTTTCGGTTTGGGTTGGAAATTACCCTTCCTCAGAGCTCAGGTGGAGGCACACCCCATGGCATTGCAGGTCACTGGCTGGGCCCCTCTTTTTTAAAGGTGGAAACAGGCTCTCTCCCCTGCTTCCCGAGCCATGACTGGGTGTGCTTGGAGGTAACGGTACCACGTTGTGGTGTTGACAGGGAATGCCAGACCCCAGGGAAAGCTCATCTAAGATGCTCAAAGGGACAGGACGCCAGCCCCCACCTGACTCCCGCAGTTCTTGCCCGGAGCCAGCAGCTGCACCCGGCACCAAGCACGGGAGGGCTGCATGGTCTGCACTAAGCAGCTCCGACTGTTCCCTCCAGAACACACAACCGTTTGGGGACGTTCCTATATATTTCTCCCAACAGCCAGATGCGCGTGCCTACTCAGCTGCACGGGACCCTTGCCTCCTAACCCTCTGGCCGGCACATTTGTCAGAAGAAGGCCTGTGCTGGGCCGTGAGCACCATGGCCGGTCTGTCTTCCATCCCCGCTCCAGGCTCAGCCAGTGCTCTTTGCAAAGCCGCGTGTTCTGAGAGGTGTCGAGAGCGGTGTGTGTCACCTATGGGTCTGGCCAGCCCCTTTTCTCTCCGAGTCGAGCTACTGGAACATGCCCAGGAGGTAAGCAGAGAGGTGATTTTCGGGGCGCATGCTCTGTTGTCCTACTCCCATCTCTCCTCGAAATCCCTGGCAGCCCTCCGTGTGGGCACGTGTTTCCGTTTTTCCTGCAGCTCCCAGGGCTGAACGTCGCTCTTGCGCTTCCGGAGAGCTCTGAGTAGGAAGCTGTTTCCCTGACTCCCAGCTTGCAGGGATCAAAAGAGGCCCCCCAGACCGTGACAAGGCCCTTGTGCAAGTGGGGGAAGGGTGGTGCCCAGGGAGGGACTGGGCACGTTTTTGCAAAACAGCATAAAGGAAAGCAGTGGACATACTTAGACCTTTAAAAATTTCTTTCTTGTTATACAAGTAACAGATGCATGGGGTTTATTTTTTAAAAAATACAGCAGGAAGGGGTAAAATGTAAAGTAGAAGCCACTTGCACCCCCCCCCACAAGGAACCAGTTACTAGTGCAGCCTCTCTGACATGCTTCATTTGCGTATGGGCATGTGTCACGGGTATACATGCCTGCTCTTTTGTGATTAAAAAAAATTAAATGAGATCGTAATAAAATATTGTTTGTTCTGTGCTTTCCCTATTTTAACCATAATTTAAACCTATTTTTTCGCTTAATTATTCTTGGAGGTCTTTCCATCTTAACAGCTGCCGCTTAGCCTTCTGTCGCGAGTGGTTGCAGGGCACGTGCCAATGAATGTGGCCGATTCCCGTTCTCTCTGTCTGGCTGTTTCCAGGTGTTTCTCACGATGGCAATCACCGACCTCTTTCATATCTCTCTTTTATCTTGTCTGAGTGTATCTGTAGGGGAAGGGCTTGCTTGCAAGTAGAAGAGCTGGCCCAGAGAGCGCGTACTTTTTAACTACCGACAGATGATGCCAAATGACTTTCCCAGCAGAGAGGACTGATGTCCCCCTCCCTCTGAGACAGGGAGCGAGGCTCCTTTTGGGCGTCCATCTTCCAGTTTCCACATCTTCACGTCGGACGCGGTCAGTCACCCTTTCCGATCTTTACCAGCCGGTCCTATTTCTCCTTCTGCCTCGCCTGCTTATTTTCTCCTGGGATATTTGCTTTTATGTTTTTCAATTGATTTCAAAACTCTTTGCAGGTTGAGGAATTTGACTCATAGACTATGCTGCACGTTAGAAGTATTTTTTTCCTCACAGGTCGTTTGTATTTTAATTTTTATTTATAGCATTTGGCCATGTAGAAGTTGAAATTTACGTGTATCCAGATTTACCACTTTTTTCCCTGTTTTTGCTTTGCATCTTGCGTAGGAAGGTTTCCCCACTTCAGAGTGTAGTGAAATGCCCACGTAGTCATTGGCGAGCGAGGAGCCAGAGCAGAGAGGCGGGTCGTGCAGCCCTGAGACTTGAATTCTAATGTGGATGATCTGCTGGGATCACCTCTGAGGAACACTTGCCCCTGTCAACCTTCATTAGGATGCACGTCTTTAAACTTAATCGTTTTCTTTGCTTCACTTTGGAGGACTCCTTTAAACGTAACTTCCCTGAAAGTGTGCTCAGTTAATTCAGTACTTACTGAGCTCCTGTCATGGTTAAACCTTGTAGGACTGTCACCTTCCCGGGAGTAAAACAATGGGTAGGAAGTATTTGCAAGCCTCAGTGAGTCCACACAGAAGGACAAGATGCGTGCGCCCAAGACCCAGACATCAAGGCAGAAGGAAGGTAGTAACTGTTGAGCCCTACAGAGTGCCATGTGGGTTCAGAGGAAGGAGACGTATGGCGTGGGGACCAGGGAAGGGTTCTTCATTTAAGTGACGTTTGAGATGGGCCTCGATGAGCTGGTTGGCAATGGGTGGGGATTTCGGAGAAGCAACGGCGTGGGAAGCAGTCATCTGTAATTAGACGTTGTGTGTTTGTCCTGGGAGACCGAATGGTTCACTTTGCTGGCATCCGGGGACACATAGGAGAGCGATGGGGGAGGGGTCCCGAGCAGGACTGAGGTCACCTTGGGAAGGCCTTGAAGGACTTTGCTTTCCACTTGACAAGCGAGGGGAGCCACGGACATTTTTGGAGCAAGAATAGGTGGGACAGGTTGGAAGAGTGAAATATTTGAAAGCAGCAAGGCCCACCATCCACTGTTGCTTTCCAGGGGTGAAGAAATGAAATGTTCAGTTTGGGGTAGCGGTTATAAAGGGGAAACCTGGACCTAAACAGCATTCTCGATTTGTAATCTGTGGCTGGATATGAGGTTTCAGGGAAAGAGAGATGGTGGAAGTGACTGTGGTTTCTGGCCTCCATTCAGTTCTTGCTCAGAACACGAGCGGAGGGCCCTGGTATGAGTCCCGTTGTGCTTGGTGCTGGGAATGGAGCCGTCCTCACGACGGACAGGGGTTGGCTTCCAACGCGGTGGGAACCCTGAGCAAGCAGGATGAGGCAGGGCGACAGCAAGGCGGTGAAGAGAAAACAGGAATGAAGAAGAGGGCCTGATTAGATGGGGATCCCTGATGACTTTGATTTTATGTCCTAAAACTGAGTGGTCGATAGCTGTTTCAGATAATTATCTATCTAGTTATTTCTCTGTTCTTCTCCTGGTGTTTCCTACTGAGTGATGCAGGGCCGAGGGGGGTGACTTGTTTCTTAGAATTTTAAATAGGCTGCAGAGCTGGGAAGGACTTCCGAAATCGGCTTGCCCACAGTGGAAAAGGGAAGCTGAGAGGTCATATGGTCAGATTCTATCTTTGATTTCTGAGGAGGCCTCAATTTTCTCACCTCTAAAATCGAGGTCTGTCCCGGCAAAGTCATCTTTGTGGTTGTGTGGCTCGGCTCTCCAGAAGGGCTGGCTAGGCAGTTCTTGCCTGGGCTGGCAGTCACAAGGTAGAGGCTGGGTCACATCAGCTCAGCTGAGTTGAATGGGCAAGATGGGTCACTGCCACGGCTGGCAGCTGAGAGTGGCTGTCAGCTGAGATCACAGCTGGTGCCCTTGACCAAGTGATTGCATGTGGTCTGTCCAGCATGATGAGCTCACGGTAGACAGACCTCTCGAGCAGCAGCTGGCTTCCCTCAGAGCAGGTGTCCCGAACACCTGGTGGAAGCTGCGTGACCCCGTCTGACCTGACCTTGGAAGTCATGTGGCATTGCTCCCTCTGCCATCCACCGGTTACAAGAGAGTCACTGAGCCAGCCCGGATTCAGGAGGAGAGGACTTAGACTTCACCTCTTGATTACAGGAATGCTGAAGAATTTGAATTTATGTTTACAACTGCTCTAATGGAGCAATAGTATCTACTTCATAAGAGTGTTTTGGGGATTAACAACCCTTAGAACAGCTCCTGACCCACAGCTGTTAATCATAGTGATGGCGGTGGTGGCGGTGGTGACTGGGAGGAGGAGCGGGAGGAGGGGACCGTCCTACTCTCCTGCAAAGTATCTTCTCTTCTCACTGGCCAGTTGAATCTTGGATGGTTTCTGTCGCTGGTCTCGCCCAATCTGTATTTCTTACGTGATAATCAGAGACTCGTTCACTAATATGGCCCACGTGAACATCTAGGACTGGTCTTCGTTTTATTGTTGCCTCCTACTATTTAAGGTTTGAGGAGTTTTGCACTTTTTCCACTGCTGCTCTTTTACATCTTGTGTACGTCATCTTGTATCTTTCTTTTCACTTCCATTCCCTGAGATAGACATAAGGCTGATTATGTTGCAAATGTAGAAACTCACACTGAGGTAAAGTGCAGCAGGTCCTTGAATAGCACGTTTTGTTCAACATCAGTTTGTTATAACGTTGATGTGGTGCTGTAGGAACTTAACCCTTGTTTACATCTACTCACCTCTGGTCAAATTTGTGTTATTTTATGTCGTTTTGCTTAATGTCTTAGAACCTACGGACGATGTTGAATGAGGACTGAACTGTATTTTCCAGAGGTCACCAAACTTTGTAGTAGAATCAAAGTCATCGATTTAGGTTGCATCAGGCCTGTGTCCAGGCACAATGAATAGGAACACTGACTGGTGTAAACAAGAGTAAGAGGGGCACTTGGGTGCCCAGTGGCTCAGACTTGTCATCAAAACCCCAGATTTGTATTCTTGCTGATTCTCTTTTCAGCCATTTCTGTGCAAAATACATTGGCTCTGCCAGTGGGCTGGCTCCATGAGGGTCACGAGGCAGATGCAGTGGTTTCTTTGGTCATTGCTTTGGAGAGAGAAAGTAACGACTACTCCCGCCCACCACCACCCCAGCACGGACCACCAGGCATGGTCTGAGTTTGGTTCAGCTCTCTGGGGTGGCCAGGCTTGGACTCCAGAGGCTTGTCCAGTGGGATGTCCTAGGTTGATTGACTTCATCGAATCCCAGTCCACCTGCAGAGCTAGGGACGAGTTACCTTTCAGTAGGTCCCAGAGAGAGAAGGGGTCTCTCGAACACTTCCTTCCTCTGAGGAGGGACAAAAGGAAGGTGAGACGTTGGGTGACCCAGCAAACAGCAGTGTCTGCCGCCGCTTCCTGGACTAACACTGTTTCTTCCACCACATTTCCTCTTGTCATGTCATCGGATGGCATTTGGGGACGCAGGCTTAGATGTCCAGAGCTCTCTGTTCAGTGGAGAACTGTGTTCATTTTTATTCCTGGAAAATAGAGGACAAAGAAAGACAGTTCACATATTTCCAATATCCACAGTTGTTTTGAATTGGACATGAAGTGATCGTTGCCCAAGGAATGGAACAATTTCAGAAACATGAGGACTACTAGTAATGAAGCAATTTGCAGTTGAAAGCTGGACACCACTGGGCATTCACATATTGGTTTCATATTTTGCTCCCTTGTGGTTCTATAAGAGAACCTGGTTATCTTCAAAGTTTCTGAAGAGGTACAATGTTAATGCCCTTGAACCGAAAATACTAATAAGTTAGAAAAGAGAGTTTCCTTAGAAGAGCTGACATTAAAGTGTCTGTGTTAGGATTCAGTGTCTCCATCCCTGAAGTGGGAAGAAGCTCACCTCCGAACCTCCTGCTTTCCCTCCCTCTTACCATCAGTCCCAGTAAATAACGTGCACCATCCCCGAGGGCCTAGCCACAGTCAGGCAGAATCGCTTAGACTTCATTTTACTTCCAGCCGGGAGAAGGAACCGGAGTGATGAATCTCAGGTCTCTCTTCAAGAACTTTCCCCCAAACGCTGAAATTGCCTCATTACTGCTTGTGAAAACATCCCCAAAGGTCTCACAGAGCTCGAGGAGCTGTGAGCCATTCATTTAGGGATCGTTACTAGGGGCCTAATGACTGTCCTGCGCAGGCCTAGCGAAGCATCTCAAGACTTTGAAATTAACCACGACTCTCTTTAGTGTGAATGGATTCAATAAGGTTTTCAAAACTCTAAAGCTTAATGACATTATTCCGTGGCCCCCGGTGAAGCATGGTAATCTCATACCTACATGATAGCTCACCATTCTGCACGTGTCTCTAAAGATCACTTCCAAGTGTTGATATGTGCCTTCTAAGACGTGTTTCGGGAGAAGCCCCACTCTCCCTCAGAGACTGCCCATGCTCCTCTTTTATCAAATAGAAAGTGGACAAATGTTTCAGTGTGCAAATCGCTACGATGTAGAGAGTCATGTACAGAAGCAGAAAACTCTTTTTCCTTAGGGAAGGTATGAGCTCTGGGCTGCAGGCTCCTCCCTCCTTCCCCCAGTGCCCTCTAATTACATGACGATCCAGCCCTGCGCGTACCATTACAAGTCAGAGAGATGCCGACGGGTCTGTCAAGTTAATAATAAAAAATGGCACATGAACTTGAAGCAGGAAATGTTGATGCCAAAAGGCCTTAATAAATCATGTATGTATATTATAATACACGGAGAACTAGTATGAAAACTATTCAAAGAGATACAATCTAAAACATTATAAATAAATTAGAATCCTAAAAAATAGGCTCTCACAAATGTGGCAGGTGATTTTTGACGAGGGCGTAAAAGCCATTTGACAGAGAAAGGATAGGGCTTTAAACAAATGGTGCTGGCTTGATTGGACGTCCATAGGCAAAAAAAAAAAACTCACACTTTATATAAAAATTAACTGCAATGGATCATGGGCTTAAATGTAAAACAAAAAGTAAAAAACTTTGTGAATAAAAATAGGAGTGTGTCTAAGGTTATGCAAAGATTTCTAAGACTTGACATTAGTACATAATGCATTAAAAACCATTGGTAAATTGTACTTTATTAAAGTAAAAAAATTGTTTTGCTCTGCAAGATCCTGTGTGAAAAGGACAAAAAGACAAGCTGCACACGGGAGAAAACACGTGCACTCCGCATGTCCAACAAAGGACTGGTGTCTTCAATACATGGAACATTCTCCAAACGAAATGGTGAAGAAAAAATACAACCAGGGGTAAATGGGCCCAACACACAAACAGACATCTCCCCAAAGAGGACACGCAGATGACAAACAAGCCCTTGGAAGGGTGTTCAATACCATTGCACACGAGCGCAGTGCCGCCGAAGACCACAACGGGCTCGCACCACGCAGCCACCAGGAAGCTAAGAGGCTGGGTCACTCAGACACCGCGGTGGGAATGTGAAATGGCACAGTCCCTCTGGGACACAGTGTGGCAGCTTCTTGCAACACTGAGTATGCCACTGCCGTACCACCCAGCAATTGCACTCTTGGACATTTCAGAGAAATAAGTATCTAACTACATGCAAAAAGCTGTACACAAATGTTGATAGTGGCTTTATTTGTCATATCCCCACATGGGGACCATCACGGATGTCCTTCAGCGGGTGACTGGTTAAAAGAAACTGGGGTGAAGGGTATGGAATACCAGTGAGCTGTAAGCAGGAGCCAACTGTAGGCACATGCATGTCCAGGCAACTGCTGAGTGAAAAAGGCCCATCCCCCCAAATGCATCCTTTATGAGTCCATTGCTATAACATCTTTGAAATGACAGCATTTTAGAATGGAGACAGATTGAGTGGTTTCCAGAGGTGAGGGATGGCGTCAGGCTGGGAAGTAGGTGGGTGTGGTTATAAAATGGGGCCTAGGTACCGCTGTGCAGGTGGGATGGCTCTGTATTTTGAATGTGGTGGATGCATGAACTGACACCAGTGATAAGATTGCATGGAAACACATGCACACACACGAGGAAGCCTGGATGTGATCAGTGGACTGAATGAATATCAATTCTCTGGTTGTGATGTTGAACTTGAATTTTGCAAAATGTTACCATCAAGGGAAACTGGGTAGAGGGGACCTGGGACCTTTCTGTGTTATTTCTCACAATTGTATGTGGATTTAATAAGAAGAAAAAGGAAGATGGGAAAGAAAGAAAGACATAAAACTTCTAAACAACTAAAAATTATAGTTGTAATAAACCAGAAAAAAGCAAAAATTACACAATAGCTACAGTAATTGTGAATACATGAATTAAAGCTACCAATACCAAAGACAAAGATATCCTAGAAAGGTTTTAATGTAATTCAGCAAATGTTTTGTATGGGATTCAATTTAAAAAAATATGTAAAAAAGTTGAAAATAAAGTGTGGTAAAAATATAAGCCAGGGAGAAATTGAACTAAAAGAATGTTGAAGTAACAATTATAATATCAGACAAAATAGATTTTAAGGCTAAATATATCAGCCAAGACAACCATTTTATACTGAAAAGAAGCAGTAGAAAATTTAATGATTGGTGCATATGCATCTAACATTATTGTATCAAATATATAAAAGAACCAGTGGAACTAGGGGAGAAAATAGATGAATCAGAAATTATGGTTGGATATTTCAAACACTCATCTCAGACACTGGTAGAGGCAGCAGACAAAAAAGCAAATAGATAGAAATGTTAATAACAATATGCTTTCACTTTAGAGTCAATGACCAGAATGGTCATTTCTTTGGGCCACGTGGAACATTTACAAAGATTGGTCAAGTACCAAGGTGACCCCGAAGTCTCAATTAAGTTTACAAAGCATACTCTTAACCATTAGGTAATCAAATGAGATATTAATCTAACAAAAAGAAAGCTGAAGAAATCTCTCCTATCTGGAAATTGAAGAGCATACTGCTGAATAGTCCTGTTAAGGAGGTAAATTATAAGGAAAGACAAGGAAAGCAGGAGTATGTAAAATTCGTGGGGCGCTAGTGTTGTAAATTCTGAAAATAAATCTGATTTAATTACAAAAGATTAATAATAAGTTTGATGGTGAGTATACAAGAGTTTGTTAAATTATTTTTTATAGTTTTTCTGTATATTTAAAAAATACCTAGTAGTTTAAAAACAGATATATTTTGTAATAAACAGAAACATAAAATATAATTAAAATATTACTCAGACAAAAAATTAGAGCTTTAAATACATGCATTAGAAAATGAAATAGCAAGAGAGGAAAATAAAAGAAAAAGTAAATGATTAAGTGTTTAACAAAAGAAGCTAATAAAAAGATAACAAATCCAAAGTAATAAGGAAAAGGATATCAAAAGGTAGAAATCGAGGAAATAGAAAAAAATCAATATTAAAGATTTAACAAAGCAAATACTAGTTCTTTGAAAAGATCAGTAAGATAGCAAACTCCTGATAAGACTGAATAAGATAAATCAGAAAAGAGGTAAATAAATAAAAAACACAGTACAAAAAGGAGAAATGTCTAGGGTCACAGAAATAATCTGGGTTTCTACATAATTTTAAAAATTATTTTTAAAATTATGTATAAATATTACAATACTTCTGTAGCCCACGAGAAAATGGATTTATTTCTACAAGGTATTTAAAGTGTTAAAATGGGCACAAGAAGAAATAGAAAACCGAGTAGCCTATAAAAATTAAAGATATTTAAGTGTCAATAAAACATTTCCTACAACAAAAGGCTTAGGAAAGGGATGGGGAACCCGAGAAAGGAACAAGCCGGCAGTGGGTTTGGAAAACGATTCACACAAGGACACCGGAGAGGCCGTGAAGCCATCTCAGTGGGGCAACCCAGCCCCGGACAGCAGGGTGCCCCTCTGCACCCATCAGGTTGGTTGGGATTCGGAAGCCGGCAAATAACCGGTCCCGGGTCCTCCCTGAGGACTATCAGTCACTTCTCATGGACACCAGAGCCCTGTCCTCCTCTCCCAGGACGTGGCTCAGAAGTTCCGTCTTCTCTCTGCCTCTCTTTTTACTGTTTTAGACTGGCATCAAACATAGCCAGGAAGTGCACACGTCACGAATTTTTGTAACACGAGCATCCTCATAGCCCCCACCACTGAGAAACACACACCCCAGTCTGTGTGCAGCCCCCCTTACACCTCTTCCCATTGTCGCCCTCTTCTCCCAGAGGCAGCCACTGTCCTCAGTTCAAACACCGTGGATGAGCTTTGCATATTTTAAAATGTAAAGAAGTGGGACCATAGTGCCTCCTGTCTGTCTTTTCGTTTTTGCCCAGATTTGCTTATGGAGATTCATCCGTCTTGTTGCAGATTTTACTAGTTTGTTCACCTTTGCAGTCTGATATTCCACTAAATGATTGTGCCACAATGTATGCATGTTTGAATTTATGGGGATTTACTTTCCCTCCCAGGTGTTGGCTGTTACCAGTAAGGTTGTGTGATCATACACGCAGTTGGTTGCCATTATTTGTGGGTTCTGCATTTGTGAATTTGCCTACTCACTGGGATGTATGTGTAACCCCCAAATCAACACCCGCAGAGCTTTTCGCTGCCCTTCATTGATGTGGCTGTGCAAAGCAGTGAAAATTTGTCCCCTGCGGTGCCTCCTCTCAGCTGAAGTCAAGCGAGGCACCACCCTGCCTTCGTGCTACTGTTGCCATCCTGTAAACAAGTGCCCTGCTTGCTCTCTACTCAGTGCCGTGGCTTTTGCACTTTCCTGGTGATTTGGTGATTTTAAGTGGCCCCCAAACGCAGTGCTGAGGTGCTGTGAGGGTCCCTATGGAGGAAACAGGCGTTGGAGAAGCTTGGCTTGGGCACGAGGGACAGGCTGTGCAGGCCGTGAATTCGGTGTTAAGGAATCTGCAACATACTACGTTGACAGAGGGGTCGTTAACCAGGACACACCTAATACAGGCTCTGTACTGACGGGGCGATGAAGTGTGACCAGAGCTTCACGGCGACTCTGGATTCTCCTTGGGAGCGGCTGTGCCGTCCTCTGCAAGGCGGTGCCCGAGGTGACTCTGTAGAACATCCCTACTGCTAGTGAGGAGGATTGGCTAGTGAGGTGCATTTCGCTGAGTGCTACCCAGGGGTCACAATGTTGGGCTGTGTGATTGACATATTTTAGACATTAATACAGCAGTCACATTTTGAAGACATTCTAGTGTATGCTCACCAGCGGTGATAGGAGAGTAGTACTAGTAGCTTTGTATCTTTTCCCACACTTGGCATTGTTCGGCTTTTGAATTTTAGCCATCGAGCAGATGCGTCCATCACACTGCGGTTTAATAGGCTTTTTCCTGATGACTGGTGGTGCTGAGCATCTTTTCGTAAGTTACTTATTGGCCGCGTACATGCCCTGTTTTGTGAAGTGCCTGTTCGAGTCTTTCCCGTTTTTAAACACCGGGTGGTCTGTCCCTTTCTCATTGATTTGTAGGAGTCCTGATTCTATCCTGGAATCAGTCCTATTTGGTTACATGTGTGACAAATGACTTCTCCCATGTTGTGATTTAGCATTTTATTCTTTCACGGTGTTTTCTGATGAATATACATTTGTAATATTCATGAAGTCAAATTTGTCTTTTGTTTTCTTGGTAGTTTAGTACTTTTTAATTCCTTTTTAGGAGAGCTTTGCTTACTACAAGTCTAAAGACATTATCCTATTTATCTTCTAGAATGTTTATTGTTTTATCTGCTAGATTTTGATCTGCAATCCTCCTGAAACTAATATTTGCATGGTGTGGACCAGTCATGGTGATTTTCTTTTTTCCTACAGTGACATCCAGCTGACCTGGTACATGTGTTGAGAAGGCTGCCAGTCCCCCGCTGTGTGGTGTTTCATCTCTAATAATGCTTCCGTAGCGTGTCATCCCCAGTCCTTAACGTGTGACCTGCCTTATCCTTACACTTAGTGTCTGTTGTAAGCAACATATATTGGCTTCCATTTTTAATTCTAGTGTAAAATCTTTACCATTTAATTACAATATTTATGTACATTTAACATAATTCCTAATATGTTTGGGTATAAATATTTCTACATTACCATTTTCCCATCTGTGCCATGTTTATTCCTGTTTATTACTTTCATTAAAGGAACACTTAAGTGTTTTTTTAAAGATTTATTTATTTTTAGAGAAAGGGTTAGGGAGGGAGAAAGAAAGGGAGAAGAACGTCAATGTGAGAGAGAAACATCGATCGACTGTCTCTCACATGCGCCCCGACTGGGGACCGAACCTGCAACCCAGGCATGTGCCCCTGACCAGGAATCGAACTGGTGATATCTTGCTTTGCAGGATGACGCCCAACCAACTGAGCCTCACTGGTCAGGGCAGTACTTAAGTGTTTTTAATTTTAAACAATTTCTCCCATATTAGTGTGTCAGTTATACAGTCTTTTAACTTCTCTTTTTGATGACTATAAAGGGTTCAGTATGAAACCTTGACTTTCTAAAGTCTAATCTAAATAAGTACTTCTGCTCCTTTCAAGTACTTGAGACTGTCTTCACTCTTTTCTTTCTCTCCTTCCCTCTGTCTGGTTGTCATGTATTTCAATTCTCCATATATTTTGGAGTGCAAAAGAAATTGTCATTGCTTTTTCCCATCAGTACTCACTTAGGTTTACCCACATATTTGCTCTCGGTTTCTCGTTCCTCTGGGCTTGGGCTTGCTTCCAGCTGGGGTCATTTCCTTCATTATGGTTGCGTTGCCAAGGAACACACTTAGTGTTTGCTTATCTGAAAATATCTTTATCTTCACTTTTGGAGGAAATTCAAAATGATTGTATAATGTATAGATTGGCCGTTATTTTCTTTCAGCATTTTAAAGATGTTTTATTGCCTCCTGACTTCCACCATTTCTGCTACCATATTTTTGTTCCTTTGAAGTAAATGTCTTTTTTCCCCTCTGGCTGCTTTTAAGGTTTTGTTGTGTCTTCACTTTTCAGCGGTTTCACTATGACAGACCTGGGTGTGTTTTTTTCCCTTTGATTTTTCCTGCTTTGAGATCGTAGTGCTTCCTGTATGTGTAGTTTGATATTTCCCTCGTCAGTCTTTGAAAATGCTTAGCTAATACCTCCTCCAACATTTTCCCATCTCATTCTTTCTTTTTCCTTCTGAATTCATCATTGTAGACACACGCTTTAAAATAATGATGATGAGTATATTCAACAAGATAGAAGATGTGATGGATTATTTAAGCAGATAATTGAAGTATGCAAAAGAATTTCAAATAAAAATTATAGAACTGAAAAATATGCAACATTTAGAACACACAGATAAATTGGGTAGCATATTAGATACAGTAGAAGGAAGGGTTATTAAATGGAAGATACGTATATTAAAAATATCCAGCATGAAGCTGAAGAAATGGATGAACTTCTCTCTGTCTCTTTCTGCCCCTGAGGCTGAATATCGTTGTTATGGTTTATATGGGGTCCAGCAGAAGTAACACCATTGAGTGTGGTTGGTGGGGTACGTGAATGTCTCGCTCAAGATGGACAGCAATTTGAGCATTTCACCTAAAATGTCACATGGCGTGCTTGAGTGGGATATTGTTATGTTACAGAATTACATGCTTATGATTTTGTAATAAGAGATTTTTCCATAATATCAAGGGGCGTTATTTTGCTGGCCCCTGTGTTGCCCCCGTGTGGCCTCACTTCCTTCCATCACCTGGGTGAGTGTGTTGGCAGGGAGAAGCAGTGGGGTGGGGGGGCACAGTTCAGGCACATGGAACAGTGCGTGAAAGGTAGGTGGCCAGGGAGAGTTGGGCAGGGCTGGGGGTTCAGAGGAAGTCACCAGACACGAGTGGGGGGCCTTTTTGTATTGGGCCACCGAGTCTAGAAAAATGCACAGGATCTTCCATGCCTTTGCTGACCAAGTGATTAAGAAGAACCAATACTTACTTCACTGATGCTTGGTGGTGTATACCAGTTTGGCCTCTCTGAATCTTCTGGTAGAAGCCATCCATCACTGTGTAAAATGAAGTGAGTTACCGAAGGCTGGCTAGCTGTAGCCGGCGGGCGGGGGGGGGGGCACGCTGTTGACCCGGTGTGATGAAACGTCACTGGATTGATGTTTACGCTTTTGCTTCCCCTCTGTCTTAGCTGCACCTGTCCGCTGCTGGGGAGAGTGTGGGGAGCTGACTTGGAAGCTTGTCAGTTGCTTCTCCAGAGCCTGCAGCTCCAGGAGCCCAGAGGTAGCCCGTCTGCAGCAGAGGAGGAGCAGGCGGATGACTCAGGGGGAGCTGCCTGTGCCATCGTCCCCGGCTGCTGCCCCCTGCCCCACTCTGAAGATGAGAGGAGGACCCCTCTGCAGGCGCTCGGCGAGTGGAGGGCTCAGCCGGCCCCCTTCCCTCCCGGAGCCGACAGCAAACAGAAAGAGGTCTGTCCGGCCCCTCAGCCTCCGCAGGGCCTGCTCGCAGAGGGGCCCCACTCGCACTAGTGGGAGGGCTTCCCGCGGGACCATACGAACGTCTCAAAGTCTTACTAACTCCTGAATACGATTGTAAAATAATGTGGAATTTTTTGTGGGGGGAGTTTAAAACCTAGAAGAGCAAAAAGAAAACCTTTGGCCTATTTAGTTCTATTTTCTTCTGCTTTTATGACCACAGTTAGAATATACAGTTTAATATATAATTACTATAGAAACTATACACTATGTGTGTCATGTAACACACACACAGCTATTATATATACTATATGTGTCAAATATATTGGTTATATATTTAGAATCTATCTCTTACAACATATCATTATTTATTATTATCAAACATTCAAATATATGTGTTTATGCCATTAACTGTTTTTGGCAAACCAAGATCATAATAGGTGTTTATAATCTGCTTTATTTGTTTTAAAAAAACCTAGCCCTTAATTGGCTTATGATGCTATATATTATACATGTGTAAATTTATATTTTACATAGATGTGTATACATACATGTATATACATACATGTATATGTGGATTTATTTAATGTTTTGCCCCAAGGCTGACCTCAATTAATAGAGAAGAGCTGGCAACTTCCCCTCCCCTCTGCTTCCCTCCGCTTCCTTCCTCTCCTTTCCCCTCCTCGTCCTTTCTCTCTCCTCTCCCTGGGCCTCCTCCCCCTCCCTCTGGCTCATCTCTCCCCTCGCCCCTCCCCTCGCTTTCCCCTCTAACCCTCACAATATTCCTTTCAGTGAAAGGGCTCTAGGAATTTTTTTCCAATTTCGGTGCCCTGACCGGAGGCTTTGGAGCTTTTTTTCTGGCCAGGTTCCCAAGTGTGCTGAATATTAAAAGGAAATTAAAGTGTGGTGAAGCTGGGGGGCAATGTGTCACTTCACGGTACGGCTCACATTTGATGCTCGCTGCGCCTTTTCCGTGACTCACGGCGCAGTGGGGCGAGTGCCTCACGTCCCCCACCCGGGTGGCCTCCCTGACCTGTCTCAGGACAGTGGCCACACGGAGCGACACTCACTGGTGATCCCTGCTCACAGTCACCACCTCTGGGCTGCTTGGGAAATGGACACTCCATCCTGTACTGGGACTGAGTGACTTCCGAGAAAGCTGGCTCTTGTCTGTCTGCAGTCCCGCTGGCCTCGCATGGTCAGGCTCCAAATGGAGCCACAGATGACCTCAGCCTTTGTCCCCCAAGGCCTGCGGGGGACCCGCCCTGAGAGCCCGGCTGCTGGAGCTCTTGGTAGAGGCGTGGAAACTTTGCCGTCTGTTGCAGTTGGGCAGCTGGAAAGAATATTCTGGAGCGGAGGGAAGCAAGGGGTGGGGAGTCCTGGGTGGAAGAACTGTGGGCTCTGGGGCCGAGGCGCAAGGTCGGGCTGGCTTTCCAAGGTGGGCTCCCAGGGCCTCTGTCCAGGCTAGGCTTTTGATGGGGTCTGCTGGGGCCTCAGCCCCCCTGGAGGTCAGGACTGATTCAGATTTGGTCTTGTGGAACGAGTCTTTTCCCTCCCCTGCTTCTTCTCTCCCCCGCTTCCTCCCTCCCTCCCTTTCTTCTCCATGTGTCCCTCCAGGCTCTCTGGCAGATGACTTTCCCAGGTATAGGAGGATGATGCCTCCCTTATAAAATTATTCCCACCTGCCAATCTGGCTATAGGAAAACAGAGCTAATTTTGCCTAAAAGAGAGAAATTCAGAGTCAAGAGGGATGAATAGTAGAGCCTTGTCATAGAATGACACTTGAGGTTCCTGGTGAGGAGGAGGCCCTGGTGGCTGCTTCTCTGAGCTCCCACTCCTCCCTCCGTCCCCAGCTCCTCTGCACCAAGTGCAGTGCCAGGACGTCCTGCAGCACAGTGTTGCTTTCTTGGGGGTGGAGAGAGCAGAGGGGGCTTCGCAGCATTTGCCAGGTCTCCTGACCTGCGCCAGGCCCCGTCCCATATTCTTCTCTGGGGTTGCATTCAGAGAGGAGGCAGGCTTCCTCTGAATCTGTGAGTGAGTGGCAGGAATGTTAAGATGGTACATATTTCCTGGAAAGGGCAACATTATGGGAACAGAAAACGTTTCAGTTGTTGCCAGGAATTGGGGCTGGGGGGCGGGGCTGCTCAGAAAGAGCAGCAGGAAGGAGTTTGGGGTGTGTGTGCGGTAGAGCTGTTCTGCATCTTGATTATGCATATGTCTAAATCTGTGACTTCACACCAAAAGGAGTGAAATTTAATGCACATCACTTCAAAAAAGTGACACCTACCTGTTTCAAAGCAAGGCAGGAGATGTTTGAATCCGCTGCACTTGGCTTAGGGCTACGGAAGATAGTAAAATACGATGGAAGGAGCCTGAGGCATGGAGGCTGCGTACAGGCTGCATTTCTTATCTGCTCAAAAAAATGAGGGTCACGAAAACTACCTCGTGAGGTGGTTGTGAAGATTTAAATAAAATAATGCATCTGAAAGTGAGTGACACAGGAAGAGTAGAGGGTTAAAAATGTGTGTGTGCTTATCACCTCTGGGCAGTGACCAATTTTTCAAACATCTCTAAAATGTTTGAAAAATACTGTATGTATCTCACCTCCTTGATTAAGAAGCAGAAGTGAGCAGTGAAGTAGTGGAAGACAGCTAAGAAAATAAAGGTTTAATAAAGGAAGCGTCTCGTTTGTATTTGGACGGAGGATTGTAGACCCCCGAAGGCGCAGAGAAACGACCGCTGAGGGTGTTATTAGGAAGGTGATTTTGTTTTCCCGCCTGGGTTCTGCCGGGAGTTATTGAAGTCGGGTACTTGCGTGCCCATCCTGTGGCGAAGGCGTCTATTTGCTTTGCAGCTCTGAGTTGGTTTGGTTTTAGAACTCCCCACGGGGTCTGGCCATCCCACACTGGTTTCTCTATTGAAGTGTGATGCCCTGAAGGCAGTCGATTTCTTCTTAACCCAAATCTTCCATGGAAAATTGCTGACTTAGAGAGGTCCACAGGGAGATGGGTTGCCAGAGCCTTCACTCTGCTTATCTGGCCCAGGTGATTCTGCGCCTTTTGCTCTCGCTTTGTTAGAACAAGTGCTTTGTCATTAATTAAAGCTTTCACTGTGTTTATGGTCCCACCAGGCTGCTCTGCACCATATTCCCCATTTTACAGCTGGGTCCACTGAGGCACAGTAGACTGCTTTGCGCTTCGTCATGAGGACGTCAGCCTGAGGGTCACGGGCCAGTCTTAGCATGCGCTTCCTCGGTCATAAGAGCCTCCTCTGTTTCGGTTTCCTTGAGCCTCTCCTGCAAGCCTTTCCTGGGCTCTGGAAGCAATCAGCTGCCATTGGCCCTGTTTTATAGATATTACAGAAATTGCACGGGGGCCAGACAGGAGCTGGGGAAATCACCGAGCCAGCTTCCTCCGCTGTGAAGTTGTTCTTTTGTACTCGCCGTTCTGGCCATAATAGCTGCATAATTCTTTCTTTCCTGTCTGCAGCCCGCCTGCTGGGGTGCTCTCTGTTTCACTGCAGAGTGGGCTCCCCTCCTGCGGAGTTCCCTGGACAGCATCACTCGGCCCCGACTTGTCACTCCAGCTGCTTCCGTTCCCATCCCGTTGCTGCCACCAAAGGGGCTAAAAGAGGCCAGACTAGGTGCAGCCACCCTGAGCCGTCTCCTGGACCGTTTGAGTGGCCAGTGTGTGAAGGTGTCTGCGATAAAAAGTTAGCACTAAGAACCAGGTGCTGTCGCTTTCTGTACTGTATCACAGAGTCCCCGCAGATGGTTGCAGGTGCGTCCTGATTCCTTTTCACTCAATTTCATGTGACAGGACAGCTGGAGAAAAGGCTTCTGTGGTGAAGGTGTGTGCGCTCACCATCTTACCTGATTTCAATCCCAGAGCCGGCTGTAGCGGTAGGAAGGCAGAGGCGGACCGCAGTCTTTCTCCTCTCTGTCACTTCCTGGCTCACTTCGGGCTCAGTTCCCTCACCAGGGGAACGGGGTAAAAAGAACTGGTCCTGCCCTGGCAGGGTAGCGCAGTGGGTTGGAGTGTCATCCTGATGCGCCAGGGTTGCAGGTTCTAACCCTGGTCTGGGCACACGCAGGAACCAACCAATGAATGCACGGGTGGGTGACACACAGAATTGTTGTTTCTCTCTCTCCTTTCCTCTCTCTGTAAAAATCAATCAATAATAAAGAAAGAAAGAAAGAAAGAAAGAAAGCAAGCAGGTCTCGAACTACCAATGTGCGAGTTCGTGAGACAACACGAGGAAACCAGCTGCTTTTCTCTAGTGCCTTTTGGGAGAAAGCCGAGGGCCAGGGCACAAAGAGACGTTGACCTCCGCTAAAATCTAGAGTTTTGTGTGGCACACCCCGCTGTATTGCAAACAAACTCAAGAGTAGACCGGCAGAAGCAATCAGGATGCAACCAGGATGGTAACTGGTTGATTCACTGATGAGCCAGAGAGCCATAGAAAATGCCACACGTGCAGTCTGGACTTCTTTAAAACTGAAGACACACAGCGGTGTGCCGGTGCTGTGCTGTGGGACCGAGGCCCCTGTCTGCAGAGGTCTGCTGCCTGCCCCTCACGGGGTGCTTCTGCACACACCTGGGCAGTTTCCAGTTTAGGTTCCTCTAAGGAGGACTGAACATTTCAACAGCATTTGCAAAGCAACCCTCAGTGTCTTCCTCCCACCCACTTTTTTCATCCTCACCTGAAGATACGTTTATTGATTTTAGAGAGAGGAAGGGAGAGAGGGACGTGGAGAGAGAGAGAAACGTCGATGTGGGAGACAAACATCCATAGGTTGCCTTTTGCACGCATTTCAACCGGGGATCTAACTTGACACCTAGACATGTGCCCTGACCAGGAATCGACCCCACGACCTTTTGGAGTACGGGATGATGCTCCAGCCAAGTGAGCCACCTGGCCAGGACTCTCCCTTTCTTTTTTTTAAAAAATATTTTATTTATTTATTTTTAGAGAGGCGGGGAGAGAGAGAAAGAAACATCAGACATTGGTGTGTGAGAATCCATCAGTTGCCTCTCTCACACCCCCTACTGGGGGCCTGGCCTGCAACCCAGGCATGTGCCCTGACTGGGAATTGAACCAGCAACCCTTTGGTTCGCAGCCCACGCCCAATCCACTGAGCTACACCAGCCAGGGCCCCTTTCTTTTTAAAATGTTTTTTTTTAAAGATTTTATTTATTTATCTTCAGAGGGGAAGGGAAGGAGAGAGGGAGAGAAATATCAATGTATGGTTGCTTCCTGTGCATTCCCTGCTGGGATCTGGCCTGCAACCCAGGCATGTGCCCTGACTGGGAATCGAACCGTGATCTCTTGGTTCCCAGGCCCGCGCTTAATCCACTAAGCTACACCAGCCAGGGCAGGGCCCCTTTCTTAAATATTGAGTTTTTCCAAGGTTTTGAACTTGGTTTATGAGGAGACAAGAATTCTCTTTTCACACTAGTATTTTACTGCTTTCTATTTATTCCAATTTTGTCATTAGGATTTTAGGTTCACCCGTGCCTTGGCCCCGCCTGGCCGTGTCCCTGAGAATGGGAGGGGGCAGAGCCACAGGCCGGCCTGGAGGTGGGGCAGGGGCTTCCTGTCTCAGTCCACTGGCTCCTTCTGGTTCCCTCGGTTAATTAACAACGTCGGCCTGTAGGCCTCCCTCACCTGTCCTTGGAAAGGAAGTGGGCTCCACTGATCTGCCTCCTTTTGGAAAATTCTGGAATGACTTTCTGTGCTCCAGGGCTTAACCGTGGCAGTCCTCCTGCTAATTAAAAGTAATCCAGTGCTGCCGAGGAAAACAACCCCGGGGCTCTGGGAGACGCTTTCATCCTGGAAACTCCTTGTCATTCACGGCTGAACTCCCAAGGACGGCCACCGCCTGGACGCGAGGACTAATTTACAGCTCCCGTAACACTGGAGGCTTATCTAATGAGTACGGGGTGGTTTCCTTTGAGTCACTGGGACATTTCTGGAAAATGAACCGACACTCTGCCCCCTTGTCATACGCAGGCTGCTTCGGACTTTCTCACCTCCTGGGGGCCGGGGCAGCTGAGCCAGGAACTCCCTGCAGGGGGAGCTCTGCGCAGCGGGGGGGCGTGAGCTGCAGTTCCCTGCACTCACGGGTGGAGCACCAACCAGGCTCGGCTCGCAAGGGCCCACTTCCGAGCCAGGGCTAAGCGGTGGCATTCGACAGCAGTAATCCCAGCAGTCTCATAGTTTCATACTTTACAAAATACAATTAGAAATTAAAATAATAAATCTAAAATGAACACAGATGGAAGTCAGCATTGGATTCTGTTCTCCTCGTAGTTCAGTCTTTTCTAGCTATGGGCAGTGTGCCGGGCACATTTCCCCCTAAATGGAACCCCCGACCTTGCTCTGTTTCCATTTTCTTATACAAAAGGGCCTTTCGGTTCGCTAGCCCGATAGCCCTATCCCTGGAATCTGAATGCCGCGTGAAACGGAGGTGAGACAGGCACGTGCCGACGCACCGGTATCCTTCACAAACAGACTTTTCCTCGGGAGGTTCTAACACGGCTCGGCCTCATCCAGCTCTGACCTTCAACGGCAGTGGGCCGGGAGGAAAGCCGTCCACCTTCTCTGGAGTGGTCGTGAGATATAAAAGACAGCTGGAAACCACTGGCCACTGAACGCACGTGAATTCTCAGGCAGCGTCTGCTTTTATCAGTTCTTCTTGGTTCTGTTCATTGGTTCTGTTTAGAGCTCATCAGCACCTCCTGTCACAAGCACACAGGTACCGTATTTTGCCATGTATAACACGCACTTTTTTGCCCAAGTTTTTGAGGGAAAAATAAGGATGCACATTACACATGGGCAGTACTGAAATGTGGGTGCACGTTATACATGGCAAAATACGGTACTTGAAGACAGTTCACTGCTCCCTCTGACCTAAAGACATCTAAATAGTTCAGATGCCTTCCTTACCATTTATGACATCTGGATGCTTTTAAAAGAACTACCATTTACTCAGGGTGCAGCCCTGTAATTTAGATATTTGGATAAATACTTGCATTATGTGGAGTAATAATGATGTACCTTTAGTGTCTTAATTTGAGCCTCTCTGCTTGGCATTTACACATGACTGTAGAATTCAGAGTTTATGTGGAAAGACAAACACTTATAAAATCTATTTCAAATAGATGTGAAAGATATTCTTTGTAGTATGGACAGGACTTTGAGGTAAATATTCTTTATGTGGACAATAAAAAAAAGGAAAGAAAACCATATAGCATTCCTGGAATGTATTTGCCAAGCAAATACTTTGGAAAACAGCCCGAAGGAACACATTTAAGCCTGTGATTTGAATACCGAACTAAGTTAATGCGTTATTTAATGCATCAGCTAAGCTCGCGGGTGGTGGTGATTGCATCTGGTTTACCTTAAGCTACAGGAGCGGGAATGAGACTTCACAACAGGGTGAACACAACGAGGTTCAAGTTGCATCTTTGGTTTGTAATCACTGAATGTTTGCAGTGCAGGCATTTTTACATATTTTTTAAAAGATTTTACTTATTTTCAGAGAGAGGGGAAGGGAGGAAGAAAGAGAGGGAGAGAAACATCAATGTGTGGTTGCCTCTTGCATGCCCCCTACTTGGGACCTGGCCCGCAACCCAGGCATGTGCCCTGACTGGGAATTGAACCGGTGATCTTTTGGTTCACAGGCTGGCACTCAGTCCACTGAACTACACCAGCCAGGGCCTTATTTTTTTAACACTGCTTATGGCTAAGCGATTCATAAATGCAGACGGCTTGACAACCAGAGGGGAACACTGGTCTGTGACCTGTCTTTTCTTTGTTGTGCAGCCCGTGACTTTGTACGGGTGGGAAACTGTTTGTCATGCCATGTCATGTGGCCAGGGAGCGTGGGGATCCGTGTAACAGAGCGCAGAGTAGGGTTTCCCAGGTGGGGCTCCTTTCCCCACCCACCCGACCCCAGCAGGGGCCGGAGGAATGGGTACCTTTAAAGCACGGAACGGGGCTCAGTGCGTTTCCCACAGGACAACAGGCCCAGAGGTGGTGCTCGGGATTTCCCGGAGCGATGTTAAATCAGAGCCCAGAACGTGTCCTCGGTTATGAGGTTTCTCCGTTTTATTATTTGATACCATTTCAGACGTCATGCTGCCTTCCCCTTTAGAGGTACTTCTGACGGCACTGGGGAAAATCAGCTATTTAAATGTTCTCGATTCAGTGACTCGGCCCTAGCTACAGCCCCTGCTCCCGGCTGTGGCAGGTCACCACCGAGGGGTAACGTTTCGGAAACGCAGGCGCAGTGAGGCGCGGGAGCCTTCCCTGAGCCGAGCTGGCAGCCACAGCAGCTGGGCCTAAACGGTTTCCCATTCCACATGCGTTTTCTATTCCAAGTAAAATAATTAGTACGGTTTCTCTCCTTGCTCTAGATATGGCCTAATAAGATATTGCTACCAGCTACTTGCTCCTATCAAAACAATTATTTTTATTATATTATTTCCTACCCTTTGAATAGGAGCTCTAGTTTGAAAGCTTGAAATGTTGATTATTTTCCAAATTCCATAGGCATGGCCTTATTTATGAGAAATAGCACTAAGTGCAAAGTCCTTGGAGGTGCCAGCTGCGGAGTCTGACTGTTCCCACCCGTGTGTGAGGGTTAGGGAGCTGTTCAGGCCAGCAACTGAATGCAGCTTTGGATCTGAGTGTAAACTTTTATAGATAAATGTTTTTAGAAAGTCATTTTAATGGGAAAATCCTGCGCAACAAAGGAAATCCCGTGCTCTGTTTTAAATCAAGCTTCTCCAGTCTGGCGAGTGGGACAGAAATTTGACATTAGCTCTAACTCAACCCAGCTGGGAATTTCTGCCCGAAGATCCAAGTCTACAGGTTTTGATCATGAGTGGAGTTAAGCAAATTATATTTGAAATGCTGCGGGCTGAGTTGGCGCTACCGTATCATGCCCGCGTGGAGGAACGGGAGGGAGGATACTGGGGTTTTTCTGAGGCTGATAAAGGGCCCGTTTGTATGGGAGTGCTGTGGCCAGCACACAGCAGGCAGACTAGTTACCCCAGGCAAAGCCATTCTCGGCTGCGTCGAAGGCAAGGGACCATCGTGTCCTGCCTGCCTCTTTGTGGGATGCCTTGGGTGTGCAGTCTGAGAAAGAGCTCAACCTCCTCAAGGCCTGGGGAAGAAGGGGCGTCTCCATTCATTGTTTCCACAAGCCACCACTGGGCACCTCCTGAGAGCGAGGCAGAATGCTGGTGCCGGGGCTGCAGGGCGGCAGGGTACCATTCTGCTCCCCTGAGGTGGGGGCACGGGCAGGTGTGTGCCCGCTGAGGAAGGGCGGGGCTGGAGAGAACATGGGGCTGCAGGAGTAGCCCTAACCTGGAGGGGACAGGGGGCAGGAGCATCCAGGAAGAAGTGACTCCTCAGGGGTTTGGAGAGAAACGGGGGATTCGCCAGGCAGAGCAGGGCAGAGGCTCGGTAATGAGGCCATTTACCTGGAGCAGCGTCTTTCCTGCGGCCCCACGTGGGAAATGGCTGCACGTAGGGCGAAAGGATGGGAGGGAGGTATGGAAGGAAAGAAATCATTCGAATTGCTCAGAAAACTGCCCAATGGGACAAATTACTGGAGAGTTTCTGAAGACGCTGAAATACCAAACAACCTGGACTTTCTCCATTCAGAAATGCAAATGCTACAAAACTCCATTTCAGCCAGGACTGCCAGTGACTTTGTAGCGGGAGATATTTTAGTGATCAAGTATCAGTCATGCGGGGATTTTTTTGGCCACATTTAATTTAATAACACAGATGGAAGCAAACGTTACAGATTTCCCACAGGGAGGAGCCTAGAGATCTGGAGCCACTGGGCGAGGTTTAGAGAATGTGCATTTGGAATGCTGTGACCCTCACATTCTCCTGCAGGAGGCAGAAGTTTGCACCGTCCTTCCCCGGCTCACCGCCGTCTCTCTTCCGGGGCCATGTGGACCAAAAATGGTCCCGGCTCACCATGGCATTCCAGGTTGTCCTGGTTGATGCCACCACCACCAGTGCATCCGAATCTGAGTCCTGGAGGGAGCCCCTCCCCACAGGGAGGCTGAACGGACTCAGAGCGGACTTGGCAGAGTCCCCATGGTGGAGGGAAGAGAGGTGGCATCTCCAGGCGCTGTACACCTCCCTGATTTCTTTGCCCCTTCCCCTTTGTAGCCCCCCCCCACCACTCCACCCTGGGCCAGCGCAGCAAGGATCCCTCTCTGTTTGCCCCCAGATCCAGGGGGAAAGAACGGGCCGGATGAGGGGACACGTGCATCTTAGACACCAACCTGCCCCTTTCTCACTGTGTGACCTCCAGCAGGCCACAGGGCTCTGAGATGCTGGGTGTGTAAAAGGAGGAGCCGAGCTAAAGGGAACCCGAGCCGCTGCCAACCCCAACCCTCTCTGCTTCTAGGTTTGAAGGTCCTTAGGGAAGGCCCGGTGACATGCTTAGTGGCCCTCACTGAGGGGGCACTTGGTAAATGCCCGCCTTTGGTGTCTGGGGAACGGGGTGGGGTCAAGGCCAGGGCTCCACTCCTCTCGCAGCTAACCCCGCACTGAGGCCCCCGCACTGAGGCCCCCGCACTGTGCGCCTGACTCCAGCTCACCGTTTTGGCTCCGACAGAAATGCCAGCGCTTTACTGAAGGACAGCTTTGAAAAGAAGCTTCCCTTTAAAAAAAAAACAAAACGAAACAAAGAACAAGCAAACAGAGTCTCTTTAATAGTCCCTATTTCCTAGACTTGTTTTGCACTTTCCCCCAAGTCTTAGACAGATAAAACAGATAAAATTAGAAACTGGGACAGGGTTGACGGTAAAGGCTGGGCATCTCTGCAGAGTAAGGCCTAAAACCCATCGGCCCGAAAGGGTGCATCTGAGAAAGGTCCTCTCGAAGCACAAGAGGAACCAGCGGCAGCGCGGCACGCCGCCGGGGCATCCTGTGTGGCTGGAGCGGTTGCACCTCACGTGCCCAGGAGGACGTAACCAGTTAACAGTGCAGTGATTTCCCCCTTCATTCCATGCCGAGAGTGTGCCCCCAAACGGGTGTGGGGTCCAGAGACAGGACTCCGCTCATCTCTTACCCTCTGCCCCTCGTGACGGGTGACCTCACTGTGCTGTGTAGCCACTACAGAGCAAGGCTCTGCTGGTCATATTGCAAGCAAATGCGTTGCTCAGAACATGTATCTGCAGGGTTCGATAGCCTGGATGTTCCACAGGAGCTGGGGATTTGGGGTCGGACCAGCGTCAGTGGCTGCTTGTTGACATCTTTTTGCACTTCCCAGCCTCACGCTGAGGCAGGTCTGGGCGTTGGCGCTTCAGTGAGCGTCAGGGTCCAGTCGGTCTTGGACGTTGGTGTTGAGCAAGGCAGCAGCGAGGGTGCGCTTCCTGCCAGCACCCAGCCTCCCGTGTAGGGCGTAGCCGTTTAGCTCACTGTTTTAGTGATGATGGCTGAACAACAAGTCGTCCCCAACTTACTTTAAAACAAGCATTTGTTGTCCGCATGGGTCTGTGGGGGAGGGGTTTGGGTGGGACCCCGGGGGAGGCTGTCTCTGCCCCCCAACGCCTGGGTGTCAGCTGAAAGTGGGGCCTGGCGTCTGCCGAGGGCTCAGGGCCTCCCAGGTCTGCTTCCGGCAGGGGCCTCAGCTGGGTTCTCAGCCAGGCATGCACACATGGCCTGTCCCTGGGGCTCGAGCTTCCTTGCAGCACGGGGGCCGGGCGGCAGGGAAAGCAACCTGCGAAGACACGAAGACACGTCACCTATTATGATTTGGCTCTGGAAGTCAGGCTTGTTTTTGCTCTGTTCTGTCCATTGAAGGACCCTCCAAGGCACACCCAGGTCCAAGGGAGAGAAGTGGTAAATGATCTCTTGATGGCAGAGAGACAAGGTCCCCAAAGGCCACACATACCCTCCTCCATACCTGGGCCCAGCGAGGAGGTGGACAGGGAAGTTTTGCCTCGCCCTTCAAGTTCTGGGGCAATGGGCAGGATCCCTGCAGCTCTGTCCCGCCGATAACCCCGACTGCGGTCCCACCCTGTCCTCTGAAAACAGCGCAGTTTTTCACTGGGTGGATAGAAACGTGTAAGTCTGCCCTCTCAGCCGTCAGCTCTCAGTCTAGTTATAAACTAATTCTGCTCCCAGGATTCCAAGTGAGAGCCTTTGGGTGAAGCCACAAGCCCCTCAGAGAGTAGCCACCCAGGTCACACTCAGGATGCTCTCATTCAGGGGCAGAATCTGTCAGCCCAGCAACCGGCGGTGTGCGCGGGGCCTGGCAGACGTGCTAGGAGCTGGAGAAGCGGCGCCGTGAGAGAAGGCCGGTCGGCCCTTCGGCTGCTGACCCCGGGGCCTTGGGCCCTCTGTTTCCTTAGGCCTCTTTGTATCTTTTTAATCTTAAAAAAATTTTTTTACAAATATTCAGATGTATTTTTTCATTATGATTTGAATTACTGTTTGACTAAGTTTTTTCTTCATTATATTTTAGAGATGTGGAAAATACAACAAAGTATAGAGAAAAAGTAAACATTTACTATACTCCTGCCCCTCAAAATAACAATCGTTCGTATTTTAGTGCTTTGCCTGTTTGCGTATTTCCTCATCATTGAATTTTCTTGTATTAAACATTATTTTAATGGGCCTGGCCAGTGTGGCTCAGTTGGTTAGAGGGTTGTTCCACAGACCACAAGGTTGCAGGTTCGATTCCCAGTCAGGGCACATGTCCAGGATGTGGGTGGGGTCCCCACCAGGGTACAGGCAATTGATTGATATTTCTGTCTCCTCTTGCCTCTCTCTCTAAAAGCAATGAAAGAATGTCCTCGGGTGAGGATAAAAAGATGATTTTAATGGCTAAATAGAAATCAAATGTACCAGAATTTATTTTAACCATTTTCTTTATTGTTGGGCATTTAAGTTATCTCCTGTTTCCAATACTTTCACTATAACTACTTTTGCATTAAAATATTATATTTTTATTTAATGTATATGGTAAACATTTCATACTTAAAAGCTATGTAGAAATTATTTAAATTTAAACATATACATTTTATTTTTGAGCAATTCCAGGATGTGGAATTATTGGATCATAGGATGTAAACAATTTAAAATTTAAAATTCAGACCACGTACTCTGAAATTGCTTTTCAAACTCACACAATCTGTACATAATTTTAAAAGAAAAACAGGCAGGGATTATATGTTTGGGGAGAAATGTGAAGTCCTATTGTACATGATTTAATTCAGCTTTGATTTATATTGTGTTAGCCTGGAAATGAGGATTGAGTCACTTGATTCCATTTACGAATGTTTTAAACCCCGGTTCCACATTCTGATTCTCTGGGGTTTTTTTCCCGTCTTTAAGTGTATTGTCAGTTGTACATACTTTCCCTCTAAGACTGCGTTTTCTCCTTCGTGGGAGACTTGTGGTTTTACTGCGCCGGTTTCCTCCAGATGTCCTTTCTCTGAGTGTCCCCTGTATTCCAAGCACGGCCATGGTGTCACTCCTCACGCCCGGCCTCAGCTTCCATGTGATTTGTCTACTCCGTCATCCCGCCGCTTTGAATGGTAAAGTTGTTACTTTTTAGGGTCAGTGAAATACGCACGCATGCGCGATTTTATGGGCTTGCTGTCTTCTCGTCATCGCTGCTGTGGCCAGTTACGAGCAAACCTTCACGCGTGCTTCCCACGCCTGCTTGTTTATTCTTTCCGTCTGTCCTCAGTGCTGTGTGTTGTCACGAGGTTTCTTTTCTTTTGTACGTACTTTACTTGCAGTATATTTGATGTCTCCAATATTTACAACACTTACGTATTGTTCCAGTTAGCACTGTTTTATTCTAATGTGGTTGGTCATTCGGATATAAACTTTAAAGCACTCCGGAGTTGCTAGAGTGAGTGCTAAGTTATATACCTGGATTTAATGGTTATTCATAGACTCTAATGATAATGTTATATCACTTATGATCTCAAAGGAGTTTTATGAGTAAATATCACCATGCCTGGGCATTTTGTTGTAACTGTTGGGTAGTAACTATAGTTTTTGTAGTAACTCTTTAGTATAATTTGAATATATATCTTAATTATTTTCCTCATGCAAAATTCTTTCTGGTGTTCCTTCTAAGACTTTGCTATTACTTGGGAAAATACTACTTTTACATTGGGTGAAGTTTGAATTCTGAGCTCACTTTTTGCTGCTTATTTATTTATTCATCATATTTTTCATTGAGAGATCATTGACATTTAACATTGTATAAATCTAAGGTGTACAACATGTTGATTCGATCCATTTATATATTGCAATATAACTACTGCTGCAGCTAACACCTCCATCATGTGCTTCTTTCCCTTTTTTTTTTTGGTGAGAACGTTTAAGATCTAGTCTCTCAGCATTTTTGAAGTATGTAATGTAGTCTTGTTGTCTGCAGTCACTGTGCTGTGCATTGGGTCTCCAGAACTTATGCATCTTCTAGGAGCAAGTTTGTCCTGTTACGTTGTCGGCACCCCCACTCCCTCAGAAGCCCCTGGGGACCACCACCTGCTCTCTGATGCTGCAAGTTCAGCTTTTTCAGATTTCACGTACACCTGACATCACACGACACGTCTTTCTCTGTCTGGCTTATCTCACTGAGCGTAATGCACCTTCATTCTTTCCCTTTATTCTGGGAGTCCCTATGTTCCTTCCTCATTTTCTTTACCTTGTTGATTCTTTTCTTTGAAAAGTCAGTGGCCTCCTCTAGCCAGGCCCTGAACTTGAGGCTCTGGCGGACGAATGAGTGATCCTCGGCCCTGCCCGTGGGGAGTTTACGGTCACTGACACGACCCAGGTCAGAGCTGCTGCGCTAGAAGACGGAGACGTTGTCTGGGGCCTTGTGGGCGAGGTGGGGTGTCAGACAAGCACAAAGACCAGGATGAGGGTGGGAACAGTGTGACGGACGGCAGAGGGCTCAGTGCCCCCAGCTGGCGTGGTCAGGCTGCATTTACGAGAGTGGAGGGGACACAACCCACATGTGTGGGCCTGGTGCCAGCCGCGGAAGGGACTCGGCTCCGCATGGCTCCGTACGGGAGACGGACCTAGTGAAGGCGCTCTCCTGGCTCATGTAGGGAGTGCTGGGGCTTGGTTCTTCGCTCGTGGAACCAGTGAATACCACGTGACTGCCGTGTGTCTCTCATTGTGCCGGGAGCTTTGGACCCAGCAGCGAGCAAGATGTCATTGTGTCTGCTCCTAGGGGCCTTGACATTTATCATCCTAGCTCTTGTGAGGGGGTAGGGGTTATACTCCGGTGAAGGAGAAAAAATTAACACCTATATATACAGTGGCTATATATATATATAAAATAAATATAATATATATTATATATAACACCTATAGAATGTTATATGTAACACCTATATATTCAGTGGCTATATATATTAAAGTTCCCTCAATATTCCAGCTTTCAGGGACTGTGACCGGCATGTAAACAAATGTGCAGTGCCCTCGCCCATCCCTGGCCCCTTACAGAACGTCTCTTTGTCCTTACAGCCAGCCTAGCTGCCTCGTGACGCGTCTCAGCCCCTTTGGTTAGAGTTCCTATTACGTTGTCGGTTTGCCTGTGGATGTAGCCGGGAGACTCAGGCTTCCCCTGGGGTAAATCTGCTTCAGGAGCTGACCTGCTGGAAATAGCACTTTGAAATGGCCATGTAAGGGGGGTACCCTGTGGAGCCACGGAGACGGAGCTCACGGTTCGGCAATCACCTGAAATCGGTTCATGTCTTCTCCGGAGCAGTCTCCAGGGAAGACGGAGGTGCTCTTCGGTTCGGCCGGGGCAGGGGGCAGAGGCTGAGAGGGCTCGGCTGGGACACCTTGCCTTCGGGTTCCACTAGGTGAGTTGCAGACATGCATGTGGCCCTGAAAACTATCTGTAACTTACGAGTTTTCTTTTTTCCCGCCTCTGGCCAGGAATTGCACATCATTTCTGCAGAACTTGGAGAAAAATGCGAAGCCATAGGCCAGAGGTTACTGTACCTGGAAGACCAACTCCACGTGGCGATCCAGAATCATGACGAAGATCTCATTCATATCCTTTCCGTTTCGCAGATTCAGCGTCTGCCAGGTTCTTTGTAAAAACAAGTCTTAAAAAATACACGGTGGTTCCGTGCCTCAGCACGCGGACACAGGTTGATACTGTGGGCATTTCTAGTTCAGCACACCGCAGATGGCTGTGGCTGTACAGTACGTAGCGTTTTCTCTCTCACTTTTGGTAGGTAATTCAGCATTTTTGATTATGAAACCTGTTAAAAATTAGCCATGGTTCAACATGCTGTCGGTGAGACTCAAGCAGACCACAGTGTTGGGGTGTTACACTGGGTTTGTGGGGCTCAGAAGGTTGTAGGTCCCGACTGGCTCAGTTTTCCTGGGGCTTTTTCAATACTAAGAACCCAAATCTGCATTTGGTTTTCTGTACCATATAATTCTGCCATGTGACAGGCAGCAGAGGATGACACCTAACAGGACTCTGTGTCAATTTCTGTGCGATTTCTCCTCGTACAAGACTCAGTGTGAAGACACACGGCTTAGGTGTGCGTCAGTGTGCAGCAGCGTGCCCTGTGGCGATCTGTGGGTGCCGTCATCCTGTTGCCTGTCATTTCCTTGGAGGGCAGATGGAGGGTGCACAGGTGGACGAAGGGACAGGCGGCCCCATCCTGTATCTTTTCTTTTTTTTTTTTAAGATTTTATTTATTTATCTTTTAGAGGGGAAGGGAAGGAGAGAGGGAGAGAAATATCAATGTATGGTTGCTTCCTGTGCATTCCCTGCTGGGAACTGGCCTGCAACCCAGGCATGTGCCCTGGCTGGGAATCGAACCGCGATCTCTTGTTTCATAGGCCCGCGCTTAATCCACTAAGCTATGCCAGCCAGGGCCCCATCCTGTATCTTTTCAATTATTTATTTAATCACAGGTTGACACTGTGGATAAAAATACTCCTCTGTTCATGCGCCCTTTCTATTCAATAGTGCGCCTCCTATGAGATGCATTTGTATGAAATGGTGCTATTTTGGTCTTTGCTTCTCATGGCTATCTTACTCTTCAGAATTCCAGTTCTTATCATGCCTTATCTTGGGTGCACCTGTGTGTGTGTGTGTACGTGGCCTTGGATGGTCAAGGATTAGTCTTATTCATAAGTATTAAGACCAACAGTTTAATGATGGATCCAACACCATTTCCTTCCTCATTATAAGCTTAAATCTTTGACCTTGCTTATTCAACTTAGTGGGAAGTTCCTTCAACTTAATTGGCTATTATTTTCACATTGTTCATGGTAGATTTTAAAAGTAGACACTGTTCTTCATGGTTTCCTGCCTCTTCTACAACTAGCATTCAAGCTGTTAGGAAGTTGCCAAGAAGCAGTAGAAGAAATTTTGGTTTGCATTTTTGTTTATTCCACTTCATGGAATGCACAGATTTGAGCACTGATAAGGGGCGTGGCCCCGCAGATGGGGCAGGCGACCGTGTGGCCACGCATCTGGGAGCAGCACGTGCAGAGGGCCAGGGCAGGTGGCGGGCTTCCTGGTGGGGCTTTGCTCGGTGGGACGTCCCTCAGGCTGGACAGGGAGTCAGGTAGCAGTTCCAAGACCCACAGCCGGGGCCTGTGGGTCTCTTGTTTAGAAATTTTCTAGAAGGTTAGCTTGCCCCAAGGCACTGGGTTTTCTCCTTAGTAGGGTTGGGTGGCGAGGAGGAGCCTGGGAGGGGGCAGAGCTGTGTCTCAACAAGGTCCCTTTAGTTTTCCCACAGCGGGTCCGGTCCGGATGATTCAGGTGCGGGAGGATCACAGACGGCTTATATGCCTCTTTGTTCATCAGCTTCCTCGTCTGTTACATTGGGTAGTAACATGGGCCTCCAGGGTTCTCAGGGGGGCTAAATTCCGGAAGGATGCTTCACACAGTCCCTACATGTGGCACGTGCTGGTTTTAGGTCAACAACTCTAGTCTCCAAGTCCGTTTGCCTCAGTGTTCTCAGCATTTACGTCACAAACTCAAACCACATCCCATAAGAGGTTTCAAGATGAATCAATTAAACTATTTTGTAAAAATGCTTAAAGGAATTGATCAGTAACCACACAATGGCTTATATGAAAAGCCACTTAATTCTAATAAACTGCTGTGGATAGATGGGCATTGTTATCCCTGCTGGATTGTTGAGAAGGCTGAGGCTTAGAAATGATGTGTCTGGTCCAAGGTCATTTCTAACAAGGGGCAGAATCCCGCAGCCACAAGCCCTGTGGTCCTACTTGGAGCACAGCTACGCCTGTAAGTACAGAGACAGGCCCACTCTGTGGGACACACAGTTACTATAAAACTTTGAAGCTACAATAAAAATATTTTATTGAAGCCATGTCTTTTGAGACTTTTGCTGATCCTCACCGAGATAATTGGGGACAATCTGGGGCCATGTCAGACCAGGGTCAGGAAGCACTGATTTAGGCACTGAAGTCAACCCCGCCCCCCTGAGATAAAATCTACACCACAGATGGATTTCAACCCCCACTCTTCTCCAAAGCCCACATTTGTTCCGTGTCACTGATGGAGAGTAAATACAAGGACGGTAACTTTGAACTCACAGAAAGCGGCACTCCGGTTTGAGTGGAGCGTGGTGTCGTGGGACAGGTATTTATGAGACTCTGCAGAGGCAGGCCTTGCCCAAATTAGAACCTCTCTAGAGAGCCAGAGAGGCTGCTGGAATCCTCCAGACAAACGCCAACGGGTTTGACCGGAGATACAAAGCTGAGCGCGCCTGAAAGACACGCTTGCCATCGACAAGAAGTAACTGCGCAGTGGGGCAATATTTCTCTCTGACTCTGTGAAGCGCCCTGTCAGATCCTCCAGAGCATTTGATGTGGCGTGAACACGACCAATGTGAGTCCACATCCAGAAGCTTCCAGCCTGGGATGCTAGGACGCCTCTTCTTGCTGCTTCTGCGTAAACTGTGTGTATGAGAAAGCATTGTCCGTGTGCATCCACAGAGTGGGTCTGGGAGTCAGCAGTGGGGGGCACTTTCCACACAGATCCCCTGGGCACCCTGACTTCATAGGGGGGATACGGGCAGCCTGCTGGGAGTGTCCAGTTCTCAGGAAGGGGACAGATTTGAGGAGGGGAGCAGGCCACGTCTCTTCATCATCCTGACAGCCTCCCTAAATCACACGCTGTCCGGCCAAGGAGCAGCGCCGACCCGTCAGCTACCGAGGCAGTGAGTGTCTGAGAGTCTGCACGGTGAACTGGCAAGCTGGCGTCAGAGAGGTGACTCATGCCTGGCGTCTGAGCACAGGTCCAGGAGGTGCGACAGTCAAGTCTGATTTCCAGAGCCTCAGGCTGAGAGTCTAGTACAATTTCACAGTCATTTGGAGTCCTAACAAGCAGTTAGGTTTTGAAAAACACTTTGAGTGTCCGTGATGGCTGCTTCGTGTTCCCGTCGCGTTGACTGACGCCATATGGGTTCGGTGCGTTTGGAAGCAGGGGTTTCCCTCACCTTTTCTTCTTCCACCCTCTGCAGCGCACTGTGAGAGGAGAGAAGTGTGCCTAGGATTGGGACGCTTCTGGAATACTTTAAGGCCCTCAGGGTGGTTCTGCCTGTCTCTGAGTCAGAAGAGGTACGTCCTGCTTCTATTTGCGGCCTCACTCACAGCCACGTCCGGAGAGCCTCCTGCAGTTCTGTTCTCTCTGCGTACTTGGGATGCGTGGCGCCCAGTCGATTCACTTCGGTGGTGTTTGCTGGCACGCAAGCACTTGGACTACCTCCAGGAGCTTGTACCGACATCGCACCCCCTGAGCATCTGCGTTTGGTTCAGCATTCCAGTTTGTAGCTTGATCAGACAAAAGTAACAGTCTGGGGGAGTTGCTCTGTCTCCTGGAGAACTTTTTCTGCTTCAAGAGCTAAGAGCTAGAGGGGGATCCGTGAGGATCATGGGTCCCCACTCTCAAAGTTTATAGATCAGAAAACCAAGACCCTAGGAGGTTGCTGTTTAAGACGTTGTGTGTGCTGAGCCGAGGCAGGTCTGGTGGCCACGGCCCTCTGGTGTGGCTGCCACCAATGGGAGTGGCGGAGAAGAGGAAGCCTGGGTGAGGGTGTGGACATGCGGTGTCGGCACCAGGCAGGCATCACGAAGGGCGCCCTGTACAGGCACCAGATCCGTGAAGCGGGGGTGTGGCAGGGGCAGGCTTCCCTCTCTGCTCTCGAGCAGCTGTGTTCTGCACCTTTGGCTTCCCGTGAAGGTAAATGTCCCAGGACAGTCGGCACGTGGCTGCTGATGTGAAGAAGTACTTTAGCCAATGAGAAGCAGTTTCGAAGGACGCCCTGTTATTTCTCTTTGAGCCGAAGGGTCTCAGGTGAACTTAAGACCTCCTTCTGACTCGCTTGCTGAAACGATCGCTTACACACCCAACTGAAAGTACCACACTCAGTTGTTTTCACGTATAAACAAAAGACCCCTTTGGAGGACTTGGAGGATCTTTGCAGATGGCCGCCCTAAATGACAGCATTGCCTCACCGCCGTATTCCTGGGCGATCCCAGTGGCACGTGCTTCGCTGTCTTACCCCTCACCGATTACGAACACAGTTGGTGCAAGTGCACTGTCAAGGAGTTACACACTTGCTTACCACGCGTGCAGTCTGTCCTCTGCTGGTGAAGAATGCTCTTGGGTTCCACAGGGATTTTAAAGATGTGGGCATGTCAGTTCTTGTGCTACTAGTATAATGAATGTGTCATTTTTCTTAGATGCCACTGATCTCTGGTGGCATATCTGTTGCAGGGAACTTTGCACTCAGCGACAGAGGTTTCTATGGCACAGGCTTTCTGAGACTCAGTCAGATCTTAGGTGTACTTAGATGCAGTGAGTACCCCTGGCATTCCAACGTGGAGTTACTGTATTTGCTCAGCTCTTGGACAAAAGTCAAGGTCGAATGTGTCAATGGCCTTCAACCATGAGCTTATTGGAATAGCAATGAGAAAATCTGATTCTAGTCCTACTCTGCTACTTAGTGGGCTTAAGATTTTGGTAAATTGTATCAAATGAGACACAGTGAGAAAATGTTAGGAAAATATTTTTAAAAATACATCTTTCAATGTAACCCGTGGGTGCCTTTCTGCAGCCTGGATCTCTCCCCAGCCTCGGTTTCCTGTCTGCTTCCTACTCAACATCTCCACTTGGCTGACAAATGGGCTTTTCCAACTTGACACATCCAAAATCAAATTCCTCCCCACACTCAAAAAGCCCCAGCTCATTCCCAGCCTTCTCCATCTCGATGAATTGCAAGTGTGTCTTTCCAGTTCGTTGCTTTAGATTAAAATCTGGGAGCCGTTCTGCGTTTCCCCCTCTCACGGTGCTTGTCCGGTCTGTCGCCCTGTGCTGTTGGCTTTGTCTTCAAACCATCCGGAGTCCGACCGCCTCTCACCACCAGCACTGCCGCCGCCTGGGTCCAGACCGTGAACTTTCCCTGTCTGCGTTACTGCTTAGCCCCCTCATCTCCACGCCTCTGCCGTGGCCCCTTCATCTCTTATGCACAAGAGCAGCCAGTGTGCTCACGTCCTGCCCTGCTCCCAGCCCCCCACCCAGTCTCTGTATGTGCTCACGTGTGTGTCTTGGGCTCCGCTCCCTGGCACCGGAACTCCACGATGGCAGGGACCTTGTGACTCCTGCACTTCCCACGTCCAGGTCTCAGCACACAGTGGGAGCTCAGGAAATGTTTGAATACTTGAAGGAGTGCAGGGAAGAATGAGGAGACCTATGCTTTCATCTCCCCAGCTGCTTATGGTGAAATGTTCCAAAGGGTTTCTTTTAGAAATGCATTGACCTAAACATGAAAGGGCACATGTCCATGGCCAATGTGACCGAAGTAGGAAACAGGGCTGCGTCTCCCTCCCAGGGTCAGTACCTACAAGTTCACCACCGTGTCTCTCCAAGGCACTGTTCTGGCGAGAAACAACTTACATTTCTCTCTCTGGCAAAATTAGGGCCCCTTCCTACAAATTGTTCTGCAACAACCCCCCACCCATCCATTTCACATTTTATCCTGTTTTCTCTTCCATTTCAGTAGATTCAAAATGTTTTGGAAATACAGGCAGGTTGGTCCTTTTACTTATTTTGATGATTATTGCCCCACGGGCTCTCTGAAGGAGGCTCCCAGGAGTTCTGGTGCCTAGCCCTGGTGAGAGCTGAAGGCGTTTGCTGGTCTGCTGCATTAGTAAACTAACCTTAAATCTCTTGCTGTGCTCATAAGAGAAAAATTCTTCTTTGATGAAGGCACCCTGCATTTTTACAAGTGGGACTATTAAAGTGACAAGTGATTGGCCAGCTTCACAGAGCAGGCGGTCGTGCCCTGGCATCTTCGCCTTCAGGCTCCTGCGGACGGGCCAGTGGGGTCTTGTGTGAGGGGCGGTGACGTTTTAGTTGTATGACTTACTCTTCTTTTGTGGCTTCTCGCTTTAAAACCCTTTGCCGCGTGTTCCGCCTGAGCCTGAGTTTGACGAGTTCTTTAAGAAGCATCGCATTTGGGTTCCGTTTCTCTCTCTCAAAACCTTTGTCGTCATCCAGCATATTACGAGTAGGGGCGTGTAGTCCCAGGGCGCATGTCAGTGGTCATTAACTCTGAGGCGTTTGTCAGGATTCATAAACTGCTTAAGCTCTGTGCGTGCTCTTTATAAACGCAGCATAACTTTGTGATCAGATTGCAGCTTTGTGTTCAGTCTGGGAGCACTCAGGCTTCTGCTGGTGCAAAGTCCTCTGTGTTTTCACTAAATAGCAGCAGAGCTGTCCCGAGAAACGGAGGAAAACGAAGCTGTTAGAAAATATCAGATTATTTCTTCCTTGCACCCCCTTCACACTACCCTCCTCCCCTCAAGTTCAGGTGCAAGGAGTGAGCCATCGTAGTAAATGTATGGAAATTACACAAATGGGGAAGTCTGTTGAAGCTCCAGGAGGATGAAAAGCTGCCAAAAGCGTTTCGGGGTGGTTCAGCATTTTTGCTTAAGAGAGGGTCATTTGCATAATACCCAGGATCCTCTGGTGTTCCTTTCTTTTTCTTTTTTTAAAGAGAAACCTTTGTACATTCTAACCTGAGGTTGTCTTTTTCTCTTGACATTGCACTGACATTGTCCTTAAGTAGAAGAACATTGTAGTGTAGACTGCGAGAGGTGGGATCTCTGCAGCCTCCATTCCCCAGAGCTCTGTGTTTTCTCCGTGTCCGATCTAGTAACGTTCAAGTGGTCTGACCCCGTGTGACGGCTGAGAGGTGTTTCCATGGTGGAAAGATACCTCTCTGTTTCCCTCTCCTTCGTTCCTGCGGGATGAGGTTCGGTTCGCGTGCTTGTTAAATGGACAGAACTCAACCCCCTCTCGTCCTGCCTTTGCATTAACGTTGTTCCGACTAGGGGTACAACGGGGAAGAGCAGAGGGTCCTGAGGGACAGACAGAAAGGCCGCCCCTGGGTGACTGCTCCGCAGCTCAAACACCCGGCAGACAGCCCACCTCCTGCGGGAGGAGCAGCCTTATCTGCCCCACACAGCCCTTCGCTGAGCTCCCTGTGATTGTTCCCTCTGCCCCGGCAGCAATGCCACGGGTTAGGGAACGGAGGCCCCAACAGTTTAAGGAAGCAAACGGACCCAGAAGAGGCAGGCTCCCTGCACTCTGTCAAATTTCGAGTCCCCGAGGGGCTATTTTACAAGTACCTGCGAGTTTAGTAACACGTGGCAGCCTATTAGAAGCTACAGGGGTTTAAAAGTCATTGTTTCATAAGAAAACTGAGGTTCCAAGTGAGTTACAAGTCCACAAGGCTGGCTGATGGCCAACAGGGACCGTGACTCATGACATGGAGCCTGGACCTGTGGGGGCCGCAATACCCGGATTTATCGGGGAGACTCTGGTCCCCAGCTTCCGGGCCTTTGCGCTGCCAGGGCACGTGGCTGTGACGGTGGCCCCGCCCCAGCTAGGGGCTCCGCAGGAATCACTGTCATCCCGGCCACATCTCATGGAGCATCCCAGGTGGCCCCCTGTCTCAGTCTGAGAGCTGACTCTTCCGTTTTCTTTCTGAAACCTCACTTGAGATGTCACCGCAGGCCTTGTGGAAATCGCAATAACTCTTCAAGGAAGTGTAAAATGCGTATTAATATTTAATTCCTCCGCTCGGGAAGAACCTGAAGCTGCAGTTGGATGGCAGCACCCTTCTGCTTCCAGCCAGCATGCGTGCCCCCCTGGGGACTACGGGGAGGGTCACCGTCACCGTCCGCATGTCCCTTAACAAGGGCGCACAGTGTCTCAGGAGGGAGCTGCAGATGGTGAAGGAGACTCTGCAGACCATGATCCTGCAGCTCCAGCCAGCGAAGGAGGCGGGAGAGAGAGAGGCGGCGGCTGCCTGTGCCCGGGCACAGCTGGTGCCCGGGACGCACTGGCCTGAGGCGTGCGGGGCAGGGGAAGCGGTGAGTGACTGCGTCTCCCCTACGAACGCTCAGGGGCTGCTCGCGCCTCCCCGCCTCACCCATGTGCCTGGGTCAGTGACTGGGACACGGGGCCTCCCAGTCATGAGATCTCCCAGCACGACGGTGGCCCAGGCCCGCTCTCCTGGGGCTGAGAAGGGCCCACAGGGGGCATGTGGGGGTGGCGGGGACCACTGACCTGATTGCCTTCTACATATCACTGGGAGGCACCTTTACTGTGTCGATAATGGGAACACCCAGACAGGATTTGAAAATATTTTCACCTCAGCCCCCTTTAGACAGAAGTGGGGGTGAATTCTTCTGGAAAAGCACCTCTTTTCCTATACAGTTGTGCTTTCTGTGGCAATTAAAATGTCTTCTGATTTAAGAACCTATAAAAAGGAAACCAAACATAGAGATAGCTCCCACCCTACCTGCGCCACTGTCCTCCAGGTGCATTATATAAGGTGCTAATTAACCCCAGCAACTGGCATTAACAGCTTTTCCCATCTCGGCCCCTGTGATTCACTGCAATCTCAAATTCACATCAAATATTCCACGAGATACCTTTCGGGTGACAGCCTATCTGTCAGGGGTGTGCGGCGCTTCCGTTTTCTGTGTGGCAAAGCCGGTCCCCTGGCCAGCTGTCTGGATGTTCTGAAACACTCCAACGGTGAGTGCAGGAAGGGAGCAGAGGGCGGGAGTGGCTGAGGCGACGAGAATGCACTTTTGAGCCACCCCTTCCTTCCTCCTGAACCTGTTTCACGCAGTGTCAGATGGGACATTTGTGTAGAACCTTCCGTGCAGTGCAGTGCTCAGTAAGACAGGACAGCACGTGGCTAGGCAGTGAGGCACTCACTAAGATGACGCAGTACTTAGTAGGGCAGCACAGTACTCAGTAAGGCAGTGAGTACTCACTGGGACGGTATAACACTCACTAGGGCAGTGCAGTGCTCAGTTAGGTGGGCGTCAGAGGCCCTCCCTGCTGAGGCAGCTGTAAAACAGGCTGAGTCCGGTAGAGCAGCACCCCCCACAGTACACGGGGCGGGGGGCGGGGAGGTAGCCTCCCAGAGATGCTGCAGGAACACGGGGTCCTCACTGGTTGAGGATGTTTGGGAAACACCCCGGACTGTAATTTCTGCCTGGAGAGCCACAGAGCACATGGGCGCACTGGTCCCTGGGGGGGGGGGCTTTGGAAAAAGACCCTGTGATTTTTGTCTGACCCCATACTTCCCAAGTTTGATGGATCACAGAATTTTTTTCGTTTTAATCCTAGTAGCCCACTGAGCTAGTGTTATGCAGTACTCTCTGCAGGGGGCATGGCCAAGTGCTGATTTACACCCCATGAGTGTGTGTGTGTGTCTTCGAACCCAGACTCAGACTCCTACACAGCAGTGACTTTCCGTACTTGCCACGTTTCAGAGATCATTGATCCTTTGTCTTTCGACCTCTTCTGGTCTTCTGCTTACAAGATTGTGATGCTTCTGCCTTCACGAGGACACGTGGACACGAGGCAGTGTTTGTCCTTTCCTGCCGTCACACTCTCATTTCCAGAAGGCAGCTGGCGCTTTGCTAGCCTCCCGTGTGGCGCCCCACTCTCTCCCCAGTCAGGAGCCCCCTGCGGATGCCAGCGCTTGGCCAGTCTCCAGGGAATGAAGCAAAAGCAGCCTCTGAATTCGAGATGGTGTTTCCCACAGTCTTTTCCTGAGCATTTTTGAAAATATTTAATACATTTTAATAATAAGTAAAATTAATTTGTCCCAAGAATTCTTGGTTTTCCAGTGATGAACCAAATTCCTGAGTTATTTATAATGACATCTAAAAATGACCAGTTATTAGTCACGTGGCACTCAGAATCCTCGAACCCTTGAATTAATTCCAGGGAACAGAAGTTGGGAGAGTCGGGACTGACCCTAGGGCCAATAACGAATCCTTCCTTTGCCCCATGTCATTTTAAAAAGCCTCCAGACACAAGACGTCTTTCAAGTCGCTTACTCGGGTGTTTTGCATCACTCAAAACCATCGTACCCACTTTGTGAGGCCATGGAGTGCTGGAGCGCTCTGCAGGCTAGTGGCTGCTCGGAGTGGGCCCCAGTAAGGGCTCTCCGCCAACCCCCCACCCCTAGGGGGCAGTGTGTTCTTTTCCTAGCTGAGATGCTGGACCATGGTTAACTGCCAGGCAGGTGAGTGCTGCTTCCCCCAGTTGCTGCAACTTCTCTGCTGGTCTTGAGGTGCCAGGAAGCCAGCCCAAGGCCAGGGAGCTTCCCCTGGCCACACGGCCTTCTCAGGACAAGCCCCTTCTGCTCGGCCACTGTGGCCCTGGAAGACCTGGGCCTGGGTATCCCAACCCATGACACAGGGGAGTTTTTGTCAGGAAAACATAAACAGAAATGAATGCTTGAATTTAAAAGCAGTAAGACAAGAACAACAAAAATTTAAACTTTTGTAGAGACAGCCAAGACTAAGAGTGAAAGTGCAGACTGAAAATGATGACTTTAGAGTCTGGTCTCTCTGTGATGCACTAAACAGTATATTCCACTGCGTACCAGGTGAGGGGCTGGCGTTTCGATGGCTGCCCAATTACCTTGCAGCAGCCTGGGTTGGGGCATGTCCCCAATCAGCAACAATTCCAGTTCCCGCAAACTTCTTGAAACTGGTGTGGCTCACTGAGTTGGGCGTTGCCTGAAAACCAAAAGGTTGCCAGTTCAATTCCCAGATAGGGCACATGCTGGGGGGGCCCCAACTGGGGGCGTGCAAGAGGCAACCAATGGATGTTTCAGTCTCATATCCATGTTTCTCTCCCTCTCCTGTCTCCCTCCCTTCCCCTCTCTCTAAAAATGAGCAAAATGTTTTTTTTTAAAAAGATTAGAATGATCTTTCCCCAAACTGAACAGGTATGTGAGATGGGAAACTTTCCTTCCTCTGCAGCTGGCCTGGTCTCCCCACTCTGTGGGAACGTGTCGGGGCTCACGGGTCTGCACTGGGGTTGTCCTGAGCCCTTTATAATCAGTGTCCCCTTTAATTCTCATGTCAGCCTTAGGAGGTAGGCGCTGGAGATGATGGGACTGAGCCTTGGGAGACCGATGGACTTTCTCCAAGACGCAGAGCTGGTCAGCGGCCGAGCGAGAGTAACAGAGAAGGCCGGGCGCTCTCAACTGGTGCTCTTCATAAGGTCGCTTCGGAGTCTTTTTGGGACCTCGAGCCGTGGAGCTTATTTGTTCACACAAGAATGTGTGGTCACCTCGGGACCCTGCCTCGAGAGTCGGAGAAACTGAGTCCGGGAATCCTTGGCTTCCTGCCCCCAGGTGGGCCCCGCTGTTCTGCGGCCATGAAGTCCAGGCTCACAGGCTTCCACACACCTACCCACTGCCACCGTCCTCACCAGCCGTTCGTTCTGCATCAGCTGCAGAAGCCATGCCAGCAGCAACCGCTGCTGCCTGACCCTGGACAGATTTCCTTGAAAATCCCCATCCACCTGGTGGTGTTCAGAAAGCCCGTGAGAAGGCAGCCCTGTGCATCTTGGTCCATTCGGGGTCTTGGAAAGGCAACCTAATGCTTTGATTTTGAACATCCTCACCTTTCCTAATCTTTGAATTTTGTCGTGTAATTTATTGCTTCATGCAGTTGACTTTCTCTTACATGGAATCCAAACTGAAATCCACGTCAGGGTGCACCTTTAACTTTTTGTGTGTGTGTTCTGGAGTATAACAGAAAAAACTTGTCAGGTTCATTCATCTCATCTTTTTGTGTAATTGCACAGTAACTTACATCACACAGAACATCTCTAATAAAGCAATGCTTTACAATGGAGTACGTGTTTGCTTTTAGGTATCAACCAATCAAAAAATAATGTAGTTTTCTCTTCCAGACCCCTTGATTGAGAAAATTAAAAATAACATTATCAGTTCTGTGGGGAAAAACCAAGCCAAACGTGCCCACTGACACCACTGGAAATGTTCTGCTGGAGATACTGGCTAACTCAGGCAAGAAAAATAAATAATGGTTACAATTTGGGAAGGAGGAGATGCCTTAATATTTACCGGTGACGTTAACTGCAGGCTAGAAAACCTAAGAGAATTAACAGAATGTTTTTATACAATTAACACAATTAGTGATGAAAATCAACAGGTTTTGTATACACAAAAATAACCAGAATATAAAATATAGAAAAGACTCTATTTTAAATAACAGAAATAAAGAGCAAACAGCTAGAAATAAAATTAAATTTAAAATGTAGAAGTCTTAGATGAAGAACTTTGTAAGGTAAAGGACACAAGAGAAGAGTTTAATAAGTAGAAGTACATTAGATGTTCTGATAGGAAGTCATCATTAATTGTCAAATCTCTGTACATGAGTTTGTAAATTGGAGCTGATCCCGACTGCGTCGCAGGTACCTGGGTATGTCCAACCACCTTCCTCGGCTTCACGCCCCTGGCAGTGCCTCAGGTAGGCACGTGAGCTACAGGTACTCTCACGCATGTGCAGATTGCAGGCGTGCGTCGTTCCGTTAAATTGATGAAACAAGGAGGCCATTGGGCTGAGGTGGCTCCAATGCCGGGGAGGCCGATGTGAGCAAAGCACAGCGGGAGCTTGAAAGTGTCTTCAAGGATATGAGGTGGAAACCTGAGGACAACCAATCACAAACACTCAACCGGGCTGAGAACCAGAACCAATCAATCATCTCCTTGCTCTCTGCCTTTTCTCTGTGAAAGTCTCTCCCCAGCTCCTGTCGGTGGGCTGCTCCCAACCTCTTCAGCTTTGACACTGCCCCATTGGAACTGGTTTTTGCTCAAATGAACTCTTAAAATGTTCAGTATGCCTCAGTTTACTCTTTAGCAGGCCCGTTGTTTGCAAGAGCAAAATGGGAGCCAACCTAAATGTTCACCAAGAGCAGACTGTTAGGACACTTTTATACTACCAGATGCTTTGAAGTTGCTGAAACCGTCTTTCTCTGCACATGGGCCTGTGCTTGCAGAGATAGGACTGGAAAGGGACCCGGTGGCCAAGAGAAAGGGAACGGGCAGGATACTCACTTTTTCTGGACTCGCTCCTCTTTTAAAAATTTGGTATCAAGTACTTCTATTTACTTATTCAGAAAACAACATAAATTAACTTCTTTAAGTGAAAGCCATAATCGTGGAGGCTGGGAGCAGCGCAGGGCAGAGGCCCAGGTCTCCTGGGTCCCAGGCGGGCCTCACACCCTGTACAAATCCCACTATGCGCCCAGCACGGCACTGGGCTTGCAGGATCCTGACCAGCTATGATGTGTGATGATCAAATGATTCGAAGGAAAGTAATTACCATTGTCATTGTAACTATCATTGTCTCAAAGACATTTCTTAAATGACTGTGTCTGGTGGTTTAGCACCAAAAATCCAGCCCTCGTTGGAGCCCCAGTTCCTTTCCTGGTGTGGGTGTCTGATGACGTCTCCTTCCTTTGGACACCAGAACAAAGAGCCCCCTAGGCTGGCTGTGTGGGCAGAGTGGGGAGTGGGGAAACGGAGTCATATCTGTCTCTCATTGTCCCTTAGGAGCTACGTACTCCATCTGCCATTTATTCAATTAAGCGTGCTTTTAAACGTACATGCCGCACATTTTCACACTGTAGACGGGAGGTTTTGACAGGCAGCAGTGTGAAGGGCAATGGGAAAGCGACTTTACCTCCCTCGTTAGCACTGTAACCCGAAAGAACTTCTTGATGTTTCTGCCCTTTTTTCAAGAGTTTCAAAAGTGTCCCTTTGCCACAAAGCTCCCGTCCATCACCAGACACCTTCTCTCCCTGTGGTCTCTTCATTCATTCACTCAAGAAACATTTATGGGCGCCCTCCTTTAAAAATTGCTCTTCCTGTAGATGGAAAAATTCATGAGCGCAGAGGTTAAACACCTTAGTGAAAGTTATCTGCCAAGTAATGAAAATGATAAATTATTAGACTATATATGCACACACACATATACAGACACACACGTACATGCACACAGAGAGACACACACGCATATACAGACATACAACAGCAGTTCAGGTAATGTTGACCAATCGTTATTTATTATTTTGTGTTTCCTGTATGGTTTGTGTTTGGAAGAACAACATGGAAAGAAACTTTATGAAAAGATTCATCTAGAACCCACTATCTTCATTCTTCCAGTCCTGGACCATACACCAATGTAAACTGTAGCCAGCATGTTTTTTATTCTGCTATTTATGTTGAATGTTGCGTTATTTTCCCCTTTGCAATGTAATCATTACGGTCATTGTATTTATGGCTGCATAATATCTACTCCATCAAATTGACCTACCATAATGTCGATATTCCTCTATAATTGGGCGTTAAATCTGTCCAATGCTTTCCTGTTGTAGATAAAGCTGCTATGACACCTTTATGCATTCAGCTTTTTCTTTCCTTTGAATTACGTGCCCAGGAGGAGTTCCCAGGAGTGGGGATGCCAGAACGAAAGGCAGGGAACAGTGCCACACTTGCACTGGGGAGAGAACGGGAGTGATAACCAGCCCATTCCCCTGCGGGGGGGCTTCCCCGCCGAGTACTGAGCGGCCCGATGGATGGATTGCGTGGTGTCCCTCCCCTCGTCGTGAACGTATCCACAGTAACCGCACCAGGTGAGCCACAGCGGTGCAGTTCCCGCCGTTCTAAATGAGCGGTGTCCGCTGGGCAGGCGCACTTCAATGATTTCCATGGACAGCGTGCTTGGTCTCTGCCCACGCTGTTTCGTCTCCAGATGAAGAATGTGGGGTCCTGCAGATTCAGGGTTCAAAGACCAAAGATCTGGACTGAAGTCACTTCCACTTGCCAGCTGTGTGACTCTCGGCTGACCACTGGTGTCCTCGATCCTTGAACGCCTGCCAAATGAAGTCGATAATCATAAAGCCTGCCTTTCCGGACTGTGGAGGAGCTCAAAGAAGTCAATGTGTATGAAAGGCTTCTAAAAAACAAAGCAACATCTGCAGGCATTTAAAAATGAGGAAACTTGCCCTGGCTTGTGTAGCTCAGTGGATTGAGCATGGGTCCTTGAACCACGGGGTCACCAGTTCGATTCCCAGTCAGGACACAGGCTTGGGTTGCAGGCCAGGTCCCTGGTTGGGGGCATTAAGGGGCTACCACACATTGGTGTTTCTCTCCCTCTCTTTCTCCTTCCCTTCCTTTCTCTCTAATAAATAAAATCCTGTCACTGCATGTTTACAAAATAAAATAAAATAAAAATGAGGGAACTAGTATAGGGAGGACAGGGAGTGAAGAGAATCAATCTGAGGGGGAAAGGAACCCAGTCAGGACCACTGTGCTTTCCTAAAGAGGGCAACTCCTGGGAGGTACTTGGCAATGGTGGTTGTTAGTGTATAAAAAAGAAGTGTTTCCAATTTGTGGCTCAGTCCACCCTCTTCCCCCAGCTTCCATGCTGGTCTCAGACACGTAGGAAAACGGGAAAGGTGGAAGTAGAAAGTACTGTAGAGAACTTGCATTTCATTCACTCGGCCAGTATAGCCAAAGGGTAAATACCCATAAACACGCAAGGGTTGTCTACTGCATCCTCCCCAAAGCAGAGTTGACCATTGGCCAGACCAGGCCCTGCGTGTCGGTGACACGCCAATTTCACAGCCTTAGCCCCTAAGCAAGGTGAGAATGCAGATCTCAGACCCATGTGGGTTACCCCCAGATTTTGGTCTCCTTCCCAAAGGTGCATGTCAACATTTTTTAATTGAAGTATATTGGACTTACAACGCTGTAAATTTAAGGTGTGCATGTTAATTGGGTAGATTTGTATGGTGTAATGTGATTGCTACTGTAGCGATCATTAGTGCTTCTGTCATGTGACATAATGACCCTTTCCGTGGCTGGAACCATTAGGCACTAATCTCCTAGTGAGTTTGATGATTATAATGTACTGTTGTCGTCTGTATTCTGTCACCAGATCTCTAGGTCTTACTACTCCTTGCAAGCCTGTACCCTTACACATGTCCCAGCATGTCCCAGCAGAGCCCCTCAGTGCCTGTCCCCTTGATTTGTCATTCTCTCTCACCTCCATCCAACTTCAGTGAACCAGTTTCCTAATTGTTACCAATGCTCCCCACTTGGGGTTTTTATTGTTTAATCCTCTCTGTCTCTCTCCCCCTTGTCCCCCAACACACACTCGTTTATTTGTATTTCTTGTCTAGAGGAGAAAGAAAAGAGGCAGTTTCTGATCACTTGAGAGCTCCAGGGTGAACTCACAGAGCTTCTAAAGCACCCTCTTCATTTACATACATTGAGGCCAGGCTGGGACGGGGCTCCCTGGGCATCATCTCCGTGTTCAGTTGGGGATCCGAGTCTCCCCACCCCGCACATCTGCAACAGCCACAGGCAGGGGAGCTGGGCACAGAGACTTCTCTGCTTCCCTGGGAGCCCTCAGACTTTCGTCATGGAGATGGAAGCTCCGTGTCTGTTGCTCCGTATCGGCCCAGAGTGCTCCATTCATTGCAAGTAGGATGAGTAAGAACTTGATGACAGAGGAACACGGGCAGAACTGGAGAGATGTGGGCAAAGATGCTTGTGGAGGTATCAGGGGATGTTTAAAAAAATGAAGATGCCAATGAAGCAAGGCATTCTTATCAAACATAGGAGATAGTAAGAAAGAAATGACAAGGCCGGAAGGAGGCAAATGGCATGCTTGGCATGCTGCCACCTAGGAAAGAACAAGAAAATGGAAACAACCATTGTGCCACAGCATGTCCCACATAAGGCACAGAAAGCCCCGTCTGATTTATCATTCACCCAGGGAAAACTGGGAACATAGGGCTTGTGCAGAGTGCTGTCTTTCTCGGTGGGGCCTTGACACTTAAGGGATGGCATAGAAATGGCCTCTTCCAGGCCTGAGGAGATGGCATCACCAGGGAGATGCTTCACTGCCAGGGAACTTGGTAAAGGCATCTGGGTATTCTCTGCTAGGAAAGTCCTGAGTCCGGACATGTGATGAGACGGATGTGACCCGGCTGTCTCCAAGGCAGAGAAGCTTCTCAGCTAGTCCACAGAGTCACAGTGAGGTTTCAGCGTACCTGTCGCATTTGTATTTCATTGGCAAGCAGTAGGCCTTGGGGCAGGCAGTGGGAGGCATTGGGCCCGGTTCCTGCCCGCAGATTCTGAGCTGTGCTAGAAGCCTGGGGTAGAGTCCAAAGGTGGAAGGCCAGTGTAAGGACTGACCTAAAGCAAGTGCCCTTGGGGGCCAGGCGGAAGCATCCATGTGGTCAATTGAAAGTGACTCAGTTGGGGTGGATGGGAGCTACTCTCAGTCACTGACTTGCACTCCCACCCCACCCAAGCCCACCCCCATCTCCCTTTCTCTCTCTTGCTAAACCTCTTTGCTGTTAAATTATCTATTCATTTATGATAGTTATGGCAAATATGAAGTCAGAGCCACCAAGAAGATTGCTTCAGCCTCTCTCAACCCTTCTGGTTCTTATTTTTCACTTTGTTGTGCTACCAAGAGAATATGACTCTCTCCACCGCGGTGACATTTCCCCCCATCACAGGGCCCCTCTCTCTTGCAGAGGAAGTAAAGGATTTTCTTGAACTGCTGAAAGACTTCCCAAATCAAGAAAAGCATTTTTCACGGCACGCAAAATGAAAGCTTTTACTCCCCAGGCATTTCCTGGAACAGACATGTGATTCTCTGTGTCATCCAAATGATGTTGTTGGGATAACATTTAGGCTTTGGTTTTGAACCACGATGAAAAGCTGAACAGAACTGTCATCACGGGTGTATTTCATACGCCGGTAAGAAACGGTCATATGCGTGGACAGGAGGACGAAAAGATTCATTGATGCCCGCACGCCAGCGAGAGGACTGTGAAACTTGAGCCCGGAAACATCTGTGATGGTGTTCAAGGACTCGGTACCACGGGGCTTTTCCACATCGCTGCCCTCTCGCTCGCTCTGCGGCCCTGTGGCGGGGCTTCTGTTCCCACCACTTCATTAAACTCTCCTTGCAGGTGAGCTGCCAACTCCAATGGCGTTTTCTCTGCCCTCATTCTGCTCTACGTTTTGGAAGTGATGTCCAGTGTTGAAACGAGCCTCTTCCTTGTTGCGCCTGCCTCTCTCTTGGGTTTTAGGACACTTACTCCCAATGGCCTTCCCTACATAGGTCTTTCTGCGTGATTGTTCTTTCTTTTGCTGAAAAGATGGGTGTTCCAAGGCCCTGTCCTCCAATCTTCTTTCTCTCGGGCGATTTCATCTGCTCTGACAAATTTCACATCATCTTTATAGTGATTGTTCCCCGAAGGGTCAGTATCCTCAAATACTTCCCTGGTTTTTGTCCTTCCTTCTGAGCTTCAGATTCTGCTGGAAATTTCCATCAGTACATTACAGGTATCTCAAAGTCAACTTGTGTAAAACCAACTTCATTTTTTCCTTTTAAAAAATTGGCCTACCATCAGCTGCTCTTTATCTCAGTCCCTGGCATTTCCGTCTTCCACGAAGCGCTGCCGGAAACACTGACAACTCCCTGCTGCTCCTCTTTCTCCCTCATCCCACGTCCAGTCCGGCGAGTCTTCCTACTGCGGGGATTGTGAGTTTCTACATCTCTCACCTTCTCTCCACTGTCTACTTACTTGAACTATTCTTGTCCTACTTACTTGAACTATTGCTATAGCTTTGTAATTCATTTCTCTGTCTCTAATTTCTCATGATTTAAATTCATGGTCAAAGTTATCTTCCTAAACCAATGGTCAGTCAGATCAGGCTCACATTCTTTCAATGACTTGCTATTGCCCAAAGAATAAAGTTTTTATTCAAGGAGAACCATTGTCTGTAACCAAACTATCCTTCCAAACTCATCTTGAACTACCTTGTTCCACTTGCTTTTCCGACTACTCACCATCCTCAACTTTCTGTTTTCATGTGGGCCTTTGCTCATGGCTGCACTCTTAGCCTTGAATCCCAGTCTTCACTTACCTAACTTATGCTCATCTGCCAAGAGTGAGAGGGAAGAAAAGCAGTCAGGTGTGAGCCTAGGATTGTGGGTCTGAGCAAGTGGGTAAAGGGTAATATCATTTACTGAGATAGAGAAGGTCTGTGGGAGAGGGTACGGGGTGTATGTGTGTTGGGGGAGGGATGCTGGGAAGGCGGTAGGGTATCAGTAGTTTGGTAGTGTTGAGTTGAGATGTTAATTGGACATGCAAGTGGAGATGCTGAACAGGCAGTAGGGTTTAAATTGGGTTGGGGAGTCACAGATGGTGTTTAAAGCCATAGAAGTGTGTAAGGCCAAGTAGGGATAGAGGAATATTCAAAAGAGAGAGAAGTCCAAGAGAAGAGTAAGAGAGGAGTAAGAGAGGAGGTCTTGGGATACTGCAGGAATTACCAACCTTCATAAGGAGTTTTTATGAGAACAGTAGCAATGTGGTTCAGTGGATGGCGTGGAATTTAAGGTCAGTGACTTTCCAAGTGATTTGCAGCAATAATCTTAATCCCCAAAACAACCTTGCAAAGTAGTTACTATTATTCCTTTTCTACAGTTTCGAAAACTTATAGGTCGCTACATATAAGAGGATATATTGGATTCCCTTGTCCAGATATCCATAAAGAGCAATGTTAACAGAAAATAAAAGCAACTTTCTTTCCTTTTCATGTTGTCTTGAGACTAAAATAGAGCACCTTTTAGCTATTGCACATGCAAATCATAATCTCTTCTTGCATATTATGCAATATTTAAGTAGACAGAGAACATCAATAGCTTGTGATTTACATGCCCAAAGTGTTTTAGGCAACCCTTCAAACAGTAGACACTGATGAGAGCCCCTCTGTTAATTGATAAATTGCTTAACTGGTTCTTGGTGGCAGAGTCCATCTTCAACAAGATTACAACCTCCTTAAAGTTCATATGTAGGGTCCTCCTTCTTTCTACAATACTTCCTCTCCCTTTAAGCACCTCAATTTGTAAACCCACGTGTTCAGTCCTTCGATGCAATTGGATGTCTCTGGTGCTCCATGTTTATGGATGGATATATCACAGCCTAATCTATCTTTCATAAAGCCAACTCTGCTCCCCAACTCTTTTCCTCATCATCTAGGAAGCCCGAATACACCTTACATGGGCGTAAGGTGAATTCCTCCCATGGTACAAGTGACAGATGGAATTTGTCTGGTGTCATTGAGTCTACAGACAAGAATATGGAAACTATAAAACTATGCTGGTCAGTTCTATTCTCCTGCAGTCTGAGGAAGAGGAGAAACTGTGGTAGACATGGTGGTGGTAGGAGATGCTTTTCTGCTGCTGGTCAACACATTAATCAGTGTCAAAAACAACTGTATTGCTACTGTACACATCGAATAAGGGACTTATAGTTAAAGATTGCTCAGATTAATTGATATGCTAACATCTGCAAAACCCAATAATTTATATTCTTGGTTCCTCAAAGGGCTTGTTGAAATTACCCAAGAGCCTCTAGGAGTAATCTTGAAATATTATAATGGCCTAGCACATAAAGGTAGAAAAATATTGTGCATTACCATTTAATTAATTTTTAATTTACTTTTAGTGTTGTGGATAAATTCATATAGTAAAATCTTCTTAATATTTGTTCCCATAAAAATATATGACCATAGAATAGTTCTAGGAATACATAGTGACACATTATGACTAAGTAGGACTTGTTACAGGATTGCAAGGATGGTTAAATATATTTAAGCGCATTAATGTGCTTCATCATATTACTAGATATGAGGGAAAATCATGTGGTCTCCTCCATATATGTTTAAAAGACATTTGACAAAATTCACACCCATTTATGATTAAAAACTCAAAGAACAGTAGATATTTATTAAATAAAAAGTATACAATATCTCAGAAGTCATATAGACTTTATACACAGAAATAGGATACAGAGAAATAGCATACACCAAAATAGTATAGAATAAGACACCAATTAGAAGATATAATGAAAACAGAGACTCATTTACAATAATGTGACACATATAAAGTAAGTATATTTTAATAACAAATACCTAAAACTGTGTGAGGAAAACTTGGACACTCTCCTGAAGACATGAAGATAGTGATGAACCATGGGAAAAGCACACTGCGCTCTTGGGTGGAAATGCTGGACATCTCCCAAACTCCGGGCGTGGACACCAGCTCTGCCCCGTGCAGAGCTGGGAGGACAGTTTCCTCTACTGCCCGTCAGGAAGTCCTGGAACTGCACCTGTGCAAGCCTGAGCACGGGTAAGTGTCGGATTATGGACAGTGACTGGGAATGACAGCTAAATGTTATCCTGGATGCCCATCATAGCTATTCTCGGAGTCTAAGAGAGACAATAAAGAAGTTACCGTTTTTATAGGGCTGCTCCCTGTATGAAAATCAGCCCTCTTTCCTTTTCTTAGAGAGAGAACCACCTTCCTCCATCTTAACTATTACAAATTATGCCTTTCGTTTGGAAAAATCCCACTGCCTTCTCACAGGGTTAGATCCCTCTGCTTTCCACCCCCAGGATAACGCAAGCAACTCCCACATTTTGAACTACTCGGTGAAGATACTACCAGGGGAGGTGAGTAGGGATGGCAAAACTTTCAGGAAAATACTGGGCCTTGTCACTTCAGGTTCAGCACTGCCCCCCGATGAAGTCTCTCATCTGCTGTGAGGGGCACCCAGGTCTCGCTGTTCCTGTGACTCTCCGGTGGCCAGCTGCAGGGCACAACACACAGCCTTGCATCTCAGAGTTCACGGTTGAAGTCCATGGTAAGACAGAGAAGTGTTTTCTTCAGTGCAACATCGTCTCCCAAAGCTCCCTCGCCCGCATGGAGATCACAGTCCTGCAGAGGAGTGTCAGTTCTGTCCTGTCCGGCCTCTGCTCCCAGCCTCTGCTCCCAGCCTCTGCCAGAGCTCTCCTGATGCTCCAGATACAGGTGCATCCAACACGCCTTTTCTAACCACAGAGCCAGCTCTCTCCAGTGGCCAGCCTTGGGCCACACATAGCTCAGGCCAATTTTGCAATGACCTTGAGCTGGATTAACTCTTGGCAGGATAGAGTCCCCCACTGGTCTCTGTAGATTGACAATAACCAGCCTAAAGCTATGCAATGCCTCCTTCTGGTGTGGGAAGGGGGCTATGAGGAAGGGAGACTGAATGGAGGGTAAGTAAGGGGGGAGAATTTTTGTCAGTGCTACAACCCTGACAGCTGGGTCCCACTCTGGGGTGACACCTGACACTGCTTTTGTGGCAGGCAGCCACGCAAGTTGTTTATGGACATTTCATTTACGACCAGGTCAGTGGAGAGAGGAAGTCCTCTTTCAGCTCCCTCCCAGAATTCTCAGGGGTGGTTTGTGTCCTTCATAGGTTCCCCTGAAACTGCACTGGGCAGCTTGCCTCGGAGCTGGACACAGTCGCACCCCCTGGGTGGAGTGCTGGGTTGGGGGGAAGGAAGGGCCATTTCCAGGTGGCACCAGATTAGCTTCTTGAGATGGACATTTGCAGGGAACGAGTTCATAAAGAAGGAAAACAAAGGAATCCAGGGATTTTAAACAATCTAGGGCTTTGGGTGGGAAGGGGAGGAGGTCATGAAGAAAGCTATGAGAAGGAAGGCAGTGGGTCAGGGACAGGAGCAGGCAGGGGACAGTTAGAATCTCGGCCAGTAGAGATCGTCTACTCCCAGACCACCCACAGCCAACTCGGGCCTCTTCCTGGCTGCTCGAAAGGAAGCCCGTCTCCTCCCCAAACAGCACAAAGTATTAGTGTGATTTAAAATGATGACCCCTCCTGGTAATCTACCCCCATCTCTGACCGCCTTCACTGTTCTAACTCTGGCTCCAGGTTTGCCCTCAGGAGCCTGCACAGATGTCTGATTTTTCTTACAAGGACTGTTTATTTTGTACTTACTGTGGGTTGGGCTTTACCACATTTAGTTCCCGAAGTCACACTAAAAGGTAGACATTATTACAGTTCTGACATTATAGGCACAGCTTTAGAGAAGCTAAATAACAATAATAAAACTTATCCAAGATCACACGTTAGAGGGCAGCTCTGATCGGTACACCAAGGATTGTGAAAGCAAAGTCGGTGTTTATAACCTCGCACTAAACTGCCTCCAGATCGCGGCAGACCTGCCCTCTCTAGTTTCCAGGTCCAATACCCTTTTCCACCTGAGCTCTTCCTTCTTGGCTGAGAGTCATGGACCCTTCCCCAGCCCCGTCTCTGCCTTCGGGTTCGTCCTGGCCTGTCAGTTCTCTGGCGCTCAAGCTATTGACTGGGTCATAGCGCCAGGGAGGGTATCATTTCCTTTGTTCTAGCAGGATGGCAAACTCCAGAAGGTCAGCTCCCCCAGGAGCGCATCCTGAGATAAGGATTTGAATGCGAGTTTATTTGGGAGGTGATTCCAGGAAGCACCTGTAGGGGTGGGGAGGTGAGAAATAAAAGAATTCAGCCGAGGGTGCCCTGCTGAGCAGGTTACTGTGTGGGACACTGGGACTTGATCCTGCTGGCCACCTCTCGGTGACAGTGTAGAGTGTTCCCCTGCGAGGGGGCAGAAGTTAGAGATACTTGCCAGTCGGCTCTCAATGGCAGAGGGATTCACTCTGAGACACTCAGCCCGCCCCAGCCGCGGACCAGGAGGCACTGCTGAGGCAGAGGCTGCAGGTGCCTGCAGCGGGAGCTCTTGCAGCACACCTGGAGAGGTGAGCTCCACGAGGTGGGGGCTGGGCACCACATACCCTCACCAGTACCTGGGCTCCCCCTCCGGACCGTGGCAGGATCGCTCCCTGTCACAGTCCTCCTTTCTGCTGAGCCTGCACGAGGATTCGGAATCCTTCTCAGTGTCAGTTCTCCAGGCGGCGACTTCCTGTGGATTCAGGTGGGGACCCAAGATTGCCAGCACCCAATGCTGGAGATATCAAAATTGCCATATCCATTCTATCTGTTCCTCCAGGTAACCTCTAAAGACTTCTGTCCCATCACGTAATGAAGAGGGTGGCTCAGTGACCTCTAACGCCACCAGAATTTTCTATGACTGTATGACCATATATGGCCAAGAACATGACTTCAGTTGCATCAGCATTTTTTGGAAGTTTTCCTATGAACTTGGGAATCAACTCAGCGCTCCCAGGTCCTTTCCTCAGAGATTGCTTCATTGGTTTCTTGTGTCCCGACCAGTGTGGTGGGCACTCGGAACCCAAGTCTAGGGCGTCAATGATTCCTTTTCAGTGTTATCAGGTTAGTGTTTGGGTGATTCACCAAAGCTTTTAAAAAGTTTTCAGTACAATTCTGTTATCTGAGAAATGAGCACTCTTCCCCAGCTTTTGGTAGATGCAGATTTAATAATCTAGTTGACTTCATGTTCACAAAAACCGTTAGAAATCTTCAGCTGGACAGAGGACGAAGTCCTTGACCAGAGGTCCCCCTTCCTGTGGCTTGTGGTTCGTTCCTAATGGAGGGGGAGTTCACTGAGGGCATCCAGGGTAGGGGGATATGCAGGCTCGCTGCGCAGCCTGGACCCCTAGGATTTTGGCCCAGTCTAATGCAGAGAGCTCAGAGAAAGGACTCGGGGCCCTTTTCCCACCAGGATGACTCACTGCCCTTGGTCGAGGGCATCCAGTTCTTTCCCCTTAATGCATTCCCACAGTGGAGATGGAAGTGACAGCCTGTCAGTAGTGCTGGTAAAGTCCTCTGTGATCCCCGGCTGAAAGCCAGTGTGTGACCCGGATCAGGTGTCATTCTGTGATGGCTACTGGAGTTTCTGAAGCACCTTCCTCCCCCTCTCCGGCTCAGCATGTCCTTCCGTGTTCCTCCTTCAGCATTTTCCTGTGGCTAGCATCTGCTCCGTGCTATTCTGACTCGCCCTCCTGAGAGCGAGCCAGCTGTCCCACCAGGTGAGTCTCTGGGACACATGGCCTGAAAGTGTGTGCACGTGTGTGTACCTGTGAGTGAGACTGTGGAAGCGAGCGAGGTGAAGATGGAGTGGAAGGTGACACTGGCCAGCCTGGTTTGCACAAAGCTTATTTTTGCACAATCGGCCAATCTCCAATAAGTGCTATTTGTGTCAGTCCTTGAAGGGGCACGGCCAGGCCCTGCTGCCTGCACCTTTCTGGAAAGTTTGACGATGCACCTCCTGCCTCTTCTGATGTCAGCAGCCTCTTCCAACCTGCCCTGCCCACCTTGCCCTGAATGCTGTCCTAGCCTCAGTGGCCCTTCCCAGAGAGCGGAGCTCAGCCCTTAATGGAACAGGGTGAGGCTGCAATGGATTGTGGGAGAAGCAGAAGGAGGAGAGGTCTCAGGTCTGATGGCTTTTTCAAGAGACTCCTTTAGCTAGTGTTTATAACCTGAGACCTTAGATACCTGTGGCCCCTGGCCCCACCATACAGATTTACGATATGCTCATCAAAATGAGTATAAAAAGAATTTCCAAAGCACATAAGGAAGTGCTTTGAAAATTTTAAAGCTTGATAAAACACGTAAGATATTCTTGGTGTGATCTGTGAAGCTTTTATAGATCCCATACACATTTCACGTGCATTTACACACATAAGCCCTCCCCAACCTCATCTCCTCCCATCTTCAGAACACTCCAAGCCTGTGGATGTTCTGTTATTAACAGTCTGTGTGGCTTAATTTATAGCAAATGAAAGTCGTCTTAATTTTAAAATGGTGGAGATTCATTGCTTCCCAGAAAACTGAGGTGCCTCCTGCTCAGACTTGGTGGCAGAGCCCTGGGCAGCCACCCTCAGATCTGGTCCCACATGTTCCCAGGTGAGGCACTGAGGGCAGAAATAATAGGGTGGGAGAGGTTTTAAATGCACTTTCAGTATTTTGGGCAGGATTATAATTCACACTATTCCCCCGATTAAACTGTGTTTTTTTCCAAATCTCCAGAGAAAGATACTCCATAGTCACGTTTAATGTCTTTTCATCTTTTCAACCAGGAAGTTCTATCTAATTCTTAACTCAAGGCCCGTCAGCTTTAGTTCAGCCTCAGCAGAAGCTGAGGTCACAGGGAGCCCTGCTGGCTGTGTCCCTCTCAGATGGCAACCCCCTCCGACTCCCCTGCCCTAGCTTCAGGCAGGCCTTGGCGTGCACACTCAGCTCAGGAAGAACCCCACCTCTGGGCACGTGCTGAGCCGAAGCGGAGGACCACGGTGGTGGCAGGTAACTCAAGGGCTTCCTCATTTCCTCTTCCTGAACCAGAATGTGGGACAAGGGGCCCTGTACATGCTGTGGCTCCAAGGGGGCCCCAACCCTGCGAGGCTCAGCTGGGTTACAGGGACTCTCAACATCACCGACTCTCCCACCAAAGCAGCCCCGCAGTGCTCACGCTGACACAGGGCCATCGCTCCAAACCCATGCAGGACAGCTTCTGAGAGCCACAGGATGAAAGGTACGGAATTCCTTCCAGGCAGAGCCCAGAGGCCACCTTGCACAGATGTCCTTCTTCTCTGTTTCCAGGGTAGGTGGCCTTATGGCCATTTCCCGGGACTGACCAGTGTAATCTCTGGATCTCTGACAGCCATGTTCAGACATCAAGGATCTTATCCTTCCTGTCTTAGGCTATAAAAGAGAATAACAGAAGCCCTCGCCTGTGTGGCTCAGTTGGTCGGAACGTTGCCCTGGTACACTGAAAGGTTGTGGGTTCAATTCCCAGTCACAGCACATACCTAGGTTTCGGGTTTGATCCCTGGTCGGGGTGTGTATGAGAGACAACTGATTGATGTTTCTCTCTCACTTGATGTTTCTCTCTTTCTAGAATCAATAAAAAATATCCTTGGGCGAGGATTTAAGAAAAGAGAGAGAATAACAGAAAAGAATAGGTATGTGTTTCCTCTGTGTGCAGGGGAGGTGGGATGTATAAATCCACATTCATTGGTTTAATTTCATTACTGTTCTTCATGTTGTATAGAAAAGGAATCAGCAAATTCAGAGAAATTTGCAAGATTGTTTTCCTCAAACAAATAATATTGAGGAAAATAAGAAAAACTCATAATATTCCTTGAAAGTTTTCATGCCTTGCAAATGATAGCCTTGACAGAGTAAGTGAACATTATAAAATAAAAGCAGTTCCCTCCTCCTGTTTTCCAGCAGTGATGAGGATCCCTCCCTCTCAAGCCACATATCTCTGGGGTCCAGGGTCAGCGCTTGTCAGCCTTGCAAATGCTTATAAACTTTGGAGATTCTCATTTCACTCACTTAAGGAATTTTTATTGACCTGAATTTTTACAGAAAACTGTGAAAAATTTGACTGTTGCATGGAACTTAGCGTCGCTCTCTTTCAGCAGTATTTGGAACAAAGGGTTGCCTGACTCTGCAGTTTTCAAACTGTAAGCTCAGAGACTTGAGGGGTGTCTGCCAGGACATCTGCGAACATCAATTAGCAACCTGAATTTACTTCATCTTTCTTTTGCTCAAAGAAAACATTTCTAAGACATGGCAGGTGCCTTTTCAGCCAACCCCCAATGAGGAGGTTGATGATATTAAAGCTTGAAAAGTGAACTTAAAGAGAATCTTCAAGGTTTGGGTATTTTTGAGAGAGAGCTAGGGTGGGCGCGTGGTGGTGAACAGTACTCAATTTGAAGGAAAGACATTACTGTTTGAGTTTTCTTTGAAGTTTAAGACTTGTAGATTGGTGCGGATAGAATTGTAGACTCAGTCTAAAAACATTTAGAAAAAATAAGAATTATTTAACAAGGGGAAACACGTGCAAATTGCCTGTAGGACCTTATGATAAACATTTGATTCGTGAGAAGATCCAGAAAGGCCAAAACATGTACAGTGCCCCTTTCTATTTGCCTTTTCCAGCCCCAAATTTGAGTCAGGAAATTCCAGGGACAAAAATCACAGAAAGGCAGAGGTCATGTTCCGTAGTCACATGCCAGCACCTCCATCCCCCACCCTGTCACCTGCCCAGAGGTGAGCAGCAGGAAGTTGCCTCCAGTTGGTTGACAGATGTCCCATTTCCCTACCCGCAGACCAGCACCCATTCTTCCTACGGGTGACACGGTGTGATTATAAATTTCCATTAACCAACAAAGCCGGTCAGAGTTTTATATTTCCCCACTCCGGGGCAGCAGCTCCATGCTGAAGACAAAATTTCAAAGACCATTTTGATGTCTGGTGACTTCCACAATTTTTCAAAGGTAACAATTGCCCAGCCGTATGCTGACTTCCGGCAGCTCTGTCAGAGGCCACCCTGCCTTAAATATTCAGGCTTGACAAAGACGGCTTCCCGGCCCTGTCCTGTCTCACATTTTAACAAGGATGAAATACAAAGTTTGAGCTGAGAGCGATGTTGTGATTTCAGTATCAGCGGCTCTGCACACGCGGCTCTGCCTCCCGCAGCCTGCCTTTCCTCCGGGGGAAGTTTCTTCCAGATTGTCAGCAGGCAGATTTATTACTTGTCAGGATTCGGGGATTATCTGTTGGACGGTCTTGCTATTTTTCTGATACCAGCAACTCAACAGAGCAGCTCATTTGGCTTTGAGGGACAGACACCGCGCCATCATCACTGCCACCCCGTGAACGTGCCCGCGGTAGCACAGGTGTAATACCTGTCACTAATTGAAAGACGCTCTTTCATGGAGCTCAGATAGAAATACCAGATTGCTGACGGTCTTTTGAGGCTATTTTTTTTTACAAGATGTGAGGGGATTAGTGAGGTTCTATAGTTCCATAAACTGTTATCTCAAGAGAATTTTTCTGGCGGGGCATTCAGTGATATATCGTGTTTTAATTTTCATACAAAGCGCATTCTGCAAAGTCATCTTTGTCACACGGAGACAGATCCAGACCTGAATGCTGGAGAAAATTGGACACCTTTATTGTCACTTTTCAGCCACCAGCTTCCCCTCCTGCCTTCTCTCCTCACCATTTTCTCCATTCTTTCCTTTCATCCCGTTTCTCCCCTGCAAGTCGTCTTCCCTCCGTTCTTTCACTTAATCCTATTTCTAATTCTCTTTACATTTTGCATTCCCTCTTTTTTTTTTCTATCCTCTGTCAAAGCCCCAGCCTGCCAATACAAACTTGGCATTGCTGGATCTCCCATGAAGTAGGATCCGAGATAATTGGGCAGAGCCAAGTTTTAATAATTCTCTTTACTTTGGTCGTAGGGCATTGCATTTCAGTGGGCCCACACCAGTTCTACGTCTGGGTATGAAACAATTCTAGCGAGATCCAAGTTAAAACTCGAAGGACAGCAAAAGCAAAGCTTTATTGAGCATATATATTTACACATTTAAGAAAAGTGCCTCCCCATTAGGAGAACAAACTTCAGTATGCCCTAAACAAACCAGAGATAGGCTAATTTACCTTGTACTCTTATTTTCATTAAAGCAAATCTCATTATAACATTTTATAGCTGAGTTATAATAATAATCATTATTTTTAAAAGATTTTATGTATTTATTTTTTAGGGAGAGGAAGGGAGGGAGAGAAACATCAATGTGTGGTTGCCTCTTGCATGCCCCCTACTGGGGACCTGGCCTGCAACCCAGGCATGTGCCCTGACTGGGAATTGAACTGGTGACCCTTTGGTTCTTAGGCAGGCACTCAGTCCACTGAGCCACACCAGCCAGGGCAATTGAAAAAATTAGAGTAAATAAACTATAAAAATTCTTTATCACTTAGTATTTTAACTGTGTAATGTTATATTTCCCCTAAAATAGTACAAATCACACATTTTTGGATTTTTTTCCTGTGTTAGTTTGCTGCTTTGTCATTCTATCCCTCAAAGTAATGATACTGAACTCTTGATACAGAATGACCAAGTGGCTAAAGATAAACTCAGTAGGAAAGGATAAAAGCAGTAGTGTCACTTTGTCCAAAGGAAAAGTATATGCAATGTCTTGATGACATTTCAATTCAGCAAGTATTTACTGAGGCTCTTCCACGAATTCGGCCTGGGCCAGGCTCGTGGGCTGGATTTAGTCTCCATAGATGAGGAGTTCACAGTCTAAGAAGATACGTGGGCTGACCGTGTCCCCCAAAATTCCCTTTTAAGTCCCATACCCCAGAATGTGACCATGTTTGGAGATAGAGGGACGAAGACCATGTGAGGGCACAGGGAGGAGAGAGCCGTGCACAAACCCAGGAGAGAGGCTCAGAAGGAGCCGACTCTGCTGCCACCTTGTTCTTGCTCCGTCCTCCCAGACCGTGGGAAAGTTAGTTTCCATCGCCTCAGCCGCCCCTCTGTGGTACTTTGTCACGGCAGCCCCGGAACGCTGCTGCTGTACGGGGGTAGCCAAGTGCGGGGTTGAGGGATGATAGGAGGGGACAATGCGCTGTTTGGCCTGGACCCGAAGCCTTCCTGACTGTGGGGGTTCCGAGATACTGGAAGCACATGCCAAGCGTGAGTACAGACTTATGTTTCTGGAAATTTTAGAGCAAGCCCGTAGTTAGTGAGCTGGGCGGGCGGCAGCTGTGTGGCAGCTGCCCCTCCTTCACAGGGTCCTGGTCACATAGATCTGGAGGGCAGGCCTTGCTGCCTTTCCCAACACAGATGGTCTTTTTTTCACACCCTCAAAGCTCACTGTTGGGCCCACACAGCCTATGGAAGGTGATTGGTGGGTCAGGGCTAACCAGAGCCCTGCATCTGACGGGGGTGCCAGGGGCCTGGGCCCCCAGCATGAGTCCTGGGGTTCAGGTCAAGGAGAATGGTATCTCTTACCTCAAACTGCTATATGGGGAATGACAACAAACCAGAGACACGTGTCACAAAAGGACCTTCAGAGCAAGATGTGTGTGGGAGAGGGAGGGAAGGGGCCAGGGTCTGTATTCAGCCAGGAAACGCAGAGAGCCAGGTGGGATGGGACAGCATGGTGGTAGCCCAGAACGAGAGTGTGGAAGGGGGTTTGGAAAATCCCTGGGGCAGCATGACTAGTCTTTTCCTGTTCTGGCTGCACACTGTGTGCCTGAGCCACGTTCATTCAAAGGGGCGGGGATTGGATAGCAGTCCCTGTCCAGCTGCGTCCACTGTCCATACTCTTCTGGTACTTTCTCTTAGGGTTCTGTTGTGGATTGAATCGTGTGCCTCCAAAATTCGTGCACTGAAGTCCTAACCTCCAGGACCTCAGAATATGACCTTACTTGGAAATAAGGTCATCACAGATGTCATTGGATAAGACACGGTCACACTGGAGTGGAGTGCGACCCTAGTCAATGTCACTATGCTCTCATAAAAAGGGCCATTTGACACAGACACGCACACAAGGAGATCCCCATGTGACGCTGGAGGCAGAGGTGAGAGGAATGTGGCTACAAGCCAGGGGTGCCAGAGGCTTTACTGTGGAAAGCTGAAAGACATACAGAAAACTACAGAAAATAGTGAAAGGAAAACCCTGTATCTACCATCCAACTTTATCTCCCACATTTACTTAGGGTATTTTTTAGAGTAATGAATATATATAATTTACCTCCTCAGAGGTAACAGAATTTGCTACTTGCTATTTCCATACAGTTTTTATGTTATCATTATGTAAAAAATGGATGGTTTGGAATGTTTAACTTTATAGAAATGGCATTGCACCGTAACTAGAGTTTCATGCTTGTCATCATTTTTTTGGAGTTTCCAGGTCTCCATCCTCAGCTCCTGCTTCCTGTGTTCACTGCAGAGTAGTACTCCTTGTGTGCATATGTGGTCATTTGTTCACACACCCTGTAGCGGTTGGACATGTAGGTTGTTTCCGCAGGTTTTCTGTTAGTAGCAATGCTGCAAAAAGCAGTTGTGCGCATGTGTCCTTGCACCTACGTGCAAACATTGACCTTGATTGTGTAATGGAAGTGAAAATGCTGGGTCGAGGGATATTCACATTTTAACTTTACCAACTTTATACCATTTCCTGGGCTTTGGCCAATTGCTCGGTTGGATGGTCAGGGAATTGGAGGTAAGATGATTGGGTAATGGTAAAAAGAAAATCTGGGGAAGAGATATGTTGGTAGACCTCTCTGAATGATCAAAAAACACAAAGAGAGTGTCCCTTGTAAATGCTCACCAAGAGTGACCTCAGCAGAGGGACATTTTAATAACCAAGTAGATAAGGCGACATGTTCTGTGGAGACCAGTCAGCCTCTTTCCGAAGCCAGCCCTGTGTCACCCAATGGCTGCATGAGTGAAGCAACCACGGTAGTGGGGAAAACTCAGATGAGAGCACTAGGTGTTGCTGAATTATTCTCCAGGCAAGGAGTACACCAATCTACAGGTCTGCTTGCGTGAGAATTCTTATTTGTCTACATCCTCATTGACAGTCAGACTTTCTCCTGTGTGGGGTGCTTGTTTTGTCAATTGTTCTCTATTAGGTTTGTTCATCTTTTATTATACACACATATATCTACATCTATATATATGTGTGTGTGTATATATATACATTTTAAACTAACCTTGTATGTCCTGAATACTTTACCAATATACTTTCTATAGCTTGAATTTTGTGTATATATATTATTTATTGTGCATATATATGCTGTGTGTATGGATATGCATATATTTCTTAAATACTAATTCTTTGTCAGTTGTGTGACTTGCAGTATTTTCTTACAGACTCTGACCTATCTTTTCACTTTAATTGTGAAGCTTTTTAATGTCAATACATTTAAACTCTTTAATGTGATCAAATATCTCATTTTTTTCAATTTAGTTTCAAGAAATACTTCCTTAACTCAGAAGTGACAAAAATTTCTCCTGTATTTTCTTCAAAGATTTAAACTACATGCTTCCTATTTGGTCTTTAATATATTTAGAATTGTATAGTGTGAGACAGGAAATCTAAGTTTATTTTAGTCTGCACAGATAACCAATTGTCATAGCACCATTTTGGAAAAACTCGGTCTTTCCCTGTAAATTAGAATGCCACCTCTCTCTTACATCATGTTTCCATGTATGTTTGGGTCATTTTCAGCGTCTCCTACTCTGTGACAGGTGACGATGTGCATCTAACTGTGTTACTGGGCTCATATATTAACTGGGATAAATTGGCTAGCATTTCTTTAGATGATCATGTGGGCATTTTCCTGGAAAGCAGGGCAATATTATTTCTTTCTCTTTAACTCTTACTTCCTGTTTCTTTTTCTTTTCTAACTGTAGCAGTCAGAGCTCCGAGGCCCATGCCCGGTAGAAGGGCTGAGAAAGGGTCTGTCTCCCTGACCTCAAAGGTCCCACTGCGCTATGTGATGTTTTTATAGCGATAGGTTTTTGATAGATATAATTTATCATGGTAAAACAGTTCTCTTCTATTTTTAGTTTGCAGAGCGTTTTTATAATGAATGAGTTTTGAATTTTATCGAACACTTTCCCCATAGTCTTGAGATAATTGTATTGTTTTTCTCATTTAATCTCCCTAGAGCATGGATTTTGGCTTGTTCACCACTTAATATCCAGCATCTATTAACAGTGCTGGCACCTCAGTACAGTTGGTTGAATGAAGGAATTATGCTCTCACGATTGACGGTAAAGAGTGTCCTTGTTGGGATAGGCAGGTGGATTACGCAGGTCATTTCTAGCCCGAGATGCACTTTGCCCTCCTGACCTCTCACTCATTGGCTCTTCCAACCTGATGGCCTCAGAGAAGACAATACACCCCCTTTGTCATTGTTCCCAAGTAGCTGAGCCCAGAGGAGGAGGGGAAACCTGCCGTTCACTAAGCACTCAGTGCCAGACATGAAATCCATTCTACCCTGAATGCCCTGCAGGGCGGCCACAAGGATATTTTAAACACGCTACCAGGCACCTGTGTAAGGGAATTGTACTATAATGAGTCCCTTGCAGTGACAGCCCTGGTTCTCCATCCTCCTGAGTGCTCTTGTGACAAAGACTTTCTCCTGGAGCCTTGGTCTGGGCTTCTGAGTGTCAGTCGCGTTGTGAGACCGTGTGCTCAGTTTTCTGTGCACAGCCTCACGCCCCTCATGTCACCACCTGACCCCAGAGGAGGTGCCAGCAGACCTTCCTCCTCGGTGAGTCCGGGTTTGCTGACAGTTATGCCGTGTTGGACCCTGTCATTCTTATAGTTCGTCATTGTTGTTTTCCTGTAGTTTTTGATGCCAGTCTGATTCTGTCCAGTGCCTTTTAGCCAACGTCAGCTTGGGCGTCCTTTCCCCATAAATGCGGATCCATTTTTCCTTCTCTCTTTCCGCAAAGCTTTTACGGTTTTAGCTTTACCCATCGTGTCCTGGAATTTCACCCTGATGTTTGCAGATGTGGGTCTTTTTCATTTGTATGTTTCATGGGGGAGGTCTGTGTGTCTCTTCCACTTAAGGACTTTCCAGATATTATTTCCTTGACGATGTGTCTGTTTTCTTTCTGGAGCTGGTAGTAGTACAGTGTAGGACCATCTCTAAATCTCGTAGTTACTTCTCTGTTTGTCCCATCTCTGGTATTCTGGGTTTGCATTCTGGCAGATTACTTGACTTTATCTTCCCAATTTTGTACTGAAGTTTTCTAATTTTATTTTTTACAATAAATCCTTTTATTTTTTATTTTTATTTTTTTCTGTGATGAAGTTTTCTTATTCTAGCAGTCATTTTTTTTTGCTGTTAAATGGTAAGGCCTCTTTATTATTCTCTGATTGCTTTTTCCCTCTCATCTTATGGATGTAGTAATTTATTGAATCCTCAGGAATGACATTTACTTTGGAGTTATTTTCTATTTTCTCTATTAATCCATTTCTCCCGAAGTCGGTGTTGCTGTTTGTTTGGCGGTTTTGATCCTCATACTGCTTAGGCTTTCCTGGGCTCTCTTGTGATCCTAAATCTGGTCACTCTGCCCTTGTCGAGAATGAAGTGAGACAGGGGCTGACCAGCACTCTGCCCGTGGCAGGTCTGTCGCTGTCCTCAGGGGGCAGGTGCCCAAGGTCAAAGGCTTTGCCCTTGGCTGCCCATACTCCCAACCTTGGTCCTCTGCACGGGCCTCACAGAGGAGTGATGTAGTGAGCCCTTCCTTCCTTTTCTTCCTTCTTGGGTTGCAGCAGCAGACTCTGAGGCAAGAATTTGTGATGGGGCCACTTGATTAATGGCATGTTCCCAGGAGAAATCCGCATCAGGGAGCAGGGCGGGAGAGGCCACCCACGGATGGCTTTCAGGAGACATCCCCAGCCCTGCCTGAGCCCTTGGGGAGTTCCAGTGGGTAGATGACACCTCAAAGTTTGTCCCTCATCATGGGGGATAGAGTCCCCATCTATGGGCTGCCCTGGGAGGAGGGAGGAGAGACACAAAAGCCCAAGGCCCTTGCAGACTCTGAAGGTCAAGGCTGTTGCAGTGGCCAGGAGGACCCTCTGAACTGTCAGGTGCTGAGGCTGCAGAGCAGACAGAAACTGGGGTTCAGAATGTGCAGCTGCGAAATGAATCCACTCTTTGGCTACAATGGCCTTTGTCAAGCTCTCTGAGTTTCTATTTCCTTGCATGTAAGTCAGGCATGGGGATGATACTGTAAGGAGTATTTATTTTATTTGTAGAGTGCAGTGAGACAGAGACTTATCTGAATGACTGGGTGCAGCGTCCCGTTTAGGGGAGCGTGTCTTCACCCCCACTGAAAAGCCCACCCGGAGGGGCGCGATTAGACCCTCAGGACACCCGGTGTGGGCTCCAGGCCACCAGAGGGGCCAAGGAAGGGGCTCTGCATGGGAAAGGGGCGGCACTACTCCATGTGTTGCTATTGCAGCCGTGTCTGTGTTTATCGAAGGGCATTTTAGGACAAGTGGTGGCAGCTGTTCCAGTTTTGCTTTATTTTCGTTAACTTCTTCAACAACAACAAACAGAGAGCCAGCACTTCCCAAGCACTCTAGTGGGGACTCCTTGGTTGGTGGGCCAGTGTGGGTAAGAGGGGTGACTTTTCCCCAAGGTTGAATGAATATTCACGCAAGAAGGGGGAATATAAATTTCTCTCTTTCGTGTGTAAAATACTGGAGATTGTATATTTTTTTTAAATGAAGGTTTAACAGTCTTCAACATAGGGTGTGCACATAAAAGCCCACGAGGAGAGTGTCCTTCTGGGGTGCAGCTGGGGGTCAGGGGGCTAATGTATAAGGGACGGGCGTGGCTCTGCTCTGTGGTGGAGACCCGGAGCCTGCGTCTTGTCTCCGGGTGTGAGCATAGCAATGCCCGAGAAAATCAGCCCTGGGACTGGCTGGGTTTTCTTTTCAAGTATTCTTTTGTTTTTCCACACCTGAAACTGCAATAAAGTCATCACTGGACATATTTAAATATCATCCCCACATCTCTAATGAGCAATGCTGAGATCTCTAGGAATAGTTTCTACGGTTACATCCATCCTGTCCCCATCTGGTGTTTTGGTAGACTCCAGATTCCCACCAAACCTCCTCTTTCCGAAGTTAACAATGGTTCCCTAGTTTCAGAAGAGAACTTTCCTTTGGTCTGGTTCCCCAGACTACGGCTCCTCCTTGAACCAGCCCCACAATGTGTTTTGGCGATCTTTCTTTCTCAGAGGAAGCACGCGAAAGTCAAAATTATTTGAGATCTCATGCTTTTGAAGTTTAAAGCGCCTCCCCGTGACCCCACCAAACCTATCCAAAAACGAAAAGAAAAAAGCTGAGGCTCAGAGACGGACAGACTCATCCAGAGTCACGCAGAGGGTGGCGGATCGCAGGAAAAGGTCCAGGTAAGACTGCTTTCTCTGTGTCTGAGGCACCGAAATGCTCGCCTCCCCCCAGCAGCACCCAGCTCCCCGGCACCCGAACTTAAATGCGCTGCAACACCTCCCAATAGTGCGTGAACAAGGGCGGCAAGATGTTTTTTTTTCCCATCGTGCTAACTGTGCTTCTGTTCTTTTCTGAGAGTTCACTTGTCAAACTCTTCACATCCTTTGAGTGGTCTTCCTTTGTAGATGCATTTAGCCAATGGGGGGGACTTGCTGAGCACCGGCTAACGTGACATCTGGTGTCTCTTTGGTGCATTGCAATCCCTGCTGCAATGCACCACCTCCCACCCCGCAACTGGCTGCCCGGGTCCCAGCGCAGTGCCTGACCTCAAGGGTGTGTCCCGTTGTGATGGGTCCCATAAAGGTGACTGGGTGGCCTTTCCTTCCCCCATTGTCACACTTCAAAGCATACTTCCAGGGGTGGGGCAGTCCTCCCAGGCCTTAGATCTTGTCCTTACTGTAAAATCTTGTGACCCTTTGCCTGTCACCGACCTTCGCAATCAGCAGAAATGGCATTAGACTCTATTTTTACTGAGACAATTGTTGGATTCCTCTAAGTTTCTTTGTGGCTGTTCTCCTTTTGTCCTCTTCCTCGAATGCCACTTTGTGGGGGATGGAAGAGAGACCCTAGATGTTGAGAAAGTGGCCTTTTCAGCTGTGCCTTTTGAAATAAAAACAATGAGAAAGAAAGAGATAAATAAAAATTTTAAATCACTTAAAATTTTGAACACCATTTTTTTTCCCTTCTGCTGAACCTACGGGACATGGGGACAGTTTGAACTGGGGCAGGTGCTGAGCACGGAGGCTGATGGGGCTGTGAGAAGAATTAGACCGCAGTTGGGGCCCGAAGAGGGAATCCATCCCCTGAAACCCTTCGTGATGTTAAGACGCAGCTGCAGAAAGAGCAGGCGAAAGCAGCTTGAAGTCCAGCCTCCTGAGTGGATGTCACCCTTTGAAGACCCTGTCAAGTACAAAGCACAGGGCCTGAGACGATCCCGGCACATCGACACATCTGGCAGAGCCTTGCATGGGAGTGGCCCTTCGGACTGAGTTTTCTGAGGCTTAAACTCTTCTATTCCCCACCTCTAACCTCAAAGCACTGAACCGTGAAAATCCAAATAAATAAACCCGCTCTAGCTTTGTGTGTGACTTCCAGGCACTCTTTTCTCACCAGACAAGAAAAGAGAGCCCTGTGACAGCACAGTCATTACAGTCCGATGGTTTGCTGACAGTCGAGAGAGGGCCCAGTGAAGGTTCTGGCTTTTTCCCTGGCTTCGCCAGGGGGGCGCTTAGGGACCCAGAGCCAGGGCTGCCGCCTGAGGGCAGGGGCCAGCAGCGTTACTCCCGCGTTAGCTGTAGCCGCAGGGTGTACGCTTAAGCAGTAGGCTCAGGTTCTGGCCTCCTCACTACCTCGGCGACCTTGGGCAAGGGACATAACTTTCTTGAACTCTGCTTTCTCCTGTGTAAATGGGGGTTGTAAGTGCCTGCCTCCCAGGGTTAGCCAAGGTTGCCCCAGGACAGCAGGACCCACGAGGAGCGTTTGCATGTCCCCTGCTTCAGGGGTGGCTGCCACCATCTGTCCTTGTCCCTCCAGATCAAACTGCATTGAGTCAGTCAAGGTCAGCACGATGACTCAACGGCCTATCGATCTGGCCCAGTCAGGAAGAACAGTCAGGCAAGCTGGTGGCCAGACATTTAGTAGATGAAAATTGACTTTTTTCCCCCTTGCACATTTCAGGTGATGATGTCATCAGGCTGCAGTTGTTAAATCCATGGTTTTGGCTGAGTGCCGAGCGAATGCTTCATCTGAAGGCACATCATGGGTGGCGCGGGGGCTGGGCAAGCATAGTTAGTTGTGAGCACCAGGCGGACGCTGGGAAGTCCTCTCCCCCGGCCGGAGGACCTGACCTCAGAGGTCAAGCTGCTCATCAAGTCAGAATGTGTTTTCCTTGTAAATACAACTTCTGGTTCTCCTTTCTGCTTCAGATGACCAGTCTGTACCACTTTTTAGACACATCTCTGTGGAGCAGGCAAAACAGTGGGGGAGAGTCTGAAGGGAGTTTGCAAGGTTCCCAAAGCCCTTGCGGGGCAGAGCGCCGTCAGAGGGAGGGTGCAGGAAGGCCACGCTCTGGGCTGGTCACTGGCTGCCCGTTTAGGGTAAAACGGGTCCTCACAGGAGGCCGAGACACGAAAGGTCTGCATCTTTACTATAAAGAGTCTTTGCCCACCTGATGGAACTTTGGGCTGAGAATAAATTACCTGACTGTGAATGATTGTCCAGCGAAGGGTTCCTTGGGTATTTATGTGCAACGTTAATCCAATCATCTTGGCTCAATTGACATTGGGCTGGTTTTGTAGCGATATGGCTTCAAGTGAGGAAATCATTCTCCGCAATCTTAGTTTCCCACGTGAAGTGGAGGTGACAGAACCTACCACAAAGGACTATTGTCAAGTTACTAGGTATCAAAATTAGCTAAGGCTGTCTCAGACTGTACTCTAATGTAGTTTTAGTCAAAATGATAAATAGAGGTACAAATGCTTTAAAAGAAAAACATGGAACCTTACCATGATCTAGGGGACCTGCTAAGTTTATTAATACATGAACCACACCAGAGACCGGAACGCAGTGCTGTTGTTAAGTGTGAGAGCGGGGTCGGCGTTGGGCAGCGTCTGCAGTGCGCTGACTAAACGAAGAGCGGGTTACACAAGAATGCACCGAGTGTGGGGCCTCTGGGAGGCACTTGGTTCTTAGCCGTCACCAGACACCCACTGCGGTGGTCTTCCATCTTCATCTTCCACCTCCCACCTTCCCCTCCGATAGACGTGGTCGTCTATCAGAAGTTCCAGTATGATCTCATTACTGCGCTGCTTAACATCAGATCAGGGGCTCCCAGGAGCGGCCCCAGCTGCCTCCCACCCTGCGCCCATCCCCTTCCCGCTCCTCCAGGGACCTCCCTGCCTTTACCTGAGACGTCATCTCTCTTTGTCAACCTACGGACGCTAACCCGTCTTTCCCTTCTCACCCGATAAACCTCCTCTAGTGAAGTCTTCTCAAATCGGTTCTTCTCTCACCCCCATCCCTGACCTTCCACCTCCCAGATCTCGTTCCAAAAGAGTTAGGGACCCGCTTCTCGAGATCCACAGACACTTCTCTCTGTAACTCCTCCTTCGATGTCCTTCACCTCCCGATTTACAAATCTGTTTCTCTCACCAAACTGGGCATTTCCAACATTACAACATCTGCTGCATTTACTTTTTGGTGTTTTTAGCACCTAGTAGATGCTTAATAAGTGTTTCTTTACTAAATGAATGAATTGATGGATAAATTAATTCTCGTTGACTCCCTGGGTAACTGATAGCTACCCAGGGATGAAAGACATTTATGGGGTCACATTTAATGTTCCTCCCTATCACACTGGCACAGAGCAGAATTAGAAACTCTCAGATGATCACTCATCAATTTATCCAGCACATATTTATTGGATCACTGCTGCATGGTGGCACTGTTTTTGTCACTGAGGACACTGCAGTGACCACAACAGACAGAGTCTCTGTCCTCGTGGAGCTGACACTTCGGCCGGGACACATGACACACGATCTGTGAGTCACACACGTGCTAAAGTGGTGCCGAGTGCAGTGGGGAAATGAGACCAATTAAGGGTGTTTGGGGGTGCTGTGAGCTTGGGCAGGTGCTATTTTAAAGAGGGTTGTCAGGTAGGTCTTTTTGCGAAGTGACACTTGAGCACAGGTGTGAAGGAGATGACCCTGGGCAAGAGGTGACCCTGGGAGAGGCGTCAGCTGATGCTGAGTCCGGCCCTGGAGCAGGCCTGAGGACCAGCCAGGAGATCCACATCCTCCACGGCGAAGCGAGTGGAGGGAGGGGAGTGAGAGGTGCGCTCAGAGATCAGAGGGTCGGGGGTGGAGGCAGAGAGCAGGGCAGGAGGCGGAATTGGACTGGACCTTGTAGACCATTGTAAGGATTTCTGCTTTTACTCTGATTGGAGTTGGGGCCCTCAGAATGCCCAGGCAGAGGCGTGGCATGGTTTCCATTGCGTTTTAAAGTGTTATGCTGCTCACTAAGTTAAGTTGAGACACTAGGGGGTCAGGAAACACGTGGGCGCCACATTACCATGGAGTGCTGAAGGCTGCACCTAAATGACACACCGAAATCGGCAGCCATTTTCTGTCCCACCCCACCCCCCACAGAAGGCTCTAGGAAAGAAAATTCTCTTTGGCCACGTACATCTGGACCCCACATGGGCTGCAGGAATGGCGCCCACAGTTCAGGACTAGCAGCAGGAAAGGAGACAAAAGAACTAACTTGGCCCCGGGACCACATGAGACTCAGCACTGGTCCAACACCCCCAGCTTAGCTTGAGCAAGAGAGTCAGCCCTAGGCTGGGGTCCCTTCCCTTGGGTGTCAGTACCATTGGCGTCTCTCCTAAGGGGAGAATGCCAATACCCTTCACCATCCCCCGCCAGCTGCCCCTCACTACTGCCCATCCTTTAGAGCAGCTGGTGAGTGTGTCACCACCTGTAGTGAATGCTGACTCTGGTCTACTCAGCCACCAGTGGAGTCTGAATATATGTCCCCAGAGGAGGGGACAGGAGGAGTGGAGTGGGAAGAGCACATCTGGGAGCCTTGCCCAGACACTCCTTTGCTCTTTCACCTCTTGGCCATCTGAGTAATTTGTCACTTCGGCCCAGCCATGAAAACACTCCAGCCTGCTGCAGAGCACTGTGGGTAAAGAGCCAGAACCCTAGCAGGGAGCGAGAAAGGAAAGATGCTGTCATCCGCCCACACCAGCTGTGTCTGTGCTGGAAGGGGGAGGGAAGCACCAGTGCCAGGGTGACCTCATGATCTGGGTTATGGGGCTCCGGAGGGGCTGTGGTCCTGCCCCGTGACTTTCGTTGGCCCGGTACAAGAAATGTCACCTGGGAGAAACACTTCAGACACGTTCAGTTGTCCACAAGGAGGTGAAGATGATTAAATAAACTCACCTTTCTCACTAGGTCAGGCTGGAGTGGTGGGTGTGGGGCAGAGGGATGGGGAGCTTACGGCGGCTGTGCTCCATTCGAGTTTCTGGGGGATGTACGTGTGGCCCAGTAGACTGTACAGAAGGTAGGAGACAATGTGGAAGGTGAATAGAGAATGGGAACTTCACTTCCAGAGGGAAAACACTAAGGGGCTGGGCCTCTTTGTCTTAACTTCTTTTTTTTATCATCACCCAAGGACATGCTTATTGACTTTAGAGAGAGAGGAAGGAAGGGAGAGAGAAAGGGAAAGATTGGTGTGAGAGAGACACATCGATTGGTTGCCTCCTGCATGTGCCCCTACTGGGTGCCAAACCTGCAACCCAGGCATATACCCTGACCGGGAATCGAACTGGCGATGGGGAATCCAACCAACTGAGCCACACCAACCAGGGCCTGTCTTAACTTTCTGATGGAAACCTACATGGTTAAAACACAAGCCCGTTCTTCTCCTAGGCAGGTTGGAGGGAAAGGGCCTCTGATTGTTAACCAGCTGAGGAGGCTGACTAAAGTCTGTAGTGTGTGAACCCTTGAGTTTGATGACTTTTTGCTGTCATGGAAGGTCCCTCTAAACTTTTTCCAGGCCCTTATTTTCAGGGTGAATTTGGTTCCCATTACTTCAAAAAGGTAACTTGGAACCACATGGGCTGCGAGTTTGAGACACCCTCAATTGCTAACCTAACTTACGAAGTCAGAGATGGTTTAGCCCACTGAAAGCACTGGGTTCTCCACTAACCCTAATTGTCAATATAAAGCTGGTAATGGTGAGGAGGCAGGAAGCTGTGGCTAGGCTGTGACATCCCAGGAGGGTGTCACTCTCTCTGCCAAATATCTGGGTCAATAGCCAGCCCTGAGCCACGCGGAGATGTAATTATGTTGGAAGAGCTTCAGAGAGATGGCTGCCATGTTTCTGTTTATAATGTAATTCTCCCCTCCCCCATAGATATTTATTTGATATCAGGCTAAGCATATTTAGTTGAATATCCTGTTCATCTTTTTTTTCTTTCCAGAACGTTCTTTTTAACTCCCCCTTCCGGCCCCCCACCCCGCCTGAGTTTCTGTGACAAGAACATGTGACAATGAAAAGTCCCAAAAGTTCACTTCTAAATCTGCCAGCAAACCCTACAGACCAACCCACACAAAGCGAGAGGGCACCCAAGCTCTGCCAACTGTGACAAGATAATCTCAGAAACAGATCCTGCTCAAGTTCAAATTCAATGCAGACGGGGGTTTTAAAAATAAAGCATGGTGGGAAGTGGAATGATCTTACTTGACCCAACTCCAAAGCAAGAGATATGATCTGGCCCAAATTTTAAAAATAGACAACGGTCCAAGAATAATAATAGTATCTTGCTGGGAAATACTTTTCATCTTGACTTAGTCAGAAAAATAGAATGCAAAGCTTTTCCCAGTTGGTCCAGCCCCAGCCCCACATTTGGAGCCCGGGGTCTTTATTAGTCCATCCCTCGACCATGGCATGGATGGCCGTGGGTAGGTAAACTATGTCAAGGTGGGCGACACAGGCACAGTGGAGGGTAGGTGAAAACTGAGGGCCACGGATGGGTTTGTACCGAGTGCATGGGGTCTTTCCCTGCACGGCTTAGGGTCTCCTGAATAGCCTGTATCTCGGCACCATGGCCTGACTTTCCACCATGCTGTGCCTCCACCGAGCCCTGTGTCTTCGTCCTTCCGTGAAGTCTGACTTATCCCACAAAACTCAGTTCGGTGAAGACCTTCTTTGGGATCCCTCTTTTTCTCCTGGTTGAATCAACAGCCACTTTCCTTTGTGTGTCCCGCCTCCGTCTCAGCCTGTCTCCCTGGAGTGGTATTCACGTTGACTCACTGTCTGGACACTCGCCTATGAGTTCTTTACGAGCAGGGACCTCTTCCTTGTTTTTTCTGTGGCCTGTGTGATGGCAAACTATAGTTGGCACACAGTGAGGATTTACCAAATTGGATTGGATTAGAATGGAGTTGGACTGAATTGAGAATTAGATCCCCTTTCCAATGGCTTCTATAATAGACATGCTAGAGTGAAGTGTGGATGTTGAAGTGGTTCTTCACCAGGCTGAATTAGACCAGGGAATGAGATACCTTCAGAATAGACCTAAGGGAAGACCCCAGACCAAATTGAGCCTCTCTCATAGGGCCATGTAGCCCAGATTGGCAGGTGGTGGTTCAAAAGTGATGGACATACAGCTTGGGTACATTTCCAAGCCAAACCCTTGATGCACGTGAGACTCAATCACCAGCATATGTCAATGACCTTGATTCTTCCTTATGCCAGACATTGTCAGGAGCTTGGTGAGGAATCTTAGAGATATTTCAAAAGTTCTAGGTAGTTGCCCAAATTGCCCTTTTTGGTCCTAACAATCCTTCATTACATGAAATTGAAGCTGGCCAAAGAGAAAATCTCACTGCATTTCACCCCGCCCTCTCTGGGGGCTGAAGAGGAGCACTGTGGTTTCAGAGGCTCTGGGGCATGGTGGTGGTCAAGCCTTCAGACTATGGAGTCAGACCCACCTGGGTTCAAACTCTGGATCTGCCACATAAAGGCATTCAACCTTTCTGCTTCTTTCTTTGTCAAATGGAATTATGCGGAATTGGCCATGGAGCCCAGGGCCTAGCACGCAGTAAAACTTTCATGAGTGCTAATTATTGTGCCTGTTCTCTATGACCCGCTGTGCAAGCCCAAGTCCGTGAGCTCAGGCAACCTGCTGAGCACCGCCATTCCCATCACTCCGAGTAAACTCTGTCCTTCTCATTCCCGATGTAATACTTACAGTCAATTAATAATTAAATCTGGACTGAGCCTCTTGGCTACCGAGTAACTTTTTCCCACCATCTTGAATTTGATTTTGACATTTAATAGAGAAACAATTAGAGAAGACCTGTTGTTTCACAAAAAGGTTAAAGATAATGTCATCATTTAGAAAGGTCAATTCCTGCCTTGCCTGGTGACAACATTCACTCAGTTCTCAATACACACAGCAGAGCGGGTTCGGAATGAGGTGACGGGGTGCCAGAGAGTCACGTTTCCATTTACATGTCAAGGTCTCCCCACACGGGTTGTTCTGCTCTGTGTCGCACCAGTTAGAATGAAGTTAGGACAGCTCTCTGTTGATGGTAGATAGCAAATATATATCTTTATACCATAAAGTCTAGAGAGTTCACACACAATGGAAATAATAGCTAAATTCACAAAAGGTCTCACCAGAAATGAAAAGGCACATGGTTAAGGCATTTGTCCTGTTTGGGATAATTATTTTGAGACACAGATAATGCTTACTCTGTGCCTGACCCAGATCTAATGGTTTATTGAATAAATGGCAGGTGTGGTAGGGCACCTGCTGCTTGAATCGCACTGTGGAGCGTGTGATTTTGTACATGTGAACAACACTCATTACATATGGGAACACTTGACTAATGGCAAGGTTTAGCTACCATCAACTGGGGTCCCAAAAAAATCAGAAAAAACTATTCCCCAAGTAACCAGATAACATCCTTGTTGCCTAAACAAGTACAGATACCTGTACTGCGCACCCATTTTCAGTTATTTGGGATGTGTACGTAGGAGTGGACTAGTGGGCTCATGTATGTTTAACTTTTTGAGGAACCAGCGAACTGTTCTCATTAGCCACCTAAGTATGAAATTATTGGTTTATTTTTTTATAGGTCAGATAGAAACAAAAGTGTAACTGAGTTTAAAAAGAAGTATTGAGAAAAAAAAGCTTAAATAATTTATTGAGGTAAAATTTGCATAGCAGAAAATTAACTATTTTAAAACAAACAGTTCAGGCCCTGGCTGGTGTGGTTCAGTTGACTGAGTGCTGGCCTTCTATCCAAAGGGTCACTGGTTCGATTCCCAATCAGGGCACATGTCTGGGTTGCAGGCCAAGTCCCCAGCAGGGGGCACGTGAAACCAGGAAATGTGAGTTCTCCAACTTTGTTCTTTTTCTGCAAAAATGGTTTGACTATTCCAAGCCTCTTCCAATTCCATATGAATTTGAGGATCATCTTTTCCATTTTTATGAAAAATGCAGTTGGATTTTTGACAGTATTGCATGCACTCTGTAATAGTGATATCTTAAAAAAGTTAAGTCTTTCATGAACACAAGATGTCTTTCCATTTATTTGGGTCTTCTTAAATTTTAATAATATTTTGTAGTTTTCAGTATGTCTTTCGCCTCCTTGGCTAAATTTCTTTCTATCTTATTCTTTTTGAACCCATTGAAAATATTTTTGTTAGTTTTCAGATTATTCATTGCATGTATAGAAACAGAGCTGATTTTTATGTGTTGGTGTCTTACCCTGAAATTGTGCTGAATTAATTTATTAGCTAGCAGCATTTTTTTGTGGATTCTTTGAGAATTTCTACATTTGGATTATATAACCTGTAAGTAGAGATAGTTTTATTTCTTTCTGTCCAATTTGGTTGTATTTTATTTATTTTTGCTTGCTTAATAGTACTGACTAGAACTTGTCTTGTTCCTGACCTTAGGGAGAAAGTTTTCTGTCTTTAAACATCAAGTGTGATGTTAGCTACAGGTTTTTCATAAATTTCCTTTAACATGTTGAGAACGTTCCCTTCTATTTCTCATTTGCTAAGGTTTTTTTTAAATGAGGAATGGATGTTAGATGTATCCATTGCTCTTTCTGCACCATCTGCCTTTTCTCCCTTCATTCTATTAATGTAGTGTGTTATTTTAATTGGTTTTCTTAGGTTGGCCACCCTTGCATTCTTGGGATAAACCCCTCTTGGTCATGATGAATAATACTTTCAATATGCTTTTGGATTTGGTTTGCTAGTATTTGGTTGAAAATTTTGCTTTTATATATTCCCAAAAGATATTGGTCTATAATTTCCTCTGTGAAATATTTATCTGGTTTTGGTATCAGGCTCATGTTAGTCTCAGAAAATGAGCCAAAAAAGTGTTTCTTCCTCTTCTATTTTTTATAAGAGTTATAGAAGGATTCGTGTTAATTGTTATTTAAATATTTGGTAGAATGCACCAGTGAAGCCATCTGGTCCTGAACTTGTCTTTGTTGGGAGATTATTATTGTTGTTATTGTTACTGATTTAATCTTTTCATTTGTTAGTGGTCTGTACAGATTTTCTATTTTATCTTGAGTCAATTTTGATACTTTATGTGTTTCTAGGAATCTGACCCCTTCATCTAGGTTATCTAACTTACTGGCATATATTTGTGCATAGTATTCACACAAATCCTTTTCATTTCTACAAGTTTAGAAATTTTGACCTTTGCTCTACAAAAACTTTCAAAAAGCAAAAACATAAACAAATGAAACCAGGAGAATAAAAAGATTTAAATGACAAGAACACAGCTCATGATGGTTGCTTGGATATGGAAAAATATGAAAAATTCAGGGGATGATGGGTAGTCATAATGGATTTAGAATTCAGAGCCATAGGGCTCCATTCCAGCATCCCAGTGACCTCTCTGGTTATTTTCTTGTCTGGCAACGGAAGCCCAACAGACCCCATTAGTGGTTTCCAAACTGAGTTCCAAGGAGGCTGGAAGAAGTACATGAGGAGAAAGGGGGAATGGAGGAACTTCCTGGCCCCCTGCGCCAGTCTGAGGTGCTCCACTCGTAAATGCTTTAAATATTTAAGTCCCATGCGAGATTTTATTTGATAATATGATCCTGCAACTTTAAAAGTCTGCACCCATACAAATAAGTCATCTCCACATTTTTTCAGATGAAAAAAAAAACCTCTTCTGTACCTCCATCAAGGGCACAGCCTAATTTAGGAGCAGAAATTACAAAATGTAGAGTGTGAACTGTCTTGTCTCTTACAACCCTGGGATTTTAATAATGTTTATTATCATCTCTGCCTTCATTTTCTCCACCTACAAAAATGAGATAACAATAATCGTGTATGTAATTCCTGGCACTATTCAACACATACTGCAAGAAAATGGAGGTACTCTGACAATTTCAAAGTATTAGGCAAATGTGAGAAATTACCAGTCATTGGCTTTCCCAATCATGGTGAGTTTGAAATCTTGAAAAATTAGAGTCTCATAGGGAACAGCAGAAAGTAAGTTCTCAACCTCCAAGAACGAATCAGTATAATGCACCATACCAACTCAACTCTAGTGTATACTTGCCTAGCTACCTTTCTTTGCCATGTCAGGCCACCTGGTTTAACCATTCAAGCTGGTTGAGAGTATCATAGGAAAGGGAAGAAAGGAAGAAGGAACAGTGAAAGAGAAGTCTCGACATGAAAGTGTTTGATGCTGTCTTTGACCGCTGGGATTCCTGCCAACGTCGTGGGCACACCCGGCTCCTGTCTGATCTGGACTCTCATTCCCTCTTCTTCTTGACTGATCCTGCCCCAGCCTTCTGATCTTGCTTTGGGCCTTAAACCAGTCTGCTGACCTCACTCATTGTCTGAGTGTCTGCAGGCGACCCCATAACCAGCTACATACTCTCTTCCATTACCTCCTGGTTGAGCTTTCTCTGATCTTGGCAGCAGCCAAACTTTTAAACTGTATTTATAATTATGTAAATAGAATAGCTGGAATAGAATAGAATAGATAGAATAGAATAGAATAGAATAGTCCCAGGCAAACCAGGAAAGTTGGTCATCCCAATTGTAAAGATATTAAAAGAACTATTTTTAAAAGAGAGATCTATAGCTTAAAGTCTTCTAGCCTTTGTTATGAAGATCTACTTTTTAGTATAAGCTCTAGGATTGCATCTAATCGATGTAGACATAGGTACCCCAAAATGTCATTGTCTGATTTACTGCAAATGTTAAACTTATTTCCTAGAGTGGTCAGGAACTAAAATAACCGGTACTATGGTTTTGAGGTGTGCTTTCTTGGCCCTGGTATGCCATACCCACAGCATTTTCCAGCATGCACTGGACTCTGCTGTGTGAAGAATGTTAGAATGCTTAGTGGATTTCCTGTATAATAAGTTGTGGGCACTTAAGTGACTTCAAACCTATTAATCTTTTCTTGGGTTTTCTCTTTTCTGAGAGACTTATTGATCATTTAATGACTAAAAAGTACAAATGAAACTTAAAATGTGGGCAAATTATGATTTGTTTAAAAAGTTAAGGAAAAAACCCTATTTTCAATGTATTTATTTTGTTCAATTCAGATGGATTTTGAAATCTTCCACTATGATGGAAAAAATCCAATTTAAGAGTAAAACAAATTATATAAGAGAGCAGTTAAATTTTTTAAATATTTAAATCAAAAGACAGCCATGTATATTTATTCTTTTCTCTGTTTCTGTAAATGGTGAGTGATCAATAGGAAAAAACCCCACTGTTTTCCTTCAAATTTGCCTAAACTGCAAGGGTAAGAATAAACTAGAAAGTCTCAAAGGGCAGTGGAAGGGCAAGGGCAAGGGGTAAACCCCGCTGTGCTGTGAGCACCTGGGAAGATGCCATGTCTCAGAGCCCGAAGTGGCTAAAGCAACAAGATGAGGTGTTGACAGAAGCTTCCAGAAGTGAATGTCCAAAGAGCTGTGTATGGCAAGAGGTGTGTCCTATAAATGCTAGATGTGACACAGAGAATAGAAAAGTGAGGATTTTCCCTCAAAACAAAAATGATGGAAAACTAACCTTCAGTAATGGTGTGGAGGAAAGCCGGAGGCCAAGGCGTGGGTACCAAGCTTTCGAACAACGTCCGACCGTACGGGGCTCTGCACCTTGACATAAGTTTGCATAATAAAAGGAAGTACTAATAATTTGTTGATGTTTCTATCATTATTTAATAACAGTCTGGAGTTGGCAAACTTCATCTGCTGTTCTCTCTTACTTTTCTAAGAACTTTGGAGGCCTAACAGCCTACTTCAAATAGGCATTGACTTGCAGCAAATTCATGGAGAAAGAAACGGCCAGCACGACGCCTTTGGAGAGAGATTTGCCAGGGTCTGCGCACATTTAAAATGCGCAGTTTCAGACCCGGAGGCCTCTGAATATGTGACTACGCCAGGAGAAACATGCATGTCTGCTGAGAGAAACATGGACTTTTCGTGGCAGAATCACAGGGGATTGTCTCAATAAATGTGGAATTCATATGCTGGAAGACAAAACAATCATTACAAACTGAAAAATATGACATAGACAGGTAGATCTTTAAAAACTAAACATGTTGCAGAATACTGCTTAGACCATGAAACTGTTAACGTAAAAGTTTAAACCACAAATACTTACCTAGTTCAGGGATTCACGCATATACAATGTAAAGCCATAAAAATTGGTCTAGAAAAACATACCGAATTGATAAGAGCCGCTAGTTTTAGGGAAAGAAGGGTAACTGGTCTGGAGTGGGAGACAAGGGAAGTGATTTTACTTGTAAATTGTGTTGGTGAGGGAAAGTTTTATGTAAAGAAAATTGAAGTTATTCAGACAAAACGCCACAGGAATTTTGACGAAATGAGTTCCCCAAACCCAACCTGACAAAGGCACGTGTTAGCTTAAGCGCACAGCGTCTTTCTGAAGCCAGGCAACGGGCTCAGAATTTAACTGCAGATGCTTTGACTACATTTCTTAAATTTCTCTGCAAAGTTTTGTGAAAATTGAAAAAATGAATGTACAAAATTTTACCGGTAATACCAGAATAATCATGCTGTTTGATGACATCTTCTGGAGTGTTGGTAACGCCCCGATGCATTCCTCTGCGCAGTGACAGGGCTGTGCCCGCCGCCACCTGGGCCTGGGGTGAAGCTGGAGGTGTCTGGTGTGGGGAGGACGGTGGTGACAGCATCGCTCACGTGAAGTCGTTCTCCAAAGGTACTGGTGTGGGGAACAGAGGCAGAGCTCAGGCGCCTGCTCACCTGTAAGGGGAAGCAGGGCCTAAGAACCCATTGTAAATGTTTGTCTCAGATCTCTCCATTTTCAATCAGGCTGTTGAAGTAAGTGTCAGAAACTCTGAAACTAAGCAAGTCTTAGAATTTATTAAACAAGTGTGTCCACAAATGGATGAATGGGTACACAAAATGGTGCATATCCACACCATGGAATGTTGTTACTCAACCTTCAAAGTAAAAGAAACTCTGACACAGGCTACGACACGGATGGACATTGAACACATCATGCCAACTGAAAAAAAAAAGGGCACCTATTGTGTGACACCACTCCCATCAAGTTCCTAGAGGGGTCACATTGATAGAGACAGGAAGTAGGAGGGTGGGCACCAGGGGCTGGGGGCGGAAGATGGGGATTCCTGTGTGATGGGACAGCTTCATTTTTGCAAGGTATGAAGAGTTGTGTAAATGGGCGGAGGTGACGGTAGCACAAGAATGTGACTGCACCTGAATGCCACAGCACTCTCTACATCTAAAAATGGGTACGTTGGAAATTGTATGTGTACTTAACCACAATTTAAAAGTTTCTAAAGTACACTAAACATAATGCTCAATCCTAAGAGGGATGATGAGGGGTGGGACATTTTTTATCCTCACCCAAAGATTTTTTTCATTCCTTTGAGAGAGAGGAAGGGAGAGAGGAAGGGAGGAAGAGAGAGAAACATCAATGAGAAGGAGAAGCATGGATTGGTTGTCTTTCCTATGTGCCTGGACTGGAATCGTATGAGCCCAGAATGGGGATCGAACCCAAAACCCAGGTGTGTGCCGTGGCTGGGAATCAAACCAACAACCTTGCGATTCCAGGACAACACTCCAACCAACTGAACCGCACCCACCCTGGCCAGGGCTGGTGGGACTTTTAAGGTGAAATTTTCTCCAAGTGCATTTGGGTGGTATTCAGTCGCTTTACAGTCCACACACTAATGATCTCATGTCTAGAAATTTACCAGTGCACTCAGGTTGCTAAGTGTGAGGCTGTTTATTGTCACAGTAAAACCCTGGAGCAACCGGAATTTCCATTAACAGGGGGCAATTAAATAAACTATGGTGATTCCCAAAACAAATGCTGCGCAACCATAAAGGCAATTGTGCCAATGTGGAGAGAAGTGCAAAATTAAGTGTGCAAATTAGAAAATGCAGATTTGTCTAATAGCATCATTCCACTGAAACTGGAATATGTAAATATATGTGTGTGCATTAAATGTTTGGAAAATTTCTCGAGGCATACCTAACAGAATGGTAATAGTGAACCTCACTTGTCTTAACTATGGCGTAATAAACTCACGTAAAAAGTGAAAATAAGGCAAATGAAAGCAGCAGTAACTCTAAAAAATGTGAGTGAGGAAGTTGTTGGTTGGGAGACCTTTACTTTCCATTGTCCATGCTTTTGTATCATTTAAACATTTTAAATACTAAATATGAAAAGAAAATTTCAAAAGTCAAAAAATTACACATAACTTTATTACTTTAAAATATATATGTGAAGAAGTGTGTCCAGAAAATATCCCGCCATATACCATGAAAAATAGAGACATTTATTGAAGAAGATACAAGAAACATTGTACACAGGACAATGACACCTCAGTCCCCTTCAAAGTAGGCACCCTGGGGCCTCACATAGTTCTCCCAATTGCCATCAGCTGCCCTGTGGTATTTTTCTGAATCTCATTGACAGCCTGAAATCTCTTCCCTTTCAAAGATGATTTTAATTATGGGAAAAGCCAGAAGTCACAGGGTGCTAAATCTGGGCTATAGAGGGGCTGAGTCACCTGGGTGATTTGATGTTTCTCCAAAAACCTCTGCATGACACGTGAAGCATGAGTGGGTGCCTTGTCATGATGAAGCTGCCAATCACCAGTTGCCCACAGCTGCAGCCCTTTTCGTCATGTTGCATCTCTCAGCCAACAAGGAACACTGAGGCAGTACTCCTTATGAACTGTTTGGCCTGGAGGGGTGTACTAGTGATGGACAACACCTTCCCAATCAAAAAATACAGTTAACATGGCCTTATCTTGCTGTGGCTTTGCCATGCCTTTTTCAGGCGTGGAGAACCAGGCAACTTCCATGGGGACGACTGGGCCTTTGTTTCCGGATCAAAGCCATAGACCCACCATTCATCTCTGGTTATGACTGTCTTGAGGAAATCTGGCTCATTGGTAGCAGTTTGAACCAAGTCCTCAGCAACTGCAGCACGATGTTCTTTCTCCTCTGGTAGCAGAAGCTGTGGAATGAATTTTGCTATGACTTGTGTTGTGACAAGACCCTGTGTCAAAATCTCGGACACAGTAGTTTTTGGAAGCCCCAGATCAGCTTCTGTGAAGTCCTCGCACTGTCAGTCACTGATCTTTGTTGACTGCAGCCCGTACACATCCAATGTTCTCGGGTGTTCGGCTTGTTGCAGGTCTTCCAGAACACGGATCACTTTCAACAGATTCTTGACAATCTTTGAAGAATTGGTGCCACCCTTTTATTTGTGCTGCACTCACTGCATCATCCCTGAGAGCCTCCTGAATCATCTGAATAGTTTCTGTGGAGGAATGTTCAAGTCCAATGCAGAATTTGATGCCGATTTGTTGCTCTACTTGCTCAGTTACTTTGAAAGCAATGGCCACACAATACACAAAGTCACTGAACAGCACCTACTGCCCCCACTGACTAGTACAGTGAGGTCATCATTGTTCAGGCACATGCATTCCAGTCCAATCTCGTTGGCTGCCAGGTTACATTCATGTCATGCAAACCATTCTGGTTATAGTAACAATAGCTGGACTTTTTCCAGACAGACTTCATATACATAATAAAGGTAAAAGAAAGAAAAAATAATGGAAAGCAATGTGAAACAAGTATGTGACAGAAAACAAGACTCAAAGACATGATTCTGCCCAGACCAGAGGGAATGGACTCGGCGACCTCAAAGGTTCCCGTCACTGATGTTTGGAATTCTACAGGACACTGGGTAACACAGGAGTGTCTGACCAGCAAAGCTGAATGCTGCCTCTTGTTGCCCATTGTCATGGAAATTGCCAACTCTCACTCTGGACTCGACAGAGACTCTGTGGTCTCTGAGCATGAAAAGTGACATTTATGGCTCTCGTGGGCATTTCCATGTCCCCGAGACCCTGCTGGCCCAGGGCATGAGTCACAGCTTCTTAGAACTGGGGAGCCATTTTGGAAGCAGCTGTGCATAACCAGTGATGTGAGAAATAGCTCTCAGTCCCTAAAAAGATGAATTGCTTGTTTTAAGGAGACAAGAGGAGCTTGAATCTGTCTTTCTCATGTTTTTCTTCTACTGGGCATAGTGCCAGTGGGCCCAAGAAAGCCCGGCTTGTCGGATGGAAATGCCAGCTGTACCGGCGATGCCATGCCTATGACGGAGCCCGACATTCCTGGCCAGGGCTATGTGGGGTGAAGTCTGAATCAGCCCGCATGGAATCCCCGTCCTATGCAATGCGGACCGTGGGGCGTGAATGTTAGCTCAGCTTCCCCGCACAGAAGTGGTCCCAAAAATGTGGTGCATACCCCAGACAAGGGGCAAGATGCACTGGACTACAGAAGGAAAATGCTAGAAGACCGTAACATTAATTTTTTTTGATCAAATGAAAATAAGAAGGAAATCAAGCTTTGCTGCTATTTAAGACGTAGGTGACATTGGCGTTAGGCCATGACCTTTCCCTCAAAGTTCCTTGCAGCAGTGCGAATGGCAACGCCAACTTCCCGTGGTCCTTATTTTTTTCTATCTGGTCATCTGTTGCAGTTAACCCATTTTCGGCTTACATAGTGTCAAAGAGAATCAAAGCTGGACGTTAACGTAGTAAGAACATATTTAATCAGTAATGTGCTGTTGTAAGAGGGGTCTGAACCCCACTTAGGTTGGTGCAGAGGTGACTGGCCTTCGGTAAGTGAATGGGGATGGACACAAGGCAGGGGTCGGGAATGTTACAGGAAGCAGGAAGGGGTGGGTCCCTGTGAAGCCATCTGTCTTTGCCAACTGGCATTTATCACAGAGGCTGGGAGACAGGGGCCCGCCCTCAGGTGTTAGCCGAAATGAACAGGAAATTCTCTGGCAGCCTTGAACTTTCTCAGGCAGGCACTTTAAGGGGTCTCCAGTCAAACCGGGGATGTGGCCTTGAGCTCTTAGAAACTAGGTGGGTGATTGTTCATGTCTTTAAAGGCCAAAGTTGAGGCCTAATTGAGAAAAAGGCTCAGAGGAGTCGGTCTAGAGTTTGGGCAAAGAGAGAATCTTTGTCAATGGTCCTACAGATTATTTTTAGAAAAGAGAATCATCATAGTATTTTGTAATGAGATGGGGGAATGGCCATGAAAATAATTGTTACCACTTAGCAGTTCATAAAATCATCCCACGGCAAATAAATTGGAGTTACAAAGTTTAATGATGAATTAGGGAGATTTTTCATTTACAAAAGTGAGTGTTCCATATTTGGAGAACATTTGGTGATGACATCAACCATGACATCATTGTCACTGAAAACAGAGCAGGCACACGGGCACGCACGTCCACGCACAACGTGGAGGTGGCGAGTTAACAGTGAGAAAGGAAATGCCTTTCAGCAAATCATGGTACAGAGAGAGCGGTCTGCAGATGCTTCCTTTGGTTATGTGTCTTATTTTCCCAGATACCATGTCTCCCCTCCACTACCCCATGATCGGCGATGACACCAGGCCCAACTACATGCATCCGCCTCTCAGGCCTTGCTGCATGGGTGGCGTGGCGGCCACCTGCCCTCATTCCCAATGCTGAGCCTGCCTGTGTTCCTTGTAGCACAGGCTCACCTAATCCTGTAGCTTTAGAAAGAAACCAAGAACAAGGGCTGAGTAGGTGGGCAGTGCTCGTGAGGGGAGGCCGCCACTGCTTCCTCTTTCTCCTTTTCTGCTCACTGGCTCTGCTCTTCATTTCCCGGGGATTCATTAGGTGGTGCCGTGCGCCTTGCTGCCAAGGTTTTTCTCACCCACGTGCACTCTACTCTATTTATTGCCATGGATACTCATTGGATTGGGTCCAATGATGACAATGGCTTGACACTGAGAAGATTAATGACTCAATAATAGTCAAGACAAGATAAATGCCAGGTTAAATTGATTGTACCAATTATTTCTTTGAGAGTTGGTGGAGCATCTTGTTACGCTTCGCCCTGGTGCATGTACCTCGGTGATTGCATCGGGGTGGTCCAGCATCCACTGTGTTTATAGTCATTGGCACGTGAGCACGGTTTCTTCTTTTCCTTGCATATTGTTTCCAAGATGCAAATTTTCAAAAAAAGTCTTCGAAGGGGGGCACTGGAGGAAAGAAGGGGAAGGGAGAAGCCAATGAGCATGCATGCATCATCTGTAGACACAGCAGAGTGGGGATGGCCAGATACAGGAGGGGTGGGGACTGCGTGGAGGTGGCCAGAGAGGGGGAAATGGGGACATCTGTAATAGTGTCAACAATAAAAGTGAAGTTAAAAAATAATCCTTTGAGATTGCTGGAACCAGTGGTTCATGAATGAGTTATGGGGCAGGAGTTACAAATGTTATCTGCTTATCTAATGATGCAAAGATTTTAACCAGGTGTTTCTCTGACTTCATGAATTCAGAAAGTTCAGGAAATTGTTCAGGAAATTGTTTCACCTGCCAGGGAAATGTGCTGTGTGATATTTTTAATTAAGCAGAACTTTGGTAGAAACTACAGTTCAATTTTGGGCACAAAATGGAGGGAAAATGCACTCCAAAGGAGCACCTATCTCTACACAGGAATCTGAGCTTCTCTCTCGGAGCGGGTTTCGCTCCTGCTGGAGCAGTGGAGAGTGCAGGATTGGAGAGAGAGGGGCAGTCCCTCACTCTGGTTCTGCCCTTTGCTCCTGTGGCCTTTGCTTCACTTAGGTAGCCAGCGCATCTCTCCTCTGCAGCAGGAGTGATCGTGTTCTTTCGGTCGTGTGCCTGGCACTGTCCTAGCACTGTACCTGCACTACCCTCGCTTAATCCTCACAACAACCAGGCGAGGCAGATATGCCTGCACATCTTGAGTGAACTGAAGCACAGAGAAATTAAATGAAGTCCCCGAGATCACACAGATGACACATGGAGGAGGCAGGGATTAAACTAGCAATGGGTCCCCACAGCCTGTTGGCAGTCAGCATCCTACACATTTTGCTACTGAAGCAAGTCTTCAAATACTTTGGCTTTCCTTTACATCCCCTCTATTTCAAATGCTCCCCCCACAGCCTTGCTTCCCAGTATCACCAACTGAAGAAGGGAGAGGAGGGCCCAAAATCTCTTAGTGCTGAGGTGCAGCGGTGAGAGCGAGGAAGTGAGGTCAGGGAGCCTAAGAAATCTCATTCCTCCGGAGAACTCCCTCAAGCTGTCCATATGCCACCTCCTGCCTCCCTACACAACCTCCCATGGCCCATTGGGGGAACCCTTGGGGTGAGAAAATAGAAGTTGAACATTTTCAAGCAGGAAAAAAATAGTAAAATACCCTATGTTTGAGAAAAAAACGTAAGAAAAAAGAGAGAGCCCTGGCTGGGTTGCTCAGTTGGTTGGAGCATCGTCCCATACACCAAGAGGCTGTGGGTTCGATTCCTTGTCAGGGTACACACTTAGGTTGTAGGTTCAATCCTTGGTCGGGTGCATACAAGAAGCCAAATGATTGATGTTTCTCTCTGTCTCCACCCTGCCCCTCCTTGTTCCTCTGTCTCTAAAATCAATAAACATATCCTCAGATGAGGATAAAAAAGAAAAAAGATGGACAGAGAGAAGAGATAGAGGAAGGACGGAAGACCTCTTGGGCATTTGCTCAAGTTTTTAGGAAGTTAATGAGGGGCAGACCAAAGAAAGGGTTTGTCTGATCCCATTTGCAGTCAGTCAAAAAAGACTTGCAAATGAACGAGCCCCTCTGAAAGCCACGTTTTGCACATTTAATACCTTAATGTGTTATTTCTGGATATGACTAGACACCTTCAGCAGATACGTAATTTTGGCAATTCTTTCAATTACTCTGAAGCTTTCCATTTGTCACCGTGTACAAGTCAGGATTTTTCTTACAAAATCTGAAATCGGAGATAAAAATGATTGCAGTCTTGGGATTTTATCCTTTCTCTCCTCGGCTAAATGTGACCCACTTCCTTCAGGTGGGGCTTCGCCACTCCTTGCTTTCCAGGAAGGCTGAAGCACAAAGAAGAAAACCACTCCTAAGGCAGTTTTCTTCATCTGGGGAATGCAGTTGGAAAGTCACACCTGAGAAAAGCTGAGGAGCTTCCCGAATGTTCCATCTGTCTTAAGAAGTGAGCACAAGAGGGCACATTTGTGAGAAGCAGAAATATTGAACGGCCTGAGGGGCATGAAGGACTCAGGAATGTTCTAGTGCATGCACACACAGGCTGCTCACTGAGGGAGGTCATGTGAACTGTGGGCGCAGGTTGAACTTTCCAGGACTGTCTCATGAACCGCCCTCTGGTAAAGCGAGGTCTAACCCTGCCTAGGAACGCCCACTCACCTTCCCGCTGCGCCTGCCTCCGGCCAAACCATGCTGGGTTCTGTTCCCATCTTCCTCTCATGTGTCTGATTTCTTCTCATCTCCATGGGCCCCAAAGTTGTAGACACATGTTTCTACAGCATCTTTATTTTAGGTCAACTCCTGGCATTGACTCTCGGTCATCTCCATCCTCCACTCTGCCATCAGAAAGTTCCTGATCAAAATGAGGTTTTGATCATGGGTGTCCCCTTATTAAAACCACTCGTAGGACCCTGAAGCTACTCTGCCTGATGCTATAATAATGGATGCACGTCATACATTTGTTTAAGTCCATAGAATGCACAATGGCAAGAGTGAACCCTAATGTAAGCCCTGGACTCTGGGCGACAATGACGTGTCAATACAAGTTCACCAATTGCAACAAACGTACCACTCTGATGGGAGGTAAGGCTGGTCGGAGAGGCTGTGAGTATGTGTTTCAGGGGGTGTATGGAGACTGAGCTTTCTGCTCAAACTTTCTGTTAAGCAAAAGCTGTTCTAAAAAAAACAACAACATAAAGTCTTTTCACACAGCAGCAATAACACTCAATGGCTTCCCATTGTGTTTGGGGTAAATGGATTATCGTTGTCAAGACCTTGGAGAGCAAGGCTCGGGGCCCTTGGACATGCAGCTTCCCTTGTCTGGAATGCTTTTGACCCTGCTCCCACATCCACCTTTAATTCCTGCTCAGCTCAGGACGCACCAATGCAAGAAAGCTTTCTCTGACTCCCCGGACCAGGCCAGGTTGGGTGCGCTGGGTCAGGGCTTGCTGTTCAATGTCTGTCTTCCTCCCGTAGGTATAGTTCTTCTGGGAAGGACAATGTCTGACCTAGTCACAGCTGTGTCCCCAGCATTTAATGCAGACAGTGCCATGCATACTTGAGGAATGCCTGAATAAAGCGACTTAATACTTATAAAGAGTGGTTGCATTCATTTCTTATTTAAACCACTCAGACTTGGAAGACTGGCATATTCGGTTCATTTTATAAATAAAGGAAATGGAGACTCAGAAAGAAAAGTTGGATGAATCTTTAAAAAGTGGTGGAGCTGAGATTAGAATTGGCGTATTTGAAATTCAAGTCCAGTGTTCCACTATCCCACAGTGGCATTCTCCAACATTTAAAATTTATCAGTCACTCTAATGTTTTATACACATTTGTTCTACGTGAAGCTTCGGTGAGTGTCAGGGATATGACTACCCAAAGTATTAGCTAAGACATGATGACTTCAGCTAAGTATCTGCTTCATCCTTGCAAGCTTCAACCACAGTATTCCTCATTGTATGTGTACAAACACGCAGAATTGCAGGCATAGTGCTCATATGTATGAGTAAATACACGTGGTACATCAGCAGTATGGTTTGTAATATACAAAACTAGCTTAAACATCCTGTGTATACTGTACAGATTAATAGTCAGTGTGGCAGAGGGCCCCTTTGTACAAGGTAAAGAATGACAGTCTGAGTATGTTTAGACATACGGGAGGAGGGGACACCTGTAACCCTGGCCCCATCTGGGAGAGTTCAAGGAGAGGCCAGAGAAGCAGAATCTCCCCATGGGTCTCTCCCTGGAGGTCACCGTAACTGAAAAGTCTCAGAAGTGAAAAATTAGACCAATGGACTCTTAGGCTGAAAAATAAGTGAGTGTCCTTACTGATGGTGGCTTAAATATTTGTTCCAAAAGGACAACACACAAACCAAGACAGATGTCAAACGAAAGAGTAATGTCAACAGAAAGTCAATGTATAGGCAAATATTCCAAAACTGATGAACTTTGAGGGTAAACAAATATTAAGTTATTTTTAATTTATTTGAGAACCTGTTATGAATCCAGTTTTGTGCTAGATCTCATTGGTAAACTGAGTCCTTCAAGTTTCTTTCACTTAAAGAGTTGATAAAGATATTGTCTTTTCACTAATTTTGCATGTTATTACAAGTGTTTAAACTCAGAAAACATCTTTCCATGCTGAAAAAAGTGCTTATTCTTCATAATGTAAATCTAACCTATGCCAGATTTCCAAATATCCTTGACTCCAGACATCACCCAGCATTCAGACCATAGCAGCCAAGTTGCAGAAAATAAGATGAACAACTGATGACTCAGCAAAATAGCCGAATTGATTGTACATTTCAATGCAACCTCAAAATACATAATATCAGGAGCATTTTTCTGGAAGCCGGAGATGGCATTAAAATTCTTGTAGTGTAAGACTTTGAAAAATACATTTCAAACAAAAAGTACTGTCTTTTCTACTGGAAGTACCCCCTAGGGTACAATTGGGATATGTAAGAACCTTCTGGAAGGTCTAGCCTCGGATCCCACTCTGATCATGCAGGGCTTGGTGCTTTCCTGCAGGTACGAGGAGTGGTGAGCGTGGGTCACAGTGGCTCACGGTCCTGAGGTGGACGTCCCCTGGCCTCTGTGGGAGCAGCCATCCACCACACACACAGATTGCTTCACTACTGGCAAGTGGTCGCTTTAGTATAGCTTTTTCTAGATATTTTTTTTTATCCTCACCAGAGGGCATGCTTATTGATTTTAGAGAGGGGGGGAGGGAGGGAGAGAAAGAGGGAGAGAAACATCGATGTGAGAAACACCCATCTGTTTCCTCCTGCACATGCCCTATCTGGGGGCTGAGCCTGGGGGCAACCCAGGCAAGTGCCCTGACCAGAAGTCCAACCTGTGACCTTTTGGTTTACGGGACAATGCTTCAGCCAACTGAGCCACACGGGCCAGGGCTCTAGGTATGTTTTAAACATATTTAAAAAATATTTTAGCTTTTCACTTATAATGATTTCAGGTTTAGAAAAGAGTTGTGAAAATGGTTAAAAACATTCTTGGTAGAGCCTTCACCTAGATTCCCCAAATATTAATATTTCATTTGACTCAATGTGTTGTGTAATCTGCAGACTTACTTGAATTGCACTGGTCGTCCTATGAGAGTTTTCTAATCCAGGATTTGATTTGGGATCACACATTGCATTTTGCAGTCATGTTTCCTTGGTTGCCTTGACTCTCGAATACTCCAGAACACTCCTTCAGTCTTTCTGTGCCGTAGTCTTTTGATGTTTTTCAAAAATACTGGCCAGTTGTTTTGGATCATATTCAGTTCGAGTTCCCCTGATGTTTCCTTGTGATTGGATTCAGATTATGAACTTTGGGGAGACACAGCTCAGAAGTCCCTTGTCCTCAGCACCCGCGTGAAGGAGCGCCTGGTGTCGATTGCCGGTCCATCCTGATGACGGCAACTTCCACCACTTGGTTCAGTTGTGTATCTGCCTCCACTGTGAGCAGATTATTTTTTACTTTGTGACACTTGTATTTTTTACAAGTGTTTTGTGGGGAGATGCTTTGCGACCATGTAAGTATCCTGTTTCTCATATTTTCACCCATTAATTTTAGTTCCATGGATGAGTCTTGCTTGAAATAATTATCTGCTGTGTTGGCTAAATGGTGATTTTTCATTTCTTCATTTCCCCTACCTTTATTATTGAAAATCTACTGAAAAAGTGGTTTCCCCTTCTCCCTCGATATCTGTGTTAGATTATACGTTTGTATCAGGATGGGGTGGTGCATGTGTTCCCCATTCCACTCACTGAGAGGACCGAGGAGCAAAGGCACTGGTACCAATGAGCACACCTGGTGCCCCAGGCCGCTGTCCCATTCGGATTCCAGTTCCGGGGCAGGAAATGTACCAGAGATTCCCAGGATACCTTGAGGTGACAGGAAGTGAGGAAGATCTCCAAAAAATGATGGGACATATCAATAGTACATAGACCCAACTTGAAGGCACCCTAAAGGCCAAATCTGAGACAACTGGAGAAAAAGAAAAAAATAACAATGGCTTATAAACTATAATAAGAGTACAAACTAATATAAAAATAATTGGATATGCTTGGAAATGATGTCTCTCACTGATGCATATTTTCAGTAGCCATGGCATTTTAATGATTAAATGTGTGTAGTCTAAGAACATTTACCTTCTTTTTTTAAAGATTATTTTATTTATTTTTAAAGAGAGGGGAAGGGAAGGAGAAAGAGGGAGAGAAACATCGATGTGCAAGAGATAATCAATCGGTTGCCTCTTGCACACTCCCTAACCCTTTCCTTCCCCCTCACCCTCTATCCCTGTTCTGCTAGACTCCTGGAGGTAAAATAACACAGAGGACCTTGATAGAAGTAGCTCCTCTATCTCACAGTTCTAAAATCCTTCTCATGACCTTCCCCTTGGTCCACAGCAGGAGGCTGGCCTTCCGTGGCTCGTCATCTCCCATGCACAAGGACAATAATTTAAGCAAGTGTTCCACCACTGCATCCCATGGACTATCACTGCGCCATCTTCCAATGTCAACTGGACCCTTACCTAACCAACTTTTCACCCCATTTTCTACCACCACTCGTGATACTAATTGTAATACTAGTTAGGGTTTTTAACAGAAGAAAACTGAGTAAACTTTAGCTACCCAATACAAATGGGAAATTAGAGTGACTGTACTTACTAGCTTTGAGAATTTCTGTGAGTGCCAGAGAAAGGGGTTTGGCTGGGAAAATGCCCAATGTGATGCAGGGCTGACCTAGCAGAAAAGAGCCACCACCAGTGCCCACCCAGCCCAGCAAATCTGACCTTGCACCGTGTGCACCAGGACTCCACCACCGCAGAAGGGTCTCGGGCACGGCTCACAGCTGTCTCCCACACTTACGGTGCATCTGTTATTTAGATACCAGCTCACATGTGACACCCCACCTGCAAGGCAGCTGGCAAATACAGTTTATCTTCCAACCTCTGTGGCACAGATGAAGTCGGGGTTACTAAGTACTCTGTTTCACAGTGTCTGCAACAGCATGCAGAGTACCCCGAGTACGGGCAGGAAGCCCTCAGTCAGGGCTGCACGGGTCGTGCACTATTCTCCCTACCTGACTGGCCTCACCCCTTTCATGAGTGTACACATGCTCGGATTGCCGAGGACTCCAGGACCAGAGATGTGTTTTTTCTGCAAAAACAAACACTAAAGTGGCAGACGGAAAGGAAGGCAGGAATATTACGTTTACAGCGTGCCTGTTGGGGGTCTTGTGTCATGCTGGGTGTTTTCCCAGATGCCCTCTCTTTCAGGACAGGTCACATGAAACCCCCAACACCTCACCAGCCCCTTTGGTCTAGACTCAGCAATGGAACTGCTTAAAGGTACAGTTCACCACGGGGACCAACAGAGTGATGAAATACACTGTCCGACTCTTCCCCTCCAGGGTTAATTGCTTGTGTTCTCACCTGGCTGTCATCCTGACATACCCAAGGTCACTGTGAATAATGAAATATTTAAATCCACTCAACCTCAGAATGGGATTCTGTACGTAACCTCAGAGTGTATTCAGCTGCTCAGCTCTGCTTAAGTAAAGATTACACTTAGATTTTCACTCAATTTCTGATTGCTAAATGTGAACACAGAGGGAATAAGAAATAAGCGCCTAGCACAGGTGCCTCAAGGAGCTGGGTCTCAGGTGACCCCTCAGAACTGGGCCTTTTCTTGGCCGTCCCTCACGTGGACCCAAGCTACCCAAATGGTGTTTCTGGAACAGGTATAGGTGTGCGGAGGCATCAATGCTGTGAGCCCTGGGGTTGCCAGGCAGACCCTGGGGCAGCTGGACCCCCAGAATCAGTAGTCCCCTCCAGAGCAGCATCATCAGCATGCCCCAGAAATCAGTCCACGGCGTGACAGGAGGTGGGAACACTCCTAGGCGCCTGCTCTGTTTCTCTCCCTGATGAACCGTTTCCGTGAAGTCTGTAACCCCGCTCTTAGTTCTGGACTCTCCCTTTTTAAATCCTCACCTGAGGAGATGTTTATTGATTTTACAGAGAGGAGAGGAGAGGAGAGGAGAGGAGAGGGGAGGGGAGGGGAGGGGAGGGGAGGGGAGGGGAAGGGAGAGAGAGAAACATCATTGGTTACTTCCCATATGTGCCCTGACTGGGGATTGAACCTGTAATCTGGGCAGGTGCCTTGACCAGGAACTGAACCAAAACCTTACTGGTGTATAGAATGATGCTCCAGCCAACTGAGCCACCCCACCAGGGCAGTTCTAGACTCTTTGACCGTGTTACAGAGAGCTCTGGTACCCTGGCATGGAGCGGTTAGCCTGCGGGGTGGGGGGTAGGAGCGATGCACTGGTGTCACACCACACTGAAGAAGCCATTTAACTAAAGAATAATTGACCGGAGAAAAAAGTGTTCTCTTATGGTTGCCAAGACCTTTCAGGACATATGTACCAGTGGAGAAAATCTATTCTCTAAATAGTTTTTCCTAAAATGTGCCATAACGCTGCTCTGCCCCCAGTTACCTCTGGGGCCACAGACAAGTTACTTAATGGATGGAGCTCTGTTTCTTGTCTGTAATAGCTGTTGGGCTGGTGGCTTCAATTTCATTATATTGAACTGGGACAGATGATATCCTAGGAGGAAATTGTGGCTTTACCCCAAGTGAAGTAATCATTATGAGAAGCATTCATATTTTCCCGTAATTCCCTTCCTGAAAAATTGCAAGAAATTTAGGGTTTATCTGAATCATTCACCGCCATGTTTATCACATTATTCATTTTGTATTTAGCATCTAAATTAAATGAATGCATTATCACAGGTAAAGGCATTTGTTTTACAGCGTCTGCGGCATCCTGTGGCATTAGTATCACAAAACATGAGCAGCAATGACATCCGTGTTCAGAAAAGATGTAGAGAAAGTGCAGTGGGATTTCAACACTCAGCCTCTTCTGTGTCTGTACAAGGCACCTGCGGAGCTGGGAGCCTCATTAACTCGAAGCTGTAACCGCACGGAAACTTCCTTTCTTTAATATGACCTTTGCTCCTTTCTGTCCTTTTGATTCGAACCGGCTTCATCCAGCACGCTGACTCACCAGCCTCCTTCTGCCTCGCACGGCCACTCTCTTCCTCACCCAGCCCCCAAGACAATGAGGTTCGGGTGAGCATCTGAGGAACAAAGCCTTGGGTCTGGTGACCACAGAGACAGAGTCAAACTAGAGGTAACATTTAGGCCTCAGTGGCTCCAGGTCTAGAAAAGCAGAAACGCCCCACCAATCCCACCCTTTCGAAACCAGACAGAGTAACACCATGGCGGACATCAGGACCAGACGCAACGATCTACTACCCCCTGCCTAGGGCCAACCAACCAAGACCATGACCCTAACTCCCTGGTCTGCTATTTCACCCAGACTTGGCAAGCCATCCGGGAGCTAGGTCTTTGAGCCTGAGCTAGCCTATGACTCTGGGTGTGGAGCCGTTTCCTTAATAAACCCTTACTCTCTTGGCTGCAAACTCCAGTTCGAGTTTGATTGGGCTTTGATGTGCAAGCAGGCAGACAGGCCCTTTCGTTCGGTAACAAAGCAACAGCAGAACTGACCAGGATGGGCAGGGGCCTCTGACTTGTAGGGAGATCTCACCAACCGGTGAGAGGGATAAGCTGGGCCTTCTCTTCTCCTTGGCTGATAGGAAAGCATCACCGCCTGAGACCACAGGACTCTATTTCCCTTAGTACATCTAAGGGGGTTGTTTGGGTTTAGAAAGGCAGTGAGTCCCTGCTCACCACTTCAAGTCACTCTAGACACTCTCCAAAAGCCCCTGAGGGCTGAACTTGAGATCATGGGTGGGGGGGTTCATTTCTTTTCCCAGTAACCACTTGTTTGGCATCTAGAATCTGCTACAAAGATGAGTGAGGCAGGTGTACTCTGCCCTGGAGAACCTCACTGTCAAATCAAATAAGAAAGTGGTGGGAGGGTGGGGGTGTGGCTAAAAATACAAATTATGGCCCGAAGGTAACCATGCCCCAAGTCCAGGCTTATTAGCACATTATTACCTATAAAAATCAGAAGTTGGTGAACGGTTCGAGCAATGGAGTGAAGTTTTAAAGGCAGATAACTGGAAATGCCAGGTTTATACAGGCTGTTAGTTTCCACCTACTGCACATTTCTCCCTTTCTCTGTTCCTGGAGCAGAAAGAAGGCCAGCTGGGGCAGGGCAAGAGCCGGCATGTCACTGTTACAAAGGCATGAAATCACACCAATGACACAAAAGTCTGAGACTGAGGGTGGCAGCTACTGCACCGCGAGTCTCTTTGTTGGTGCGGATCTGAGGTGATGGATTAGGCGGTTGTCTGGTTTGCATCCGGCTTTGAAGATACTTACATTCAGGCAGCTGCACATTCTGAAGATCAATTTGAGTAAATCTAAAAAATAAACATTTGTAAGAGAAATCCTAAACCAAGTCGTGTCCCTTCAGGCCCGGGCTGGGGCGGCCTGCGGGAAATCTCCAGGGTCAATTTTCTGAGGTCATTTGGGGTGCCCCGCCCCTAACCTCATGCAAATGCATCATCCCCAACAATGGTGAAAGGCTACCTGGACCGGCATGTGACTGGGATGGTCAGTCTCTGGCTGATGGCATGTAACTTCCACTCTTAGAAGAGGCTAGGAAAGGAGAAACCTGCCTCCCGTTAGACACAATGGAGACAGAAGTTTCCCTTTGTTTCTGAGTTCCTTTGGTGTTGTTTTTCTGATTTGGCTACATTGCAAGGGTCACTTCTAACTAAGGCTTGCTCTTCTAAGCATCTCGTGGTGATGTGCACTAGAGAGAGCCCTCCCGCAGCAGGGGAGAAGGCCTTCGTGGCACGCTGGATCCCTGTGTGAGTGGTGATGGGACAGAGGAGCCTTGGGTGTGTCCTCACCTCCCCCTGCCCCGCCCGAGGTGTCCTTGGACCGGTACAACCTGCGCTCAGGAGTCTCATCCCAACAGTGAGACCATACTCCCTGCTCAGAAGGGTGCTCCTCCAAAACCTAAATCCTTCCGTGTAACATTTTACTCTTGTCTAAGCATGCTTACGTCTATTCAACTCAGAGCTTAGTTCTGAGAACCAGAAAGAAAAGGCATTTTATGGAGAAGCCTGAGCTTCTGATATGTTTCCTAGGGGTGTTACAGGGTTAGTGACCTGTGGACTCGGCTGGAACCCCATCCTGACTCCGCCTTTTCGTGCAGCTCAGGGACCCACAGGGTCTCCACCACTTACCTTCAACTTGGCATGATGCTCTTGCAAGGACCTGTCACCGAGTTCTCCTCTGAGGCCCTCTCCCAGGGTGAAGGAAAGCAGCGGGCACTAAGAAATTAAGATACGGAGTTCTGAGAGCCAGGAAGAAAAAAGAGGCGCTGAGGAAGGTAGCACCCACTGGCTTCCTCTGAGTCCCGGGCTTTGGCGCGGTCCCTGTGGAAGTCAGTACGGTTGTTCCTCAAAATGTCAAATGCAGCGTCGCCCCTTCTGGATATGTCCTCGAAAGAAGAGGTAGCAGGGACTCGGTATTCTGGCATCCACGTTCACAGCCACATTGTTCACAATGGCCAAAAGGGGGAGTGTCCATCGACACGTGAATGCGATATCCATGCAGTGGGATCTAATTCCGTCTTCAAAAGGAAGGAAACCCTGGCATGTGGACGAAACTTGAGGACATTTTGTTAATTAAATAGGCCACACACAAAAGGAGGGATACTGTACAATTCCACTTAAAAGAAGTCCCCAGAGGAGTCAAATTTATAGACATTATGTGGAATGGGGGCTGCCTGTGGGTAGGAACAAGTGGGGAATTAGTCCTTAATGGAGTCGGAGCTCCAGTTTGGGGAGATGGAAGACTTTCTGGAGATGATGGTGGTGATGGATAACAATGTGAATGTACTGAATATCACTGAATTATATACTTAAAATGGCAGATTTTATGTTGTGTATATCTTACCACAATAAAAAAAGAAAAGAAAAAAGTTGCCAGGCCCTGGGCTGAGATCAACTTCCAGGGCTGGCAAGCGGTCACCATCAGACACCACTACACAGGTAATAGTCATGGCCACCATGTCAGACTGGTGACATTTACGTGGCCTAATGCCTGTGAAGCATGTCGCACCCTGGCTGGCACATGGTCAGCGCTTGACAGAGTGAGCTCACATTGTTATTCTGGGGTCTGCCATGTTGTTATTGTCTTTGCTTCAAAAGTGAACTGCACTTGAACCTTCATACACAGACTCCTGTTTAAAAATAAATTGCTCTTTTAGTAAAGACATGGTCGTTATAGAAAAATTTGGAAATATAGATAAGCAAAAAGAATAACATCAGAATACGATCTTATCAACCAACTGTGGTCATTGTAATATTTTGGTATAAACTCCCAAGTCTTTCTACTGGGTATGTATTTAGAAGATAGAATTATATAGCATGCATTGTATTAAAATTTGTCTTTTCGGGTAGTTCATTCACTCCACAATTACATATTGAACAATTTCTATACTCAGATTTTCCAAGCAGAAAGAGCAGCACGTACGACAGCCCCATACCCACCTCCAAGGTCACTGCTCTAACACGAGAATTTGCCCCTTGTCTGCGAGAACAAAAGGGCACGAGGGTGGGGACAAGAAGCTAGCTGTGCTCAGGTTTTTTCTACCTTGTGGCTTCCGAGGGCCTTGGGGGTCCTCTGTCTCTGCCTCTGGCTCTGCTTGGCAGGCAAGGGAAAGGGACCAGAGGGGGCTGCATGCCTGGCATCAAGGGGCAGCCCTAGAAGTGAGGGACAATTCCCGTCCACGTTTCTTTGACCAAGATGCAGGTGCTTGGCCACACCACTCTCCACGGAAGGCTGGGAAGTGCCGTCTCGCTGTGAGCTCAGGAGGAAGGAAGATGGGTTTGGGCAATGGCCGACTGGTCCCCACTCCGGGTTCGAGGACTTCCCCGTGCACGTCCCCCGGGCAGCCAGTGAGGCGTGCAGGGGGTTCACCTCCCCTTAAACTTCATCAGCACTGACTGCCATTCAAAGCAAAATCTTTCATGGAAAAAAAGTAGTGTTTCAGATATTTCCATTTGTATTTTCTTTGATTTCTTTGTGAGGTTGGAAATTGTTTGATCTGTTTACTGGTCAATTTTGAGTTTTTGTTTATGAGTTGCCTATTTTGTCCCTAGGTCTTCTTTTCATTAGAAATCTTCTCTTTTACTAATTTATTCAAAATCAGGCTTTTTGTATTAAAGATATTGAATTTGTCCCCAGGGGTACAAATTTTTTTCAGTTTGTTACTTTACCACTTAAATATTCAATTCTTTTGAAGTTTACTTTGGCATATGAAATAAAATATGAAATCTAATTCTTCCCAAATGCTTAACTTTTTCTTTCAAATCTTAACATCGTTTATTGAATAATCCATCTTTCCCTCTGAAGACTCATTGCTAAATATGTGTCCTTCATCATGGAGAACTGGGTGAGACCAGTAGGTTGATTCTGCCAGCCACTGAAGCTGACACACAGCTCAGAAGACGGTCTCTGAAAGCCAGGGTTGGCACCGCCACGTGGGACTTCAACAATGAAGGTGTCACCGCGCAGCACCTGCAGTTCGGTTATGAAGTGACGCAACAGTCGTGGGGATGTCAAGTCCAGGCAGGGGGATGTACTCGATGATGTAATAACTAAGCGTGGTGTCACATGGGGACTAGATGGATCGGGGGATCGATTTGTAAGGTGTGTAAATGTCTAATCACGATGCTGTGCACCGGAAACTAATCTAATATTGTGTGTCATCTGTAATTAAAAAAATGCAATGCCCATGCGGAGATAACCAACCTGTAACTGCTTAAAACGGGGCCCGGATCCCACCCACCCTTGGCTTGTGAAGTTGTCTCCCAAGCTGAAGCCGCCTGCTCGACCCTCTGGGCTGCTGTGCCTTCGCACAACTGTGCCCTGGCGCCACCTGTTTAGATTTGCTGCTCAGTGCTGATTTTCCCATCAAAACCTTGAATCCCCTTGAAAATAATTCTAGTTTTCCCCTACTGGTGAGTCTTCTTGATTTAGCTTGTCCTCAAGTTTTTCCTACTGCGGCCAGATGGCTCTCTTACTCAGCTGTCCCCGATCCCACTGAAGGAAATCAGTGACATTTGCCACAGCTGATTCCTCCATGTAGCCTGCTATTAGAATTTCCATGCCATAGGGACACAAAATGTTAAAACTATAAGGGGGCTTGGAGACTGCAGAGTCCTGTCCCCTCGTTTGCCAAATGAGGAAACTGAGATGACTTTGTCCAGAGTCACAGACCTAGTTAATAGTTGGGCCAGGATTCGAACATGGGACTCCTGACTCTAGACTCAGCTTTCTCTCGGACTCTCTGTCATTCTCTATCCTGAGCTGTCTTTTTGCTACAAGCACCTGGGCCCAGTGCACCTTCTTTATTAGAGTTGCCCCTGGTATAAAGGGGGCGATACACGTTAGAGTATCATAGTCGATAAATATATCTGAAATAGGAACTGACAGAGGCAATGCGTGGGTCCTCTGTGTAATCACATCAGAGATCTTTCAGAGCAAGGAGAGATGGTTGAAAGGACCAAAACTCAACGCCATGGAGTATAAATGAGATGATTAATAAATTCATCACATGCCATCTGTTTTGAATTTCATTAACATTTTATCTCTATCAAACAAATAAATGCACCAACTCAACCATTATAAACAAAAATCTCACTGGCTTTCTACCCTCATATTCAGAGCATTGCATTAGACGCCCTTGGAGAATCTTTCTGGATGTGCAAGAGGGAAGGCAAGACATTTCCCTTCCTGCTCTGAGGACTGTGTTTCCCCAGGCTTGTTCCCAGGTTCAGAGTCAGGGTCGGTAGGAGGTGGCTGTTGGTGACCATGCTCCGGTGTAGCCACAGAGAGAGGCGCAGAGCAAGCTGACGTCACGGTAGGGTATCCCCAGTAGCCACAGATCTCTTGCTGGGAGCGCCTCTGCCTCTCCTGCTTCCACTGTAACTTTGAGCTTCTGCTCTTACAGATACTGTGATTCCACTGTCCAGATGTTGAATCAGGGTATATTGTGTAAGAGCTCCCTGGGTGTCAGGACGTGGGCTGTTAGAACTTGTGATGACCAGTTTGGGGGTAGTGTGTGTAGGTAGGGGACAAAGAACAAGAAGACGTTTGGGGCAATGGCCACCGTCATCAAGGATGGCCCTTCGTGGTGATCAACAAGAAATAACATGTAGGGAAGTGATTTAATTTAGTGGGAAGACATTATCTTTCAAAGGTCCAGGGATGCTTTGTGCAGAGAAAACCCGGAGTGTTGCCAAGGTATTAGCAAGAAGTCAAAAAGAAATGAATTAAAAACTGTAACAAAGGAACTGTTCTCGCCCTTCTACTGACTCCATGATGAGCACATAGTACTTTCTGTAAATTAAACTCCTTCATTCTCTGTTAAGAAGATTCCTAAAACATATTCTCATGAGGTAGTTGCTACCGGCCCAGGGATTAGAGATGTCATTGTTTCACATTTTTAGGATTAGAAGTTTTTGGACTTGCTCATAAAGCAGCATTAGAATAAAGTAAGAGTCAGTGACGAACAAATACAAAAAGCCCAGACAATAAATTCCTGGGCGGAAAGGGTCTGAAGCCCTTGTTCCGGGCGCTGGGCAGGAAGTTGCCGTCCGATCCAGGAGGTTCCCGGCTGGAACATCGCCACCTAAAATGGTCTCCCTGGTCCCAGACCAAATCAGAAGCAAAATAAGAAAAACAAGTTGCAGGGAAGAAAATGCTGTAAAAACCACTCAGTTTCCAAACGATCCTGTCCCTTCATAGTAACCTACCAATGGGAGCAACAATAATCTGTTGGCCTGATGGGCCCCCGGGGAGTATCCTTCCAACCAGAGGTTCGTGGGCCAACTACCCTGGCCTTCCGCAGGACCTGTATGCCTCACACCTGCAGAATGGGGCAAGAATAAAAAAAAGAAAAGCAAGACCCAGCAGGATTTCATTAGTGGGTTCAGTACGTGTACTGCTGCCACCTACTACAGGACAGGGTCCCCATCAACTAGCCCACCTAAAGGGATGTAGACAAGGGAAGGGAGAAATAAGAACTGACATCTGGTCACCTTCTAGTTATAAACAGGAGTGACCAGCTGGGACCTTTACATGCACAGTGAGGAAGGCAGCCTCGGGGCCAGAGCCCCACGTGGGAGCCCCCGAGGCTGGGCTGGGTGACGGCTGACCGGAGCCCCGGCAGGCTGCACCCGTATCCCCGTCAGCGGACCAGGTTCGGAGAGCTGCGTTCCTTGCCAGGGCTACCCGGCTGGTAAGGGGCTGGGCCTGAATTCGGAGTAGGCAGGTTGGAATCCAGGCAAACAACAGTTTGCTTTCTACTTTAGCTGTGATCATGTCTGGGGTCGATGCAGGAACTCTTTGTGGGACAGGCGGCTGGAGCCACCCAGGACCTGGAGGAGGGGAGGGAGCCATATGCTGAGGGTGTGGCCAGGAGAGCCAGAGGGGGAGGTGGTCACTGGAGCCAAGCTGGGGGTCACGGAGCAGGGACAAAGCCCTCTGCAGAATAAACCTGGCCAACGCAAGTCCCCCAGGCCCCACGACCCCTCACTGTGTAGGTATAAGGGGCTCTCCCTCTGACCGGGTGGGCTAAACAGGACTGAACGTTTAAAGATCAACAAGCAAACGAAACAACAGCAACAAGAAGATAAAAGAGAAAGGCAGAAGGAAGTTCCGGTAAACACACCCCTTACCCAGGCCGGCTTGCGTGCTCTGCGTGTCTGCCTGGTCCAGCGTACTCACGGTTATCTGCAAGCGGAGAGATGCGGCCCGCTGAAATGTCGAAAACCAATAAAACAGTGTGGTCTGTGAATTAAGGAAGAGTTTTGTTTCCTAATCCAAATTGCAAACTCTTGTTTATGCCTGCTAAGACGTTAGCTCCTTGAGAAACTGTAGGAAAGACGGGAAAGAGGAGAATTGACAGTAACAATGAGATGTGTTTCACCAGACATTTGGCTTTTTCCTTTTTAGGACATCAATTCTTTGGCCAGTAGAAACAAATGATGAAAGCATCAGCTTTTCTATAATGATTAGCAGAAAATCGTTTTCTCCCCAGCCCTCTACTTTTCCATTGAACAAATATTTAACGTGCTTTATCTCGGAGGCATGCCAAATGGCGAGCCCACCCGGGGCGTCTGCAAGCCTGTCTGGCCCCCGTGTCAGATAAGGGCTAGAAGAGGCCCCACTGATCTGGCTGGGGGGACAGCGGGAAGGGCAGCAAAGGTCAGGGAGGGCCAGCCGGGTTCTGGGCGGCAGCCAAGTCTATTTCAGGAGGGTCTGGACACCAGGACGGTGTTTCATTGCTTCCTGTCACTGCCAGGACAACTAGGGTGGCCCCAGGGTAGCCCTGCCCCGGGGTGTTCATCTGGCTGTGTCCTCTGTGACATTCAGTTCCCAGAGGGGCTCGGCATCCTCCCTGACAAGGGAGGGGTGCTCAAGGGAACCCCTCCCAGAGACAGGGATGGCAGAGGAGGAGGGCGGCATTACTCAGCTGGTCGAACACTGAGCGGGCAGCAGATGGAGCAGGTGAGCAGGGGAGAGGACGGGGGCCAAAGGGCAGGGCAGGTACGAGGCATGGGAGGGGCAGCCAGTGCTCCCACGGGTGCATGTAGCAAAGAGTGTGAGGGTCCCTTGGGCCACGCAGCTGCTGCAGAAAGCTGCTGGTTTGGTCCACTCTCCTTTGGTCCCCAAGAGAGATAGCACCTGCCTTCCTGTCCCTCAGGGGTAAACCCTCCCAGCAAGAGAGGGGGCACCTGCCAGACACACAGGGACACTGGTCTTTTTCCAAACCCTTCCTTCCTGAATGGAGTCTAAAGGTGAGAGGCCTGACAGCCAGAAAGGAGGAGGAAGGGAGAATATTCCCAGGCCCCTACCCTTGAGGGTCACCCAGACAGTGTGGCTGTGGGCGGGGCGGGGGTGAGGAAGGATCCTTCAACTGCATGTGAAATTGGCATGTGAAACCAACTGGACTGCTCTGGTTACTGAAAGTGACTGACATGTTATGAAATCTGCCCCAAATGTCACTACGTGATGGGAAAGAGTGTAGGAAGGGAGTGATTACAAAACAAAAAAAACCCCACCAAAAACCACTTCACATGTGAATTCATGTTGAATTCAGACAGTTCAAGAACCTGGCTGCCCACGTGGTACGGGGCCTGGCCCCCAGGCCAGGGCTGTGTCTGGGCAGAGTGAGAGGTAAGGCCGGGGGCGCTGGGGACACCAGAGCGGCAGACACACAGCCAAAGCCAGAGGGCAGGTTGTGGGCCAGAGAGCCAGAGGGGACAGAGATGAGGGAAGGAGAGGCGCCGTGGGGGAGGGGCAGAACCTGCGTGGGGCAAGCACACAGGCAAGCGCCAGATAGCGAGGTGAGCGCCCTGCGTTCAAACACAGGCTGTTAGAAATAACTTCTTAACCAAGAGATCATGGTTCGATTCCTAGTCAGGGCACATGCCTGGGTTGCAGGCCAGTTCCCAGCAGGGAATGCACAGGAAGCAACCATACATTGATATTTCTCTCCCTCTCTCCTTCCCTTCCCCTCTGAAGATAAATAAATAAAATCTTAAAAAAAAAAAGAAATAACTTCTTTACCTGAGGCTCTGCACCTGCATGGCTTCCTAAAAACCCCGGAACCCAGCCCCAGGTGCAGCCTTTCAACTTTGGTAAGTGCCACCAAGGTCTAGTTCCTAACATTAGCAATAGCAGCTAATAATTACGGCTTGATTGCCATGTAATTTTCACGCCAATCATGTGAGCCAGGTATCAATACCGTCATCCCCAGTTTACTAATGAAGAAACTGCAGCCCAGAGAGGGTGGCAGGTAGGTAACCGCCCACCAAAATCTGTCTTCTTCTCTATAGAAGAGTTCTGTTGTGGCTGAGGAGTGGCTGCTGCCGGGGCCTACATTTCCCGACTCTCCTTGCATTGAAATGTGTCATCTCCACTCTCTCCCCACCTGTTCCCTGGATGCTGAGAACTCTGAGGCCCGAGGGGATGGCAGGACCCACAGACAGATCAGGGCGGGGAGGAAGGCTGTGCTCCAAACCCGGAGCCCTGCGGTGGAACGCAATGTAAATGAAAGGTGATTAGGCCAACTAGAGCAGGGAAGTGAAGTCACATAGCCCAGATCACGCAGCCCGTGAGGAGGAGATGTCAGGTCCACCTAACTGCACGGGGACACCTGGGCCTCTCAGGTGTGTTTCCTTTCAACACAGGTCCTGGCTATGGCTCCTGCTCCCTCTGCCCCTACAGGCTCCCTGTCTGTCTCTGCCTCGGGGGTGGCTCATGACTGGGCAGGTGTGGCCAAACCCCAGAATGGACACAGCGTAGCTCTTAAGTCGGTGGGGTTCCCTCTGGGGGCAGACTCCAGCTGCAGGACATGGTGCTGAGGACCCGGCCCCCACCCCACTCCAGGGGGAGCAGCAGGCGACATCTGGTTTCTGTGACCAAATCAGAAGCGGAGGGTCCTTCTGGAAGGTTGCCCGTCTCTCACATTGTCCGTGCCACCTCAAGAGCCCTGGATTTGGAACTGAAAGTGGGGGAAGGAATGCCACGGGAGAGGCTTCTGCTGAGTGGAAGCCACCTGGAGGATCTCCACTTCTGCTGTTAGACGTGGAGTGGCCCGATCAGTGACAGTGATGACATGAGCAATGATAATGGTAACGATGGCAATAACACCAGCTGTCGCTGATCCCGGGCTGCGGAGTTCCAGGTGCCTGGCTCGAGCGGCTCTGCCTCAGCTCATCCTCTCGAGGTCTGAGGCCTGGGGGCTTCTGTCAGGTTCCTCCTGCAAATGAGGGAGTGGGTGTTAAGAGGCTGAGCGCCTGCACAGGGTCGCCCAGGGTCGCCCAGGGAACAGCAGCAGAGCCCCAACTCAGAGCAAACTCCGTCTGACACAGACCGGGCTCGGCATGACTGGTTTCCACCTGTTTTGGTCTGCGTATGCCTTCCAAAAAATATAAAACGTGAGCACATTTACAACACATTTTACACAGATACTGTGGTCACTATGTACACCCATATCAGTAAAGCATAATTTTTTTCTATACGAAGATAGAAAAATGAATAAATGTTGGTATTTCTTCCCTCCCTTGGTGAGTTGTCTTGTGCGCCCTTGGGTGGACGCATCTCTTCCTGGACGTGTCCCAGCTCACGCCCGGGACCGCACCAAGGTGCTGGGCCAGACGAGGGTCCTTTTCTCCGAGGAGCAGACCTGCCCCAGGAGGGCACACAGGGCTTATGTGTATGGTGGGTGAGTGGGCGGGGAGCCCTGACCCTGCTGTCCATGGTGTCACCTTCCCCTCGGGGACTGGGCAGTTCTAAAGCTCTGTGGTTTCAAAGGCCTTGAGGCATTCAGCCGCCCGCTAGCAGGCCCGCTTTTCCTGTAGAAATACCCATCAGGGCTGAGAGGTGGAGGGCTGAATAGAGGCCCGCGAGCCCTGGGAGCGCAGGAGCCCAGGTGCAACCCGAGGGATCCTTCCGCTGAGCACGACACTGGCCGAGCACAAGGCCAGGTAAGTGCACCACAGGGACCTAGAATGCCCTGACGAGCCTGCTTCCGTGACGTCAAAACCCTGCACCCGCCTAGCTTGGCACGGAGCTGGTGTTCATGGAGGACAGCCAGGGCCATCTGGACCTTCTCAGCGTGCAGCTCCTTTCCGAGAGCACCTCAGGGTGTCGGCGAGGCAGGTAGGCCCACGTGTGCCAGTGGATCCTGGGAGGTGTCATTCATAAAACGTTAGAACTCGGAGGGTGAGGAGCGCACACCCCATGGCAACCAGGGGCTGCGGGTGGGGGTGGGGAGCCTGTGCTGGAACCAGCCTCCATTCATGCCCGGCTCTGGCTCTCATCCGGCTCAGCCTGTCCACCTCCTGGGCTCCAGTTTGTGTGGCCTGGAGCCAAGGCAGCTGACCCCATGGCTCCTAAACCAGCAGAAGCCAGCACGCACTGGTCATGGAGGGTCACCTTGTAAGGGTACCCCATGCATTTCTAAAGCATTGTCCCAGATTTCTTTGTTTAAAAATGTATTGTGTACATACATATGGGTTTCAGGCAAGGAGAGAATGGCAGATAAACCTTGGTTCTAAAGCTGTTTTCTGTAAACTCTGAAAAAGCATCAGGCATAAGAAAAGGGTGCAGACCCCACTTCTGCCTGTGTCCAGAACTTGGGGTTGATGGAGCGGTCCTGTGGTCCTAGGGGGACAAGGGTTATGAAATGACGTTAGATCCTGTGGAGCAGCACCTGTTCTGACATTTGTGGGAAGCGCAGGGCGAGCCCTGGCTCCCTTCCTCCCCAGAGTGGCACCGGTGACAGCAGGACCAGGGCTCTACTGAGGGTCACATCTGGATGTGAGTGTCCAAGAGACAGTGTCCACTTTCTCAGTCAGGTGGCCCCTCTGACGGCTGGTCCGCTGCTTACAGAACCTGCCACACCCCATTTCCATGAGTCCTTTGCACCCCAGCTGGATGGACAGAGGAAAAGGGGATCGGCCTCTGGCCACAGTTGGCCTGACCCAGATTGGACACCTCACCCACCCCCCTCCTCAGATGCCCTTATCGTATCCTGTTAGAATTTGGAAGTAACTCCGAGGGACTCTCACTGCTCCCTCCGGCGTCTGAAATGTGGAGTGAGAATGTGGAGGCTGGAGCAGCCGGGTCCTATGCACACAGAGAAACGAGCGCATTCCGCTCGCGGAGAGGCAGGCACACCACGAGGGCCGGCAGAGGCGTGCAGATGAGCCAAGCAGTCCTGGGGGAGGTGGCACAGGAAACTTCTGTTCTTGAATCCCCAGGTCCTGCTCCAGCCCCTGTGGGGCCTGCTACGTGCCCCACCCTGGGGCTCTGTGAGCCTTCCTTGCCGCCTCCAGTGATGTTCCTTGGACCCCAGCTAGTAGGAATACTCCCGCTGAGTGATCCTGGAGGGAAGGCTAACCTTTGTGACCTACAACCGGCCAGCATGCCTGTGAGACCCCAGACCAGCTTCCGTCTACCCTCACCCAGCACATGTCTATCTATCGAGTCCACCGCGTGTGCCAAGCACGGGGCTGGGACACAAGGAATGACACACGCGATGCACACGTGTGCACCCACATGCTTTCTCTCAGTGCGCAGGTATGATCCTAAAGAATGAGGAGGGAGCAGAAGCACTTCTCTTTGACCAGTTGACTTTGGCGTTTGCACTTCAGTGCCATTGCCCCCATCTCCAACCTCTGTGACGGCAACGTCCCAAAAAGGGACGTGAGCTGGGACGTGGGTGGAAGCAGCAACCACAGCACTTATGTACAAGCTTCTGCCTTAAACAGGTGGATCGGGGCGGTGGGGGGAGCTATTTTGAGCTACTCTTAATGCGGAGCAAGGATGGGATAATTTGCTTCCTTTTGCTTCCTAGGATGCAGGGGTGGAGGAGGGAACTCCGCAGGCTCCTGGGATTGTCCGCACTGCAGATGAGCCCTGCCTGGGGTTCACCCCCATGCAGCCCTGCATCGCCAGGGGCTGGACTGAGGAACAGAGACACAGTTCCACCCCTTGGTGTGGCTTGGGACTCGTCTGCTCCCTGAGCAGAACTTCTCAGTCCTGAGCATGGTGTAGAATCCTCTGGATTTGGTTGAAACATGGCTCTCGGAACCTACCCCAGAGCTTCCGATTCTGTCCAAATTGCTGAATTTTCCTGTTTAAGTGAATCTGATAGTGTGTTCCATGCCCACACTTGGAGACGCAGGTAGAGAAGCTCTGTGTTTTCTTTTTCTTAAGAATTAGGTTAAGCCCTGGCTGGGTAGCTCAGCTGGTTAGAGCGTCATCCCCATATGCCAAGGTTGCGGGTTAGATCCCCAGTCAGGGCACATATGAGAATCAACCAATGAATGCATCAATAAGTGGAATAGCAAGTCGAGGCTTCTCTCTCTCTCTCTCTTTCAAAATCAATTAAAAATTAAAAAAAGAATTAGGTTAAGAAGAGGCACAAATTCAAACATTCAGTTTATTTGATCCAAGTTCAGGTTTACGGTCCCTCTAATTATCAGACCACGGAAGCAGCTGTAGGCCAGGGAGTCCACGCCTGTAACCCCTGGGCTTGCCCCCGGTGCAAGAAGTCTTTGATTCTCCGCCCGCTCCTCGTGTCTGGAGGTGACAGGCAGCCCACAGACATTCCTGCTGTGGGTCTGCTGCAGTGGAATTCCCGGGCAGGGGCTGTGGGAGGCGCTGGGTGTGTCTGCATCCTGTCTCTCCAGCCCTTTTCCAGCTGGGGCTGCGGTCACGGTCAGGTCTCCCCGTAGTGCAGCTATGAGGGTGACTCAGCCCCACCTTCACTTTGCTTCTAGGCCTATTCTGACCCGAGTCTTCGTTCAGACAACAAGGCCTCACTTCTGTTCCCGTGACCACTCCCCATTTTAGGTCAGGGCTCTGGCACGTGGTCCTGCTTTGTTCTCTGTGCTCCGGCGTCTTCCTGGATAATCTGCTCATTCCTCAGTTTCCCCAAAGCTGAGATTTTTGCCTTCTTATCTTCCTGGGACTCCTTTCTGGGAGATGAGGGTTTGCCTGTTGGGGACAGGTCTCATCGTCACTGAGCCTTGCAGTCTGTTGGCTGTCCCTGGCACCAGGCTCTGCCTATGTGCAATGGCACCACCCGTGTGACCCCCAGTTCTGACCACCAGCTGGGACTGCCCGCAGAGAGGCCCAGGGTCTCCGAGGCCATCCGCCTGCCTGGCCCCCGTGTCTGCCATCCTCCTGCCCAGGTCTGTGCCTCCACTTCTCGGCCGAGTGGGGTGTTGAATGTCCAAGTCCTGGTCCCTTCTCAGTGGGCTTGTTGGAGGTCTGGACCTGTCAGAGTCAAAGCCAATTGGAGGTGTTACCTCCTAACCTGTAATTATTGTGTCTTGTTTAGCTTTTGAACTGGGCTGAAGTTTCTGAGTCACAGCTCTCGGTAAGGAAATTGGTGCCATCACTGTTTAAGGAAAAAGTGAGGCCTTGTGGAGGAAAAAAGGTGTGTGGGTGAGAGGCAGGGAGGGTGAGTAGAAACAAGGAAAAATATTGGGGCCCCCCGCCCCCCACCCAACCTTCACTGCACCCTAGAATGTCTTCCTCTGAACAAAGTGCTTACAGATAGTCCTGTGCAACACGACCGCTGGACGCGTGTCAGAGAGGCGCTGAGCGAGCCTGCTCCCCTGAACGAGGAGGCCTGGAGGCCTGCCGGCCCCACAGCCCCTCCGTGGAAAGCGTTTCTGGTGGGATTCTGGAGGCCTGTGAATGAAGCGAAGGGCCGCTCTCAAAGGACAGGGGTTTGTTCATGTTCACGTCATTCCGAGCCGTCTCTCCGCGAGCTGATGGCTCTTACGTTGCGGCACTGACATTGTTCTGTGAGGTGACTCACTTAATAAGCACCATGCTATGCTGGGTATTTTAAGAATTAATTGAACATCCCTAGCACTTACTACTATTTGCCATGGACTTAGCACTGTGTTGGTCTTAAAAATTTTTTTTTTAAAATCCTCGCCCGCCCTGGCTGGTATAGCTCAGTGGATTGAGCACAGGCTGTGAACCAAAGGGTCACCAATTCAGTTCCCAGTCAGGGCACATGCCTGGATTTCTGGCCAGGTCTCCAATAGGGGGCACATGAGAGGCAACCACACATTGATGTTTCTCTCCCTCTCTTTCTTCCTCCCTTCCCCTCTCTCTAAAAATAAATAAATAAGATATTTTAAAAAATAAATCGTTGCCCAAGGATATGCTCACTGACTCCAGAGAGAGAGAGAGAGAGAGAGAGAGAGAGAGAGAGAGAGAGAGAGAGAGAGAGAATGAACATCAATGTGAGAGAGAAACATCAATCAGTTGCCCCCCATCTGTACCCTGACCAGGGATTGAACCTGCAACCTAGGTAGGTGCCCTGACTGGGAGTCAAACCTGGTACCCTTTTGGCATATGAGATGGCACTCCAGCCAACTGAGCTACCCGGTCAGGGCCTGGCACTTCATTTTAAGGCACTTACGTTGCTGCCCCTGCACAGAGGCATGGGTGAGGGTCTTTGAGCGACTCAGGGGAAGAATCTAGGAAAGCCCCCCATTTTTGTCGACACCAGGGTGGAAGTGCTGAGAGACACAGAGTAGGTGGCAGTCTTGAGTTGGGACAGGCTGCCAGGGCCAGCGTGTCCGGGGCTGCCTCCCTGGGAAGTCACAGACGTTCTAGGCAGGCAGCCGCTTCCCTGCCAGGAGGGCTTTGAGCTTATCTTTTCTAAATCTTAGAAAGAGGCTCATCTGCTCCCCACTCACGTCTGCATCCTTCTAATGCCCGCACGTATTTGTTTGAAATGCCTTCCTTCAACTGCACCATCCCCGCTGGGCCCCTGGAGTTCCGAAATGCTGATTTTTCCTTAAATGAATATTCCTGACATTCCTGACACTTGAAAAAGAACACATTTCTCAACCAGGATTTCCTGACAAAAAAAGAAAAAATCAGGTCCCAATGCCCAGCCTTAGTATGTCACATTAACTTCTCTGCATCTGGAGGGGACGAGGGAGTGTTCGTCTTGGGGGAGCAGAGACAATGGTCAGGAAAATCATCTTCTGGGTTCTGTGACTCTTTCATGGACACGTGGTCCTGGCAGAGGGTGGGAGACTCCTGTGCAGGCTGTGCAGAGCCAGGCACACGTCATCACCATGGCGTCTGTTCTGTGTGACGTCTTCGCTGGTGCTGGCACGCTCCCACCCTCACTCCACTCACCTTCTGACCCAAGAGGAGGCGCATGCGCGTGGATGAGTTCTGTCTCCAAAGTGGACATGGTGGTGGGAATGTGTGCAGGTTTGGCCACCCAGTGGAGCTAAGGCCTTGCTGATGGCCTTTGTGCTCTTGACATGGACGGTCCCCACCTCTGCCACCTTCGACACTGCCCTGGGGACACTGTGGAAGCGCTGTGCCAGGGCCCACTCATGCACATCGCTGACTCACAATGTGCCCAGCATGTTTAACTTTAGCCACAACTCACAGTTCCTCGGCTCGCCCCATGGCTGTTTTCTGCCTTTAATCCCCCTTTATTGGTGATATCAGGATCCACCCTATGGATAATACCATTTATTTCTGCCCCATCTCAGGCAGCTGAGGGTGTTCCTCAAGGGTCAAAGGCTTTCTTTTCCCGTGAGCTCTCTTCTTTGCCCTTTTGAAATCACTAAATTTTCTTGAGAGTTTAATGAAGAAGAAAACAGAATAACAGGCTCCTTCAGACCTGGCAGTATTGGGAGGGGGGTGGGGTGACATCCTGGACCATGTATGCAGAGGCTTCATTTTTGGCTGCGCTCACACTCCCAGCTGCCCCCACCCCAGCCCACCCTGGTACCGCATAAAGGCCCATACATACTGCAGTGGGGCACGGCCAGGCAAACGCTCCCTGCACGCAGGGGAAGGTGCTTTATAAGCTCTTTATCAGTGGTTATGGGTCAGGTTTAAAGATCTTGACGTTTTCCAAAATGAAAACAAACACCAAGCAGGAGAGCCGTGGAGGACCCATCAGCTTGCACTGCCGACCCACGCGGCTTGGTCCTTCCTGCAGGGCAGGGCACTGCTCTTCAGGGAGTGGTTTTTCTGTTCTGGGCGCAAGGGGCTGGAGCTGAGCAAGACCCAGGCCCAGGCTGCAGCAGTAACCGTCCATCAGGAAAGACAGAGACAGGCACGGTAACCGAGACACAGTGTGCCAGACACTGGGTGAGACAAATGTCCCTTCAGAACTTTCCAAGTATTTTTACTACCTTGCACCTGTTTCAGCTTTTGGCCCGTAATTGATCTGTGCCTTGGCCCTCCTGCCGAGAAGGCAGTGATGTCGCAGGTAAGTGACCAGCATTGGTTCCGAGGCAGGTCCCCCAATATAAGTTAATAAATGGGTCTTCTGATATCAAAGTGCTGGGTCCTCTTGATTGGCATATTCTGTATCTTCTGAACTGAGACACTAGTCCTGGAAATTGGTGATCCCAGGAACGAGCCCAGAGTCCCTTGTGGGCACCTCTGTCTGGGAACCGTCCACCCTGTGGCAATTCTGCGAGACGAGGACCCCAGGAAGCCTTTGCAGTTTATTTCCATGAAAGTCCCTAAGGGGCACATGCACATGCAATCAATATGTGGATTATGGAAGAGGAAGGGAAATTCCATCAACATGAAACACTCTAGCTGCGTTTATCGTGAGAGCAAGAAAAAGTTCTGACATCGCCAACCAGGCGAAGAGGGCTTGTTAGCCACTTAGCTCGGGGTTTAAAGGGAGGTAGTTTTATCAGCATTTGGGTGGGCCGCTTAGATCTCCGCTGGAACCACAGTTCCGACAGAGCAAATCCCCCGCCTTTCGTTTCCGAGCGAGTCCTTGCCTTCCTCAAGTCTCTTCCCAGCCCACTTAATTGCTGCCTCCCAGCAAAAGTGCCACAGACTGCCACCACTTTGCTCACACCTGATGAAATCCAACTTAAATTGATGGCCTGCTCACCTTCTGGGGATGACACTGACTGCAGAGAAAAAAAAACTGTAAAAGAAAAGAACCTACGTGCAGCCTGCCAACAAATACCATCTCCCCTGCTACAGACCCAGATCACTGAAACGCTGAGGCTGGAGGCGAGTTCTGGTGGCCTGATGGGAACGCGGTGCTTTGAGTAGAATCACACCTGAGGCTGTAGCTTTATTACATTTCCCTTCTTAACTCAGATCCATAAAAACGTTCTGGCAAATGGTCTGGAATTTAGGACTCTAGCAACCAGCTTCAGATGGGTTTGCTTTATTTACTCGGAATGATAGATTCTTCTGGTGGGATTTCTCGCTAGGGCAGCATTGCTCTTTAGTTGCACATTCTGTCACGTAGCCACGGGTGCCCCATGTGATGGGTCCGAGCTGCTGGCCAGGCCACGTATGCTGCGTGCCCAACAGGCTACTGTGGAGGGTATCACCAAGGTAAGCAGTGCTTGCGCGTGCATGCCGTCAGCTGCGCCAGCTCCAGGTGAGGCCACAGGCCCTGTATAGTACAGACACATACTTGGGGGAAGGGGCAGGGCCTGAGAAACGTAGGGAAACCTGGGCATGGCCTTGGCTTCCGGTCCTGACAGGTCAGACAGCAGAAGTGTGGCCGACACCTTGGATAAAGGTAAAACGCCATTAAGGCTCACAGCAAGAATGGTTCTTCCCACGGGTGTGCGTGGGGTCTCTTCTTAGAGGAAGCCGAGCAGAGCTGCGCGGACACCGCTGGGCGATGTTGTGGCGATACCGTGGCGTCATGAGCAGAGGTGGGAGAGGTTGTAGAAACCTTACAAGAATGTATGGCGAGCAGACTAGATGGTGAAGAAGATGATGAGAAATTAGCACAAGCTGAGAGAGAGAGTAATTGTAGTGATAGCTAACAGTGTGGGCCAGGCACTGTCCTAAGGACATGATACATATTTAATTCGTTGAACCCTTAGAGCAGCCCTGTAAGGTACATGCTATTCGTATCCCTCTGTTGGATTAGGGAACTGAGGTGAGAGGTATGTTAAAAGATAAAATGAGGCATATTAACAATTTTATTGTTGCTCACTTGAGCAAGACTCGATTTGAATTGGGCAGCATCCCGTCCGGCAGACGGAATGGAGCTCCAGGTGACGGTACGCGACAGAAGTCTGTGGCGGCCAGGAGGGAGGGGAACAAGGAGGTTACATGAGGCATATCTGTGGGCCGGTTACTGCAAGGTCACTGTCTGTTAGGAGTGTCAGGCTCTGAGGCTTCTTTTAAAAAACAAGATTTTATTTATTTATTTTTAGAGAGAGGAAGGGAGGGAGAGAGTGAGAGGAACATCACTGTGTGGTTGTCTCTCGCGCCTGCAGCTGGGGACCTGGCCCACAACCCAGGCATGTGCCCTGACTGGGAATCAGATAGGCGACCCTTTGGTTTGCAGTCTGGCACTTAATCCACTGAGCCACCACACCAGCCAGGGCTGTTGTCTCATTTTTTAACAGGTGTTAAGTGACTTGTGTGAAGTCAGACAGGCGACATGTGGTGACACTGGGGTTTGAAATAGCACCGGAGCATGTGCCCTTCATGCCCATGTCATGAGAAGTTACAGACTAAAAGGTGAAAGGGACAGAGAAGCTGTCAGAGGGCGAGGAAGGGAATCCAGAGTCACACAAACCAGGCTGAGACCTGGGGGGTGAATAAGGAGGAGAGACCCGTGGAGGTAATGGTGTCTAGGGGCCCAAGTAGCCCCTAAATGTGGAAGGTCGTTCATTCATCAGGAAGAGGTGAGGTCGCGGGAGCCGGCCCTCATAGAGGAGGGAAATATGGAAATTTAGAAACTATCGGGGAAGGGACTTTGGGCTAAACAAAGGGAGGAAAGGGGAAGAATTTGAATCACTTAATGGGCAAAGCGGAAGTGATTCAAATCCAACCTCGTATAAGTTCTAAGCTTCTGCAAGAATCGTCAGGAAAACACCCCAGAGAGAGGAGCGTCTATCTTTAGTTCACTTACAGGAAAGCCTAGGTTCCTGGGGAAGCGGGGCGCTTCCTGGGCTGGGTGCTTGTGTGCCAGGTCCCCTTGCCTGTGCACTTGGGAGGGAAGTCTGGAGCTCACGGGGACAAACAGTGTTTTCTGGGCCAAGCATTTGTCGCCTCAGAACCCCCGGCTGGTGGCACCTGGCTGTGCGGTGTTGGTAGGTGAGGGGATTGGAGTGTGAGGCCAGAAGGTGGGACAGGACTTACCCTGATCACTTTTACTGCCAGCAGGGCTCCCAGTGGCTCCCACTTGCTCCTGATTGGGATCACATGGGGTTGTTGGCAGAATTCCTGTCTTCATGGGTAGAAAACTGTCCCCTACCTGGAGACACCAGGCAGACCACTGTTATCACCATTACTCTCAGTCAGCAGCAGCTGGGAGAAGGGGGAGTCAGGCAGACCAAAATAGCAACACAGGGGTTTGGCCCTTTTTTTACTGTAAAAACCTTTATTAAATGGGTCTTATATGCCAGTTACTCTGCTGTTCTTCAAGCCTTTATAAAGAGCTTCGACGACTTTTAATTATTATTGGGGTCACAGCCCACAAAGGAGGGCAGGAACTGTGTGTTAAACTTTAAACAGAGTGACTGCATGCTGAAAGGCAATGTTTAAATAGCACCCAGAGTCTCCTAATGTAATAGCCAAGATAGTCAGAATGCACCTGAAAATCACCCATCATCATAAGAAGCGGGAAAATCCCAGTCTGTGTGGGAAGAGACAGCCAATACTTGCCGACACCAAGAGGAATTTGATGCTGGAATGACTCCATAAGGATTTTAAAGCAGCCATCATAAAAATGCTTCAATAAGTGATTGCACATGCACTTGAAACAAATAAAATGTGGGAACTCTCAGCAAAGAAATCAAAGGTATATAGAAAACCAAGTGTAAATTGCACGACTGAGAAATTTAGTAATGGGAATTTAAAAAACGGATTGGATGAGCTCAAGAGATAACAGAGAATGGGATCACTGTACTTGAGGACAGACCAATATAATTTATGCAAATCTGGACAACAGAGAGAAAACTGAGAAAAACAGTGACTCATGGGACAAAAGAAGAGCATTAACATTCATATATATCATCAGGGTCCCATTTGGCAAAAACAAACCTGAAGAATCAGGAAGCTGAGAAAACCCCAAATATGATAAACTCAGAGAAAGCTATGGGAAGACATGTCATAATTAAAATCCTGACCAAGAAAAATATCTTGAAAGCCACCAAAGAAAAATGACACATTGGTCATAGGAGTAGGCCAATTTGAATGACAGTGGATTTTCCATCTGAAACTATGGAGACCGGAGGAAAGTAGCACAACCAATTCTTTCAAGTGCTAAAAAAAAAAAAAAAAGAATTGTCAACTGCAAATTCTATAGCAGTTAAAACTATCCTTTGGAAATGAAGGGGAAATAAGCATGTTGTCAGATGAGAGAAGATGGGAAAAGCTATTGTTAGTTGACCCAGCACATTAAACAATGGCTAAAGTTCTTCAAACACAAGGAAATGGTAAAAGAAAGGATCTTAGAGCATCCAGGAGGAAGAAAAACCAACACAAACAGCGCACCACATAGGGACGCACGACACACGATCCTTCTCTTCATGAGTTTGCCGAGTCATATGTGATGATTGGAGCGGAAGTTATAACACCATCTGATCCTAAAGACGGTGACATTTAAAAGGTGGAAGGTCCGTGTGCCTAAATGAAAGTAAGATGCCCGCATGTCATCCGAAGTGGTGAGGAGCTGACACTAGTAGACATACTGTGACGAGTGACATGTGTATGTTAGGACACCTGGAGCAATCGCTGAGAAAGCCACACAAAGAATCAAAATGAAAAATGCTACTAATGGATAAAAATGAAATCCCTAAAATTCTTTAGATGATCCACATGATTGCAAAAAAAGAGAAACAGAAAAATAAGCTCTGGTGGAAATAAATGGGAAATATATATATTAATTATGTTAAAATTAATACATAAATAATTATGTTAAAATTAAATATCCTAATTACATCAATTAAGAGTCAGATTGGAAGAGTGAATTTTTGAAATGAAGCAGCTATATGCTATTTACAAGGAACTCACTTCCAGAGAGCAACTAAATGATAAAAGTGGTCAATCCACTAAGAAGACATAATGAATTCTGCATGCGTATACCCCAAACAACATATTCTCAAAAGACAGGAAACAAAAACCAATAAAGCTGAAAAGAGAACCAGACAAGTCACAATTATGCTTGGGGACATCAATACTGCCCTCTCTAGGACATCGGAACTACCAGTCAGAAAATCAACAAGGATATAGATCCAATTACCATAATCAGCCAACAGAGTGTAATTGACATACATAGAACACTCCACCCATCAGTGGCAGAATACACGGTTTTTTCAAGTACTTGTAGAACATTCACTAAAATAATCCATAAAACAAACTTCTCTGTAATAAATTTGAAAGCATTGAAATCATAACAAATTCAAACTAGAAATCAGTAGGAGAAAAACCTTTACATGTATGGAAATTAAGTAACACACTTCTACATAATTGATGGGCCAAACAAGAATTCTCAAAGGAAGTAACAAATACAGATAATTAAACAAAAATGAAAATACAATACATCAAATTTGTGGGAATCAATTAAAACAGCATGAAGAGGGAGATTTATAGCACTAATTGCTTATGTTAGAAATGTGCAGAGTTCTCAAATCAATAATCTAAATTCCTACCTCAGGAAAATTGAAAAAGTCAACCAAAAGAAACTCAAAGCAAACAGAAGAAATGAAATGATAAAGATAAGAGAAGTAATGAATATAATTCAGAACGGGAATACTGTTGTTTTTCCCTATTGAGGAATTCAATAAAAGAAAATTTGCTTATTTAAAAAATTGAGCCCTGGCTCAGTGGACTGAGTGCTGGCCTGTGAACCAAAGGGTCACCGGTTTGATTCCCAGTCAGGGCACATGCATGGGTTTAGGGTCAGGTCCCCAGTAGGGGGTGAGCAAGAGGTAGCCACACATTGATGTTTCTCTTCCTCTCTTTCTCCCTCCATTCCTCTCTAAAAAAATAAATAAAATCTTCAAAGAAATTGATAAAATGTATAAACTGTTAGTAAGACTTACAAAATTAAGAGAGAAGGCACACATTGCCAATGCCAGGAATGTAACAGGAACAACCGCCACAGACCCAGCAGCATTGGGAATAAATCTACACCCGAGGATTCAAGGTCTTAGAAGGAAGGAATCAGTTCCTCAGTACCACATACCACCAAACCTCACTCAAGAGAAAATAGTCTGAACAGTACATGGCTATTAAAGAAACTGAATTTTTAATTAAAAAGATCCTGACAAAGAAATCTCCAGATGGTTTCATTAGAGAATATTACCAAAGATTCCGGTAGAATAATTGATGCCAATTTTGCACAATATATTCCACAAAACAGAAAAGGAGGGTATGTTTCCCAGCTTAGTTTATGAGGCTGGTTATTACCTTGATACCAAAGCTAGACAAAGAAAGTACAAGCAGACCACAAACTGATACTTCTCATTAATATAGTTGTAAAAACCCACAGTAGGGTACCAGCAAATTGACTCCAACCATATGTGAGAGGAATTACACAGTATAATCAAGAGGGATTTGTTTCATTTATGCAGGGCTGGTTCAATATTCGGAAACCCATACCATGGAATACCACTCAGCAGGAAAGAGCTGCGGGCATGCACGGCCACCCGGCCGAACCTCCAGAGAGTGATGCTGAGTGACGAGAGATAGCCCCACACGGTGACACGCCGCATACTATGTATGCGACATTCCTGAGGTTGTAGACATAGTGAACAGGTTAGTGGTTATCCCAGGCTAGGGGGAGGGTGGGATTATAAACGGGCCACAGGAGGGGCCCTTGTGGCAACTGAGCATTTCTGCATCCTACTCACGGTGGTGGATACACAAACCCACATGGTACAACTGCATAGACATAAATACATACACGTTAAACTGGGGAAGTTTGAAGAAGGGTAGCTAATTGTGTTCATGTCAGTGTCCCAGTTGTTATATTATAAGATGCTACCATTGGGGGGAACTGGCAGAAGTACATGTGCTCTGTCTGTGTTCTTTCTTTGTTTTTAAAGGTTTTATTTATTTATTTTCAGAGAGAGGGAAAGGGAGGGAGAAAGAGAGGAAGAGAAACATCAATGTGTGGTTGCCTCTCACATGGCCCCCACTAGGAACCTGGCCTGCAACCCAGGCATGTGCCCTGAGACTGGGAATCGAACCGGCGATCCTTTGGTTCGCAGCCCGCGCTCAGTCCACTGAGCTACACCAGCCAGGGCTGTATTATTTCTGACAACTGTATGTAAACCTACAGTGGTCTCAGACTAAAAAGTGTCACTGAAATACCCGGCGACTGTATTGAAGTGAGTGTCTCGTTTTTAGATCATGGAAAGAAAGATCCCTTACATTTGCCCTTCTGCAGTTCACTGCGGGGTCGGGCCCTGTCCCCTTTCCTTCACATCCATCTCCTTCTCACCACACGTTTCAGAGAGTCGCAATGGAGAATAATGTCCAACACAATGCAGTTATTTCGGGTGTCGCGCCTTTCCTGAGCTGAGGTCATAAGTTCATTGCCAGTCCTCCCAATACCTAAGGGTCTCCAGTCTAGGTGGGATCTTAGGTGGTTTACATTTAAACAAAACACAAAAGTATTATTTCTTCTTTTGTTTCTACAATGAACTTGAATTTTCTTGAACCATTTCAAAATGCCCCAAATGATCTCACTTTATCCCCCCTCTGCCCTGCCCCCAACCCTCCAGCACCCCCCTTAGTTCACTGTAATAGCATAATCGATAAATAATACTTAAAAAAAAGAAAAACTAAAAAAAAAGTGTCCACAGGCCTTGCGGAACCAGATGGTGGAGGGTGAGACTGGCCCCCGGGCCGTCCATGCAGACCCTGCCCCAGGCCATCGGGCAGCCTGGGGATTACCAGCCCAGCTTTTGGGAGGGAAAACCGAGGGATTAAACTTAGTTATAAACATCTGCATGTGTATTTGGTAGCATGAAATTTACTCAGGTTGTTTTTCAAAAACTTAGAAATACCTTATACATGGGCAAAAGACATTTATTTCATTGAGATTTTATTTATTGTGCATTTATATATACATTTAACACATCATATGTAAATTTATATTATCTTTCAAATTTAATACATATATAAAACATGTATTAGATGTATTATATTTATTAGCATATGTTATGTATGTCTAATATTTAGTAATATACAATAAACATGTGTTTTAATTATATTTTATATTTATTAATATTTTAAATATATTGTGTTTTACATTTATTTTAATGTATTAGATATATTTTATATTTATTATATTTAATAAACTATATTTAATATGTATATAAACATAACCACCTGAATAAATAGAAAACAGTGGAAATTATTTTGGTGTTCCTTGTCAATAAGTGAAAGTTAGCCTGTAGACTATTAATTGCTCCTGAAACTCACACTCCTCCCAGCTGCTGACACCAAAAAAATAGTCCGTATTCGTGCTGCAAGCTGACGAACGTTGACAAATGCTGCTCTGGAGATGCGAGTACATTTGCTTTCATCTGCAGGTGGCTTCCTGCTTGGAACGTGAGCGCTGATTGCTGGGCTCCTGTCACGGAGGCTGATCGGCAGCAGGGCGAGGGGTCACTGAATCGCAGGGACACCAGATACCAGTCTCAGCGAAGATGCTATCTGTTTACCCACCTGAGGGGAACTGTCCTTGTGAAAGGGGCTGTTCATTTAATTCCTGACTCTAGGCTTTAAGGAAAAGTTTGAGCATCACTGGAGTGTCGGAGATGACAAGCATTCATCTCCTTCAGTGACATGTCCAATTCCAACGACAGTGGTCAAAAAATCTAGGTGATTATAACTTCAGAGCAAACCTCAGACTGTTGTCGCCTTGCCATCCTCAGTTTGCATTGCCCCATCTGTGGTCCTAGACTTCCCATTTAGAGCAGGCGGTGACTGCTGCATTCCTTAGCTGAAGGCTTTCTAAAGAACCAGCGGCGTGTAATTTTATGCCAAATGTAGCTGATAGCGATAACGACTTCTGATGAGTAACTAAAGCAGACAGCCATTTGGCCCCAAAGCTATTCTCAACTGTTTTTTAAAAATCTTTGTCCCCTAAAGCACTCTTTCATTCTCTTTTCTGTGCATCTGCACCAGCCAAGCCTGCTGTACAAACCTTCCCGTGCTGAGAAAGTGCGTTATGATTTCTTAAAGCACGTGAGCCTCCGTTTCCCCCGAGATGCGGTAGGCGAGTCCCTCCAGCTTGTCCCCTTTGAGAAGCCGTTTCATGAATGCAGAGGTGAGATCTCGCCACTTTACCTCTCTGAGTCTCAGATTTCTTCATGGCACTCAGTCTGATTTACTGCAGACTGCTGACTCACTTTTTTCTACTAACCAGTCACTGACCCAGGTGATGCAGGGTGAGGAATGACACAATTTTTTTCTATGATTTCTCGTTGACCGCTGCCAGAAAAATTAACGAAAATGTCCACTTGATGCAAAACTGTCATCAGGGCCCAACTGACTGAAAGTACAGTGGGTCACTCTCTCAGTCTCTGGAGAGGCAACTAGGCCCTTTTGTACTTTTGCAGCAGAAAAACAGGAGATCCTGGGTGGCTTTGGTGGCAGAAGCACAGTGTGGCTGGCCTCCCAGGCAACGAAAGACACTGGCTTTTCTTCCTGGCTACAGTGCGTTCAACCCTGACCCCATTCCTGGGTATCCCAGGACATCCGAAACTGGTCCAGTGTTTAAGTAGAAATACCTCATCGCCAGGGAAGGAGAAAGCGGCCTCGGGCAGATAAGCGCTAAGCCAAGCCATTCAGTTAGCAGGAAGATGACTCAAGTTTGTATCAAACAGTCTGATGATCTCTTTGCCTCTTATTCTTTGCCTCTCAGCACACCTCCCTCTGGGGAGCCACACTGATTCAGCACACTGGGCCAAACCTTGTCACAGCTGAGCAGTGTGCCAAATGCTTTGGTGCCCAGATCTCTCTTTAGGACTGAGCCATTCATTCATTCCCTGAACTGCTGGACTGTTGGGGGCTGACAGCCAGGACTGCTTGGCCCAAGGTCATGCCTTCTCCCAAGGGACTGCTTGGTCCATGGACCACTGGACCCTTGGCCCTAAGGCAAGACAACTCTGAAAAGCCATCCAGTCCCCCAAGGACTGGCTGAGGCTTTTGTTGAGACTGCACCGAGGGTGAACCACTTCTCCACAACTCTCCTTCCTCGTCTCCCCCACGTGCACCGGAACCAAGGGCGCACCGCAATCAACTTCCTGTACACAGATCCCCACTAGGAGTCTGTTCTTCCAAGGAACCCACCTTAAAACAAGCAAGAGTCCTTCCGGACAGGGTCGTTGTCTCTTACAGAGTTCATTCTCTTCATTTATTCGCCCACTATTTCCTGGTCTCTGATGTTCCAGACGCTGTATTAACTTTCAGCAATTAGAAGGTAAATAAGAAGTACGTTTTGCCCTCAAAGAACTCACAGTCTATAAAACGAGAATAAGATGTTAAAAAATAATGTGTATAATTATCAAATCAGTTATCAGAAATTGTGAGAACACAGATTACCAGACTTAACCTGGAGAGATGGAAGAAGATGAGGAAATTTTCTGGAGAAAGTGATGACAGAGCCAAGACTATTATCATTTTTAACTATTTCAATTTTTATGGAAATGTGATTCACACACTATAATATTCACCCTTTTATAATGTAAAAGTCAGTGATTCTTAGTAGACTTGCAAGGTTGTGCAACCATCACCACTATCAAGTTCCAGAACGTTCTCCATCAACCCCCTGTTTGCATTAGGCTTCCTAGGGAACTCTAAGACAGGTCAAATAATAACAATTATCTCGGAATAAAGCTTTAAGACCCAAATCTTTGCATTACTCTCTATTACTTTCAGGATAAAAATGCAAATTTAACAATGGAGCATGGAAAGTCATTTAGATTCTGGTCCCTGCCTAAATCTTTAGCCTCATCTGCTGACAAGCTACTTCATCTCCCAACATGCCCTAGTCTGCCCCCACCCGTGGCTTCCAGGTAGCTGGTTTGTACCTGATTACGGCTTTTAGCTTTAAGACTGTTGTGAAGCTGGGAAGGGGGAACAGGATTAGGGCAAGTTAAAATGGCACAAAGCTCTCTGTTCCTACTGAGATGCGGCTACGTTACCTCAACTGCGCTCCCTGCCTTGCTGCAATCGTTTGGTTACATTGGGGAGTTCCGAAAATGGTCATTCCGAGTTTTTTGGTCAGTATTGTCACTGAGTTTACAGAGGAGAGAATTTTCAAGGGACCTTACTCTGCCATTTTCACTGATAACCCAACTAAGATTTAATGAGCAAGAGAGGAGAAGTCACCAAGCAGAAGTGACAGCCTGGGCAAAGACAAAAGACGGGAGAGACAATTGATAAATGCAGGGGAACCGCAAGCACCTTGGTCCTAGCGGCCCAGGAAGCTGGGATAAAGGAGGGTGAAAGGCTGGTGAGGTCAGCAGTGACCAGATTACTGATGGCCCGTGTGCTACGTTCAAAGATGTTTAAACTTCTTTCCTGTCAGTTGTTTTCCGTTCAGGGCCCATTTCAAACCTCAAGCCATTGCAGGAACCTATTCCATAGCCACTCAGACTCACCAGTTTTGAGTTTTCTGACACCAGTAAACTCCCCCGCCACCCCAAGACTGCTCACCTACTGCCAAAACTGCTCTTTAGTAATCTTCTCCAAGCCCTCCAAATGCATTCTTTGGTCCTAGCGCTCAGTACCTATTGCTGGTGTTAGGAAAACATTAGGCACTCAAAAGGTCTGTATTAATTGATAATTGGAGAGATTATTAAGAGCAGCACCCATGTTCTTACTTTGGGTATGATTCTGGATGGCACAACTGTACTAGTAAGCGTCAGGTCAGAAAAATAGGAGTCATTTTAGATATTTTTAGCAGAAGACACCTACTATGAGAAATTGGAGGCTCATATAACTAATGGAACTGTGGGAAGATTGAAGATAAGAAGGTCCCACCGCTATCAGTGAATACGGAGAGGAAGCAACCACAGGAGTTCTTCCTTGAGGATCTCAGCCACCTGCAGCGACAACTAGGTCACTCTCAGGAAGGCCCTGAGGGACGCTGGCAAACCCTGCCTCTTCCCTTTGTCAGTGCTTGCAGGCATGGCAGCTGCTACGGGAGAATAATGGTGTATTTTAGGTCTTTGAAATTTCACGCAAATATCTCTCGTTGGTCCCATGCAGGTGCTTGCCTCACCCCGCAAGGTCCTCAGCTCTTGCGTGTTGCCAGCTGAAACTCTTCAGAGTCCTTGGAAATTCAGAGTTCTTAGACATTTCAGCTGGTATCCTCTGCTGAAGACAGCCACCTCACCCAAGGTCATGTTCCCCTTCCAAGGCAGCCTACATTCAAAGACTGGTCACTCCTCCCAACTCAGGACATCTCTAAAGAGCCAGTCCAGCTTTGGAAATCACCACGGTGCTTGAGAAAGCCTCACTTTCCGTTTCAGAACACCTGGGTTGCTCCCGAGAACAGCCTCTCCCTCTGCCCGATCCTGCTCCTTTCCCTTTTCCCGGTGATGCTCTTCCCAGCAGATAGTTTTGCACTCTAATCTTCATCGCAGCCTCTGCTTCTAGGAGGTACCCAGCCCACAGTCAGGTCAAGTGGACTGAGAAAGCAGGGGCTTAGATGGGGTTCTAGAGCTGGCTCACCCTCTGTCAGCTCCCAGTAAGGACCCGGTTGCTGTTGGTGGGTGAAGTGTGATTAGCCCCTGGCCCAAGGTGGCAATGTGATTACTACATTTTTTTTGGTGGTTAGCTAAATAATGTATCAGCAGAGGGAAATGCCTTCCCTAGTATAATATTTTAAGAGTTTGAAAAATATAGAGGGAAATAGTAATTATAGGAACAACTGAATTGAAGCTTTGAGGAAAGATCATAAAAGGTCAATGCTGACTAATCAATCAAAGGCTAGGAGTGAAAGCCAATAGCACTCCTGGTCTCCTGTCCAGGACTGAGATGAGAACCCATCCAGGTTTTCATCATAATGATAGCAAGTTCCAAAGAAATATAACTCTCACGGGACTGGTCTACTCTGCTAAGATCAAGATCCTGGGCGGGAAAGATGAGACCCTGAGATAGGGCATGAGGACAGCTTGGTTGATGAACTTGACAATGTTGAATGCCCCAGTTCTCTGAGATATTTATTGGACAGACAGATGTAGCCCACCCTTCTTGCCAGGCAGCAAATCCCCTCCCATGACCTTTCCCTACCTCACATCCTGGCCACCAGATCAGTAACTAGGGGTAAGTCACAGCACAACCCTCCAAGGAAATTCTGGCCCTACTGAGAAAAGGGAGGGCTCTATTCGGAGCAGCTGGGAGACACGGCTGACGTGCACCCCAGGACCCAGCATGTCGAGGGCTGGAAGGGAAAAGAACATGAAGTTGGAGTAGAGAGAGTTTATCAACCATATTTTGCCAGATATAACGTGCAGGTTTTTGCACAAATTTTTTACGGAAAAATAAGGATGCACATTATACACGAGTAGCGCTAATTCCATATCTATGTAAATGTTTTAAATTCTTTTATTTATGCTTATTCATTAAAAGTGCAATTCTAGAAAGCAATATTATTGATATCATTGATATCCATATGCAAAATGATACTCTGGAATACAATAATTGGTTTTGTTTGTAAATATGAATAAATACAAAATTTGATTAAAACTTATAATGAAGGATTTGTTTCCTGAAAGTTTGGGCCAAAAACATGGGTGCGAATTACACACAGCAAAATATAGTGTGTGTGTACATACGGGGACAGTCCCTTAGTACAGGACTTGACAGCCTGCCCAGGACCCCAGGGGGTGGTTCTAACCCACGGTCAGGGTGGCGTCGGCCCTGGGTAGGGGTGCTGGAATTGGCAACAACAGGCAGTAGAGGGAGTGGTCCGTGGTCTCAGAGAAGCGGGCCTGCCTGAGTGTCACGACAGAAAACCTGCTAGGCAACCGCACTATGGGAGGGTCTGGGGGACCCTGCCCTTCCTGAAGCAGAAAGGAATGAGCGGGGAGAGGGCCACAGCATCACTGGGAAATTCAGGGCTGTCTTTCTCCTGTGGGCCAGGGCCAGCTGTGGGCAGCTGCTAATACAGCTCTGGGTTCACTGACAGTGAGGGGAAGATATGATAATAATGGCCAGGGGGCGGGGCTTAACCATTGGAAGTGAGGCACAGCCATTATAACAAGCAGTCAGGTGGGAGTGTCGGCCAAGGGGACTGACCCACACTGAATTATGAAGATGACTTGTTCCTAGAGGCGATTTAGATGGGTAAACAACAAGGGTTTTTCTCAATCTGTGTGGCCCAAAGGAATAGCAGGTGGGTAATCAGGAGGCTGGGGGGAGCTTGCCTAACAAACCCCCGATTCCTCGCCCGGCTCTGGACTGGACCTAGTTCTCATGCCCAGAACCCATTCACTGCGGGGGGGACCGCCCTGCATCGCCCCATCAAACATGTGCCGTGAAGAGTCTCTGTGGGCGGCCCCAGTGCTCCCCGCGTCCCCTTGTTCCAGAACCACACACCGAGAGGAGGCGAGCAGCCAAACACCTCCAGGACTCTGTACACTGGAACCACGTCGGCATTGATGCCAAGGATCGGAAGCCTCATCCAGAGCCCTCCCTATCCTGCACAGTGAGGACACTGCCCCGGGGGACCCCTGCCCCTCCTGCACAGTGAGGGCACTGCCCCCAGGAACCAATGCCCCACGAGGGGGGAGACTCCTCTGCTTGCTCACAGCGCCCTAGCCTCCCTTCCCAACCCCACCTACACCACTGTCAGGGGCCAAGGACGACTCGGACTCCTGTAGGTCAGGAAACATGCTGCCCCCTCACCTGGGACGGGTACAGGAGACCTGGACATGCAGAGACTATTGATCCATGTGTGGACAGGGCTTTTCTACGTGACTGGAGCTTCCCGCTCCTTTCCTCTCCGCTAACAGCCCCACTCTCCAGAATGACCCCAGAATCACACAAGCAAAGGCCCAGCTGGGCTTTCTGGACAGAATGCCAGCCACAGAGGGGACTGGGGCCCCAGACCTTTCATCTCGGGGCAGCAGGAGCTCCTCTTGTGATTGGTAGTGGGTGACAGAAGGGCCATGGGGACCTTGGGACAAAGGAAGAGGAGGACAGACTTCCAGGAGAACAGAACCACTGCAACATCGCCAAGGCCAATGCCCGGGACCTCGCAGCCAACCCTCTGCCACACGGTCCTGCCAGACAGGAGCAGCAGGCACAGCCGCCCAGGCAGAAGAGAAGGCAGTGAGCAGGAAGGGCCACCTGCCAGATGGCGGGCAGAGCTGGACAGAGGGCTGGCCTTGTGCCAGCTCTTAGCGGAGGCCAAGGAGCAGGGAGGCAGGCAGGAAGGTGGTGGCCTGCCCCAGCTCACTGGTGTCCTGGGCTGGCTGCCTCAGGTCTGCCCCAGTGAGCCTGGTGAGTTCCGCCCAAGGGTCACTGTTCCTGGGGTCATAGACATGAGTTCACACATGGCATTGCCTAAGCGGGGGCTGTCCCGGTGACAGTGAAGTTACGTGTGCAGTTTTGCTGTGACGCTCCCACACACTCCTCCACTGTGACTGTGAACCACGCAGGCCCACTGCCGGGCATTAATGGCAGGTGTGTCTTTCTGTCCCTCTGCTCACCCTCCTCCCTGCCCCTGTTGGAGGCCACTGTTCGCTGCAGCCCTGCCTCCTCTCCCCAACAGTCTCCGGGCTGTGCAGTGTCTTGTGACAGTAGAAGTGGGATCCAGCGGTGGCCTGTGTCAGCGAGCTCTGTTTTTCTCCGTCACCAACTCACCTCCGTCCACTCCATGTCCCCCCACTCAATGCTCCTTCTCTCAGTCCCCCTAAAAGATAAGGCAGAAACAGCACGTGTGCCGAGTTGTAGCACAAATAAATGCTCGTTGATCAAAACCGGGCAGTTTGCTGGGGAAAGGTTTCCAGGCCCCCGGGTGCGCCACTGCGGCTGGAACGCATTCGCTTTGGCACCAGCTGTGTCACGGGACACACCGCCCCACCTCTCCGAGGAAAACCAGACCAGAGATGCACAAGGAGCATCGAGGTCCCTGCTGTCACTGCTGAACCTTAAAAATATCTAACAGTTTGAGTCTCTTTCCAATGAGATGCTCTAGATTTTGTCATTTGGGAAGGTTGTTATTGAAATTAACTTCCTTCAAACTAACAGTCACATTTCCCCACCGTGAGCCACATCCTGGGTTAGAAGCTGGGTACGTTCATGGGAATAGGGTGCAACCCTGCCTTGGGGAGGGGGCACACAGCCTCATCCCAGGGCTTCAGGGCGAGGGGTAAGCCCCGTGGGGGTCCGGGAGGGCTCCGCAGAACGGGAGGACTTTGAGTGTGGTTTAAAGATGGATATTTTGCCAGGTGTCTTAGTCTGGTCCAGCTGCTTTAACAGAATGCCGCAGAGCAGGTGGCTGATAAACAACAGACATTGATTCCTCACAGTTCTGGAGGCTGGATGTCTGAGGTCAAGGTGCGGGCATAATTGGGGGAGGGGCCCCTTCCTGGGGTCCCCCCATGGCAGAAGGGCGAGGGCGCTCTGTGGGGTCTGTTTTCTGAGAACACAAGTCATTCAGGGGGTTCCACCCTCACGACCTAAGCACCTCGCAGGCCCCCTTTTAATAACATCACATCAGGCATTAAGATGGCAACATGTGGATTTTGGGGGAGGTGGATGGAGACACACAGCCAGACCATGGCACAGGTGGGGACGCAGAGACACAACCCAGGAAGGCTGGGACCCGTCAGCAATGATGCAGGACATGAAGGCACGCTCGTGACGAGGTGGCGCTGGGGCTGTGCGGGTCAGGCCTGGGGTGTGCAGCGTGACACAGGACAGAGAGGTCCGGGGGAACTTCCGAGCAAGGCCTGTGTGGCAGGGCAGCGGACCCTCAGCTCCGGCTAACTGTCGCCTGGGGTGATCTCATCTCTGATCTTTCAAAGGACGTCAGCAATTCAGATTTGGTACACATTTTCAATGTTCTATTATTGATCACCAATATTTTTTTAAAAAAAGACTGCTCAGGCCAAATGTAGTGGATACTCTGGTGCCTGCCCAGAACCCTTCACTGCCCTGCTGCACTCGTGGTGGTCAGCTCTCCCCTTCCTGCCCGTGTACCCCACCCTTGCATCCCTTCCCACCTCGTGTACCCCACCCTGTGTCCTGACACCTCCCTTTCCTGTCTCATGCACCCCACCATTGCATCCCTTCCCACCTCAGGTACCCCCACTGCTGTGTCCTGACACCTCCCCTTCTCAGCCCTGCATTTTTTTCTTTGCCACCAGCGTTTCCTGAAGAGTCTGCACTGGCCGCAGACACTACATCTGCGGAGCCTGACCTGTCACCAGGGACACTGAGCACACAGCTCTGCTGACCAGAGGTGGTCTTCACACCTTCCATTTGAGACCTTTGAGCTGGAATTTGGGGAAAGTGTTTCGGGAAGAAGGTGGGGCGGGGAGCCGTCAGGCTGCGAGGCTGGAAAGGAAGAGAGAGGCCTGGTTAGGACCACGCTGCGCAGGGGACATCATTCTGTAGGCAGTGGAGACACTGCAGGGTTTTGTCTTTGACCAAAAAGACACTGATTGAATTGGGCTTGAAGGAGAGCAGACAGGCTGCAGTGGAAGAAGAATCACAGGAGACTCACGCTGGGGCGTCTCTTGCTGGGAGGCTGTAACTGCCTCTTTGCTGGTTCCTCTGGGTCCACCCATGCCCTGCCAAGCCCACCCTGCTGTCCACAGCTGGACAGGCCCTGCACACCAAGTCCGGGCCGCTCCAAAGTCCCCCATGGCGCCTCACTCACTCCATGTGATGGCTGATGTCCTACTCCAGCCAACGTCCCCCGCCTGGCCCCCCCACCAGTCCCTCACACTGGCCACTGTCCCCTTTCCCTTCTGGACCCCACTGGGCAGGCTCCTTCCTCGGGCCCTGCCCTTGTCCCTTCCTGCCCTTCCCTCGAGTATGACAGGGCAGCCACCTCACTCCCTCAGATCTCCACTCAAATGTCACTTCCCCAGGGCCTGCCCTGGCCTCCACATGAAGTTACCCTGCATGTGTGCATGCACACGCACACACTCACTCCCACTCCGCAACTCTGCTGTATGACATCACCCGTGGAGGGAGCGGCGGGTCCTGGGGCACAGCCCTCCCCGCCTGCCCTCCCTGCCTACTTCCGCGGAGCCCTGTGTGAGCTGCGGCCCCGGGGGCAGGGTGCGAAGGCCAGGCTGGGTCCTCGGAAGGCTGCTTCCAGTAGGTCCGCCCAGGATCTAGACAGAGTGACTCTATCACTTCACACAAAGGATCTTGCGCGTTTTATTTATCCACACCCTGTATGTCATACAGATTATTCATCTTCTCCATAGTCTGTCTTCACCACTAAAATGCAGCCTCCCTAAGAGTCAGTCAGTGCTCTTTCCCAGGGCCTAGACTCATGCCCGACATGTAGTATATATAATGCCTGATGTACATGGTACCTCGGCAATGTTCGCTGAATGAACTCCAAGGGAGTCTGTGGATGGAAGGAAGGAAGGAGGGAAGGAAGGAAGGAAGGAAGGAAGGAAGGAAGGAAGGAAGGAAGCAGGGAAGGAAGGAGGTAAGGAAGCAGGGAAGGGGGAGGGAGACACATCAGAGGCAGAGACATCCACCTGTAGGCTATTTTAAAAAACTACTTTTTTTTTTTTT
>CM052546.1:76555040-76575375 GCA_028533065.1 Trachops cirrhosus | reverse complement strand
TCCATAAACTTCAATTTTCTGTCAGTTCTGGTTGTTATTTTGTTTCTATATCTTTGTTGTCCCTATCTTGGTTGTGCGAGGAGGCACAGTGCGTCTACCTATGCCTCCATCTTGGCCGGAAGTCAAAAAACTACTTTTAAAAATTAACATGAGAGAGTGACGGGAACTAAGCTGGTGGTGGTGACATAGAAAGAGAGGGCTGTACTTGCTCTGAGGACAGTGTTCACCCTTCTGACCCTCTCCAGCCCCTCCATTGGCCCATGGACTCCTCCCTGTCACCCCCTCGGTGGCTCCCTTCCCAGCGTTGTGGCCCTGAAGTCCCCATTCTCCAACCAGGAGATGGCTTCTCTGTGAGCTCTGTGCTTGTCTGTTCAGCCTCTGAGCTCCTGCTTAGCTTTTTCCTGTTAAAAACCATTTTTAACCCCCCCTCCCTCCATTTCTCTCATTTGAATTCTCATTTAAGCCCAACTGATTTCCTCACAGCTTCAATTCCTCACTGAGCCATCTGTCTCCGGGCAGGAGGAAGCTCGCCCCTCCTGAGTGCAGAGGCTTTGCTAGCAGCCTGGGCTCGGGAGTCACTCAGGAAAGGGCCCTGAGGCCACGGCCACGGTCCCCCTGCTGCTCTGAATGGGCGGGCTGCCAACCTGGGGAGGAGAAGGCGAAGGCATCCCTGGTTCGGGGGCTCGTCCTTCCCAGTCCTGCCCGGTGGAAACGCTTGCAAACTGGGTGGCAGTTGACGCACTCAGGGTCACAGGTAAGAAGCCATCCATCCAGCCTTTGTCTTTGAAAGGAGAGTCCCATTCTGAAAGGAAGCGCAGCAGGTGGGCAGAAGCCCCACGCGTCTCCAAAGCTGTCACATGTCTGTGACAGAGGTGAGGTTTTGTGGGGTCTGTGTTTTTAAATGGCAGCAGCAGCCCCAGTCTGGGAACCACTGTGTGCGGGCTGGCCAGCTTGGCTACCGCTGGGCAGGTCACACCGGGTAGGGAGCCGCTTCTCTGGTGGGGAGAAGCTTGGTTGCCTCCTTCTGCAGAGACCTGCTTTGGAGGCAGAGTGACCGCAGTCTGAGCCTGAACTCCCAAGTGTGCACGTTACGTCCCTAAAAGGAAATCTCTGTCCCTGAGAGCTAGAAACAGCTCCGCCCACAGATCAAGACAAAAACAAAAACACTCCAGAACATACATGTGTGTGTTCGAATATACGTACGTATATACTTGGATACATGTATATCTTCACATATTGTCATCATCTTACCCTCCAGCAGAAGTTCTTAAGATGAAAGATCAGATTTTGGTGCACAGAAAGATGTCTTTTCTGGGTTGTTCAGGGTGGGACAGGCTAGTTGTGGGTCGGGAAACTCCCTGCGTGAGCGTCTTCATTCGAGACTGCGGGTCAGAGCTGCGGCGGTCCCGGCAAAGCCAGACTCGTGTGTTAAGAGAAAGAGAGCAGAGGAGGGCTGGTGCTGCCGTCAGCAGTCTGCTCTGCGTGTGCGGTTTTGCCGCCGGAGAGCCCATCAGGCCGTCTTCTGAGCTTGGTATCGCGAGAGAATTGTGTTTGGTTCCTTCGGTCTCAGCCTTTAAATTCCTGGACGACTTGCAAAAAGTCACCTGGCGGAACCTGCCTGGTTCTCTCCTCCGTATTGGGCTGACTCCACCCACAGCATCTTTGAGTTAAGGAAATCCTTACCAGGACCCCAGTGTTTCTGAGTCCACCCGCTAGCGTGCAGTGGCCCAAAGACATGCCTGAGCACAGTCTGCAGTGTAGAAAGGAAATTAGTTCAATGGTGAATTGGCCAGTCTGGAGACATGGAGCTCATGTGGAAGTCCCAACTGCCTGAGGCTGCAGGTGACAGATTCTACAGGGCAAAAGTCACAAGACACCCTGGTTTAGAGGTTTGGGGTCCTGCAGGGAGCTGACTGGTCAAAATCCAGTAAGGGTAATAAATCATTTCTTCAGGTCAGCTCTGAGATCTCTTCCAGTGTCCCTCTGTCCAGTCTCATGCTAAAGTCCCCAGGCGGTCGGTTCACCTTAGGGCTCAGGAGCTGCAGCCTAACTTAGTTAGGTCCCGGTGTTACTCTGAGCCTGCCAGAGGTCCAGGCCTGTGACCGTTCGTCCAGTCAGGGCTGCTGTCCCTGCTGCCTTGGGGGCTGCTGATGATCGGGGAAAGGCTAGGACTCTGAGGTGGGTACGTACAGAGAGGTACAGAGCTGGGACTTAAAGCTAAATGTAACCGAAGGCACAGGCTCCTGGGGTCCAAAATGGCCCTCTGCGAGTCGTCAGCCACGGGAGGCAGGACCTGGGTGGGCCTGGAGCTGGCCCCTTCCCGGAGCCGCAGCGCCTGCAGGAGCAGGAGGTCGGGGTGCGCCCTGCGGGCTGTGGCTGTCATCTGCAGACAGAGATGAATCGCAGGACTAATTGGCACTTCTGAGAGAACTCCTTTTTGGATGTGTTTTCTTCTGATTTTTAAAAAGCATCTCAAAAGCCTCTTCTCGAAATGATTCTCAAGGACCCTCGCAGAGAGAAATGAGCCTCTTCACTATAATAGGGGCGGGCTCCGGTCCAGGTTTGTAACCATCGAGGATCTTTCAGAGAGTGCCTCCCAATATTAATTACTAAAATTAGAGGTAGTCAAATCTCTTCTAGTTCCTTTTCAGTAAAGTATCTTAAAGGCTGAACCAAGAAGAAGAGCATAAAGAAGGAAATCAATTCCTTTGTTGCTGTCAAAACAATTCACTTAAAAATAACTTCAGACATGTGTAAATGGGATAACTAAAATATTTGTCAAAATGAAAGAACAAATTCTAACATTGCCAGCTGGAAATTTTATGAAAACTTGCTTGGAGGGAGCATACTTTCATTTTGGAACGATAGTAATTATCAAACGGTCTCTCCTGTGTACTGAGCAGCAGGCTGGACTTTTCAGAGGCGCTGACTCATTGAATCCCTCGTGGAGCCCTGTCAAAATAAGTTGACTGTCCCCACTTGATGGATGAGGAGAAACTGAGACTCAGAATGGGAACTAACTTGCTGGTCGATGTCTAGTCGTTGCTGGGAACCCAGAGCTGCCCAGTCCCAAAGTCTGTAACATTTTTATTTACCCATTTTTTTAAAGATTTTATTTATTTTTAGAGAGAAGGGAAGGCAGGGGGAAGGAGGGAGAAAGAGAGGGACAGCCACGGCCAGGTACGCTCAGTTTTAAGGTGCAGGTCTTGCTCCAGGGCTCCCGGTAGGACCAGGCTGGGATAGGCTCCAGCTGGGACTCCACCCCGGACTCCACCCCTGCCTAACTTCTTCCTCCGCCTCTCCTGCTTCCCCCAGCCCTTTCCAGACAGCATGCCCTCCAGAAGTCACAGGTGCCCGAATCTCTGCCTCAGGTTCTGCTTCCAGGGAACTTGGCCTAAGACACCGTCTCAAGGGTCTGAATGATTTGCATGAAGAAGTTACACAGCAACATCTGGATTGACATGACCCTCCTCAGGAAAGGGTCATGTTCGCTAATAAACTTGGAGAAATGATAAACTTTTGCTCGTTATTTCCTGTGACTACTTTAGAGCCTAGATAGTCCAAAGGTAAAAAAAAAAAAGTTATGTGACGTCACCACAGCCTGGATTTGCAACACAAGCCTAACTGCTGAAGCAGCAGCTGTCACCCGTGCTGAGTGAGTCAGCTGTGATGGCGATAGCCACTTGGGGTGAGTGCAGATTTTGGCTGCAATACAATTTAGGAAGGTAACCTTTTCATCAGGTGATTGTTTAAGCTTTAGAATCCATAATCACAGAGGAGGGAGAGCAGGATTGGGTGGAAAAGGAAGACATCTTCAATATATATGGTTATGGTGCCCACAGCTCAGCTCGTAAGCAAACATACAAGCAAACAAATAAAGGAGGCCGTTTAGGCCAGAAGGAAAGGGGTGTGCGTTTTTATGTCCCGTGTTGGACCTGGCCTCACGGAATGTTAACCAAGAACGAAGGTTCTCTTTTGCAGTAGAAAACAGAGCACGGACTGAATCATTTATAACGAGAAATAAAGCCATCAAGCGGATTGAATACTCGAGTGTTCTGTTCAGTTGGCCCTCCAGGCAAATTTACAAGGGAAACCAAATTAAAATCAGGATTTTTCTTTGTGAGTGTGGAGTCGGAGGAGCGCGGGGATTTGGGTGACTGGAAATACTGAAGTCGCGGAGCTGCGGCTGCCCGACCCCACCCTCTGCCCGAGAGCATGCAGGGGTGGCTGGACCGGAGGCCTTGCCGGCAGGGCCTGCTCAGTCTCGATTTCTTGGCTCAAAGTCACCAGCTGGCCGACCCCCTTTCTGGCCACCATATCCTATATATTTTCTTCTGTAACAATTTTTGATCCTGCTTAACATGTTTTCTATCACAGATATATATGATCTGTGGAAGTTGTTAAGAGAGGAAGCCCTAAAAATATTTATTTCTGTTTTCATTGTATTGGAGTGAGATATTGGATGCTAACTAAACTTACTGTGGTAATCATTTGGCAATACAGTTGAACCTTGAAACGCAGGTTTGAACTTCGTGGATCCGCTGACATGCGGATTTATTTCAGTAAACCCTGCACTGTTTTTCATTTGTGGTTGGGAGCCCACAGATGCGGAGGGCTGATTATATGCATCGACCTACCCCCTCCACGTAAAGGACTTGGGCATCCATGAATGTTGGTGTCTGCAGGGGGCCCTGGAACCAATCCCCTGTGGATGCCGAGGGACAGCTAATTTATGGGGGAGTCCAAAGTTACATGCAGAATAGAGGTTGGCAGTCCTAATCCCTCTATGGTCAAACCACTGTGCTGTGTACTTTGAACTTGATGTATGCCAGTTGTATCTCAGTAAATCTAGAAAATGAAATGAAAATGTGGCACAAAAGATACGAATGATCACTGTACCTTTGGACAAGTAAAGGCTCCCAGCCCCTAGAGATAGATAATCCAGGCAACTGGTACCTGGCCCTGACCTTGTAGTGAGAACTGGTGAGTGTGCACGGAGCTGAGAACATCGCCCGGGGCGTTGGGGGTGCTCAGAATGACCTTCCTTCTACCTGAAACATTCTTTACTACAGGACCCAGCAAACTTTCTCTTCAAATAGCCGGCTGGTACATAATGCAGGCTCTGTGGTCACGTGGGCCGCATCACAACTACTCAGCTCTGCCCAGTGTAGTGGTAAAGCAGCTCTACACAGCACGAGAGTGAATGGGTGCAGCTGTTCCAATAAAACTTTATTTACAACAGTAGCCAGCACACTGAACTGGGCCCAGGGGCCTCTGGTTGCCAATCTCTTTTTTTCCTGCATCATCTAAAATGGCTCCTGACTAAAGTGTGTATTTTATTATTAAGAAAAAGTTTTATTTTCTAATCAAATCTTTTAAAAATGCTTCTCTCCTTAGCTTCTGAGATACATGTTTTGTTCAGTATCTGGATCAATTTATGAATAGTCGCTCAACATCATTGCTGGGAGTGCGAGGTGCAGGAGGAGTGGAACGTTAGCCACCTGCAAACAGTAACAGCACATTTACTGAGAGGAGCCTGCCCAGCCACCTGGCCGGTCCTCCTCTCCGTGTGTGCTTGACACCTGACCCTGAAATGCCTCTACAAGAACATTCACGGGAGAACCAAGTAACGCCCCCACGTTGAAAGCAGTCTAAATGTCCGTAAGTATAAAGGGTAACTGAATGCGTATCACACCATGTAAGAGCACACAGCAATGGGAACGAACGCCCTGCAGCTGCGGCCAGCAGGTGGGTGGGTCTCACAGGCAGCGCCGCGTGAGAGAGGGAACCAGGGTCTGATTCCATGTCATGAAGTTCAGACTAACCCACGCTGTTGCAAGGCAGAACAGTGTTTAGTGCCTTGGAGGGCGGGAGGGGCTCCTGGGGAGTTGGTTTCATGTATATAGTCTTAATCTGGGTGCCTATTTCACAGGTAAATTCACTTTTCTGTGAGTATATTTAAATTTTAAAAAAATTATAGCAACCACAATAACAGTTGACCTTAACTAAAAAGCCAGCCATGTGCTAAGCACTTTATACACACTTTCATTGAATCCTCAGAAAACATTTCACAGGTGGTTTCTCAGCCCCCTCTTATAGTGGAGAAAGGCTCAGAGAGGTTAAAAACTTGCTCAAAGTCACACAGCTGGGGAGTGGCAGAGCTACAGATACCAGGAGAGCAACAGCCAGCTTTATGAGGTCAGTCACGAGGCTGAATATCCTAGTCTGCCAGCATCGCGAGATTTCAGGGAGGGGCAGATCTCGCAGAGGAATAGAGGTGAGACCGAGGCTGCTCTGAAAGGCAGAAGGAAAGAGAGGTGGGCACTTGAAGCTGGAGCACCCACTCTTTGAACGCCTCCCATCTGGTGTGTGCTGCCACGGGGCAAACAGGCAGACTAAAAATAGGAGGTTTCTCCTGCGAAGCAGATTGGCTCCCAATCAAAGGGGTTTTTTTCTTCTGGGAGGAACATATGGTTCCAGAATGAAGCCACACACGGACCCGGCTCTGTGGCTATGGCCTTAGCTGTCACGTTTGAAATGAAAATGGACGGAGAAGATCCCAGAGCCCTGACTCTGAGGGATGAGTAGAGGGGACACCAAGAGCCCCAAATTAACCAGCTTTCTCTAGGGCTCTTGTGGATACGTCTGTCCTCACCCCCCCCCACCCCTCCCCACCTCCCTCCCTCCCTCCCTCCTGCAAAGACCTCTTATTGGAGAGTCACTGTTTGCAAGCCCGGTGCTAGGTGCTGCCACATCTTAATTTTTAAAATGATGGTCTCATTATAGCCTGACTCATATATAAGCTGTCAAATTATTCACATGTCCCCCAATAGAAATAAGGGAATCTAAGACCCCATACGCAATGCTGCCAGAGTTAGGGACTTCCAAAGGAGCCAATTTCCTGTTACACAGGCAGGGGAACATAAGCATTTGCAATATTTATCTGAGTCCCTGAAGGTATCAATAAACGTTTATTCGGGGGAAACAATGAAGATACTAGAAAACACACACTATAACATTTTACGTTTTATTTAGCTGCAGCGCAGAAAGTCCCACAGGCCCCCAGAGGGTTCCTGGCAGGCTCTGGCTTCCGGCCTGGAAGCGGGCTCTGAGACCGCTCTCAGCCATTCAGCGTGACGCTGTCTCCCTTCCCTGCGGAATCAGATACTTTGGGCTTCAGGGAACTTGTGATTGCTGCTGTCAAAACACTTTTGCAAAATTTAGTGCGGTACAAAAAATGATACAAAGATATAATGATTTTGGGAGGAATGGGCCGTCTACATACTGCCTTGTGCGTGTGTGTAGGAACCCGGTGCTTTAATTGTCTCTAAGTACCTGCTCTTTCATCCTGGTTTTGTTTGTGTGTGTGTGTGTGCCTGCAGAGAGATCGCTATTATGGCTGCAAATTGTGCCTGATACCGAGATTAATAGCTAGAAAAACAGTGCCCGAGGGAGTCAGGGATCTGGTTTAACCATCTCTGTAATGTTCCTACTCCAAGAGCAATCTTTCATGGCTGTTGTAAAATTTATAAGCCTGTATTCATGAGGCCTCCATGGTTCCAACCAGGCAAGACCCGAAGTTCGTTCCCGGCATCCAGCGCCTGGTAGAAGCTGCCTGCACGCCGTCCCGGCGTCCCAGCAAACAGGCACCAGTGCTCACAGAAGCCGAAGTCGGCCAGCGCTGGGTCTTGCAGACTCCAAGGGTGAAGGAAAAGATCAATCCAGAGCTGCCCTTGCCCTTCAGTGAGATTCAGGGGAGTGGAAGGGGTCGGCAGGGGAGGAGGGGGAGGGGTCCACCGGGATAATGGCACTTTATTAACCCCACCCCCACGGGCTGCACAGGCAGCGAGGAGAGGACGTTCTCCAAGCGCCTGTCACCACAGCGGTGAAGGCACACTTTTACCAGGTTGTGGGGGTGGTGGGGGGCGGGTTACCATCCAATTCTCAGGCCTTTTGTGAGGCTGCTGTTGAACACGCCCGTTGTTAAAACTTGAATCATGCCAACTTCCGATGAATAAAATATGTATTTAAAACAAAGTGAATAAATGCTCAAAATCCTTCATTTCCTAATTTCCTTCTTAGTTTGGTGAGCGTTGGACTCCTGCATCCACCCCGTGCGAAGGCAGAGCTGCAAGCGAGGTGACCTGGGGGCTGTCCCCCGCCCGAGGGCTGCCGCGCAGAAAGTGGAAATGCCGAACATGGAGGGGGCGGTGTTCTTTGTTTTTTTTTACTTTGTTTTTTTTGTTGGGGGGAGGTCAATTGTTAAACATTTACCGGCCTCCATGGTTGGATCCTGTTTTGTTCTCTCATCGAATTTGCTTATCACAATTGCCACTTCTCCCCCTGACATCCCCCCACACCCCTCACCCGGTTTCGCTGTCATTCTCTGGCTCATCTTTCTTGGGTCGGTTGGCATGGGCTTTCCTGGTGTAGTTGAAGGGGAACCAAAAAAGCTGCTGTCTTGCACGTGACCCTTCACAAAGTTCCCAGGTATAGTGTCCCCATTGTCATCCCAAGGTCCATAGGCACCACCCCTTTCTGCCATTGGACAGCCTCAGGCCACACTCTAGGTTTGGGGACAAGGAAGAGCGAGAGCAGGGCCCAGCAGAAAGGCTGTGGCTTTGGGTGGGAATCAGAGAACCAGGATTTTGAACTTAGGGTTTGTCACTTTTTAACCTGTGACACCTGAGAAGTCACAGACATTGTGTGAACCCTCATTCTCTCACCTGGAGAGTGGGGGCGAGAATAACTTTTTCCTTGCCTGCTTTGCAGAGTGGTTGTGAGGTTCAATGCAGTAAAACGTGTATGAGATCACTGCAAACCAAAGCCTTGTCACCCCCTACATGGCTGGGTCTTCAAAATGTCCCAGAAAGAAGTATTTTTTTATTCCTTGCCTAGCATCACAGAGTGCTAGACCTTGGGAGAACTCTTTCAGGCCATCTGTGCATCCAATTCTCTGTGCTAACCTGTGAAAAGTTTGAGGCACTTAAAAAATTCCCACAACCTGTAAGAGCAAGAACCAGAATATTGAACCCAGACCTGCCCCACTCTTGCCTCTGCAGAAGTAATTCCAACCCAAACCGGGGGTCTTCCGTGAGATCTCTGGGTCCGTGAGGAACAAAGACTCGTTCGATTCCCTCAGGAGGGAAAATTTGGAGGCAGGCAGGTGATTACCAAGATACATGTGGACAGGTGGGGAGAAGCTGATGGAAACAACTGGGAGTGTTGTGTTGCTTCTATGCACCTCACGTTATTTCATTGAATCTCCACTACGAACCTGCAAGTTCTCTCCTCCATTTAGCGGGTGAGGAGGAGGAGGCTTAGACAGGTTCAGTGTTCACACACTCTCACAGCTAGAGTTGTGCCGAGGTAAAATACACACTTGGGTGTGTCTGACCGCAGAGCCTGTGCTCATAACTTGTATGACACGCTTTCCCAGGAATGCAAACGGGACAGCTGGCCCCCTGGGAACCAAAGCCAGGAGGCGTTTGCTGAGCAGCATTCGGAAGCGCAGCTTCTGTGGCACCTGCTTCTCTCAGCTTCTGCCTCGCCTTTGCTCCCTGGCTTCAGACTCCAGCTTGACCCTGGACCACAGTGGGGACCACGCCAGCTCTGGCTGGACAGTTCCTTCGATGAGCTCTGTGCATGAGTTTCCTGGTTCCCAAAAGCCCAGGGGGCGTTCTCATTGGCCCTCCTCCGCCTTTCCAGTGGGGCTGTAAGTCACCCCACTTGCAGCACTGGGGTCAAGCCTCCACTTCTGGTCCAATCAGCTGTGAGTGCGCAGCCTAGACAACCTGTCTAGACTACTCATCGTTTTATAATCTGACCTTCTAGAACCTCTCACGGTCTCCCTTGCCGATAGCTATTTGTGAATTCACTCTCTCTCATCTATTAGACAGCAGGGGCCGTGAGTGCAGTCTGTAACTGATTGGGCTTTCATCCCGGCACTTAGCACAGTAGCAGGTGGTCCAGAAGGGCGGAACAAGGCGATGAACTTGCATTTGGCAGATGGAGAGGCCAGATCTGCACTAGTGAAGAGAAGTGTATCATTTAAGTGCTAATCCAGAGAATCGAAATGTTTACTACTTTGCCTAAACTCTGTTTCCATGAACGTATAAAATTCTTGGTCTTTATTATTTAGACTATACAATCAACTTTCAGTTTCCCTCGGCTGGTATCCACATGACACGAGGCAGCGAGAACTAGAATACTTTTTGGTAGCAGTAACCGAGTACATCAATGACCCTGAAAGGGAACACAACCTCTAGTGTCTCCTGGAGCGCAGGTCAGCCAGGAGACCGGCCTGGCTGGTGTCACCACCTCTGGGCTTTCTCCCCTTCCAGGGCCATGGGAAGACTTGGCACCACTCCCGACAGCTGTGCTGAGACCATTTGGCCAGCGGACAGTGAGCAGAGATGTGCCAGTCACTTCCACTGGACGCAGTTGAGAGGGGGTGGGTTTTCTGTGCTTCCTCTCTTTCCCGCCAGGGCGTGGTGGAGGCTGCACGCTGAGAGGGCTGAGCCCTAAGACAGATCGTCAAGGACAGGCACCCTGGACAATCATCTGACTCGCATCTGACTTTTGTGAGCAAGGAATAAACTTTGGTTGTATTGAGCTTTTGAAAGTTGGGGGTTAATTTGTTACCAAGGAATATCATGATCATTCTTGACTGATGGAAGCTTCCAGAACCCTTCGTTCACAGCTCTGGCCTGACTGTGGACTCCCTTAGCATCACCTTCCTCTGTTCAGACCTTCCTCAGTGTCAGGTGAAGAGCTGCATGACTCTGGGGTGGACGCCAAATCAGGCAGACCCAGAACCCAATCATCCCTGCTCTTTGTGGTCATGTGACCGGCAGAAAGGGGAGGGGGACAATGTCATCGGAGACTAGTGAGGATAAGATGAGAAAATACATACTTAGAGAGCCTTCTGTTATTTCACAGCCCTTCCCTTTCCCTCCCGTTGTCGACCACGTTCCGCAAAGCCACCCAGGGCAGTGCCTCTCCCTGGGTCTCTAACCAGCACAGTGCTGTTCCCCTCCTACCGCCTGTGGGACTGAGTCAAAGTGAACAGAATTAAGGTGGAAGATGAGGGTGATCTGTGAGCAGCTCTGGCAGCGGCCGGTCTCGACAAACCGCAGCGTGAGTAACCTGGCCACCCCTTGGTTCTGCAGTGCCCAGGTGAGGCAGGTCCTCTGGGACATTCAGCATTTACTTGCTTCCTCACCATGACTTTGGAGCGATGTCCTGGCCTGGGTGCAGGCCAGGAAGTGTTCGATGAGCACCATTAGCCTTTGTGAGGACTCTTAGCTCAGTGTTTACCCCTCGGGTTAAATAATAGGATGCATTGAAGACACAGCTTCTTTTATTTGTCCTCAAGAAGTAATCCTACAAAACTGCAGACACCAAAGCCCAGATTTGTATTCTACATGATGCAATGAAGCATGTTGAAGATTGTGTAGAGTAAGAGTAGTTCCTGGAGAGAGAGAGAAAGGGAGATTGATTCATGAGACCAGAAGTTCCCTAAAAGTCATACCTGATGCATCGAGACAGTTTCTCTCTCTGAGTGTTCCACGATTTTTGGGGTGATTCCAAAAAATGACCCCATATTAGCAAATTTAACTTTAAGAAAAAGACTAGACCTCTCATTGTTGTATATAAATAGAGATGGGGAAATAATATGTGGGAAGTTCCACGTGTGAAACAAGTAGAGAAGAGTCTACTATGAAAGAGTAAAAATAAAGTTCTTCGGGCTTTAATTAAACAAGATATCAAGCCATAAAACATCAGTAAACTACAGCCTTCAAGTATTCATCAAAAGAAATCCAGATGTAGCAATGGATTTGGACAAGCCGACCCCCAGCCACAGATTCTGACAAGCCTCCTATGCTCAGAGCTGGCAGCGCCTACATGGGTCATGCAAGTGGTCTGCCTCCCAGTCCTAACCATGACTTAGTTGGGAGAACTGGAGTGAGCACCAGCGGAGGGGCCAGAATTGGATTCATCGGTGCCCTCCGCTATGGGCAAAGCATTTGAATGGGACCCAAGGGTGCCTGGGTGTCCCTTGGGGACACAGTGCAGAGTTGGAGAAACTTTTCTGCCACAGAGCACCCTCTTGGTATGTGTTCAAGATGGAGCGGTCATCTTCCAGACGGTGGTGAAACCCAAAGCGTTTCTCCTGATCCCTCCCCTGAAACTTCAGCCCCTGGATTTGGAACAAAGACACTGAGAATGTTATTGCTGCGGAATGGACTCAGGCTACGTTCAAGTCCACTGGGATTCTAGGCAGAAGCCGTGAGCAGTGGCCTCATTGTGCAGGACACTTCTCTCCATCCAGACCAGGTGGGATCAGAGTGAATGGGAGGTTAGGTCCTTGTGGATCCAGTGACTGGGACGGCTGTGACAGCACAGCCCTTCACGCCCAGGGGCGGATGGAAAATGAGGCGCCCTGCTGCTCCCCGCTGTCCGTGTGGGCTCCATGAAGGATCTGTGGTCACAGGGAAGCTCGTGCCTGCTGGGCTCCGGGCAGCTTCAGGCCTTTCCTCCTCCCACCGAGAAAGGGCTGTTGGAAAAGAGAGGGAAATGGGTGTGGGGTTCAAGTGTCCTCGGCAAATCGGACACAACTTTCCCTACACACAGCTTTGCTACGAATACCTTTGGTAACTGTGTGTGGTCTTCTCGTCCACTTTCCTGCCCTTTACCTTTTCCATGCAGTTAGAGGGACACAGAGGCGTTGTCAAGATTGTCCAGGAAGACTCCATGTCACTCGGGCACGGTTTGTGACAGACAGGTGACCTTAGCTCCCAGAAAGTCCTTCCCAATATCGAACCAGAATATCTCATAATCTTGTATAGCTATTAGGGGAAAAAAATCGCCTGTAGTGGATGTCAGGTGACAAAGCGATGCACTTCTATACCCCTCTGCCTTCCTCTTCCCTTCCCCAAAGGCTAATTCAGAGAGATGCAAATCAGAAAGCACCGCAGCCCCCACTGTGGCTGGGCACCGGCTATGAATCAGAAAACGCTTAGCTCAACGTGCATTCTCTCTGTGAGCCAGGGTTGTCTAATTAAACAGCTGATCGAGTGCGGTCACCCCAGCTCCTACGGCGGGTATCGTGAAATCTAAGCTAAATTCTGCTACTCAGAACCATTTCCTCGCGGTGCGAGTGGAGAAACAGCTCCCCCTCCTTCCTGGTGCCAGCGGCTGGCTTTAAATATGAAATAGGACTTCCACGTCCTCTGTTCTCCGAGGACTCAGTGTGTGTCGACCCACACAACTCTCGGTGAACTCCAAGCCCAAGGAGACCCGAGCAAGTGGAAATTACAAAACCCGCAAATCCCATTCTGCCGAGCTGCCAGCGTGCGGCTCGGGCGAGCTCCCCGCAGTGTTCATAACCGAATATGAAATATTTAAATGGCTGCAAATTGCATCAATTAAAGTTGTTTCCATTCCGAGTGAGCTCAGACGGCTTGCATGCTTTTGACCCAATGTCTTTTTACATTTGATGTACTTTCTTAAAAAATGCACAATGGTAAAAATGTAACATAAATGTTTCTTAAAGTGAAAGATAGAAAAATAAAAAGGAAGGTAGAGATAGAATGCTTTTGTAGGATACAAACTTTATGGGTCACCGCCTCATCACTTTGGCATCCAAACAAGCCATGGTTATGAATTGGACCGTGGTTTCGTTCTCTGTGACATGCTGACCATTTGCGATGGCCAGACCTTAAGGAAAAGGACCAGCCTGTAAAGGGCGACAAGAGAGGATGGCACAAACTGAGTCCTGGACACATGTCACACCCAGAATTTAGTGAGGTCTTCTAGGAAAGTGATCTGAGCCTTTCTTTCGCCTGCTCCTCCCCCACAGCTTCCTGCTGCATTTGGAACCAGTCCAAGCCGTGGCCGCAGGGCCCTGCTCAGCCCTCGCTGTCTGCCTCTCTTTCCCTCACTCCCTCCCTCCAGCCATGCCGGATGCCTTGGTTACCTAGGAAACCACGATGATGCCCACCTAAAACCCTTTGCCCTTTCTGTCCCCTCGGCCAAGAACATCTTTCTCAGATTCTTTCTTGCACTGTCGGCTGTTTCTTTCCTTCAGGCCCTGCTCAGAGACTGAGCTATTTTCAGAGATACTCTCTCTGGCCCCCAGTCTCCCACCCCACCCCCACCCAGGGCCAGCACTCTATCACTGGCACCCCGTTTACTCCCTTCACTCCTTCATCACGCAGCACACCCTCGAAATGATTTTCTTTAAGGATTGTTTCCGTATTTAATACGTGTTTCTCCAAACTGAAAAATATCAGCTCAAGGGAGGCAAGGACTTCCTCTGTTTTGCTGACCTTGAAGCCCTAGAACCTGGAGCGGCACCTACACACAGCATGTGGTGACAGTTAACTGTTGAATTAACTGGCACGGTCAGAAACAGCACCCAAGCATGGGAGTGAAGCGGCCTCACCCTTAAGACACCGCTGCATTGGACTTTGTCTAAGCCTCCGGAGACTCGGGCTTCGCCAGGCCCCCGTCGGGCTCACCGTATCCCAGCACCACGTGAATTGCCCAGATTCCAGCAGATGACTCCCTTTGAGCTCCCCTGAGAAAGTATTCTCGGAACGGTTTTTAAGGTGCCTGAAAATAATAGAGACAATGTATGACATCCAGACATTCAAATGATGGTTCTTACTCACCTTCAACGTAACAAATGCCTCGAATTGTTTTTCTGTAGTGGTGGTGAACCTGAGCTAACCTTGTAGTTCCCTCCATCCCTCTTCCCCTCTGACCCGTGGTCGGTGACTGAACAGCGGATGGGCCCGGACTAGTGACAGCTCTGGGTGCCCTGGGACCACAGGGTGTGGTGGGAAACAGCAGCCAGTTCCAGACCACCGAGGGTTCGAGGGCTGAGCCGGGACCCCTCCACTTACCAGCTGTGCGAATCTGGGCATGCTCCCTAACCTCCCTAAGTTGTCTCATCCATAGATACAGACTAGTAGTAGTGCACCAGCTTCTTAGCGACGTTGGAAAGAGTGAGTGAATAAACATATGTGAAGCACTTAGAAAATGTAGGACAGTGCCCAGCACACGGTACGTGCTGTGCTATCTGTTCTGCTTCCCCTTAAAGAGTCTACTGTCTAGGAAAGAAGAACAGGACACACCGAGGAGAAGATAATGAATGGTGGCACGTCTGATAAGTGCCCAAGGACAACTCGTGACCAGAGATGCCACGGACCACAATAAAGGGAGAGATTGCTGTGGACTGGGCTGTTTATAAACAAGACCTTCAATAAGCAAAATTTAAGCTGAAGACGTGAGACACGAACACTCAGTTGTCCCGTTTTGGGGACAATTGATTGGATTGGGGTAATATCTTTAAACCTTTGATTCTAAGGCACCTGCCTGACACTTGTGATCCCTTCAACTACTAAAATAGTGAGGTTGACCAGATAGCCCTTCTCAGAGCATCATCATCATCATCATCATCATCATCATCATCACAGAGAGGTAAAGTCACACTGATCGTGTTGCTTTGATTGAAGATTTTAGATGTGTTCATTTCAAGCTCAAGATTGGATAGACGAAAGCACTATTAGAGAGAAGGGTGGCCTTTTGCTGGCTCTGCTGGCTAGCTACTAGCAGCATGACAGTTTGGGTTTTATTGGTACAACGCCTAGAACTTCTTGGTGTTCGCTTTAGCAAAATAGGCTACCAACTTCGATTTTTGCTCTCTTGACCGGAAAAGGACCAAGAAGGTAACACCTTGAAGGCAAGCCCTGGTTCCTGTGCGCCAGCCCTGTGTGGATTATGGAGTTTCCTGGGCCGCACCCCCTCTCCTGCTCTCCTTTCCTGGGCTCGGAGCAGCACCCCGCCTCACCCAGCACTGCCCACACCTCTGTGGCAGCTGCCCTCCAGCGGGGATTCCCCTGCCTGATGCCAGAGGGTCGGAAGCTGGGAGGGGCCCACATCTTCTGAATTCCCTTCCATTTTAAGTCAGAGACAACCTCCATCTGCTGGCTTCCTGGGTGTGGAGCCAGTCAAGCATTTCACTGGGGTGTTCGGTGAGGCTCTGGAGGGCGGTCCTTTGGCTGTTGGGGGACAAGAGCCGCAGGAGTTTCCCTGGAGCACTATATCTGGTGGTGGCAGCTTTAAGGTCAGCTGTTAACTATGCTGTGTGTAGATATAGCCATACATGGAAGTGGAGGAGCGAGGAGATTATATATATATTTTGTCTAAATGTTAAGGCATCTGATGAGATGGTACCTCAGAGAGAAAATGAAAGATTGTCTCTTATTACGGGCCGTTTCCATGGTAGCCTAGTACCCCCAGGCAGTGCCCTAATGATGAGTTATTACTTTTCAGCTGAAACACATTGTAGGGAACTGATTAATAATATAACTCACATTGCACAACAACGGGTTAATTTTTCTTCCGTTTATTCTCAGATACGAGCACACACTGATGTATGTGATAATTTATCTCATCGTCTGGCTCACTCAATTAGCTCTTTCTTCACAGAGTTAACAAAGGAAGGGAAAAGGGGGTATACTGACCCTTGGGGACCCCCTTAGGAAAAATGTGTAGGTGGCATCTCAGATGTGGCCCTGAAAAGCCTGGATTCAGTCGGGAAAATCTCCGAGTAAAGCCACCGGACCAAGGGTCCCAGCAGCTGTGTGAGTCAGGTGTGCTGGTTCCCAGGGCTCATCTTGAGCTCGTATCTGAACCCACAGTAGAAAACGGCCAGACTGTTGACTCGGGTGGTTTCTGGGAGGAAGCGCGCCTGATGTAGAGAGAAACGTCTTCCTCAGAGGAGGGACCGAATCTCTGTGTTTCTGTTTTGATCAGCCAGCCTCAGAGGCTTGAGTGGGGTCCTCACAGAGGGCTCAGGCCCGGAGCGGGACAGCCTGCAGGGCCGAGGTGGGGGCAGGGCTGCTCTAGGCTGGAGCCCAGAGCCACAAAGGCCGCTGCACAGGCCAGGGGCTCGCGGACTGCTCTCTTAGGAACTGGGAGTATGCTTAGCAGTTTAAGAGGTAAATCCCTGGATTTCTTGCTGTTTCCACATTCCTAGGATGCCTTCCTCCTCTTCCCTCCAAGCCCCATTCCCCAGGCAAGTCTCGACACAGAGAAAGATCTCTAACTTAAATCTTATCCACAAAGAAAAATAATCGGGAGACAGATTCCACATGTCCCCATGAGGACAAACACTTTTTAATTCCCCAAATGCATAGAAATCAGATTATCATCTTCAATTTAAGGTGAAAATTTTCAGGCCACACACTTATTAGATATAAAGAATCACAACCCATGGATAAAAATTATAATAAATAACTAAATTATTTTCCATCTTCTGCCCCAGCACAGCTAATATGAGGAGATTGAAAAACGAGCAAATGGAATCCCACTGTTCTTTTCTTAGTCACTAACAGTATGTCTGCCAAACCGATTATATGTGTGTATACACGTATACATGTGTATACATATATGTATACACATATACACGTGTATACATATCTACATATATATACATATAATACAACTGATATAGAGAAATTTGGGGAAGCAAAAACATCAAATTCTATCAATAGATGTATTTTTTATCATAATCCAGTTCAATTAAGTTAAAAATTCAAAAGCAAACCAATAGAGAAATTTGTCCATAAGTCATATTTTCATTGGACCATAGGCTGTTCAAAATTTTATTAAAATTGATTTGGAGATTATTTTTGCACAGTTTGTGAAGGAGGCTTTGAGAAGATATTTTATGTAGAAATAACTTCAGGTGGCTACCAGGTAGATAATCTAAAAATAAAGTAGTGATATGTCCGAGAGAAGGGAAAAGACGGATGTGTTTATAGAAGAGAGAAGAACGGCTATTTTTTATTGAGGTGTAATTGATATACATTACATTAGCTTCAGGAATGCAATATGATTTGATATGATTTCTCATACACTGAGAAATGATCCTCTCAATAAGTCTACTTCACAACCATCATCACAAATAGTTACAATTTTTCCTTGTGATGAGAACTTCTGAGATTAGCCTCTTAGCATCATTCAAACATACAATACAGCATCGTTAACTAGAGTCACCGTGCTGTACATCGCATCCGCATGACTCATTTATTTTGCAACTGGGAAGCTGTGCCTGTTGGCCGCCCTTACCCATTCCGCCTCCCCTGACCCCTGCCTCCTGCGACCGCCAATCTAGTCTCTAACTAAGAGCTCAGAATCTTCGCTTGTTTGTTTTGTAGATTCCACATATGATTGAGATCATGTGGTCCTTCTCTGTCTGACTTGGTTCACTTAGCATCACGTCCCCAAGGGCCATCCATGTTGTCGCAAACGGCAGGATTGCCTTCTTTCTCATGGCTGCAAAATATGTTGCAATAACCAAGATGTGGAAGCAACCTAAGTGTCCATCGATCGATGAGTGAATAAAGAAAATGTGGCACATTTGTACAATGGAATAGTATAAAGAAGGAATCTTTTCAAGTTGGTGTTTTGTTTCCTTCAGATAAACACCCAGAAGGAGAATTGCTGGATCCTACAGTAGTTTTATTTGTAACGTTTTAAGGAACCTCCACAGTCTTTTCCATTGTGGCTGCACCAATTCACATGCACAGGGTTCCCTTTTCTCCACATCCTCTCCAACACCTGTTATTTCTTGTCTTTTTGATAATAGACAAGTGTGTTTACACTAACAGGTGTGAAGTGATATCTCTGTGTGGTTGTGATTTGCATTCCCCTGGGGATGAGCAGTGCTGAGCACCTTTTAGGTACCTGTTGGCCATCTATATTTCTGCTTTGGAAAAGCATCTATATAGCGATCCTTTGCTCAAGTTTTAAACCTAATTGTTCAAGTTTTTCTTTTTTGCTATTGAGTTATATGAGTTCTTTATACATTTTGGATATTAATCTTTTGTCAGATATATGATTTACAGATATTTTTCCCCTTCAGTAGGCTGGCTGTCTTTTCATTTTGTTGATGGTTTCCTTTGCTGGGCAGAAGCTCTTTAGTTTGATGTGGTTTTGTCGTCTTTGCATTTGGTGTCAAATCCAGACAGATCATCACCAAGACCAACGTCATGGAGCTTGCCGCTGATGATTTCCACCAGGAGTTTTATGGTTCAGGCCTTACGCTCAAGTCTTTAATGCATTTCGAGTTAATGTTTGTGTGTGGTGTAAGACAGTTGTCTAATTTCATTTTTGAATCTGGCTGTTCAGTTTTCCCAACACCATTTACTGAAGAGACAGTCTTTTTTCCATTGTATATTCTTGGCTCCTTTGCTATAAATTAAATGAGCATTAAAATTGGCCATATATGCATGGATTTATTTCTAGGCTCTCTATGCTCTTCCATCGATCTATGTATCTGGTTTTATGCTAATACCATGCCATTTTGATTATTATATCACTATACATATATTCTTGAAAAAAGGGACAAATATTTATGAAACATCTCCAGGTGGATTCAAAGTGACTTACTTCTGCCGCAGGAGCTCTGAGGGCACTCTTCTGTGCTCTTGCGCAGACGGGGACATTGGTCTCAGAGCAGGAAATGACGTGTCTGAGGAGGGTGCTGACGGGGCTGAGGGCTTCATTCTGAACCCCGCTGTTAAGAGACTATTGCACTGGGGAGGTTCTCAGCCAGATGTTTTTACACTTCTATAGAGGGCAGCCATGAACTGAAAAGAAAAAATAAATAAATAAAAATATTTTCAGCTATAATTGCTAAATGCCATTAAAAAAAAAAAGAACTCGCCCTGGCTGGTGTGTCTCAGTGGATTGAGCATGGGCCTGGGAACAAAAGGGTGTCTGGTTCGATTCCCAGTCAGGGCGCATACCTGGGTTGTAGGCCAGGTCCCCAGTAGGGGGCGTGCAAGAAGCAAACACACATTGATGTTTCTCTCCTCTCTTTCTCCCTCCCTTCACCTCTCTCTAAAAATAAATAAAATCTTTTTTAAAAAAGCCACATAGCAAAGAATTATTTGAAAAAAACAAAAGAATTCCAATGGAGTGTGAGGACTAAAGCAATATGATAAGTCAAAATCAGAATTACAGGTGTCCAGTAATCAAGGAAAAAGAAAACAAGTTGCATCCATCCTGTGCCACAGCATGAAAAGAAGGATGAAGCCCATGTTTGCAGGATTACCCAAGGACCCAAGGGATTTTGGTGTAGAAGAGGTAAATTACAGTGTTTAAGAGGATTGCTCACACGTCAATCTGCTATTACCTAGTATGTCATTGATCATGGCCTCATTAGGAACCTCTCTGGTTTTTTGCTTTCTCATCCATGAAATGAAAAAAATAACATTAATTTGTAAGGTTATTTGGGAGTTTAAAAAGTGATATG
>CM052546.1:76507558-76554940 GCA_028533065.1 Trachops cirrhosus | reverse complement strand
CCTGGCTGGCGTAGCTCAGTGGATTGAGCACGGGCTGTGAACCAAAGCATTGCAGGTTCGATTCCCAGTCAGGGCACATGCCTGGGTTGCAGGCCAGGTCCCCACTGGGGACCACATGAGAGGCAACCACACATTGATGTTTCTCTCTCTCTCCTTGTCCCCCTCTTCCCCTCTCTAAAAATAAATAAATAAAATATTTAAAAAAAAAGTGATATGTATACTTTAAATTGACTAGACCTAATATTGCTAAACTGATAAGGTGTCACAAGGGCAGAGCAAGTGAGTAAGATACAAATTTCTGTGAAGGGTTACTCATTCCATCCTCCCCACCTGATGTGTTGGGACTTCACACTAAACTTTATGTCTCCCGTGATTTATAAGAGATCAAAAGTTTCCTGTACTGAACAAATAGCAAAGTAACAGAATTCTAGACCTCCTGTCACATATTGAACAAAAGCAGAAAGCAATAAAATTAGTAGCAAATAATAGAGAAACAATTAATATAGAAAAAATTTGGTTCTTTGACAAAATAAATAAAAATGATAGATTTCTACACAGACTGATAAGGAAGAGAGAGATGGAAGACACAAATTGCCAGTTTCAGAGAGAAAAGAATAATATCACTACAGATCCTGATAATAAACAAATATTATTAAAAATGTTGTCAATAAAAATTTTGATAACATAGATAAATTTTATAAAACACACAAACCACCAAAGCTTATCTGAGGAAAAATAGACAACCCAAATATCTGTTTATTTATTAAATAAATTGAATTATTGATTACAAAGAAAACTCCAGCCCTGAATGGCATCACTGGGGAATTCTACCAAATAGTTATGGAAGAAATAATACAAATTTAGTACAGACTCTTCTAGAAAGTTAAGGAGAAAGAAACAGTTTCTATCTCAAAACCTAGAAAATAATTACAAGAAAACTAGAGACAGATATTCCTCATACACATAGATTTGAGCAAATGGACGTATCAAATGATAAAAAGACAAGCATCACGATGAATTGGATTTTATCTCCAGATGACTTGCATAGTTCAACATTGGAACCCCAGCTCTTTTTGGATTAGTGTTTAAATCATATACCTTTTATCTTCTTTTATTTTCCAACTTCCATAATATTTAAACTGTGGCTCTTACAAGCAGCACAGGGTAAGTTCTCATGTTTTAATCCAGTTGGTTGCAGGCAAAAGATCATAGATTTTTCTGTATCTTCCTTCAATTCTGTATATTTTTGCTTTTTATATTTTAAGCTATACAGGAGTGGGCAAAAGTAGGATTACAGTTGTGAGTACGTAAAACCCAGAGTTTATTCTTGTATTATTATTTATCAACTATTGTATTTTTTTATTCCCATATGAACAACTGTAAACCTACTTTTTCCCCACCCTGTATTATTAGCTGCAAGAAATTAAGAAATATGTCACATGTTTTTGGAACATTTTTTGTTATAAAATATTCTTATGTATCTCTAGTAATAATTGTTACTTTAATAGCTATTTGATAAATTAGACTACATGAACATTTAAAACTATTCACCAAACAATACCATTAAGACAATTAAAAGTCAAGCCATAAGTGGGAGAATATGTATATGCAAAGTACGTATCTGCAAAGAGGCATATCCCAGAGTATGCAAGGAATGTGAGAAACAATCAGAGACCCAATAGTAAAATGGGCAAGACATTTGAATAGGCACTTCCAAAAGTAATGCCCAAGTGGCCACAAAACATATGAAAATGTACTTGACCTTATCAATAAAGGGGGGAGTTCAATCTTTAGCAACAAAGATTCATGGAAGGAAAATATCCAACTAATGAGTAACCATCACACTTACTAGAAGGCCAAAGTCTGAAAATGTTAAGAATTGACGAAGGTGTGGAGCAATATTTTCTCTCATATAACCCTGGGAGCGTACTACTAAATACTGGTGTGTGTTGGTGCCACGGTTTTAGTACACTTTGATGATATACATATTTCATCATTAGTCTAATAATTTTACTCCTAAATATACACCTGCAAGAAATACGTGCACGTGTACAAATATATTCATGGCAGCACCATTCAGAATCACCAGCAACTGCAAACAACCCAAATACTTATCCATGTTCGAATGGATAAACTTGGTATAGTAAAAGAATGGAAAATTATGCAGCAGTTAAAATGATCGAACTGTTTCATGCAACAATTTGGATAAAAATTGCAAACACATTGAGCAAAAGGAGTCAGACCCAAGAAAATGCAAACCACACAACTCCATTTACATCAAGTTCAAAAACAATCTAGTAAGTTAGAGATCAGGACAGTGGTAAGAGTGTAAGGTAATTTTGGGAAGGGGAGCAAGAGACTTTCTGGGTTCATTAACATCCAATTTGTTGAATTGGGAAGTGCTGACATGGGTGTCTTTACTTTGAAACAACAGTTCACCAAGCTGGGCATTTATAGGGTTTTTTCCAATTTTCTCAGATGTAGTACCTCAATTAAAAATTTAATAAAAGTTTTTAACTCTTAGAATGCTACTAAATATAAATCTGTCCCTGAGTTTGTTGACAGTGAAGCCATACATAGAAGATATTGAATTTACTTTTCAACACAAAGGAGAGCCAGCTACTGTCAGCACACGGTGCTCGACTGGCCTCACCCCTGGGGTGAAACACGTCCACATTGAAAGAGGCTTTATGTCAGGCTCCCTGGGGAAAAGACGTGTCTGCTTTGTTCCCCATGGTGTATCTAGTACCTCGACTGATTTCTAGACCAAATAATGTGCACAGCAAACATTTGTTGAATGAGGAAATGAATTAAAGAAAAAGGAAACTGTTATTGGAAGTACTTACGTGGGTAGAACCATCGTGGGGAAATGGCTCAGAACCAGCTGTGTGAACGCTGGTTCTCACATGTTAACTCATACACTGTGTGTCTCTGGTGATAACACATACACTTGGAGAAGAAGCTCAGGAAGTGGCAGGAAAGAAGGCTTCATTCACATTTTCTTTCCCCTGCAGCCTGAGAACTCACAAATATGTCACCATTGCGTACTTCAAGCCCACCCTGCTTGAGCTGAGTTAAATGTACCCACTTTGAGTGATTTATCGTGACCGCTGTCGGCTACAGACAGTGCATGTTTCTTCCCAGAGCCCACCGCTTAGCTCCCTGCAGTGTCGAAATTTATATAGTGAAAGCAATTCGATGACGTTCCTTGGGAAATACCCTGTCATTCAGCCTTGGCCTTTCCATGAGTTATCCTTTATCATTTTAGAGTGACTTGTAGAAATTCCATACGTGACAGAGGTAGAAGCTGCATTATTATTTACTCTCCTCATAAAAGCATCCACACCTCTCATCTAAACTGTGTGCTCCCTTAAATCAGGGGCTGTGACCGTTTCAATTCTCAGGTGTCTTTCCTAGACCACACTGAGCCATTAAGAAACAGGAAGTAACCTGGGCCGAGTGCCAACTATGCAGGCGGGGGAAGGGTAAAGCAGGGCGACTGGGTTAGGACCATCATTACCATAATTCAGACAAGACGTGGCTTGGGCCACCATGTTGATAATGTTGGTGAAGAACCAGGGTGGAACCCTGAGGCCTTCCAATTCAAGGAGATGAGAAGGGGCCGCCAAGGAAGATAAGGAACAAGAATGTGGTGTCTTGAAAGCCAACTGAGGAAAGCATACCAAGGAAGGGAGAGGGGTCGACCGGACCAAAGCTGCTGATGGCCAAGGAGGAGGAAGCCTGAAAACACGGGTGTATCTGTGTGTGGTGTTTGTTCGGTGACCCGGACGGTGGTTCCCGAGACAGGGTGGGGTGAGAGCTAATTGGAGTGGGTTCAAGACAGTAGCTGGAAGAGCTAGAGACACTGAGAAGAGACCACTCTGTCCAGGTGTCCTGCTGCTAAGGATAGGAGAGGAATTGGGTATGGCTGATCAGAGAGCTGAGTTTTGTTCATTTTATTATTATTTTTGAGTGTGAGAAACAGAAGCTATATCCTAAAAATGCGGCTGTGCTACGAAGTGAAAAACAGATGAGTTAGGACAAAGGGAAGAGTTCTGCTGGAATTATGTCCTTAGATGGGTAAGAAAGAATGGATTTTAGACTGAGTGGCTCACCTTCTTGGTTTACTTGGGACATACCCAGCAATGAAAGTCCTGTGTCCCCAGAAACCCTCATCACTGGGCACACCAGGACTGTTTGTCATCCTAAGTGAAGTAGGAGTTAACATCAACTGACTAGAGGAGGAGCTGGGAGTTTGGAAGTGACATGAGGATGGAAACAGTTGCCTGGGCCAGGGCCCTGGGACGCACCTGGGGCTGAGCCACACTAGTCACCAACTTTCAGCAGAGCAGGAAAGAAGGCAGAGAGGTGACTTCTCATCACGGTTTTTAGTTTCTGAATAAAACAATCAGTACTGGTAGAAAATCTTTAGCAACAAAGGCTCATGGAAGAAAAAATCCAACTCATGTCTGAAAAGAAAGCAGATGGAGCCTCAACTGATAGACAGTGAGAAGAGAACGCATTCAAAACACCACCCGCGTCACTTGCCCTGTCTCTGCGGTCAGTGGGAAGTCACATCGTCTGTGAGCCTTTGGGAGAGAGGGTCACGAGATGAGATGGTTGGAAAAAATCGTACATGGAGAATCATTGACCACACCATTTGTTTCTCTTCTGTTCTCCGGCTGTGACTGCAAACTTTGCTTGCTTGATAAGAGCCCTTCATGTGAGGGAGCCGTAGATAATATCCTCACGGGTCCCTGGCTGCTGCCCAAATGATAAATCATGTCAAGATAAGGAAATCGTTTGGTTCTTTAAAGTTGAAAAGATGTGATTAAAAATGTCATTTGGTGGATATATGAAACGATTTTCCTATAATCAGTTACCCAAAATAAACCACATTATTTAGCGGATGTCTGCAGGGAGACAACCAAACAGATGTTTAAGACAATGAAGGAAAGCTGAAAATATCTCAAACATTTAAGTGCTTTAAAAAATGTGTTTTAATTTGGGAGTGAGGGAGGGAGAGATATGTTTATTTTTTTAATGATAGCCTAATATTGCTTTTATGAGAAAGACTTTTTTGTACATGATATAGAAATTAGTGCTCTGAACACTTACTTCAAGCCTTAGAGGGAAAATATGAGAGGAAAGCTGTGTATAATTGGGATATGTGACTTGTATGGAAAATAGGTCTCTTTAAATCCTTGAAACCACAAATAAGGAATCGCAGATAAACTTTGTCCATGGGAGGTGTGAAGGAGAAAAGGAGAACTGAGCACACAGAGTCGCCATTATTTTGCTGCAATTTCACCCTGGAACGTAATAAGGCAAGGGGTGTCCTTCCTGGATGAGAGCAGTAGCCTCTTCTATCTGCAAGACGTGCTTCATGCAGGGCTACCCCTTCCTTCCCCATCCCTGCCCCGAATAACTGTACTCCTTGTCTATGCCGAGTGCCCCTTACTTCCTGTCTACCCCAAACAACTGTACTTCCTGTCTACCCCAAATGACCACTACTTCCTGTCTACCCCAAATGACTAGTACTGATACTGAACCCAGGTGCGGCTGCCTGCCACTTGAAAGCCAATAATCAAGGGACCGGGGCTGGTGGAAGGAAAGTAAGTTTATTCAGGAGCTGGTAGCTCGAGGAGATGATAGACCCACGTCACAAAGACCATCTTAACAATTGGACGCAGGCAGGGGTTCTTGTAAGAAGGGAGGAGGAAGGAAAAAAAAAGACAGAACAAAGGAATTGGAAGGAGGGGGTTGAAAATTCTTCATTGAGGGGACTACGTGCAAGAAAGCACAGTCTGTTCAGCTAAGCAGTTGAAGGTCAGCAAATCTCCCGTAGCCGGACTGTGCAAAGGTTGGAGTCGGCTTCTACTGAAGTTAGTTCCTAGAATTCTGAGCAAACAGGCTGTCTCCCTGCGGTCACTTATTAGTGAACAGGTCATTGTTTACAGAACATTGTTAGAAGAATGGTGGATGGGTTACAGTATTCCTGTCTACCCCCCAAAACCTTACTTGTTGTCTACCCCACATCACTGGATCCTGACCTGCCCCAGGATGTCCAACTCCTGAGGGCTTAGGGCTGAGAGCGAGAGAGCCCACCAGCTTCCCCCGCAGAGACTGAGGTCTGAGGGGATGGACCCAGCAGATAATGATTCCAGTCGGACTCCTTGCAGCCAGGATGAGCCAAGAAAGGCTCATTTCTTGACAGGAAAGGAGCCAGGGATGGGCAAGGTCTAGAAGCAGGAGATGGGGGTGCTGCCTGGCATCTCCCTCAGGGCCAGGTCAGCACCCATGAGAACCAGGGAGGCAGGGGCTGGAGGGCTTGTGCAGCTTCTCTCAGGAGCCCCAGCGTGGGTTCCAGGGTTTGGGGTAGAGCTGGGTTAGCAGCTGTCCCTGACTTCATGTGCTCTGAATGGAGGACAGTTTGGGGGACACTGGAGAGCATTCCTGGGTGACTACGGCATTTCCTGTTCATGTTCTTTCCCAGCTTATTCTCCCACTATGTCTCAGGCTGTGTTGGCGTGATCCCAAACATGAGGTTCCGAAGGGGCAAGGATGGTCCGTCAAATACATGAGTCTCTTTTGTGCCCATCACCACACTCTAGGAAGCTCCAGCTTTAGGGCAGTAGGGGACCCATCAGGCCCACCTGCCGGTAGCCTTGGGTTGGGGTGACAGAGACTCACGCAGCCCAAGGTGAAGGCTGAACCCTAGTGGTTCTGTCCCAGTTCGGAGCAACTTTGGAGTGTGGAAGGGGAGCTAGAAGGGTGTGCACTGGTGTGTCCCCTCCTGATTCTGAGTCCTACCCCATGCCGGGGTGTGCCCTTCCCCCCTTCTCTCTCTGCTCCTCTCTCTCCTCCCTTCTCATCTCTTTCCCGGTCTTCTCTTCCCTTCTCTTCTTCCTCCTGTCTCCTCCTCCTGTTCTTACCGCTATCAAATCCTGAGCCCAGCATCGGGCAGGAGGCACGGCAACTTTCTGTGAGAGGGTGCTCTGGGGAGGGGTGGAAAGGAGAGAATGATTAGAGTTGCTTGGAAGAAGAAAAGAGCTTTCCATTTGGGGAAGTCTGGGGTAACCATACCCTTTAATCTCCACTGATATCTCCTCTCCTTCTTCCACGATTGTGAACACTTGTGCATCGCCCGTATTTACAGTAGTGCCTGGCAAATAGGTGTGTACAGTGACGATAACTTTGCTGAATGAATGAGTGAATGAATGAATGAATGTCCAAATGAAGAGGACAAGCTGTGCAAAACCTTTCTTGTCCCACCCTGCCCCTACTAAGGAGCCGCCAAGCAGGGCCATGGCTGAGTCACCCGGGCTGAAGCTGTGTCTGCTCATTTTCCCTCTGCAGCCGAAAAAAGCCAAGTGCCCTGGAGGCTCAGGGCCTGCACACGTGTCCGGCTCTGCCTCTCCACGTGTGTGAGTGACACAGCACAAACATGCCTGTGAGCCCGAGATACCCTGTGCTCAGACATCACAGGGTAACTTGCGGGGCTGAGAAAGTGAGTGGAAAGTGAAAACATACTCTGGTCTCATCGTCAGATGAGAAAACCAGCCACAGGGAGGCTGCGCAATTACTGGCTACAGCTTCAGTCCTGGCGGATATCGGACTAAAACGTGAGGAAGTCAATTGAGGAATTACTCAAATCATACCCCAACCCTAACTGGTCTGTAAAGGAAAGCACAGACCCTCCTCACTCAGGGATGGCCGATGACGAGTTTCTGTGTGCATTTTCCCTCCACCTCTGAGAAAATGTATGACCTAAATAGTTCAAAATTAAACTATCTAGGTAAGTGTGTGCCCTGCCCCCTCCAGATGAACCCTTCTCCTGGGCTATGCTACAGTGGGAATGGCCCAGGTCGATCCGAGTGTAGCTTTGTGCACCTACACTGAGGAGCCGGGGCACGAGCTCATGGCTAATTTCTAGGGGCAATTGCTCAGGGGCTGAGGCTAGTCCCACACTTGGATTGACCCCTCTGGGGTCTCGTTCTCAAGCTAGATTATGTCTCTTTCTCCTGTGTTCCCAGAGCCCGTCTCGGTGCCAAGGACGTGCGCAGTGACAAATACCTGCTTGCTCTGTGCCATCTCCTCTCTCCACTCACTGCCCTGGGCCTTCGGGGGCTCCTGCTTCCCCTGGTACACTGTCTGCCCCTGGAACGTTTGCTGGTGCCCTGTTCTGTTCTCCTGGGGCGGTGTCTGCTCTCAGATTGGTCACATGTACAAACTCATGTCAATTGCTCAGTGCTTAGCAGGGAGTCATCCCAGGACTGGAGACATTTTAGGAAATGAGTCTAGGACTTGGGTAGAGTAAGGGAAGGGGAAGAAGGGGTGGGAAGTAGGAAGTGGTGAGGCTGGCAAGTGAAACTAGACATGACATAGGAGGGCATCAGGTAGCACGATGGAAGTGGACTTGGAATGTTTGTCCCCTGGTGGATGCCAGGATACTGCATTCCCCAGATTTGGGGACATTAGAATGAACCTGCCTTCCCTTGTAACTTTAATGAAAGTGAAGTCTTTCCCAGTCTCCTTGGCACCAGAGGTCCAACCATGTGACTTACACCCATTTAAAAGCTAAGGAGACATCATTTTCTGGAAAGGGGGAGAGTGTAGCAGAATGATCCCGCAATTCCAGAGGCCACAAGGCAGAGGACCCGGTGGTCTCATGGCGTGACCATGGTCTGTCTGCAGGAGGCCCCACTGGGTCCCAGCTGGAGTGGTCAGCTGGGAAAGTGCCGTGTGTCCCTCCAGACTGGGCAAACTGCAAGCTCACCCCCCGGGGACCCCCTGAGCTCCTAATATCTGTTCATAAGTTCCTTTTCGGCTTACCCTTCCTACAGTGATTCTGTCCCTGCAACCCCGACTAACACAAGAGGGTATGGAGAGGATTTGATGGCAGTGACCAGATAGGAAAGCCCTGAAGGGCCCTATTCATCTTCTTGGTCCGCCCTGCAGGACTTCAAGTAGAGCGGGCATTCCAGAGGTGGCAGAGACGGCCCCTTCTGATGAAGAATCTTCTGAAATTCATGGATTCTCTGATTTTTAAAGCTGGATGTGGCCCAGCTCACACAAACTCTGGCCTCCAGAGCCCTGGGCCGGGCAGGTGTCCTGTAGGGGGCGCAGCCATTTCACCGCCCCCACCTCCTCCGGCTGTGATGTGGAGGCCAGGAGGCAGACCCAGCGAGGACCTGCAGGGGACAGGCGAGGACTCTCAGGAGAGCTGGGGGAGGCAGATTCCCCCAGTTCTAGCCCCAGCACAGCTCAGGAGGCCCAGGAGGCAGATTCCATCCCACAGAAATCACGCTGGTCCCTGATGTTTGAGCTGACTGTAGGAATCAGAGAAAGGATTTAGCAGCAGGGATGGTGAAATTGGATCCTTTATTTGTCTGAACAACTTGTGCATTTTTGAGTTTTATTTCCTGTTTTGTTTTTGTTTAAAAAGAAGAGAAAGCAGAAAAGTCTCCATCGGAGCTGAGGAGCATAATAAAAATCCAATTCGCTGGCCTGGCCCCGTGGTGAGTTCATTCCCTGGGCAATGCTCACAGCCTCTGGAGAGCTGTTCTCGGTGGTGGATGGGACAACAGGCAGGGCGGTGGGCACTCCAGTGCTGGTTCTCCACCACCATCCGGCATCCGTCCATCAGAGGTCTGTCTGCCCTGCTTCTTATTGACACGCCTTTGCTCTGCTGGGAGAGATGCTGCAAAGAACTAGATGAAGAATCTCTAAAGATCATGTCAGGAAGTTGGCATGACTGCGAAGTTGGCAAAACCAGGCATTGAGTTTGCAGTCTGCAGAGGCAGGGCCCTCGGGTGCTCTTATCAAGGTAACGAGGGTGGCATTGATCCTGGAACACGCAACCATCGACATGACAACCTCACCTGGAAGCCACTGGCCACAGTGGTCAGTCTGAGGATAGAAAACACCGGGGAAATTGAATGAGGGGGCTTAGGTGTCAAAACAAAGGGGAGAAAAACACGAGTGTGCAGAGCTTCCCAAACGACACTTCCTGTCCGTCCTCCTTTCCAATAACCAGCACAAAGTGCACGTGGCTGCCTGGGAAACCTTTGTGACACCTGGGCCCTCTCACAGAACAGGAAGCTGCTGACAGTGTCCACTGAGCTGAATGGTGAAGTTGAATAGGGGACAGTGCCTCTCATTTGAACCTGAAACACACTCACTTTAATGCCCCGATGTTATCTTTGCTGTCCTTAACATTTGCTGGGATCATCAAAGGGGAAGTTTAATGAGCTCGTGTTGGATTTTTATAGTCACTGAAATATTTGTTTGGGTGAGTTTCGCTCTTTTTTCGGTTTAGTGATAAGAACTATTTAAATGGCTTTTGTGTTTAAGACATTCCCTGTGCATTATCGCACTTCTTTAAACCCAGCGTGCCTGCGTTTCTGTCTTTCCCACTTCCCAGAGGAAGAAGCTGGGGCTCAGGGAGGTGACAGACTTTTCGGAGGTCTTGCAGCACAGAGAGGTGGGCTTCGCAGCTGGTGTGGCCTCTGACCCCAGATCTTTGTGCGAACCCCCTGAGGTATCTGAGGAAAAAGAGACCCAGAGTGACTGTGCCACAAACACAAAGCGCTCACGGGCAGGTCCCCAAGGCCTGGCCGAAATGGGGCTCAGATGGGTGTCAGTCTTCACTGTTGGTTGTTCCCACTGGTACCGGGCGTCAGAGCAGCAGGCATCCTCCCAGTTCGACTCTGGCTGTTCGTGGAGACAGCCGAGGCGACCCTGAGCTGTGCCCGATGGCCGGGCCATGGCTTTGAGTCCGGCGGTGTCAGGCTGAGCTCCTTGTGGCAAGTCTAGACTCAGTCTGCCCCGACAGGCCTGCTCCTGTTTGCCACTCTGGGCTGACATTTCTTTCAATAAAAAGCACAAGATTTGCATGGAACTCTTTTCCCCTTTCATCTCCCTTTCTCCTTCCCTCCCTCCCTCCTTCCTTCTTTCCTTTGTTCTTTCCTTCCTTCCACCACGTAGGCTAATACACAAGAGTCCCGTTAAGTACTAATTCTGAAGCCAGCTTTTAGATCTGTTATAACAGCTTTCCTAAAACTGGAATAACCCATCATATTAGTGAGTTAATACCATTAAGCACTTTTCTCTGTGGAAATTCTGGAGCTAAGCCAACCCCTAGAGGCTGGGCTGGCGAAGGGTAGAGGGTGCACGTGCATGCTATCCCCGCCCCCACGTGAGAGCCACCAGCATGGGGGTGGGCTTAGAGAAAGGACGGATGTCAGTCCACGTGGTGGCCGAGAGCACCCTCTCCCACTGGGTGTGACCGGTGGATACATGGCGTGTTTCTCCAAGTTATGTCAGAGGACAGTGCCAGCTCCCAGGGAAAGAGCAGATTGGACAGGAGATACTGCTAAAGGTTAATTAAATCTCCATGGGATGGTGGCAGCTGAAGGAATGGCCTCCTATTTTCTGGTGAGTCAGAGTCAGAGGTGTGTTTATCGTCTCCAACACCAGGTGCTAACCGCTACTTCCTTAGTCTTTCTCGAAGAAGGTCCTGTTTAGGATTTGTCCACAAGGATTTATTTCTGACTTAGTAGAGAAACAAGTTTTGGTTTTTGTTTTCCCACCTAAAACTACTATCATTGCAGCAGGTGCACTGTTCCCTTATGTTATCAATAAACCTACCTTAATAAATCGTGCCCATAGTCTCTCGAAGTAGGTACCATCTCCGTTTTTCCTTGGTCCGCACAATCTAGAGGTTAAAAGAATAAAGCAGGCACATGAGTGAGAACAGCTAAGATTTTCCTGGGGTCACCACCATCTATTACTTTAGGACCTCGGCCCCGGACCTAAAATCTGTTTGTGCACCTGGAGCCCCTGTGGCACGGGACTGTGGGGTTTGGCAACCACGGTCCATTCCGCCTCACTGTCTCTGTGTGTCCTCCTGAGTGACAGGGGCTGGAGAGACAGGCAATGCGTCTCGCAGAATCTCTTGCAGGTCAGTTCAGGGTAGTTCATTATGAAGAACACCCATTGTGTGTGGAAGGTGGGGGCTGACTGCTCAGCTGCTGCTCCTGGTGACGCTGGGCTGGGCTGCCTGACTCAGCATTGAGGGTCCAGCCGTGAGCTTCAGTGATGTCGAGAAGCAGCCGTGGTTCCCCTGCTGCAGCAGCCTGGTGACGTGACCTTGAACTGTACCCTCTGGTGCGGGCCTCTGGATCCCCATTTCCTTAGCAGAGGTCATGGTTCCCTCGGATGGGCCAATCTGGTGGTGTTCTAGGATTCATCCAGCTCTTCCAGGCCTCCCAGGGATCCTGTAAACTCCCCATCTCTGCTATTGACCCTTTTTGTTGAAAACAGCTGGGATATTTTCAGTTTCATGCACCTGAAACCCGACTGATCCACACGTCCTTCTCCCAGTATCGGCCAGATACGGGAGTCCCCGCCCAAGTGTACTTTATGTCAGGTCTGTCTGGAGTCACAGCCAGCCCACCTCCCGAGTGACAGGGGCCACCGTTGCTGAAATTTCTTGGGCTTCAGCCCCTTGTAGTGACCTCTACTGCCAGGATGTCTGATGTCCAGGGAGACGCCCAGCTCTTTCCACAGCTGTCGGCAGCTGGAGGCCTCTGCCAATGGCTCGCCCCACTGCGTCTCTTCCGCCGGGCCTGACGGGTCCTCTGGCACCTGCAACATGGCAGCCAGTGGGAACCTTAGGTAAAGTCAGAGACTCTCTTCCCCACTCCAGCATCGCTTTACCATGCCTGTTGTACCCCTCCAGTGACTTGGAGACCGCTGCACAAATACGCCCTTCAGTTAGACCTGCAGCCTCCCACTCCCTGGCACTTGCCCAAGTGTACTAATTAAACACCCATTGCACAAACATCGGTTAGGCACCTAGTGTAAGCACGGGGCTACACCTAAAACGACCTGTTTATTCTGACAATGGAGGACTGTCTCCTTGTCCTGTTTGTGTCCTGGATGCTCTCTTCCCACTGTGTGAGTCCTCGGGGCATGAAGGGTCTCTTCAGTCACCAGGCAAACTCTGCAGGGCCGCCCGAAATGTCTGCTGGCCACGCTGAGGCGAGCACAGCACCCCCTGGACTCCCACTAGGAGGGGCCGTGGAGGCTGGGAGGCCACTGAGTGACTGAGGAGGGCATCCATGGACGCCAGACTCCGGTTCCTCCAAGAGTGACCTTCCCAAGGTCACTGTCACTCATCCTTGACATCACCTACTGGATCCCAAGAGGGGTGGTGTAGGTAAGGATGGGATTCTGGAGACAACACAACTTACGAAGTCATTGCTTTTGCTCACTCGCTTCAATTCAGCATTTCTGGGCCTTCCTTTGCTTCCTGCATCATTAGAAGGTGAAACAAGTATATTTGGGGTCCCAGATCAAGTTTCCTCGACATTTTCTTCAATCCCTCAATATGGCAGTTAAAATATTAGGTCTCTTTCCCTCTTGGAAAACTTTCTCTGTGTCGCTAACGATAGATCATTTTAGATGTAATGGTTAGAACAAAGGTCATAGAATCAAAGAAGAAAAGTGACATTTTAAATCTTTGCTTCAATTTGCTTGAATTTAAATTTACTCGACTTGTTTATAGAATCCATATCACACTCTACTCTAGAGAAAACAGCAGGAGAAAATAAGAGGAAAACTTTCCCAAAGTATTATTTGGGAGGAAGTTTTCTTCAGAGCTATACTGTGAAGAAAGGACCTCTGTAAGGACAGACAAGGACAGATGCCAGCTTTGGAATGTTTGAGGGGGAAATGTTATTCTTAATGAAAGTGCCATCCAGAAAGTATTTGGTTATTTATCTGCTCCATCTCCTTTGTCCTTCAGTACAGAGACCCCAGAGAGCCGGGGTGATGGCCCCCAGTGTTTCTGGGTAAAGGGAGGCAGGAGTTTTTACTTCAGTCAAGCAGGTGATGCACAGAGAAGCGGAGAGTACTAGAACTGGCTGCTGGCTTCTTGCTCCCGTGAGACCCAGAAGCCCAGAGACAAGGTAGTTAAAGCTGCAAAATGTTTCCCTGAAGGAGCCAACTTTGAGACAAAGGGGTTGTTTGCCTTTAAACTTGCATGTCTGGAGGAAATGCTCTGAAGCCTGCACCTGAGTGTGAGTGTGTGTGTGAGACAGAGAGAGAGAGACAGACAGACAGACAGACAGACAGACAGACAGAGACGGACTGTGCTTTCCCCTCCCTAGGGTCCAAATTTTACAAAAATGTATCCAAGTGTGGATTTTTAAAACCATTTATTCTGTTTGGCCTTTTGTGAGATATTTTTTTTCTGAGGCCTTGGGCCTTTCTCTTCTGGAAAATTCTTAGGCATTACTTTTTAAACATTGTTTTTCTCAAGGATCTTCTCTACTTTCCATCTCTAAAATTCACTGGATAAATATTGGAACTTCTAGATCAATTCTCCATGTCCCTTCAGTTTTCTTTCATATTTTCTTTTTCTTTGTTTCTTTATGATCCATTCTGGAATATTCCTTCAGTTTGAGCTTCCATGGTGTGAATCCACTCTTGCTCTGTCCTGAGATTCAGCTCATCTCTTGAGTTTCTGCCTCATAACTCTGTTCTCGTTGCCAGACGTGCGGGTCTGTTTTTCCTACAACCATCTACGTATGTTTGCAGGAGCTGCTTCCTCCTTCACTTCCTCGAGGCCATGAAATGCCTCTCTCAGTTTCCTCTGGTCCCCGTTGGTGCTCGCTTCTGTCCTTCCAGCTGCTGCTGCTTTGGGGAGGGGGCACTGCTTTACTTACGTGGGGTGTGAGGATTTCTGCTGACGTGATTGCATCGCGACTTCAGCCTGGGCCCCGGCAGGGACGGGACTCGGGGTTCCCACAACATGTGGAAGCCACAGTGCTCCAGCCTCGGCCACATGTGGAGGTTTGTAGCCAAGCCACAGCCCTGGTTGGGCAGCTTCGTCCTGAACCCCAGCTTCCTGACGCCCCCTGGATGGAGGCCCACCCTGAGCAACGGGCTTGGCCTGACTTTCGACCTGGTCCACTGCTGGAACATGGGGCAGCCCGCACTTACTGTGAGTGGCGGGCTTCCTTCTGCCTCTGTGGTTCAGGGAGACTGCTCCATTTCCTGTCTACAGGGATTTCCGTTCCTTGTTTCTGTGCATGGATGTGTGCTTCTAAATACACTATAAAATGTTTTTCACATGTGTTGGGGGAAAAGAGAAGTTACAGCTTGTGCCCAGTCCAACATCTGGAAACCGATATCTAGTTAGGAATTCTTAGAAGAGGCACAGAAGATTTGTCTGCAGTGATCTCTTTAAACCCTCACCTCAAGGTGGGGACGAAAGGGGGCTTACTGGGAGAGGGAAGAGAGATGAGGAAAAGCAGAACCACTGATAGAGGGCCGGGAAGGGCCCGTGGGTGGGAGCCACTGAGGGTTACAGGTGCTAAAGTCTAGTCTCTCCATCTGCACATTGAAATAATGGTCTCAGTTTACAGATCCTGAGGAAGGAAGTTAGCAAGTGCTTATTTGTAAACATTCTTCTCAAGATCACTTTGTCATAATGCATGTCTGTGGAACAGAACTCTAATAGAATAAAATCATTGTGTTGACTATGTGGTTAGTAGCTTGTGGTTAGCATACATTGCTTCATTGTCTCTGTCTTTATAATAAAAATTAAATGTGTGCAAATTTGCAAATTTGTTGTGGGTTTTGCTAGGAGAAAGACAGAGGGCTGTCTTCCCCCCTTCCAGAATTCCTGGTAAAATTTGGATCTAATATTGAGGTGAATAACCGTTTCTCCATGTTGCTGAGTAAGAAATAGTTCTTTCCTCACCCAGACGTTGATGTTTGGAGCTAATAATTCAAGCCAAAGCCGGGCCCTAAGAAGATAAGTCTGAGTTAATGCCCGGAGTCAGTCGACTTGGGTTCTTGAACACTATTTAGAAAAACCAATCCTAACACAGGGGCTTCTCACTAACATGCAGCTCCCAGAGTCTTCTGAATTCGCTCTTGCTGTTAATAGCAGATGTAGTCCAGCTGACAAACACCCAGCCTACCAGCTTGAACCCTGTGCCCAAAGTGCACGTCCATGCAGAGCCTCAGACATGACCTTGTTTGGAAGTAGGGTCCTTGCAGATGTAACCGGTTAGAATGAGGTTGTTCTGTGTTCTGGTGGGCCTTAAATCCAGGATGGTGTCCAAGAGATGGCAATTTGGAGACACAGAGGACACAGGCAAGAGGGTCATGTGGAGAGGACATCTGCTCGTACCTACTCCAAAAACAAGCACGCACCTCCAAGAGGTGCTGGGGTTCCTCTGGATGCAGACCCGTAGTTGGCCTTTGAGCACCTGGACTCCAAGGAGCAGGGCGGCTGGCAGGCGTCCACTCACATTGCATGTCCACCTGTCCACGGAAATACTGCAGTCAGAACAGGGATTTCCCCTCCTGCCTCGAGTTAGATGGACTGTCTCAAACAGGTCAGACGGGCAGCCAATCAAATCTTCTCTTTGGCTTGCAAAGTAAAAACAAGAATGGCGGCCCGCATTTAAAAACCAGAGATTTCACATAGAATCTGGGTTTCAGGCATCTTTTGAAAAGCAGGAACATAGGACACCACTGTCCAAACCAGCGGATGTTCCCCAGGGGCTGCTGCTCAAGCTGGGGGTGCCCTTATTGCCCTCATACCTGTCCCTCCCTGTTGTCTCCTGGCCACCAAGAATGAACGCCTGCTGCTCTTTGTCATCCACCACGCACTTGCTTTTCTTAGTAGGGAAGATGTTTCTCAGGATCCACGTCTTTGTCAGAAGTGATGAAACAGAGGACTGACCGAAAAGCTGAGGTTTATGTAAAACAGAAGAAGGCCTAACTCTTCGGGGAAGTGCTGAGTCCCCCTGGCACCTCAGTCTGCAGGCCTCCGCCTGTGACAGAAGGGCAGCTTGCTTGCGTTCCTGGTTTATGTGCCTGTCCACCCCCTGCAGACAGCCCAGCTCCTGCTTCCGGGCTGGGCTGACTTGATTCTCACCCTCGTGTTCTGTAGTCATCCCTTAGCCATTAGTCCCATATATTCCTTTATGACTTCTATTCCTCTCTTGAGCTGATTTACATCTCATCTTATTTGTCTTCTCTCCACAACCAGGTTGTAAGTTTCATGAAGAAAGGGCCTTTCCTTGCCTGGTGGAGGCCAGGGCAGGTGCTCAGGCTTGCACCCCGAGACTAGCCACACCCACTCCCTCCTGGGAAGTTCACCCGGGCTGCTGGCTGCCCAGCCCTGCCGGAGCCCTTTTCCTTATATCCTGTCAACAGTTTCCTCTTGACTTGGCTTCTCATTCAGCTTAAAAACTCTGAGTCTCCTGAGTGGGCTGCCTGCCTTTGTGCTTCCTCCCAGGTCACTGCGAGACCAGCATCCCTCCTTGCTTGACCGCACCAGCGCTGGACTTTTCGCACCACGTCCTGCTGTGCCGAAGCCCACCCAGTGGGGACACTTCGCCCCATCCAGAGCCATGCCCGGTGTTTTCCCACTGAGTGGTCAGTAGACTCTGCACTGACTTACTCAGCAGTGCAAAACAATTCATCTCAGCTCAGTGTTATCCAGGAGATCTAGAATCTTCTTCCCACACTTATGGAGGGCTTACCATGCAGGCCCCTAGTCTCTCTGAGCCCTGGCATATTCCTCTGTAAGTGGAGAAAATCGAATTTGAAAAGACCACCCTTCCCCCTCCACGAGCACCATGATGACTAAGCCCAAGGAAACTCGGGAAAGCACTGGCTGAGGTTCCCGTGTCCATATTGTGAAACTGATGTAGGACTCATCCATCAGACTGATGGCTCGAGTGGTTAATTCAGTTATTCTGGCTTAACATGCCCTTTAGGACTGCTGACCAGCACCGTTTGAAACGGCGCTGAGAGGGCTGCCAATATTTCCCTTTGACTGGAGCAGAGTTGAATAAACAAATCCCAACATAACACAAACTTTGTGGCCTCGCCTTTACTTTTGAAGGCACCTCCGCAGCTCCTCAAAGCCGGCACGTCTCATAAAATTCCTTTCAGTGGGTCCTGCCTGTGTTTGCCTTCCTCGTCCAAGGCCGAGTCAGTGCAAACACTGTGCGATGTGTTCGTGTTGGAAGGAAGAGTGGGTCACTGCACAGACGTCTCACAAAGGGGCCTCGCCGTGGGCTGAGTCGCTGACCTGCCTGAGAAGCGAATGCAATAATGCGTGTGACACCAGGGAAAGGGTTATCTGGAAAAGACTCGGCTGTTTTTTACAGCAAGAAGGGAAATGAGGCTTTTAGCAGTTTTACATAGGAAGGAAGGGAGCTGGGCAATTGTTTTATCCGGCCCCTGTCATTTTGCAGATAAGGAAGCTGAGGCCCGGACAGTGTGTCGATTCTCACCTGGCGAAATCCACAAAGCGGATGAGATGTGTAGCTGGGGCAGGCCCCGGTCCTCCAGGACACGGGAGGGAGGTCCGTGATGGCGTCCCGGACCCGTCTCGGCTACGCTGTGTGCTCCGAGGAGGGCATTTCTTTCCAGATCTTCATAGGCGTGTGTCTGATGGCGGAGGAGAAGCCGCATGACTGACTAAAAAAGGCCGCTGTGAACGGGAAGATGACTCTGTGTATCTCCAGAACCCCAGCAGGGAGAGTTTGAAAGGAAAGAAAGAAGAATGAGAAACAAATAAAACCACCAAACAGAAAAGACGACAGAAAAAGTCTTAGGGATTTGAGTCACTCGACATTTGCTGGAGGAACAAAGGACTCCTGCAACAGCAGGGCTGATTAAAATACCTTGAAGGACAATAATGAGAAATGAGAGAGAGAAAAACAAAACAGAAACTCTAGACCAAAGGAAAACCTCCCCAGAAGGAATGACAGAGGAATGAGGGGCCCTGGCAGGCAGCTACAATGGGAGGTGACAAGGACAGCAAAAGTCGGGAGGAAGAATGCACGGACATCAAAGGGGCCGCGGAGCACCTGGGACGGCGGAGCCTGCAGCAGCCGGATTCGGGCGAGGTGCATGCTAATGGGACGGATGCAGGCTGGCTCCTGCCTCCATTATTCATGAGCTGCTTGTACAAGACGGGCCTCCCGCAGAAAGTGGGGCTGGGAGGGGAATGACAGTCACCAAGCATGGTGGGGCTGTGCCCACACGCCAGCGACCCTCCAGGATTTTCCCGATTCCCATGGGGGGAAGGAGGCAAAAGCAGCCTCCTTGGGAAGGTCATTTTGAAAACTGGAAAATGAAGCAAGGCCTGGGCGGCGACAGACAGCAGAGCCCCCGAAGGCCCGGGAGTGAGTGGGGGCTCAGGGAGAAAGGGGGAAGCAGAGTAAATTTAATTCCATTGTTCTGAAGACCACGCCTCTGTTGTGATAATGAGAAATGATACATAAGAGGCAATCTTGAACATGAACATTTTCCCGAGAGGGAATAATGATGAAGAACCAGGCTTTGATTTCTGTGCGGGGGCAAACATGGCACCGTGACCTAGGCAGGTGGGACTTCTGGGTCCCCAGATGGACATTGTTCAAGACCCCATGTGGCCCCACAGGCACTCCGTCCCCACCGCAATGGCGTTCAGGGACCGCCAAGAGCTTTGGGGCAGGATTCGAGTAAAAATGGCAAGCAGACATTTTATTTGCCACCTGGGTTTTGCCCTGTTTTCCTTCTGCAGCAGCCTCGTCCTGACACGGCTGGTCTGAGCTCCGGCCTGCGTGACCCTAGCACACGCATGTGCCTAGGACCTGACTCCATGGCCTCAGTGTCCCTGCAGGTTTCTGAACCCTCCTCCTAGCTTCTCACGGCTCCCCTCTGCTGCACGTCTTTGTCACGGCCCCTGCAGGCCAGCCCTGAGTCCGTGTCACCTCAGGCCACTGAAAGTCCAGCCGTCCCCGGCCCAAGGGAAGGCCCCACACAGCTCCCTTGGCCAGCAGCTGGCACGCCCTCAGTCCCACACTCGGCTTCGTGGGAACGCCGGGGTAATGGACATCCTGCCTTTATCACTGTCACGCTTGTGTAAACACTCAGAGCCAAACATGGGCCCAAACGTCAGGGGATCACTTGAAGCCTCTAGAAAGTTTATATTCATCAGGAGATGTATGAGATATGGATCTGGCTTAAACTCGGCTGGACCTTCATGTTCCCCAAGAATGCTATAGAACCTACATTCCGAACATAAGCAGATCACTTCAGTTATTTTTATATGAATCTCCCACTCTGCAGGCTTTCCGTTTTGGTCTTTTGCATTGTAGACCATCCTCCTCCACACCCCAGCTCTTTCCCCACCGCGACTCAGCCAGGGCGGGGACAGAATGGGACTGAATGGGATGGAATGGGACGTTCTCACTAGCCTGAGTGAAGTGTGGTGAGAACGGTGAGGATGCGTTGAATCTGTACTCAGATTTCAGATGACTGAGCTGAAGGGACCTGGGTGGCTGGGCTGCTGGTCGTCTCAGTCATTTGTCACTGGTTTTTATGCTGGGACGTGACATCCTGCCACAGGCTTCACCCGGGTCTTTGCTCACAGCCACTGCCAGACTGAAACCCCACCCTTGGCCTTGGACCAATGGGGCTACCACATCCTCTCCAGGCCTCACTTCACTGGGAAGCCCTGGAGAACAGTCCTGTTGTCAGTGGGCCACACACCTTGTCACAGTGCAATGGCCCCTCCTGTCATGTGATTGTTAGGGAGGAAGTCTGGCTCCCTCGGCTGGCGACTGGGAACTGGTCCCTTGGATGGTCCAGGCTGCCTGGTGGCATGTAAGCAGCTCTAGGGACTCCTGACTCATGGTCAGAAGGCAGCTGTGCCTTGTTATCCCTGACGCGGGGCTCTGACACCCCACAAGGCACATGGCCCCACCATCCCTGTGCTGCCCGCAGGGTGTGGGTGCAGTCCCAGTGACACTCCCATGCACTGGGACAATGTCACTGGGCACCCACTGTGTGCGGGCCTAGGCGGGGCTGTAGGGAACCAAGTGGACCACAAGAGCCTCCAGCCTCGTGTGCCAAGCACCTGCTAAACTGCTGATGTGAGTCATCTCGCTTAACCCTCGCAACGTTCTTCACTGTAGGTAGTTTTTTAAAATCCTCAACCAAGGGTATGCTCAGGGAGAGGGAAAGTGAGAGAATGAGAGAGGGAGATATCTATCTGAGAGAGAAACACCAGTGGGTTGCCTCACATGCACCCTCCAATCAGGGACCGAACTAGCAACCTAGGCATGTGCCCTGACCAGGAATCAAACCCTCCAACTTTCGGTGTACAGGACGACACTCCAGCCAACTGAGCCACCCGGCCAGGGCTTCACCATAGGTGTTCTCCACACTGCGTAGACAAGAAAACTGGATCAGAGGGGAAGTCTCAGCTTACTCAGGGAGAGAGCGGCCGAGGCCCGGCGGTTCAGACTGACCCCAAATCTGCGCGTTTCAGTGTGTCTGCTTTCAGCGAGCTCACAGTCCACAGCAGCAGAGAGACGGGCATAAGAGACTGTGCTGCAAGTCCGCAGGGACCAACTCTATGACAGGAATGTGCATGGAATATGCACTCAAAATAGAAAAAGATACAGCAGGTCCAAGTCCAAGTGCAGAGGGCAGGCCAAGTCACTGCATCGGGGTAGGGGGCAGAGCTGCACCCAGGGGACCGAGCCGAGTGAGTTGGGATGTGCTTGTGGTGAGATGAGTGGAGGGGAGCTCGGAGGGAAAGGATGGGAGGGAGGGCGCATGCCATCCGTCTCCGACTTTGCCCGGGCCTCCTCTCGCTCACACAGGTGGGCGTTGCACCTGGCAGCTCTCTAAGGTGTGGGCACTCTGCTCGGGGGTGGGGCACGCCCAGTGACAACTTGCCTCACCCGGGACAGCCAGCGTGGCTCGACCTCCCTGTGGGCGTAGGCACAGCCTGGTCTGGTTCAGGGCTCCCTCTGCTGCCCCTTCACTCTCTGATATGTGCCCTGCTTTTCTCTTGTCACTTGGTCCATTCTCACCCCCCACTGAGCAACCCCGCCCCAGCTCAACCTCAGGCTATCTGACCTGGCACAACATAGTCAAAACACCGGTGTCACTTCTGACCAATGCAGGCGGCAGCCTGAGGTAACAGCCAGAGCAGCAAGCCAGACACCAAAGACCGAGGCCTGAGACCTACCACGAACCTCTCGTGTGGCCCAGAGGCTTAAATTGCTGGTCTGCCGGCCCCTCCAGCTCTAAGAGTCCGTGAATCCGTCTCAGATGTTTGCTCTAACACCACCCTCACTTTCTCTTTCTCCTCACACAAGGGACTGTCCCAATGACCGTCAGATACCTTCAGTGGAGTGAAGGTCGGGAGAGTTAGAGCTGTGAGCAGGGGACCCCAGGAGAGACTGGAAAAGTCGGTCCTTGGAGTAAGCAGAGAACCACCAGGATACTGAAGGGAACCTGAGCCCCAGGTGTAACCGGTCACAGAAAAATGACTGGGATCAGTCCTGCGTCGGTTCGGGGACACTTCTACCTGGCTTTCCTCCAGTTTCGGGGGCACTCGAGGACATTGTGACAGCCACCCTGTGAGCACCCCCCTATATTTCAAGTAGAACTCAAGCTGGTATGTGTATGTCTTGCAGACCCTTGGTGAGGATGACTCGGCTGTCTCCCCTCTGCCTCAGTTTCTCAGGGGAGACAGCGATGGTCAATGGTGTACCTGCAAACCCAACCTCCGAGGATCCCGACACGTTAGGAAAGATGATTCTTTCAATTATGTTTTACACTCTCTGTAGGAGTGAAGCTGGAGAATACCATTCTGGTTCCATTTTACAGACCAGGGAACTGAGGCTGGGAGACCGAGGTGACCTGTCTGGCTGGCCTGATAAGCCAGCTGCAGTGTCATTGGACCTCAGACGTCCGATGTCCCTTCCCAGAGCTCAGATGTGGAAACTAGGCTTTTCAAACAAAGTGTGCATTCATTGCAAGCTGCTCTCTGCTACTGCCCAGGGGGAAATGGGCAGACTAAATCAGGACAGAGAATGGGCAACACATTTTGAACAACCAAAAAAAAAAAAAAGGAAGGAAGAATTCATCCAAAGTAATAAAACTTTCTGAGCAGTTCTCCTTAGAATGACATTTTGATGCTCACTGAAATTGCTGAGGGTGACTAGAGACTTCAAAGTGATGAAAACGAGAACAGTCTGTGCTGAGCGAGTATACCGAGGAGCCTCCGAGCTCATTTCGTCTCGGAAAGCAGTTACATAATCATCTCACTGGGCATCTCCACGGAACGAATGCTGGGGCGAGAGAGAACGTCCTCAGTGCCATGGCCTTGGAGATTCTGAGACGCGCTCCTTCGAGGCCGTGGTCTTTGGCACCCATCAGTACGGTGCTGGCCCAGCAGGGTGAGAAGGCACAGACACGGGTGGGGTCCACGGGTGATGCATCATCTTGTCGGGTGATGCAAACCTTGTCCTCCCAAGGGTCAAGGGGATGCACAGACACTCGCCCCACCTGAGCTCTGGGCAAGGCCAAGTCCATCTGTTACAGGTCGAGGCCAACCTTCACACCACGTGAGTGGCCCCTGACAGTTGTCTAGCTGAAGGACAATGCCGTGTGGGGCCTGACCCCATGATATGCGCCAAGGCTGCTTCTGAGTCCCCTCTTCAGAATAAACGCCCGTGCCGCTCTTGCACAGACCGTCAGATTTCGCGCACACCTGTGCAGTTTCTGCAGAACACACACTGACCTTTCACAATGCGAGCAGAGGTCGTGTCTGTCTGCTCCTTTCTGTAATGCCCACTGTACAGACAGGAAGACGGAGACTTAGTGATGAACAGCTGTGCCGGCTCACTTACCTGCCGAGCGTTGCAGCTGGAATGAGTCACCTCAGACCCTGAAGACTGAGCTCCCGACCACTGGGTTGTTCTGAATCCCAGTGGAAACCACGGTCCAGAGAAGCACAGGCCCTGGGGCGCGTAAGCAGGAGGAAGCAGAAGGCAGACTCAGGCGTCCTGCCTCGTGCTGCTGCTTTTAACCCCGCAGCTCTCAGCACAGTGCTGAGCACATCGGCAGTGTGGAACCGTGGGTGTGGACCAGCCCTCCAACAGGCTCCCGCTCCGGGCAATGCCACCCGGACTCCGTCCCGGGTCAGCAGCCACGAGGGCCCGGCCGGCACTGAGCACGGCACCGCCCCTCTGACCCAGTGTGCGCAGCAGGGCCTCCCAAGGGCTGCTGCAGGTCCCTTCTCCCTCTGCTCCGGGCGTGCCCACTGCCCTGCTCATCATCCAACAGGGCAGGTAGGGCCCCACGGCCTCCCCACTTCCTGTCGCCCTGCCTGGAAACTCTTCCCACAAACTCCTGTGTCACGAGTCCCCCACTCCCTCCAGTCTCGGCTCGGCCACCCGTTCTCAAACTTGCTCTCTCACTGAGGCCTCCCGTGAACTCTCACTCTGCTTTCTCCAATAGTTGTCTTTATTTCGTTCATTTCCACCTGACAGATTATGTAGCCGTTTGTTAAGTGTTTATCTCAAATATAAGTTCCTTGAGGACAGAGACAGTCTATTGAGTTGTTTTTTAAAGATTTTACTTATTTAGTTCTTTAGAGAGAGGGTAAGGGAGTGAGAAAGAGAGGGAGAGAAACATCATTGGTTGCCTCTCACCTCCCCCCCAACCCCGGGTCCTGGCCTGCAACCCAGGCATGTGCCTGACTAGGAATAAAACCAGTGACCTTTTGTTTTGCAGGCTGGCGCTCAACCCACTGAGCCACACTAGCCAGGATGAGTTGTTTTTAAAACTTTTGAAAATTTATTGATAAGAGAGAGAAATATCAATTTGTTGTTTCACTTATTTATTCATCGCTTGATTCTTGTACGTGCCCTGACTGGCCATCGAATCCGCAACCTTGGTGTATCGGGACAATGCTCTAGCCAACTGAGCTACCCGGCCGGGCCTGAGGTTTTTTTTCCCTCTCTATATCTCCAGTCTCTAGAATAATGTCTAGCACATAGTTGTATTTAATAAATATTAATTGAATTATACATAAACAATAGACCAGATAATAGTTTTAGTGCACAATATAGTGCCTAGCACATGGTAGGAAAGACAAACATTTGTAAACTATAAAAACAGATATGACTTGAAATATTAATTCTATTTCCTATGTGATGAAATAATTAGGCCATAGGAGCTCATCCAGTTTCATTTGTTTGCCAATGGCAATTCACTGGCCACTTACAAAGTAGAAAATAGCCAAAACCAAGCTGGGGTGAAACCAAGTCTGGGAACCCATCACCTGCCAAGGAAAACAGCAGAGTTGTCCCTGGTCAGTGGCCATCGGCCTCCTCATGTTGCCAGTGGCAGCCGTGGGCTCTGGGTCTTCTGAGAGCTGAGAAGAGGGCAGACAGACCAGGGCTGTGAGTCCACGGGAGTTCACACCTCCGGGCGGGAATCGTGCACCATCGCTGCCCTTTGGCTGAGAGACCTGAGACCTGTGGACTCAAAACTCACTCCTAACTCATTCACGGGCTTCAGGATGGCTCAGAAAACACTCCCCAAGTCATCATCCCAACACAAAGCCAGATAAGGATGTTACAAGAAAGGAAAACGACAGGCCAGTATCCCTGATGAATATAAATGCAAAAATTCTCAGTAAAATGGAGCAGCACCTTAAAAGGATTATACACCATGATCAGGTGGGATTTATCCCTGGGATACAAGGATGGTGTGACATAAGCAAATCAATCATTGTGATCCATTACATTAATAGAGTAAAACAAAAAAGCATATGATCATCTCAATAGATGTAGAAAAGCATTTGATAAAATGCAACATTCATTCATGATAAAAACTCTCAACAAATTAGGTAGAGAAGGAATGTGCCTCCCCATAATGAAGGCCATATATGACAAGCCCTTAGCTGTCATCATACTCAATGGTGAAAATATAAAACTTTTCCTTTAAGATCAGGAACAAGTCAGGGATGCCCACTACCGCCACTTTTATTTGACATCATATTAGAAGTCCTAGCCAGAGCAATCAGGCAAGAAAAAGAATTAGAAGATGAAATAAAATAAAAATAAAATAACTCAGGAATCAAAAAGGAAGAGGTAAAATTATCTTTACCTGCAGATGACATGATTTTATACACAGAAAACCCTAAAGACTCCATCCATAAATAATCAACAAATTCAGTAAAGTTGCAGGATACAAAAATTAACATACAAAAAAGCAGTAGCATTTCTATATACAAATGACAAATTATCTGAAAGACATGAAAAATAAAGAAGATGACCTCATTCACAACAGCATCAAAACAATAAAAGGTTTAGGAATAAACTTAATTAAGGAGGTGAAAAATCTCTGCATTGAAAACTACTGAATATTGATGAACAAAACAGAAGACACAAATGAATGAAAAGATATCCTGTGTTTGTGGACTGAAAGAATTAGTATTGTTAAAATGTCCAGCTGAGCCAGACCAGGCCGTGGCTGCGCCAGAGAGGGAGGCCGCGCCGTACTCACCATGTGGGTGGGGGATGGCAGCAAAGTGCGGCACGCTGGACGCTGCCCAGTGCAGCCTTCGCTGACCAGTGGACGTGCTCTGCAACGGTACTAGCAAGAGGAAGAACTACTGCGAAGTTGAAATGTTCGTGGACTTCACCAAAACTTACTGTTTTTTTTTTTTGTTGTTAATATTTGACCTAACCACAGGATGTGCAGGCACAAAAATATCAACATTGGACCAAGAAAACCGAGTCAGGAAAGGGTTTACTCTCAGGTTAAAACGCAGCCCGTTGCCCCTTCAACTCTTCTTTCTGTCTCATCCCCTCCTGGCCTCGCCCACCGGTGTCCTGCCAACTCAGCCGTCTCCTTTCTCTCTCACAACCTTTTCCTTCAAGTTGATTGGAGTTTTTCTGGAGGAAAGCCAAAGAGATGTGGGCTCGTTTTCTTTTAACTTGCATGATGGACCTAACAGCTGAGCTCACAGGTAGCCTTCAAAATTCAGAGAAATTTGGTTTTAGGGTAAATTCAAATCCACAGAAATGCCCAGCCACCCTATTCCTTTGGTGCGCCCAAATGCTTTTGCTCCTAAATGAAATAAATTCTCAGCAAATAAGAGAAGCTTAAAATACAAACTTTAATCTGTCTCTTTGCATAAGACATCTTATATAAGACACTCTTCCTCGGGAGGCTTGAAGAAAGGGTCTGTAAATAAATTCGAACGGATGAGTATATTCCACATTTGGGATCACAGCACCGCGAGAACTTCTGGAAGCCTTGGGGTGGCTGCAACATTGCACCCAGGCAGCTGCGAAGAGGAGACAGGGATTGGATGAACCGAACAAGAGCAGCTGCCAGTAAGCAGAGCATTCTTCCTTCCAAGGGGAAAGTGGCAAGCGGCCTTTTTTGTTCGGTTACAGATGCAGTTTATGTACACAAAGAATTGTGGTTTTCATTTGCATCTTTGTTGAGCCACTTGATTTGTGATCATTTAATTAATAAATGGTATGTTTCATGAAATTGTACTGAATCGCTGCTGTACTTTCTTTACTCACTTTCGGGATAATTCTCCTCCTCTAAGTTGAGCATCATCTCAGTTTATACAAAAATTTTACACTGTAGCTTAGTATACAGATGATGTGATAAATGTGTCTCTGTCTCTGTGTGTGTGTGCATGTTAACAGATAGTCCTGTCGGTGGCAAAGTGCTTATAGAGAAAGTTATTTTGATTAATTTTGCCCTTGCATATTAGTTTGAAAAAAGCTACCCTCCTTTTTTGTTCTTTTCTTTTTTATTGAGGTATAATTGACATATAATAGTAGACTAGTTTCCGGTGTAAGACATAATGATTTGAGGTCTGTATATGTTGTGAAATGGTCACCACGATGAGTCTATTTAACGTCGGTCACTGGACATAGCTACAATCTTTTTCTTGTGATGAGAACTTTTAAGATCTACTCTCCTAGTAACTTTCAACTCTACAAGACAGTATCACTAACTCTAGTCACTGTGCTGTGCATCACTTCTCAGAATGTATTTATTTTATAATTGGAAGTTTATAGCTTTGGGCCCCCTTTGCGCATTTGGCCACCCCACTCACCACCCCAAGTTGCCTCTCTCCAGCTGTAGGGTTAATATTCTTGGCAAATACCCAGGTCAGGAGGCACTAAGCCTTGGACTTGACCAAGCTTGTTGACCTTTTCTTTTCTCCCTTCTCAGACAGAGTCACTCCCTCCACTCTCAAGCTGTCCCCTCCAGCTTTCCTGATTAATTTACTCTAAGCTTCTCCTGAGGGCTGGCTCACCTGTGTTTTCCTCTGTTCACTTCCCAGTTCCTCCCTTCTTCGGCTCATTATCTACCCTGTCAAGTTTAAGAGATCCATCAGATGGAAACCACATCACTCAAAACCAAAGCGCCACCGAGTCTAGGACAGAGCCACCCTCTCTGAGTGCTGTTGCTGGTCCCTTGGGGACCCACGGGCCAACACCTGTGTGCTTTCTGATTATTCGACTTCCCAGGAGAGACGTCGCTGGAAGCAGAAGGTTTGTTCAGCCGATGCACATTTTTACCTCCGTTTGCTTTTCACTGGCCTCTCAAGTAGGAGCCGGAACAAGTGACTCGTGGGTACCGTGCTGGGACAAAGCCAACAATGGGCGTTGCCACATTCTCCTCCTGCCTGACAGCAATGCAAGCCTGGTCCTGTGCTCCCTCTGGTCCCCGGGCAGCAGGCCTCCAGTGCGGCTGTGGCACCCGAAAGAACAACCTGACAAGGAACGTGATTTTTACTCGGAGCAGGAAGCCGGAAACCAAGCCAATTTTGCAGCTATTTCTGCTGATTTCTCCTCCCACATTCCACACCGAGCACTCTGGCCCAGCTTCTCCGAAGCAGAATGGCTAGAGAAACTCTTTTAAGTGTGGCAGAATTATTTGCGCACACAAAAAGCAAAAGATTTACCTAAAAAAAATTTTTTTAATCCTCACTTGAAAGGTGACTCTCTTTTCAATTGATTGGTTATCCTCGGTTATCTTTCTTGGGGTTTGCTTAGGTCAGTTTACCAGTTATCACTCCTCCATGACCTGCAACCCAGTAAGAGACGCCGCTGTCTTCCTGCTCTAAGAGCCACTATGGGTTCCCACGACTATTTTCCTCCCCCGCCCCTCCCCAGCCCTTTTTGGTTACCCATGTATTTTCCACTACTTATCCATCATTTTTCTTATATTTCAAATCTTCTATCTGGAATGCAGCTTTTAGAATTTCTTTGATGTCTACAGGTGGCAAACAGCCAGCTTTGTTAGTCTGTCTTCATTTGCCCTTTTTAAAAAATCCTTACCCAAGGATATGTTTATTGATGTTTGGAAATGTGTCTAAGATTGGCTTTCTTTCGATTCGTTATTGGAAGTGTAAGAAGTGACTGAGCTACTTGAATCTGTGGACGGGTGTCTTTAATCCGTTGTGGAAAATCCGCAGACATTGTTTTCATAAATATCGCTTTCTGCCCCGTTGTCTCTCATCCCTCCTTCTGGAATTCTGGTTGATGTATGTTACATCTTTCTCTGTCCTCCATATCTCTTTGCTTCACATTTTTTAATTCTCATGGGTTTTTTTTTGTGCTACATTCTGGCTAATTTATTCTTTTTGTCTTTCTGTTTACCAATTATCTATTTATCTGGGTTTAATAGTTATACACACCCATTGCATTTTATATTTCAATTATTGAAATTTTTCCAAAAGCTCTATATTTTTAGACCAGCTAAGTTTTTAAAAATTTTTCCCTGTTTTCTACACACATTTTAAAGCTTGTCTCGCTTTGTGTTAAATGCAGCTGTTTTAGAGTTTACATAATTGGCATGCAATTCTAATACATGGAGCCTCGCGTGTCTGTTTCTGCTGGTCCTCACTCATGGTGCATAGTCATTCTTCAATGCATGCTGCTCAGTTTTAAGGGAAATTATGCTTGAAATCTTTGTAGTGTTAGGACAAAGTTGCCTTCTTCATGAAAGTTTGCATTTGCTTTGACAATGGCTTAATTAGTCTAAAAACACTTTAAATTAAATTCATAGCGTGAGGGCTTGGAGATAACAAATATGATGTTGGATTGCAAATACATGAGAAAAACTACTTGTAGTACAGCTTCTCAGGGTTCCTTCCTTCCTTTCTTCCTCCCTCCCTCCCTCCCTCCCTCCCTCCCTCCCTTCCTTCCTTCCTTCCTTCCTTTTTTGGAACTTTGCTTTGCTCAGTGCCACGGATGCCAAGGGATTCCAGTCTCTGGGAGATGAGGGCAGTCATGCGGGAAAATGTTGGTTTATGCTTGTCCTAACTGTGAGGTTCCTCGTGTTCTCAGTGTTATGGGATGCAGATCTTATATGAGATTCCAGCAGCACTGGACAGCAACTAGCGTACCCCTCACAGTTTCCCCTCCCTTGTCCTCTCTCGGTTGGTGCTCTGTCCCTACTGAGCTGTCCTCTCTAACGAATTTGGATAAATCACCACCCTGCAGGCTGTAGGATCTGGTTCCCGGTTGGCCTCTGGGGAGCTAGATGCTGTAACTCAGAAGTGCAGGATGTAAACCCCTGGTGGGATGAACGCTGACTGATGGGAAATGGGAGATGAGGAAAAGACAGACAGGTAAGTTCCTTTTCCTTCCTGTCTTGAGTGATTCCGAGGTGCGCGTCATTCTTACAGAGAAGAAGAAGTCAAACGTGCTGTAAGAATATTAGAAATTACAGTTACTATTCCATCCTCTTTCAGGTAAGGGCATTGGTAGTCAATGAGTGGCCTGAGCAGGAAATGGTGGAATCAGCGTCCACCCTTCTGTTACCCTACCACCCAGGTCAATCACACGCCAATTCTGTCATTCTGCCTCCGAAAAGCATCTGCAATCTATATTACTGAATCTTATTATCTTACACTAGCTTGTTAAAAACCTTTCTGAGCATGCTTCCTCCCTCCTTCTTACTTCCCACCAATTCCTCCTTCACACTGCTACCCGAAGGATCTTTCCACACACAAGTGTAAGCCACGCCTCTCTCAGCCCCAGCCATCATTTCCATTCTCACCCGGTCACTTTCCCACACACACCCTGCGTCTGGAGAAGCCTGATCACTAGCAAGCTCTCCAAGCACACCTGTATGTGTCATGTGCTCTCCATGGAGGTCCATCATTTAAAGACCCAGAGAGTCAGGAGTAATTACAGAGAGAGAGAGCAGAGGAGGAAACAAGAGGACTCAGTGAGATAGGGTAGATTTTTTGAGACACGTTTTCTAAGTGAGTTCAAGGCCAGTAGAGCCAATCAAGGCTTAGAGAGAGCATATCTGAGGTACAGACCATTGATCCACCTAGCAACAGATGATTTCCCTAATAAAATATCCACACAACATAAACAAAACTTTAATGATTGATATCGATATATACACATAAGAGATAATCATGAAGCTGGCCTTAGAGAAAGTGTGTTTACTTACCAAACTTCCCATTGGCATTAATTATTACTAACCTAGATTCCACATTTCTTTCCATTTTTTTTGCTTTATAGCTATAAATAGTCATTTCTTCACTTATTACTTCTATTTCTGGCCTAAGTCCTCCCCTCCCCTCACTTCCCTCTCCTCCTCTTCTCCTAGCTCACAGATTGCTCCTTCTCTCTGGGGGGTTCTAACCACTGCCAGTCGCTCACTCACTATCTGCGTGGGAGGGTCTCCCGAAGCTCTAGCCCAAGCTTCTCTTGAGCTTTCAAAGCTACTCATCAACCAGGTACTTCACACCTTTAGGTGAGGTGTCTCATAGCCTGTTCAACTAAGCAGATTCCCACATGGAGCTGCTCTCTCTCTCAAATGTTTTGTATCTCAGAAAAGGCATTATTCTCCTTAACTCCAATGCTTTGACTTCTGCACAATCCTTTACTCACACGTGATGGTCCCCCCTCCTAAATATATCTCCCATCCACACGTTTCTTTTTCCGCACTGTGAGTACTCTAGTTTGAACCACCGTGATTTCTACACTAAATCCCTGTAACCGTCTCTAATGGGTTTTGATGTCACTGCTTTCGTAGCTGCTCATTCTACCCTCTGCTTTGCTGCCAAAATGATCATTCTAAAGGAAAGATTTGGTCACATCCTTCCCACTTCCTGTCATTTTCGAGCCCAAGAATAGTGCTTTAGATGGAGCAAGTACTCAATTAATGCGTATAAGGACACAAATACATTAAAAGTAAAAGGATGGGGGAATATGTACCATGTTATCAACTAATCAAAAGAAATCCTACATTAATTAATGTCAGACAAAGTGGATTTCAGAGTAAGGAATAACATCAGGGATAAAGAGACCATTTCGTAAGGTAAATTGGAAAATTCATCAAAATAACATAACAATCCTAAAAATGTATACACCTAATGACACAGCTTCAAAATATGCAAGTATATCATATGTAACGCAAAAACTCAGACAATTGCAAGGATAAACGGACAAATTCAAAACTGTAGTTGAAAATGTTAAACCCCCTCTCTCAATAATTGATTTGACAAGACACAGAAAATAAGGACGCTGTGGAAGATTTGAAGGATGAGAGACTCACGCAAGTGGGCGGGAACACTATTACTCAGTTTTGCCCACTCCCTGTTTATTGGCTTTATCAAGTCAAGAGCCTTCGAGTTCACTGACCGCACCTCAGGCCTGTCTTTACTCCCTATGTTGGTTTTAATGTTCCGTGTGCCCTGCTCTAAAATCACAACCATGGCCACTGTCATTCATGACCCATGGCCCTCCGGGCCGTGGAGCCCTGGGCTCCCGGTGTCCTCATCTCTGTGTAGCCGGAAAAGACCTCAACGTGACAACACAAAGCAGTCTCCTGGCCTCTTGTCTTGCCCTTAATCTGCAACATTTGGGCAGTAAAAGCCAAGTACCTCGTGGTTCTTTCTTAGTGGTATGTTATAAAGTTCCTTCCAGGGGCAGTTTCAGAGACATTTTTTACCAGAGTCTTTTCTCTCCCATTATTTTCCGTAAAAATAACAACCACAATAATAGCGAACCTTATAGAGCACATACTGTATGCCAGACACAGTTGAGAGCGTTTTGCATGGGGTCTCCACAATAACCCTGTGCGGTGGGTACTAGTAGTGCCCCATTTCACTTGGGAAGCGGACGCAGAGTGAGGCTGAGTAAGGTGTCTGTGGAGTAACTGACAACGGGCATCTAATCCAAAGAGGGTGGCCCCGAGTTCTGTATCTTTAGCCACTGTGTTATACTTCCCCCCAAATTAGGTTCCCAAAAGAAACTCGCCCCCCCAAATAATGATTTTTAAAACACTTAGACAAGCAAGCTTTAAGTAGTTTAATTCTGTGGCTTTCACCAAAGTTTAGAGACTACAAAATATTGTTTGCCTCTTCCTCATTAGTCCCTTAGGTAGTTCTGCATCGGAGTCTGTGAAACGCACTTCATTTCATTTAGCAGAAAGGATCATTTGGCAGTCTTGGTAATGAGGAAAGATGGTCATATTAGAGAAAAGAGATGGGGTGGTCACTGCTCCTTCATTAGAGCGCTCTCTTTCTGCCACCCTGGGCGAGGCAGTGCCCTGCTGGCACAGCTGGTTGCCGCATCGCCGGATGTCACGCAGAGCGGCCAGCAGCCCGGAGCACTCTCTGCATCTCGCACGGCCTGGCTGGGCCTGGGCCTCGGAAAGAAAACTTGGCGATGGGGAAGGAGAGGAAAACTGGCCCCTGCATACCACCCACCTGCTCACGGAGGCCAGGCCCAAACACAGGTGTTTGGTTCCCAGGAGGCCCCCTCTGGCAAGATACTACTAGGGATTAAAATAAAGTGAGGCCTCATTGGGGTGCTCCGCTGTCGTCCCAACTCAAAGGGTCAGGCAGGGAAGGCGCCCCCCCACCCAGAGTGGGCAGGTGCCAGTGCTTAGAATTGCTACCCCCTGGGGCTGGAGGGCTTAAGATGGTTAAAACCAGAGTGCTCTCTTTAAAAATATGAAATAAAAAAATGGGAATAAAACTACCCACCTAGCCATCTTGTGTTACAACATCAGTAAGCATAGATCAAACACAGACCGCTGAGGATGGTCTGATTAATGCCTCCTGTGGTGTCCTGGAGGCTGGTGACCCGCCCGTTCTCCCTCCCCGTTCCACTGCCCGCCCACGGGACGGCTCACGCTTTGACTCTCTGGTTCCCGCAGGACGCGCACGCCCTCCATGAGGCGCCTTTCCTTGTCTGTCTGCCAAGGCCCCGCTGGCAGGGTGTGGCTTCACGTGAGTCAGAGAGGAAGCTTGCGGGACGGTTGGGAAAACCACTCAGATCCACCTCAGAAGCAACACCCACCCTGCAAGTCTCTGCAGAGGCCCCGCTCCGTTCCTGCCGTGTGCAGGTACGTGGAGAACCTGAATGGGGACAGTTCATGATCCATCTGCTCAGAAGAATAAAAATAATAGTCACAATAATAGCAAGCCTTATACAGCACATGCTAGATGCCAGGCACAGCTGGAAGAAAGTAAAACAGTAACGATGCATTGCCCAAGGGCCAGGCTGCTGAATGCCATTCAATGGGTTTAGAGGGGAGAACTGTCCCTTGAGCACCAGCTGCCACCAGGCCCTTTGCCCGGGGTCTGTATGTGACTCAACCCTGCTCATCGGAAGAGCCGGGTTCCATCTCCCAGAGAGAAGGAAGTCACGTTGCTGAACCACAAAACTAGTCTGTGGCGATCAGGCTGTCACCGGGTCTCTCTGGACACTGCATGTAGCAGGAGTGCGCATGTCCAGCACCCAGCTGTCCCCATCTGGGCCACCTGCAAAGCACAACTTCATACACACGAGGTAAGTTCATGGGCTACAGCGTCACTGCAATGTATTCTGGGCCTGGCCGTTTCCACACTCTCTCGTGGCTTTAGGTGCGGACGCCAGAAGCCGCAATAAACAAGCTCCCTGACTACCAGGCACACCCGCTAGAACAGGTGAACCAACATGCGGAGGGAAGGTGCGGGGGAGGGAGGAAGGTAGAGCCACGAAAACACAAGGAAGGCCAAACCGCAAGTGGAATAAATTATATCAGTATTTGATTTCGACCGAGGGCGGATTCAAAACCATCCGAAGGACCCACGCAGCACATAGCCGACACGAGGACGCTCTGTGCTCCAAAGGCGCCGACGAGAATGACTCCGTGCCGGGCAAGCCCCAGGCCTGTTCCAGCCCCGCTCCCTCCCTCTGAAGGCTGCTGTGGGGCCCGGACGGGGTTCCAGGGAGAGCTGCCTCGTTCAGACTCCAGAGCAGTGTGCTGGGCGTGACGGTGGTGAGAAACGGCTGCGACACGTCTCCAAACGCAGCCACCACCATCCTCAGTCACACCTCTTACCTTTGTTTAGAGCTTGTGTTTTTAACAACACATGACTTCACCTGGTCTTCATAACAATGTATGAAGCAGTCAAGGAAAGTGTCATTATATATTATTGTTATGCAATAGTATGACATATTTAATAGTGTGGTGTAATATTATTATTACATCAGTTTTATCCAAGAGGCGATCAGAGATCAGTGAAGGGACAGGACTTACCCATGTTACGCAGTTCCAATGTCAAGACCAGGCTTCAGGTCAGGTCTGTGGCATTGCCACAGTGCACACGCCAGGGTAAAATGCCTGCTGTCCTGGGTTCCCTGCACACCTTGTATCTGAACACTCAATGGGGGGCAGAGGTTGAGACACGTGGTTACTCTTGTTCCTTTCATTTGATAGTTTCTTTCTTTATGTGCGTGGCTTAAAAGGTTAATGCATGATTAACAAGTCTTCATCGCCTGGGTATGTGACATTTGGTCTGTGATGACGAAAATGGGACTTGGTCCATGCATTTCTGTCTGAAGTGACATTTAGAGTCAATATGTGTGAAGGTCAAGAGCTTTGGAGGCAGACACTCCAGAGTTGGCACGACAGCCCTTCAACTTGGCAAGTTACTTAATCAATTGGAACCTCGATTTTCTTATCTTTAGAATGAGGATAGCAATGTCCACCTCGCAGGGGCATGAGGAGTATTCGATGAGAGAATGTAGATAAAGTTCTTGGCTCCAAAGAGATATTCCATAAATGGTGGCTTTTTCTTTATCCTGGAGTTTTTTGCCTTTGTACTTAAATTTCTAGTGTTGACACGTTCCTCCTTTTTGTAAGTTGCTTAATATACAGGCCCTGGGTTGCAGGGGACTCTAATACAAAGGGCTAATCATTGCTTTAAACTGTTCAGCTATGGGGAGTGAGTTTTTACGCTGCATGCACACACACACTCCCCCTTTCCTTCACTCTGTGTTCAGGAGCTTTGAGAGAACACCGAGGGGCCCCTAAGCTGTGGTCAGGCACTGGTGAGGGTCTCTTGAGCTAAGGAGGTGGCACAAAGAGGGAGCAGAAAGGCCCGCCTAGAAGTGGCCCCACCAGGGACTGGATGCTTTGGTAGCCCACACCATGGAGCTCGAGGGCCCTCGTGGGCTGTGCCGTTGGCCACCACGTGGACTTGACAGCTGGTGGCATTTCGTCCTCACGGACACCACTGTGCAGGTGAGGAGAGGGAGACTTGGGCAGTGGACTCCTTAGTTCCTGCCTGGGGCCCCTGAACTGGTTCCTTCTTTTCCTGCATGTTCTTCCCTCCGATCCCTGCGTGGCTGGCTCCTTATCACCTGCGTGCGTGCTCAAAGGCCACCCCGAAGTTTGGCTCTGTCCCATGTCTCCAAGCTCTTCCTGACAGTTCTTGCTCTCTAGAAGTGCCTTGTCTTTTGTTTACCTATTTATCGTCCCCTCCCCCCAACGTAGGCCCCATGGGAAGGTTCCCCCACCTGTCCACCTTTTGATTCCCTCCGTGAGCCGGCATCCAGGGACGCTCACTATGCACTAGATGAACGAGAGAGGAAACCGGCATTCCCAGAGTCCCACAGCGGGAGAGTGCAAGCAGCCGTGCCCCGCGCCCAGTGCCTTTCCAACTGGCTTCCTGCCCCCAGTAGAAGTCAAACAGGGTCCAAGTGAATCCTAAACACAGAATCTGCACCAGGAATTGAGGCTAGGTGGGCCCTGTCTAACTCTCCCCTGTAGCCCATTGCTTCAGAAGCTTCCTTTGACTTTCTGTTCCAGCATCTGTCTCGAAAAGCCATTCCCAAGTGAGGTTTGTTTATACCAGAGCTGGCTGCCAATGAGAACTGCATTCATGGGTGTGTGTTCTTATGCTGTTGGGGATGAGCTAGACCTGGGGCAGCTGGGAACTGCCCACCTCACACTGCAGGGCACAGCTTGAGGCCAGCTGAGCCGTGGACCTGCAGCATTTCCCTGCGACCCAGATATGCACTGAGTTGAGGTCTCCCAGACCCCCAAGGGCTGCGTTTTCTCCTTTAGAGAACTCGATAGGACCCTAAGGCCCCAGTCCCACCCATTTCCTCCCACCAGGAAAATGGTCCTCCCACTGGTGCAAACATTGGATGCCCAGGGAAGAGGCCCTTCCCTCCCCTCACACGCTCTTGGCCGTGGTGTGTGAACCTGGTCTTCTGAGAACAAAATGAACATCCTGTGTTTGCTCCCACTTGGCCCCGGCGGTTCCAGCAGGCCCTTTGGCGGTCAGCCCGAGGAAGGAAGTCTCCAGGTATTGGAGGCAGGTTGCTGCCTAGAGAGAGGACAGTGTGTATTCTAGTCAGGTCACAAGGAAGGAACTGGGGGAGGGGAGGCTCTGATGGGTCCTGGAGAGAGGTAGGAGGTGGCTTCCAGGACAAACCCAGTGGCCCTTGGAGAGATGCATAACCCAGGCAAAAGCGGTCCTGGGACAAAGCCGACTTCGGGCGCAAGGCCCAGGGTCAGTGTGGCACCTCGGTGCCATGGCCTACCAGGCTGCCGCAGTTCACCGTTTGTCTTGAAGACAGCAAGCAGTGCGGGTGAGCAGCGGGCATCTCTGAAAATCTGTAGACAAATGCGGTCTGTCTGTCTAATACCTTTGCTCCTTTTTCTCCACTACCCACTTTGAGGCAAAAAAGAAAATTATTTCCAGTTCTCATATGTCTAGGGAAAGGAAGTTGCCAGACCCCTCTGCTAAAGGAAAAAGCTCGCTCAGGGAGGGTTCCCAGGAACGTGACTCATTCTTCCCCCTGCCCCAGCCAGCTAATCAGCGACAGTTGTAACCTTGCAAACAACACCTCTCTCCTGGGTGGTATGCTGGCCTTGGAGACGCCCGCACCTGTCCCCCAGTTTGGCGGGCAGCTTTCCCTTGTCCCTGTGGCCCTTCTGTTCCCCTGATTCCTCTGCTCACACTCAGAGGCTCTTCCCGGATCAAGTCCCAGACACACCGAGTGTGGGGGCTGCACTCTATCAATAATAAACGGAACAGAGAACAGGAGCTAACGAGTCACAGGAAGAGGGACGGCGAGCCAGTCCAATTTCTCTTAACTGCTCCCTTATGTGTGAACGTCAGAGGGACGGCTAGGCCGAAAGTGCTGTGACCCAGGAGAATGCCAGGAAGGCCGAGGCAGGGGAATCCTCTTTCCGAGGAGAGGCAGAAGGGGTACGTACCTATTAGGCCAGCAAAAGGAGCCCCGAACTGCAATTCTATTATAAAGCCAGAAGCCGGCTATCGTAACTTTTTCGAGCAGCCCAATTTTGGGGGTGGCATCGGATTTTTTAGAATGATACCCACACACACAAGTTGGAAAACAAACATTTTAAAATCCAGTTTGATTCTGTTAGAATGGCTTCTTTGCAAACCATCTCTCCCCCAAACTTCTCTGCTGGCTAAGAAAAAAATCACTTAAATCCTCAAAGAAAGCAAGCAGTGTTTAAGAACAACCTGGAACATTCTCTTCTAAGTCTTATCCCTCTGAAGCCCACTCTTAGGCCCTCATTCTCACCTCGTGTCCCCACCCCCTTGTGCATTGTCACCTGGCACAGGTCAAAGCCTTAAACGGAGAGGATGAAGTCCGTAGGTAAGTAGTGGGCGGGAGCGTTAAACCCCCCACCAAACACATTGCCACCAAACAAGCACCAGTGAGGTGTCAGGAGGAACATTTGGGCAAGGTTGTCCGCACCAGTCTCCTTCCTGTCATCAAGGGAAAGTCAGACTGGTCAGCTCACTAATTAACCTCAGAGATCTTGAGTTCTATTTCATCCCTAGGTCTTAACAGTGGTTTTTGTAATCATTTTAATAAAATTTTATCACTAGAAATCTATTTGGATGTTTCATAGCATTATTATTACTATTCACTAATTCGTGAAATCTTCTTTGTACACCTCTGTGTGCCCTGGGAAATACAGAGAGGGACCGAGGCTGTAGGGTGCTGGGAGAGCGGGCTGACCTTGTGCTCTCCTCTGCTGCCTTCCAGCTGCAGAACCGCTTATAACACAGGGCAGTCTGGGATACGTGATGTGGAGCGGGGTCATCCAGGGGGTCGTGGGGACAGCTCTGCGTTTCCACGTGGACCCAGTGCTGACGTACTGCAACCACTCCATCGACTTTTACTACATTAAAAAGTAGCCCAAAGAGAAAACGAGTGATACTATAAGACTGGAAGTTTGGTCCCTTCCAAGTTCATGTGCTAAATCCTAACCCCCTGATGGTGTTAGGAGGCGGGGTCTTTGGAAAGTGGTTATGTCATGAGGATGGATCCCCCGTGAATGTGTTAGTGCCCTATGAGAAGAGACCCAGAGCTGCTCTTCCTCTCTGCTCTCGGCCACAGGAGGACACAGCGAGAAGTGAGCCATGTATGAACCAGGCATGGGTTCTCAACAGACAGGGGTCCGCTGGCGCCTTGATCTTGGATTTCCCAGCCTCCAGAGCTGTGAGAAATAAATTTCTACTGTTTGTAAGACCCTGAGGCTACAGCATTCTGTTCTGGCAGCACAAACGGACTAAGATGAGTGAAGAAGGTCTTGAAAGAGGAGTGGGATTTTAACAGGTGGATCAAGAAACTGCGTAGAAGAAATCGCGCATCCAGCAGATGCAGAGGGACGTGCCTGTTACAGCAGCTGTGGAGAGGGCTCAGAGGGGCTGCGGTGAGGGGGTGTGCAGGCCCCGTGGGCCTCAGCCGCCTTTCCAGCCCCGTGTGCTGTTATTCCTTCCTACCATTTCCTTGCTCCATACACCTCCTTATTTTGATCTTCAATAATGGCTTTACCAATATGCATTAGCTGGGTTGGAGGTCACAGGTAGGTTTCATTTTTCTTTCCCTCCCTTAATACCTGGTCAGAACCCAAGCCTGAACAGTCTGGTTCGAGACCCACACCTTCTCCCTGGGGCTATGCAAGCTTTCCCCTGTGAGCTAGGCTGAAGGTGACCCCAGATCTCTTCCCTTAAAGCAGAGCCCTGGGCTGTCATGTTTCTTCTGAAAGGTCTTCAGTGGCTCCCGACTGCATACGGATGCAAGTCAAGGTCCTTTGGTCCAGCTGAAGGTCATGGCCTTTATGAAATATTAGCCATTGCAGGAATTTAATCAGGTGGCTCACATGTCCAGAATGAATTTTTGAAAATATTCTCCCTGTTGAAATATAAAACAGATTGAAGGCAAAGCAGAGAGGAGTAAGTTTAGAGCTTGAGAAAACCAGATGAGAGCTGATAATGTAAACTAAGAAAAAAAGAGTGGAGGGAGAGAGAGGTGGAAGGAAGGAGAGCTCTTTGAAATGTCAAAATGATAGTTCTTAGTGATGGATTGGATGCAGGGGGAAGGAATGGGGGGTTAGGATGCTGCCCAGGTTTCTGAGTAGATGACAGTCTGTTGGCTGAGACAGAGACAAGGGCTGGGTGTGAGTGAGGATGAGGAAGTGTATTGAGGTCAGCTGGGACTTGGTGACTATAGGACATCGAAGTGGAGATGTTCAGTGGGCCGCCAGGCTTGTGAGACAGGCAGTTCAGAAGAGATGTTTCAGCTCATATCAGTTAACAACTGTTGTGTAGCAAACTACCCCAAAACCTAGTGACTTAACACATCGACCACTTATTATTGCTCCTAACGTCAAGTGGGCTGCGTCCTGCTGGTCTGGGCCGGGCTCACCAATCTGTGGAGCTTGTTCGTGCACCTGCCAGTCAGCCGATGGGTCCGAGGGGCCCTGGCTGTTTGCAGGGGCCTCGCTCCTCTTGGACCGCCCCAAGGCTGGTGGGGGCTGGTTTCAGCAGCAGGTTAGCCCAGCCTTGTTCCCAGGGCAGCAGAGGGAGCTCGCCCAAGGGGAGGAGCCCAAGGGCTTGAACCCCTTGAGGTCCAACCCCAGCATCCCTCTCTGGCGCTTGTTCTCCGGCGCAAGTCCCATGGCAGCCAGGTTCCCGGGGGAGAAGTCAACCCCACCTCCCGGTGAAAGGACTGATACACATTTCCGGTCAGGGTTTGTAGCCCACCGTGGAGCTGAGGAGGGGAAACAGGAGTCACCGACTCGTGGGTGATAACTGACCGGCAGGGGTGGGTACCGGTCCCCAGGGTGCCGAGGACAAGGAGGAGAGAAGGGAGCTGTGAGCAGAACCTGGAGCCCCAGGGGACACTGCGACACAGATGGCAGAGGAGCCCACGAAACGTACCTCAGTTGCACCCAGAGCGACAGGAGGGAGCTGGGAGATGGCCGAGACGATTGCGTTCGAGAAGGAGGCATGTAACTAACACGCTGCCGGGAGAAGGTGCTGAGGAGCGGTGAGGACAAGGGCAGTTTCAGCAGGGCGAACCATAAACTCCCATGTTGCGTGAGCATGGATGCGGCTGGCTCACATTTTGAAATTCATCGATGGGTTTTCCCTAAGTTTTCTTTGTCCCCCCACCCCCGTGATCCCACTCCTTGCCCCGGCCATCCAAATGGAGAGAAAGCTCTGGGCTTGTTGGCGTCAGCGGCGAGGTGGCAGGGTGGTGGCACACGCGGTCTGTGCCACGTCCCAAGGTTGTTCCATTAGAGGCTAAACTTTGAGGAGAAAGGTCAGCAGAAGCAGCAGAAGAGATCCTGGCTCATCCGAAAGAAGCAGGGGGTGTGGAAGAACCAGCAGGCAAAGGTCTCTTGATGTAAAGAAAGAGGGAGACATTTCCTAAGCCTTGGGGAGGAGGAGGGAGACGTGTGTATGACAGAGAGCCCAGCAAGGACATGGCAAAAGAAATGAGCTCACAGGGACCATGGTCCCCAGCCTCACCCAAAATGCCATGTCTGAAGAGGCACATGACCTGAGCTCATGATGGGAGGGACAGTGGACACCCCAGCAGGAACTTGGGTGAGCAGATGGTAGTGACCAGGGGCCACCCTCAGCACTTTGGCTCATTGTGTGACCCCAGCCCCTTAAGAAGACCTGATGGGAGAACCCCAAATGTGTGAGGTGAAATTCCGTACCCGTGAGAGGAGGTTAACGGGCGAGCAAACAAAGGAATACGATGTTTCTCAGACGCCCAGGTTTCTGGACTGGGATTCACACTTGCATACGCACTTGTGCAAAGCAATATGTTGCTCCTCCCAGCAGCACCAGAGCTAGGATCCATTTTTATTATTATTCCACAAATAAGGAAAACCCTGAAGAACAGAGAGAACTGAGTAACTTTGTGTGGTCTTAAACGAATAAGTGGTGGAGGAGGAATTCGAACCCAGGCAAGTTAACGTCAGAGCCGTTCGTCTTAACCGTTATGCCATCCTGGCCCTGACGGTTTCACGTAATTGTCCAAACACCTGGGGCAGAACAAGAGGGAATGACCAAAACACACGCGTGTGCGTGTTTACTCAACTTCAGTAAGCACACCATCCTCTTTTTCCAGATTGGCTGGGATTTTATCTGTGCCAATTCTCTCGGCCCATCTAGAAGGAGGTAAATAACAATAATAGTACCTCTAATAATAAAACCAGACTTGGAGGGAAAAGAAGGTCCAATAAAAGAAGGATGAGAAACGATGGTTTCTCTGCTCAGGAATGAGCTAACTGCTGACAGTTGGAGGCACTTTCAGTGGATGAGACACTGATAGAAAAGCGCAAAGCAAAGGGAGTGTGAGATGCGGAAGAAAAATGAAGGTGCAGGTGGAGCAGAAAGGCAGAATAAGGGTTGTTGGAAAAAAAAAAGCAGGGAGGTAGTGGAGTTTGGGGCAGAAAGCAAGGAGATGAGTATGTCTTCAGCAATCAGCTCGAGGAAATCCTAGTAGGCAGCAAAAATAAGATTATTGTATTTTTACTTTGCCGTCGTATGCAAATGACTCAATTTAGCAGCTGAACGTGTTGTTATTGAATTCTGAGAAGTCCCCTCCATAAAATGGAACATTTTTGTGACAGTGTTGTCAGCAATGGCAGATTGCTTTCCTATTTTGGTTAGGCTTTTATCTGAGGCCAGTATTTGTCGTCCATTCCCAGATTCCAAATGATTGCTTTTATGTAATTTTTGTGTAAGCAAGAAATAATAACATGCTTAGAAATGTGAGAAATGTGTTAACCTTCCCATTATTTTTCAGTGCCCAAGAGGATTAGAGGGTGGGCCGTAGTGGGGAATGTAATTATTTCTAGTGATGAATTTTTATTTATGTTAATATCCTTCAGAGCCCACATATCTGTTATTAACCACATCTGTTTGTTTTGCTTCATAACCCACGTCTTTAATCCTTCCACTTTTAGAAGCTTTTCGCATAACTGACAAAGACTTTTACAGCCTGTAGACAAAGGAGTGTGAAATCACACTTTCTACCTCTGACATATTTAACCCCTCCTCTGTAACATCCTTCTAATGCCAAGCACATCTGATAAAAGAAGCTGGAATCTTGATGCCCGCAATCCCTATCACTAATCTATCAAAATGGAATCGTGTTTCTTTGGCTTTCCCTACGCTGCTCTTGATTTCGATGGCTTCCCTGATAACCAAGCCTCCCACCCGTCCAGGACTGAACAGCGAGAAAGGGAGGAGGAAGCGCATGCCTGGAATGTTTGGCGGGGCCCGCTGGGCACCAACCACACCCCCCACACACAGATCACAACTGTTGGGAAATCTGCTGTACCCAGCCGCTTAGTCCAGGGCAACCACTCTGTGGTCAGGAGCAATAACGGCTTTCTTAGGGATAAGGACCTTGTCCAAGCTCAAGTCAGCAGCAAGGGTAGTGTGGTGGCTCATCTCGTGTGTCAACTTGGCGGGGCCACACTACCCGGATGTTTGGTCAGACAGGACTGCGGATGTTTCCGTGAAGGTATTTTTCAGATGAGATTAATATTTAAATCAGTACCCTTTGAGTAAAGCAGACTGCCCTCCGTAGTGTGGGTGGTCCTCATCCAATCAGTTGAGGGTCTTAATAGAAAAAAGACTGAGGTGCCCTGAGGAAGAGGGACTTCCGCCAGCAGACCGCCTTTGGACATGAACTTGCTGCAACATCAATCTCTCCCGCCGTCTTCCAACCCTGCAGAGTTTAGACACACCAGCCTCCACAATTGTGTGAACCATTCCCTTAAAACAAATAAAAGCAAAAACCTCTCTCTTTCTGTACACACACACCTACAACTCTAACAGAACTAGGTAGGGTCTATTTCACAATCACTGGCCATGGACTGGCTGAGCTCATGTACACTACGGGGCCACTGCTGATATTAAGGTGTGGACAGACAAACTGAAGAGGAGGTACAGAAACCCTGCTCTCAGGCTGTCTTCCTGAATTGCAGACACTGTTCCCCTGTCACCACACCACTGGGGACGCATAGGGAAATTAAAACCCCCGAGGAGAGACTCAACATAACTCTTGCACGAAGCAACACTGTGGCTGAGCACCCCGCGTGCATCCATTTTGAAGACTTTCAGTAAAACAGGTGACTTCCTGTGGGACAGAGACACTGAGGCACATAAGGCTGGTAAAGCCCCCTAGATGGATACCCACTAAGTCACTAGAGGATGGATTGATTAGTTACTGCTGTGTCACAAACTGCCCCCAATGTAACGACTTCGTTTTCTGTTACGACTCCCGAGTCTGTGGGTTTGCCGAGCAGTTCTGCAGTCAGCCGTCGGGTTGGCTGCTCATTTTCTGTGGCTGTGCGCTCAGATGTGTGGCCGTTGGTGCTGGCTGCCCGTGGCGCCAGCTGAGACCACGGGGTGACTGGGCTGCACGTCTCTCATGATGCTTCAGCTTCCTGGCCTTCGTTCCAGGCAGGGAGAGGGTTTCCAGGAGGAAGAGAAGGTGAGTCCAGCACGCAGGCCCTTCCCAGCGTCTGTTTGCATCACATCCCATTTGCTCATGGCCCATTGGCCAGAGCAAGCCCCATTGACGAGCCTAGATGTAAGGGTGCAAAAAAGATCTTCGCGTCCTAACGGAGGGAAAAGAAACAAAGACACATTGCAAAGAAGCGTTTATGCAGGGCTGGGAGTAGGGAGGCTCTGCTCCCACCCACCCACAGGCCATCCATCTCATTGAGAAATGTACGGAAAAAAAGGATGGGAACTACAGGGTCAGTAGGGCCAAATGTGGGTGGGTTTTCTTTTTTTTCTTATTTAGCAAAAAAGGTGAAAAATACTGGAAAATAATCCATGGCATGTACGAGAGCCGAGGGGGAAAGAAGCGACCCTTGTGGAAAGCAGATGACGTGGAAGTGGGAAAGGTGAGGGCAGGCCTCTCTCGGCTGGGGTGTCATCTAACAAGCGGTGAGGTCCTCCAGGACAGGAAGGCCCCTGAGGGTCAGAGCGGTGGAGGTGCGGAGAGGCCCAGCTGGGAAGAGCTCCTTGCATCTCGTTCACAAATTGCACGTTGTATAAAATCATGCTTAAAAAGGAGAAAAGGGTTCCATTTATTGGAAAACCTTTGCATCGATCCACTACCTCAGTAAGAGGGGAGCACTTTTGAGACTTAGAGACTCAAAGGAAAACGGAAAGAGATTTGTCAGAGGCTGGAGGGAGAATGCCTGGGAGACTGTCATTTCTAGCAGCGGAAGGCGATGCGCCTGGGGGACACAGTGAGCCCGGGGGGGCAGCTCTGATAGGGCTGGCCGGGAGGACCTGTGGCGGATGGGTTGAGGACATCAGGGAGAGGTGGCGTTCACAGTCATTTGTGCATCACGTCATCTGACTCCAGCATCTCAGCCCCAGGACAGTCCAGAACAAAACTGGCTCAGAAGATACCCCACGGTGGGGCCGGGCTCCACGGTGGAGAGCGGGCTGGAAGGGGAGTGAATTCATGGCTGGGTGGAAGCCAAGAGAAGTTCAAGGACCCAGCAGCCCAGTAAGAAAGGAGACTCTGAGGGGCTGAAGGACTCGGTGCTTGTCCATTGTGAGCTGAGTGAGAGCGAGGCCATGGATATAAGTGCTAAGCAGGTTTAGGGGCAACTTGGCACTATAGATGGGTGACGTGCAGAATTGCATCTTACACACTGAATTCCAAGGGCTTTGTGAGGCTTTGCTTTCTCGCAGGCAAAGCCCTTGCCATCTGCGTGCAGAGTATCCATCACCCAAATCCCAGCCACCACGTGGCTTTGCGCCATGTGATCTGATGGGGTAGGAACAGGAGTCTGTTCTGGTTCTTTGGGCTATGGATTTGAAATGAATCCGGCAACACAGCCTTCTCATTTGTACTTGGTAAGTGATTTATACAAGTAATTTACTGGACAGTAATGACCAGGCTCACGGGACTCCCTTAGGGACAGGGCACGCTATCCTGGGTCCCAGCACGTGTTAGCCCAGGGGCTGTTCTCTCACGGAACCTTTTCTAGATTTGTGGAAGGAGAAGGGATGAGGGAATGAATTCAAGATTCTTGTGCAAAGAAAGAGGCACAAACTTCCCCAGCTCCAAGCCTGAAGTTCGACCCCCGGGCTATACTGCCACTTTAATTGTCCAAACCATGTGCTCTGAGTTATTGTCAAGCAAACATCTTACTTCTAGTAACAGCTCCTGCGTTACTGGGGAGCAGTGCCGTCCTCTCTGGGCACACCCTCTGCCAAGGCAGCAACCACGTACCTGAGAAACAGCAGTCTGCACGGAGCAAATCTTTGCTGCCTGCGCGTCAGATTCCTGGTAGGCTGCAACCAGGTGAGGTTCCCCTCATGTTCCCTCTGAGCCTGTGGAGATTGGCCGTGGCCAGACTCACTGGGTGACAAGTGACAGACAGCAGGTAATGCAAGGGGATGGTGGGTGGCTGCGAGGCCCAGGGTCAATGCTCCAGGAAGACCAACGAGGGGCAGGAGGCAGGAGGACCGGCTGGCAGCCACCCGACACGTTCCATAGGTTAAGGTTCTAGGACATGGAAGGCCCCGCTCCTGGTACAGTTCTGACACACGGAGAGTACAGGGGGTCGTTCTTTAAGAATAGATCTTGGATTGTGCAAGTGCGCCTTTTTCTTGCTGCTTTGTATCCCAGGATGGAGAGAGCTGATGTTAATCCCCCTCTGAAAGAAGGCTTTCTTCCCTTGCTCAGCTTGCACCAACCAACCGTGTGGCCGCCCTGCTCGCTGAGCTTCTCAGTCCCAGGGCTCCAGGAGGCCTTTGTACCGCTGAGGACCTTGCTCGGCCCTGCAGAGGGGCCTGTCCTGCAGAGGGAAACCACCCCCCCTGCTCCCACCTTCCTACAGCCTGTCTCCGAAAAATGAAATGATGGGAGAGAG
>CM052546.1:76480386-76507058 GCA_028533065.1 Trachops cirrhosus | reverse complement strand
ACACCCAAAGGGCAGACGCAGCAGGCACCAGAGCCCCACTATAGTGAATCCTGTTCTGCAGGGTCAGGCCTACATGCAAGTTCTTCCACTTGTAGTCTTGGCAAGTCCTCACAAACAATCAGCTTGAGTATTGATCCCTCCCATTGACATGCCAACAGCAAGCAAGGCTCAGGGACAATAGGAGGGCACACACAACCCACACAATAGACACACCTGGAGCACCCAGCTAAGGTGACCAGGAAGACTGTGCCACTTGGTAGACTGTCCCAAGACCAAGAGACATAGCAGCTCCACCTAATGCATAGAAACAAACATAGGGAAGCAGCCAAAATGAGGAGAAAAGGAAACATCTCTCAAATGAAAGAACACAACAAAACTCCAGAAAAAAAATTAAACAAAATGGAGGCAAGCAATCTACCAAATACAGAGTTCAAAACACTGGTTATAAGGATGCTCAATGAACTTAGGGAAGGGTAGAATAACTTAGTGAAAACTTCACCAAAGTGATAATAAGCATAAGAAAGGACATAGAAAACATAAGAAAGAATCAGAAGTGAAGAATACAAAAACTGAAATGAAGAATACACTTGAAGCTCAAGAGCAGATTAGGTGAATCAGAGGATCGAATCAGCAATTTGGAAGACAAAGTAGCAGAAAACACCCAATCAGAACAGCAGAAAGAAAAAAGAATTAAAAAAAAACTAGAATAGTTTAAGGGATTTCTGATATAACATTATGTGCAATAACATAGGGGTACCAGAAGAAGAGAGAGAGCAAGGGATTGAAAACGTGTTTGATGAAATAATGGTGGAAACCTTCACTGATGTGGCAAAGGAAATAGACATGGAAGTCCAGGATTACGAGAAATGTTAAAGGGACTTCTTTAGAAGAAAAAAAGATTAAAAAAATATGGATAATAAAAGGGCAATAACAAATACCTATCAATAATGACCTTAAATGTAAGTGAATTACATGCTCCAATCAAATAAAGGGTGGGTGAATGGATAAGAGTACAAGAACCATACATAGGCTGCCTACGAGAAACCTGCTTCAGATCTAAAGTAAGGGATGGAAACAGTTTTTTCAGGCAAATGAAAATAAGAAAACAAAGTCAGGGTAGCAATACTCATATCAGACAAAATATACTTTAAAACAAAGGCTATCACAAGAGACAAAGAAAGACCCGGCAACTCCACTTGGATATTTATCTGGAGAAACCAAAAATACTAAATTGAAAAGACATATGGTCATTGTAGCATTACTTACAGTAGCCAAAATATGGAAACCACCTACGTGTCCATCAATAGATGAACAGATAAAGAAGTGTGCATATACACAATGGACTATGACTCAGCCATAATAAAGAATGAAATCTTACCGTCTGCAGCAACACGGATGGACCTCGAGGGTATTATGCTAACTGAAATATGCCAGACAGAGAAAAACAAATAACATATGATTTCATTTATGTATGGACTCTAAACATAAAATAAATGAACAAATAAAACAGAAACGAGCTCATAGACACAGAGAACATTGGGATGGTTCCCAGATGGGAGGGGGACTGGGCGATTGAATGAAAAAGGGGAAGGGATTAAGATCAAATTACCAGTTATAAAAATAGTCATAGGGATGTAAAGTACAGTGTAGGGAATATAGTCAATAATATTGAAATAACTGTGTGTGCTGTCAGGTGGGTGCTGGACTTATTGGGGTGATCACTTTGCAGGGTATGTAGGTGTCTAATCACTATGTTGTACCCCTCAAATTAATATGCTGTATGTCAACTGGAATTAAAAAATAAAAAAATATTCAAAAATTTAAACCATGAGTCATAGAATGTAAGAGCTTTAAGGAAGCTAAGAAATGATTTAGTTTAATTATTTTACTTTACAAATGAGCAAACTGGCCTACAAAAAAATGAAATGATTTGTACAAAGTGAACTAATGAATTAATTATACAACTGGTTGAGATTAGTTGTTGAGTTGCATTTTCACCCAAAGGATACAGATAAGCAAGCTTATCTTCCTTTTTTAAATATATTTTATTGATTATGCTATTATAGTTGTCCCACTTTTTTCTCCCTTTTATTCCCCTCCATCTTGCCCTCCCCCATCCTGCCCACATTCTTCCCCCTTAGTTCATGTCCATGGGTTGTACATATAAGTTCTTAGGCTTCTCCATTTCCCATACTATTCTTAGCCTTCCCCTGTCTATTTTGTTCCTACCATTTATGCTACTTATTCCCTGTACCTTTTCCCCCATTTTTCCCCCTTCCTCTCCCCACTGATAACCCTCCATGTGATCTCCATTTCTGTGATTCTGTTTCTGCTCTTGTTGTTTGCTTATTTTGTTTTTGTTTTTGTTTTTTTTTTAGGTTCGGTTGCTGATAGTTGTGAGTTTGTTGTCATTTTACTGTTCACATTTTTTATCTCTTTCTTTTTCTTAGGTAAGTCTCTATAACATTTCATATACCAAATTTTTCGGACTATAAGACACAGTTTTTTACCACATTTTTTGCTTCAAAATCTTTTTTTCATATTTTCCTCCTCTAAAACCTAGGTGTGTCTATTTTTTGGACCATAAGACACCCCTAGGTTTTAGAGGAGGAAAATAGAAAAAAAATTTTGAAGCAAAAAATGTGGTAAAAAAACTGTATCTCATAGTCTGAAAAATATGGTAATAATGGCTTGGTGATGATGAACTCCTTTAACTTGACCTTATCTGAGAAGCACTTTATCTGCCCTTCCATTCTAAATGAAAGCTTTGCGGGACAGAGTAATCTTGGATATAGGTCCTTGCCTTTCATGATTTTGAATACTTCTTTCCAGCCCCTTCTTGCCTGGAAGGTTTCTTTTGAGAAATCACCTGATAGTCTTATGAGAACTCCTTGGTAGGTAACTGTCTCCTTTTCATTTGCTGCTATTAAGATTATTTCCTTCTCTTTAATCTTGGCTAATGTAATTATGATGTGCTTTGGTGTGTGCTTTCTCAGCTCTAACTTCTTTGGTTCTCTCTGAGCTTCCTGAACTTCCTGGAAGTCTATTTCCTTTGCCAGATTGGGGAAGATCTCCTTTATTTTTTAAATAAGTTTTCAATTTCTTACTCTTCTTCTTCTCCTTCTGGCACCCCTATGATTTGGATGTTGGAACATTTAAGGTTGTCCTGGAGGTTCCTAAGCCTCTCCTCATTTTTTTGAATTCTTGTTTATTCATTCTGTTCTGGTTGAATGTTTCTTTCTTCCTTCTGGTCCAAACCGTTGATTTGAGTCCCGGTTTCTTTTCCATCACTGTTGGTTCCCTGTACCTTTTCCTTTATTTCACTTTTCATAGCCTTCACTTTTTCTTCTATTTTGCCACCATACTCAACCAATTCTGTGAGCTTCCTGATTACCAGTATTTTGAACTCTGAATCTGATAGGCTGGCTATCTCTTCATCGCTTAGTTGTATTTTTTCTGGAGCTTTAATCTGTTCTTTCATTTGGGCCATTTTCTTTTGTCTCAGCCTGCCTGATACATAGTAAGTGGCAGGGCCTTTGGTATTCACCTGGGCAGGGCAACCCATGTTGCTGCGCTATGACCCTGTATGTGGGAGAGGGGTCTGAGAGGGAATGGTGCCACTTGCTCTGCTCTCTGCCGGCTTTCAGTCACTTCCCCTACTACTCACAAGCAAATTGGGCCCTTCTGGTGCTGATTCCTGGGTGGGTGGGTTTGTGTACATTCTAGGACCCTGTGAGTCTCTCCAACGAACTCTCCTATGAGGCTGGGAGTTTCTCCTGCCTCCTCAACCCCCACAGATTTTTTCAGTCAGATGTTCTGAGGCTTTATTTCCCCATGGTGGAACCCTGGGTTGCCTGGTCTGTCTGGCTCCCCAGTTGTTCCTCCTCATTTATCTGCACGCAAATGTGGGACCACTTGGTCTGTTGGCCGCTGCCTTGCCTCGAGTCCTCTCCACCCATCTCCACTCCTCCTACCAGTCTGGATGAATGTTTCTTCTTTAACTCCTTGGTGGTTGGACTTCCATATAGTTTGATTTTCTGGCAGTTCTGGTTGTTTTTTGTTTTTAAACGTGTTGTTATCCTTCTTTTGGTTGTGCAAGGAGGCACGGTGTTTCTACCTATGCCTCCATCTGGGCAGAAAATCAGCAAGCTTATCTTTATAAAAAATCTTTATTGAACTGATCTTTGTTGAACTGAAATAGGGTAAAGGCAAGGAGTAAAAATAAAAAGATACCTGGAAAAGTACAATTAAATAGTTCAGGCTTCCTAATGATGCTGAGCACTTGATGTGGCATATTTAAAGGGAAATTAACTCCAGACACTGAATCTCTATAACCTCAATTACCCTTGGGAACCCTATGTTCCTTTTCTTCCATACCTATCTGGATGGCCATAGGCAGGGTCTGCTTTTTGCCTGGAATAAGCAGGAACTTTCCCCATTGCTATAGTATGGCCTTTGGCTTCTCATGCCAACCCTATACCCATGAGCTCCAAAACATTTTGGTGCCCAATCTGTTGCAGAGGCTTCTGGCCCAGGTAAACAGGCCTTTTTGCATACCAGGGGCAGGACAGATCACCCTGCAGTCTATGGGCAGCCAGACCTGGCAGAGTGGAAGTGCATGCCTCACACTCCACCCCGGCATCTCTGTCTCACCTGGGGAGTCCTGACACAGTGCACTTAAGGCTGGAAGAAAGGCCCTGCTGGGCTCATGGGGTGGACACCGGGTTAGCGTGCTATGAATGTCTGAGCAGAAAATAGTGCTGAGTGGTGGGAGATGGTCCCGAGGCCAACACACAAAGAATGATTGGAAGGAGCAGAGATGTTCTTCCTGGGGGAGACAGGACAGGACACGAAGGCCACGTTCCAAAATACAAAGAGCCCTCAGGGTGAGCTGGGATTGTTCTTTTTATAGACTCTAAAGGAAGAAACTAGGCGCTGATTTCTTCTCCATATAAATGCAGCCTGATAGTGACAACAAAAAAGCCTAAACACGGAATAAAAGTCATTAAGCAGTAAGTACCTCACACACAGGAGTCTTTAAGGAGAGACACAGAAACTGTGAACAGGGGAAGGTGTGGTGGCATTTTTGTTTCTACTAAGAGTGGCAAGGGGGCTCCTTCAGGTCTCTGGCAGCCCGAAGACCCCACAACTCTGTGCCTGAAGGTAAGAGAGACCACTTCTGAGTCTGTGTGAGCCGTATTCCTTCCCCTGTCCTGGAAGTCCCGCCGCTTTGCCAGGTGGACTCTGTCAGTTGGGTGAGGGACACAGGTGCAGAACTAGCCAGACATCAGGAGGGCACAATTTTTATACATGTTTATTGATTGTAGAGAGAGAGGAATTGGAAGAGAAAGAGAGAAACATTGATCAGTTGCCTCCTGTAGGTGCCCTAATGGGGGACTGAACCCACAACCTGGGTATGTGCTCTGACCTGGAATCGAACCTGCAACTTTTGGTGCACAGGAATGATGCTCCAACCAACTGAGCCAGCCGTCCAGGGCCAGAGGGACACATTTAACTGGAGTTAGATAGAATGAAATCCAGTAAGGCGAACAGCATCTCAGAGGAGTACATTCGTCAAGCCCCATTGGCCAGCTCTCCTTGGATGTGACTCACCCAGTGTGATAATTCTTTCTGTTACAACTTCAATCCATCTTCTCTCCTCCCAGCTGCTCCTGGGAGTGCAAGCGCCCACTGCCACCACTAGGGGTAAAGACAGCGGCAGAGAGCTGGCAGCAGCCCGCTCAGCCCATCACCCTCCTCAAGAGAAACGGCCTCTTCTTACTGGATGCACTTTACTTGACTCTCTGTTTACAGAACTTAGAGGTGTAACCTTGAAATAATTAAACTTTTACAAAACAATGCCTCTGGAATAAGTTTATCAGATACCATTTGGAGAAAGATGAGACCTTCAGGAGCAGACGCCTACTGAGCAGAGATTAAATTAATCTGCTGTTTCTCGAAAATAGCCTGAGCCGTCCTGGGAGCCGGAATCCACCACCGGCTCCCCTAGGAAGGTGGGCCTTTGCAACGGGACAAAGCAGGGCTGTGCTGGGCTGTCAGAGATAATGGCACGTCCATGCTGAGGACTGGCCTGGCAGTTAGGCAGGGACAATGGGTTAAGAAGCTGAATTACATGCTGAAGTTTAATAACCACCCAGCAGATAGACTCCGGAGAAGGTAAGAATAAGCAATAGTAGGATTGCCAGGAAGCTAATGCTTAGAAGGAGTTTCCCCAAAATGCAAGTGACATATTTGCGGGGTTGTTAGACTTTGGTGCTGAGACTAGCAGCGTTAGTGTCTTCTGGGAACCTGTTAGAAATGAGAATTCTTGGGTGATACCCAGCACATTCTGAGTCAGAAACTCTGAGAATGGGCCAGCTTCCTGGGGTTTTAGCAAGTCTCCACGGGACTGTGAGGCCCACTCAAACTTATGGTCCACTGGTGTAAGAAGACTGAGCTCGAATGAATAAACGGAAGGCAAATAAGGTAATGACCTGGGGACTTGGAAGGAGCAGAGAGGGCCTGGGTGACAACAGTGTAGAGAATCTGAGTATCGTACCACCTGGGGCTGCAGAGAACAGCCTCGCACCTGGGACAGGAAAGACAGATGGTTTGGGAAGGAACTGAGAATCCGGAAGGCTTGCAGTCTTGCCCAGAGGTGGGACGCTAACTGAAGTTAGCGGGCGGCTGACCTTCTTATTCAGACGATCCCTCTGACAACTCACAGGGAAGGGACATGACCCAAGCTGAGCACCAGCCTCTGGTTATGGTCAGGCGGGAAGAGCAACCCTTCACGTGTACTTAGTACTTGGCCATTTATAAAACGTTTAAGTTGCATACATCTGGATTTTGGAATATCTTAGCTCTGCTTTACAAAATAAAACAAGATCAAAGTTTACAAACCCCAAGTCGCTCTCGCAAAGTCACCTCAGTGGCAAGGGACAGAACGGGGTCTCAACCCTGCATCTCCCATATCAGGGCCATCTCCTTCACTCCAGAGAGCCTGAGATCCAGAACCTCTGGTTATCTCCTTCCTTACTGTCTTGGCAGCGCTCCTCCTGAAAGCCATCGGCCGCACTCAACAGCTCTCGGTTTTCAGAGACAGACCAGGGGCCACAGATCCCATGCCATGACGAAGGCTCAGCGTCGTGGTCATTCACTGGGGCAGTTGTAACCAAGATCACAGACTGGTGGCTCGAACGATCAAAATGTATTGTCTCGCAGCTCTGGAGGCCAGAAGTCCAGAGTCAAGGTGTCGGCAGGGTGGCTTCCTGCTGCCAAGGCCTCTCTCCTCGGCTCACCCGTGGCTGACTCCACGAGCCCATGGTGTTTTCACTGTGGGCATCTCTGTGTCTAGATTTCTCCTTCCGCATCAGCCATGATAAACACCAGTCATTTATCACTCCTTCAAATACCAGTCATTACATTAGGGGCCCACCCTAACCCAGCACGAGTTCATGTTCCCTAATTATATCTTTGACAGTCTTACTTCCAAATGAGTTGACTTCTGAGTACTGGGTTAGGAATTCAACAGGTCTTTTTTGGGAGACACAGTTCAACCCAAAGCAGAAGTCATCCTCGAAGGCGCCATAGAATGGATGCGGAGGAGTCCGGGCTGGTGCCACTGCTGTTCTGTTTTTAACCCAGTGCGTGTGCACACAGAACGAGGATGCACTTGGACTGCTTCTCTGGAGCAGGTGTTTGTGAGTGAGGGGGTGCCCGGGTGCCTCCGTGCAGCACAGAGAAAGAAGGGACAGGGAACTAGGGCAGCGGGCGATGACCCGCCCAAGTCGAACAACTACCTCGAGCTTAAGGAATTCCGGGGGAGGTCATCGTTTTCCAGTTTTATTCTCCAGCTGCCCCTAAGAAAGAAGGATCTGAAGACAGTGATTCGGACAGAACCGTTCACTCCAAATGCATACGTGGATTCTGCCTCCCCAAAGTATTTGCATGTGAGAGAGGATCCCCGCACAGGAGATGATGGTGAGCACACAGGAAGGCATTAGTAATGCTGGAAGCGGGGCTGCGTTCAATAAATACTGCAGGAAATCTGCGGGGAGGGTTGGTCTTCCCAGCTCTGGAGCAACACAGTCTGGCAGGGCACAAAAGACCCCACCCCACCCGTCATCCCAAGCCCGGGGAGCCATAAGACCTCCCCACCCAATTATGCTCAGAGTGTCCAGCTATTGCCAAGGAATGTCACTGGGGAAGGGGCACCTGCCCTCCCAAATTGCCATGCCAATTGCCCAGACTCGCCGCTTACGGGGGGAAGTCTCTAGAACCTCAGCAATACACATTACAAAAAATAAAATAAAATCAGGAATGCTTGCTGTGGTGATTCTGGGTGGGAGGGGAGGGGGGTAGAGGTGGAAGAGGGTACAGGAGGATGAATGGCGATGAAAAAATAAAATAATAAATACACACCACGAAACAACAACAACAACAAAAACGGAATGCTTGTGAGTGGCGGCTCCAATCACACCCGCTCCCTGGATCTTTGCATGTTGCCCTCAGTCCTTCAGGGGCCAATCCCTCTTCCGGGCTCAGTGGAAGCGCAGTGACCTACGAACGTGTGCCCCAGGGACCTCTCACCAGGTCCCCTCCCTGCCTCACTGCTTGGTGCACGGCTTGGAAGCATGTAGCAAGTGCTTGTCACAGGGCACGCCAAGAGACACCCTCGGAGGCTGAGTGACAGGAGCTGCCTGCTCTGCCCACAGCCTTGCCCGGCCCGGCCAGGGCCAGCCCACCGGGTTCTCCTGTGGGGCGCGTGCTCCTTGGGGGTGAGCCGTGTCTCTAGGGGCCGCTTGCAGAAATGGTTCAGTTAGTAACTTCTACCCCCACCCTGCCTAAAAGTCACCACGTCAAAGACCTCCCACAGGTAACATGAGGGGGGCGGCCCAAACCCAAATCCCAGCAAGTGGGGTGAATGTCAAGGCGTCTTCTCCGTTCTCTTCATTACACTCACTTCTGAACGTACACAGCCAGGGCTTATAGGAGGGTTTATCTGAATCATCAGATACCCAAAGAGATATGGTTGAAGGTCACTTTTTGGCTTTCGAAGGTCAGTGGGTCCGTCAAATGCAGAAAACACCCCCAGACTGTGTGGAACACAGCACCGCCTGGATTAGCAGGCTTCTCACAGTCGCCACCCCCAGGCTGGGGACGTGACCTTCTCGTCCTCCGGGTGGCCACAGACAGACATAAAGCTATTACATTATTAGGTCGGACACTGCCTGGCTTGGGACAGATGCCCCAAGCAACAGCACAGCGCCGAGGCTTTGCGTCGTCAGCCGGACGGGAAATCCCAGGACGGCAGGCTTAAAGGGCTCTGTCTATAGCCTTCTGTGGCAAAGGTCAAGGTCATTCCTGAAAGCCCTAAAGGAGGATACTGGCCCACTTAGTAGATGCTAAAAGAGGAAGCAATCACGTGGTGTAAGTGAAGTTGAATAGCCCAGAAGAAGTCTCCATGTTGGATTAACTGCCTCTGCCAGGTGTGGAGGAGTTTGTCAGGTGTCAGTCATCTGCCAGTTTCCCGGGAGCTCAGGGCCACCATAGATACCGAGTGAGAACAGGCAGGAGCGGAGCGTCAGGGCGCGGGCCTCGTGCCTCCCTCAGCCATCCTCTGCCTTCCGGGGGTTCCGGCAGGGAAGAAAGCTCCTACTGCCAACTGCTCAGTTTTCCCAAGAATGGACCTCAGCTCGGACTGCTCTACACACCTGGGAGGGAGGGCCATTCTCTCGGGGATCCCAGGTGCGAAAGGGCAGGCAGAGTGCCTCTGGTGGCCTGGTTATCCGGTGGCCCTCCCGACACCACTCCTTCACGGACAAGAAGCTGCAGAGACAGCCCTCCGCCCATGCCCGTGCCTGCCCTGGGCTGGCTGCTCATGCCCAGCTGGGGAGTGGAAACACGGGCGTGGGGACAGATACTCGCATCCCATAACTGGGCGTGAGCCCTGTGACCGACGGTTCGGGCCAGATGTGGCATCCCCTAAATCGATCACATCTCTAGTCCCAAGGGACTTGTTCCAGTCCCTGGCAGACACGCACTGGCAAATCTGGCTCCAGGGAAGGGTGACCGGAGGATAGTAATCCCGCGTGTCCCCAGCCCAAGCTTCCGGTGCTGGACGGACCTGACGTGGCACGGGGTGCCCGTGGACACACTTCAACAGAGCTGGGTGTATCCACCTCTGGCGGCGAAGCTTCGTTCTTGCTGAAGTTCATGTTTCATCTCTTTAATCCCTCTGGGTGGGGAAGCAGCAAGTTCCCACTGGGCGCTGGCTCTGTTGCTAAGCCAAGGAGAGATGGGAGTGGAAGATGAATCGAAATATACGCTCAGGGGTAAAAAAAAAAGTCAAAGGGAAAGCCTAGGATGTCAGTATAAAAACTGTGGCTTCTCTTTCTTCAGTGTTAAACGTCAATATCATTTCCCTGAATTTCACTGGTTTTGTAACAAATAGGAGTAAAACTCCACGGAAGACAGCGGTCTCATTGAGCACGGGCAGACTCAGGCTTGCCCGAGGCAGGACTTTCACCAGATGACATTCAGGACACCCAGTTACGTTCAAATTAAAAATAAACAACAATAACTTTCTCAGTGTTAGTGTCGGTGTGTCCCAGGCAGCATTTGGGACAGGCTTGTGCTAAAAGTATTTGTTGTTGATCTGAGATCCGAGTTTCACTGGGCATCCCGGTTGTTTTCCTCCTTGCTAAATCTGGCAGCTGCGCTTGGAACCGTCTGCAGTGAGCACGTGGGAGCCGCCCTGCCCGGGGTCCGCCCCCAGCCACGGTGGCTGGTGCTTGCACGTCCCTCAGCCCTGCTGTGCTCCCATTCATTCTTCTGAGCGATGGAACAGGGGATGGCAGGTGGCCATGGGCGTAGACATGTCCGGGATTTGTTTTCAAAGCAGTTCAGAACAAATCAGCCGTTAAACATGAGGCGCAAGCCCAGAGACACCCATTTCTGGAGGGAGGGCAGATGAATGCACGGTGATTCTAACATACTGACTGATCGCAGGTACCTCTTGGCTAAGGAGCCTTCCATGCCTCTAGGACCAGCCCACCGCCCTTATAGTTGGGGGAAGGGCAGGGGGTTTCCGAGAAGCTCTTGTCATCAGGCAAACCTTGGACTTACTGAACTGGTGAGCAGAGAGACAGGCCTACTCTGTGTCTACCTGAAGATGAACTAGCTCATCTGAAGAGGAGAAGAATCCAGACACCATGAGCTTGGAGGGTCGGGAAGGGTCAGTGTTCATGGAGGGAGGGACACGTCAGACACGGGGGTGCCAGCAGCGGGGAAGACACGGGGTGACCGAAGGGTGTCCCAGAGAGTGGACTTCACACCTGGCTGGGCTGAACTTTGTGCACACAGTGGGAGCTCAGAAAACGGCGGAAGGATGTGAGACTGCAGTGGTATCCACGCCACAAGCACAAAATCCCAACTGCAGCTGGTGCTGGATGCAGGTTCGGGTGTGAGGCAGCGTTTTTTTCCCTCTAATTTTTAAACCTTGGCTACAGAAAATGCCGGTATTTGGTTCCATTCCCATCTGGCACCTTTCTCGGCGGTAAATTGATTTCACTTATTTTTTTTTTTAAGCCTCATCATGAAGCTTCTACAGTTAGGTCTAAATCATCAGGGTTTAGAATTAGCCCAAATGTCTCTGAATCCTTCTTTATTTTTTCACACAAGGCCCCGTGATTGTTGGTTTGGGACATTAAGATGCAAATGACAGGGGAAGCGGCACACGTGTGACTGCGCGGGGCTGGGGTGGCCCCGAGCAGTCCTGGAAAGAACCACAGCCTTCCTGGGCTTGTGAAGAAGGAGGCTGGGGGGAGGGAGACGCGGGGTTTCTGCATCTGGTTGGTGGGGGCGAGAGGAAGAACGGCACACTTTAAAAAAACCGAATCACTGAGGGACAGGCACTCTGAGCAGAGCCCCCGACTGAGCAGGGTGGGGCGACAGCAGCCACAGCCTGAGTCCTGCCCAGGGGCCAAGCTGAAGCTCCGGGGGTGGGGGTACCCTCTCTTCCCTTGGAGGGTCTGTGTGACCCAGTCTCCTCCTCGTAGAGTGTCTTCCCTTCCGACAGCAGTAAAAGTGATGAAACTGAGGAGTAACGCAGGACAGAAGCCAGGGGGTTCCACATTTGTTCCCAAGCACCGTCACCACCACCATCACCTGTCCCCGAAGTCCAGCACTTTTGTCATGTGCCTGCTCCCTCCCGCCTTGACTTTCTTTGGCTGCCTCCAGCATCCTTCTCTTCCTTTTTTCTCCCCTCCCCCTCCTCTCCCTCCTTTCCCCTCACCCTCCTCCTGGTTCTGCATGGGTCCATCCATCCACCCCTTGGTCTGCAGGGCTCACCCCCCTGCCTGCAGCCTCAGCTTCCCCGCTGGAGCCACACGCACATTCGGCCGGCTCCTGGCTGCCTTTGCTGCAGCCCGCCCGCCTACCTGCCCCTGCCTGGGAAAGATAAGTGACGTGCCACGGCCCTGGGCCTCCAAGGCTGAGCAGCAGCAGGATGAGTGTTTGTTTCCACTTGACTCTGTGCCCAGCGTCCCTGGGCAGAAGCCCTTCACCACTGACGCGCCCCGGTTGCCTGACAAAGGGCTGCCGAAACCCTGCCCTGCTCTGCCCGCCTGTCCTGGATGGTGAAGGAAAGGCAGGTCTGCTCTTGTGTGGTGGCCTCTGGCCTGACGACATCGCTAAGAGCGTGTCCCAGTCCTGGGCTGTGTCTCTGGGAGGAGAGAGGCCGGGCCTGAGGCTGCAGTGAGTGGAGGACTGGCTGGGCCAGGGGACCCATAGGGGCCGTGAACGCTCAGGCCTGGCTCCGGTTCTGAGATCAGGCTGCAGACCAGCCTCCCCTTGCTGGGTGGGGTTACGATGTTCTCTGCCAGGGCCTTGTCTGGTGAGGGAACCAGTCTGTAAAGCGTGGACAGGCTGCCTGTCCCCAACCACTTTTGAACTCCTGCTTTCTGGGGACCCTTTGGAGGACTAGTTTCTGTTGACCTGTTGTCAAAGGGCATGGGGAGGAACAGGTGTCCACCTAATGGCCCCTAGGGGCCATCTCACCTCCTTTTCCTCCTGAGCCAGGTCCCTGCCGCCCTGTGGGCTCCCTCCTCCTCTGCGCCCTGCCGGACTCTCTGGGCTCCTGCACTGGTGTGAACGGAACCCCAGAAATGCCCGCACAGAGCCCCGCCCCGGCCCTCCCAGCTTCTCTTCATTCCACACAGCTCAGCTCTGCTCCCGCAGCTGCCAGGCCCTCTCTTCTCCTTCGCTGGGTGTTCTTTATTCACGTTTCCAGGGGATTGCCTCTGCCTGTCACCATGCAGCATTCTGGCCCCCAGTGTGGAGCAGAGTCCTGGCCAAGCCCTCAGTGGAAGCAAGGAGGGACCACTGGCTGTGCTGGTCGACCAGTTGTCCACCAGATGCCGTGGGAGGACCCTTCTCCCAGCAGGCCTAAGGGTGGTGGTGATGGACACTTCCACCCACTAGCGGCCCCTGCTCTTCCAGGGCTGGACTCTGCACCAGGGCGAAGGGCAGCAGTGTGCATAGAGACCACCTCTGTGACATCCTCAGTTCCACAGGGCACACAGCTTCTCCAGGTCCCCTGACTCTGAACCAATGGGGCTGAGTGGACCCTATGCTGTTCCTGGATGAGCAGGGGAAAGCAATTTGTACTCTGCTATTTGCCAATAATATTTAACAAGGCATTTGGGTCAGTAGGAACAACGAGACCATTCTAGAACTAATTAGAGGTGCTGCACTAGGTTATAAAGGCCTAAAAGGGTAGGCATGGTGCTGAAGTTCTTTTTGTGCATGGACTGCATAAAAGGGGACCTTTTGTTTCACCAGGGGGCACCTACTGTGAGCACCTACTGTGAGTTCAGCACACTCGGCAGGGGGCTAGGGACTGCAAAGCAGGAGCATAAAAGCTACCTCTTGTCCTTCAGGGTCTTCTGTTCTGTTGGGGAGACAGAATAACAGAATTCCTGTGAGGAAAATACTGTGTAATACAGCAAGAAGGTGGAGCTCCAGGAATGACATGGGTGGGGAGTGGAGAGAGACAGAGAGAGTGTGTGCCAGCACGGTGGCCGGGAGCTGAGCACTTTGGGAGATGACCCCTCTCCGGCCCCCCAGACCTTTGGCACAGTCTACTCTTTGCAGGCATTTTTGTGATGGATTTGGTTGTCGTTGGTGGCGGTGGCGGCGGCAGTGAGATGGCTAACAAAGGCTGTGCATGTTGTGCGACAGAAAAGAGGAAGTGAGGTCTGCGGGGCAGAGCGACTGCCTTTCCTCCGCACCCCACCTCCCACCGACCCTGGTCTTCGCAACTGGGGGAAACCGTTGGAAGGGTCTCGGGGTTCCAGGAGGGTGAACTTCACGGTGCACTGCAGGGCTACAGCAGCTGGGAAACCGTTGGAAGGGTCTCGGGGTTCCAGGAGGGTGAACTTCACGGCGCACTGCAGGGCTGCAGCAGCTGGGAAACCGTTGGAAGGGTCTCGGGGTTCCAGGAGGGTGAACTTCATGGCGCACTGCAGGGCTGCTGCAGCTGGGACAACCTGCAGAGTCGTGGACGTGGGTCGCGTGGCAGGTCCTCCAGTAACCTCGTTCATTCAAGGTCAACGCGTTGTAATGTCGATGAGGAAGTAAAACGACCAATTCCCGCCTGGGTTACCATCTGTGTGGAGTTTGCACACGCCTGCGTCCCAAAGCTGGGCACTCGAGGCGACCTGGAGTGTCAAACTGTCCCAGTCTGCAGGTGTGTGTGGCCCTCCGATGGAAGTGTCCTGTCCAAGTGGGTGCCACCTGAGCTGCCAGGAGCGGCTCTGGCCACCAGTGACCCCGAACTGGAATAAACCAGCAGGAAAAGAATGCTCTTACTTGTTTTTTCATTCATCTTTCTTAATTGTGTGTGTAGTTCACATTTATTTCAGTGTATAATAGGAGTCATAGAAGTTGGGCGCTGTTTTTGTGACCAGAAATACGCCATAGGAACTTAACTCTGTTTTTATCCATTGGCCTCTGGTGACGTTGGTTTCCTTATATGTCATTTCCTTAAATTCGTAGTTTCCAAGCTCCTTTCGGCTGCGGCAGGTGAGGACTTCCCGCACAGCCCCGATGCCCCGCCTCTCCATGGAACACTGTGTCCTCCACGTCAGCTGGCCCAAGCACTCCTGGGCGGGGGGCTTAGTACACACTCGGAGACCAGTTCCAGGAATCACTTTGTTGAACCCTCACAGGAGCAACCACACTGGAAAGGACAGTAGCTAACCCATTTTGCAGGTGTGAAGAGCAGGTGCAGGGAGGGATCTGGAATGTGTGTGTTACATCTGCAAGCTCACTGCCTCCACTGTGGCCCTTTTGTCCCGTGACGTGCACTGAGCTGGGCTGTCTGACCCACCTGTCTCTCTCTGACCGTAGGGGGCTCGCGCCCGGCCATCAGTGTGTCCCCGTGGCCAGAATGGCGGCCTGCACTCAAAGGAGCTCGGGAACCTGCTGGTAGGTTTTAATGGCCCGAGAGGGGTTTACAGACATCCAGGCCATTGGAGAACATCAGTGACAGCGCCTCGGCATCTGAGAGTCTGCAGAGGGGAGGCACTCCTCACCTGCGTCAAGTGGAAGTCAGACGTGTATTTTATCATGATGTATCTTAAGACCCCAAGTCTAGAAATGCTTGTCTCAAGCCCTCTTTGGACAGATGCAAGACACAAAATTTCTTTTGATAGAAAACAAATACAGAAACAGTCATGGAGAAGCCTCGTCGGGTTGTATCGTGACGGCTGCCCAGGTAGTTGGTCTGGGAATATATATGAGAGATTTATCTCCCGGTTTCTTTGTTTTCAGGCCCGAACCACACAGGGAGAAGCCTTCGTTTACCGCAGCCCGCGTGCATGTCCTCGCTTTGAGCCTGCAGCCTGGGGCCCCCGGGGGTCTGCGCTCCCTGTGCGGCTGGAGTTCGGTTGGCCTGGCAGTGGGTGTGGTGGGCGTTGCCGCCAGGACCGGCCTCTACTCCTTCCCCGCCCTGCAGGTTTGTGCGGAGGGAGAGCGTTGGTAAAACCGGCTCCGTTCCCACATCGACAGCCGGTGAACAGATGTTCATCCGAGAACCAGCTCACCAGCAGGAACAGTTCACACTGGGCACCAGCTTGTGCACGGGGAATTTTTTTTTTCCACAAAATCATCCTTTTTGCTTGAATGTTTATGGTTAGCCTTTGTTTTCCCCACATAGACATCAGGAAAGAAAGAGAGAGAGGAAGGGAGGAAGGGAGGAAGGAAGGAAGGAAGGAAGGAAGGAAGGAAGGAAGGAAGGAAGGAAGGAAGGAAGGAAGGAAGGAAGGAAGGAAGGAAGGAAGAGGGGGAGGAAGGGAGAAAGGAAAAAGAAAAGGAGGGAAAAGAAAAGAAAAAAGAAAAAGGATCTATATAAAATTCTGATTTTCATTTTCCTGAGCCGAGCCGCGCCCGCCCTACCTCGTGCCAACTATGAAGGGCCAGAACTCACCGGGCTGGCCAGCCCTGCCTGCATCTGGGGCCAGGTTCCCAGCCAGAAAGGAAAGGAAAGGAAGGGAGGAACAAGGCCAGCCCAGGCTCTTCCTAATGGCCTGTCGCCTGCAGGTTCAGACTCTTCGTCTCCACGTTCTGTTCAGGTGCTTCTGTTCCGTTCCTGCGGGGCTGAGATGCTCTGTGGCTGCTGACGTCCTGGCTGCTCTCCGGCGGTGCAGAGGAGCAGGGGCAGGTGGGAGGCGTCACAGGCAAGCGCCGCTGTGGCCTTGGCTCTCCTGGAACAAACCCCGGGGCGTCTTTGGAATAGGAGACAACACGGAGGCCTCTGGCTGAGTTCGAAACTGCAGGTCGGGCGTCATGGAGTCTGGAAGGGCTGGGTCCTTGGTGTCTGGAAAAGGGTCTGGCCCAGGGAGGCGGAACTGGGTCCATGGTGTCATTCATCCCAAGTCAGTCCGCTGGAGCAGGTGGGAAGGCTGGTGGTAGTGCCTCGCCTGCGAGGTCCCAGGCTGACACCATCTGCAGCCGAGCTGATGAAGGAGCGTCTCAGCGGCAGCAGCGAATCACTTAGCGGCCAAGGATATGGGGATGCACACCCAGGGCATGAAGCAAGCTGGCTTCCCACCGTCACTGCGCCTCTCAATCCCAGTCCACGCCTGCAGGGCTGGGAACCAAGGACAGGGCACCGCACTGGAGTCACTGCGCTTTCTCAGAGAAGCAAGCGGGAAGTCACCCTGGCCTGAGACGTCGCCAGTGGGACCGAGTCCTGATTTCAGCCCCACGTAACCTCTCCATGCCTCGTCTTTATTATTTCCAAAACTGGGTAGTAACACCTTCCCAAAGGGCTGCTGGGAGATGAAGATGAGCTACAGCGTGTGAAACAACCAGAGCTATTTTGGGTTCAAAAAATCCGGACTCCCACATCTAGGGAAAATGGGGCATTTTGCATCAGGCTGCTGAAAGATCTCAGATAAGCTAACCGAAGGAAGAGCTCCTAGAACCAGGAGCTCACATGCTGCCAGAACTTTCTCTTCAATTCTTCCCTCTCTGCGTGGAAATTTCACCTCTTTCTCTGGAAACTGACTTACTCACATGTCAGAAACCAAAGCCAATGACAGCTCCCAACTTCTCCAGTTTTGCCAGCACAGAAAACTGACTCTTCTCCCCAAAATTGAGAGCAGTTCTCTGACTGGCACGTCATTGGTCAGGTGACCAACTATTACCCAATCGACTATGGCCAGGGGACAGGGCCTGTGAAACGTAGACACTCTCGCACGGCCCACGTGTTGCGGTCGGGAGGAGTTCCCTTCCGGGATACTTGACCCCAGAGATGGACTGTGGTAGCAGATGGTGGTGGGTGGACAGATAATAGATTTTTGTTAACAGGTGAAGAGTTGGTCTATGTCCGAAGTTCATAGATGTGCGGCTGGGGTTTTGTGAGTGAGAAAGGGCACTTCATGGGAATTCGGGGCAGTGCTGTGCAAACAGACACCCCCAGACTGAGAAGCCCCATGGCTGTGTGTCCCCCGGCAGCCGTGTCGATCTCCATCCCTCGCTCCTCAGAAAGAAACCCACTTCCCGCGTGTTCGAACCCCTGCTGCAAAGCATTAGGGTTGTGCTTTCCAAGCTGTGGTTTGGCACCTGTTTATTTCTAATACCCGGGGGGAAAGAACAAGGAAGGAATCTCTACTTGGAAGGTCAGCGAATGTTTGGACCGATGCACTGAGCTGCGCAACAATCAGAAAAGATCAGAGGTTTGTGCTCGCAGGGAAGAGGAGTGAAGTCGGTGCCACCCTGGGCTGGGGCAGCCCACGAGAGCCCTCAGTCGGATTACTGAGGCCCGGAAACATGGCTGCTGCGGTTTGGGGTCTGGTCCTGCCGCACCCCCGCCCCCATCCTCGTACCCAAGAGCTTAGTCTGCTGTGGAATGAATGGAGAAGAAAGGTGCCAGGCCACCTCCTGCAGCGGTGGGAGGGCTGGGGAAGGATACCTTCAGACTTCAATTGAGGCTTCAGGGAGCTGGAGCCACTCCTTCCACAGCAAGGGGGTTTCGCCTCTGCCCCCCTTTTAACGCTCACCTGGTGGGGATGGAGTCTCTCTGAGCCTCGAGCTGGTACGTGGGCAGCCCCTGGACCCCGAGCATCGTAGACACTAACCTGGCCGCGTGTGTTTTTACCTCTGTCTCCTCTGGACTGTGCTCGGCTTTTTCCAGCAACAAAACATCCTTCCTAATTGAAGAATGTGGGAAAGCGGGAAATCCTTAAGACTCTGATCCTGTCTTCATCGGCGTCTGGCAGTCCTGGACACTGCAGTGGAGGCGTTGCTTCAAAGGCCAAGGGCGGCTGACCCAAATCCCGTTTGTGAGGATCCAGAGCACGTGTTTATGTGGAAAAGCCCCCGCGCAGACGGTGTGCCTTCTGAAGACCCTGGCGGAAGGGGAGCCCTGGGTTTCGACACCTTGGTTCTGGCGAGTCAGCCCATGCAGGAGTGTGACAGAAGTGGACTTCCCCAAACATCGGTCACCGCTCTGCCAGTTTGCCCTTCTGATTCCTGCCTTTCCGCCTCCAGATGACAGGGGATGGGATCGGCACCAGGGGGGCAGGGCACTGGCATTGACGGCTGGCCAGGGGGAAGCGGACTGAGCAGGCCCTGAGAACCGCAGGCACCTGTGCGCACTCCGGCCCCACCCGTCTGGGCAACAAGCTGTCCACAGGAGGCGGGACTCCTTGGACTTTATGGGATCCCTGGAAAATACGAGAGATGTGGGCATGCGTGTAATGGGGAAGCCGGGAGAGGGGCAGCCAGCCCCTCTATGGAGGAAGCAGCAGCCCCGGCTTGACTCAGAAAGAGAAGGCTGGGGGCTCAAAGCAAAGCTCGGAGGCTGAGGAGGCGCCGGAGCACTGGGAAGGGAGAGGCAAAGGACTGGAACATATTCCTGCAGGGAACATACACAAATGGCCGAAACAGCACACTAGAAGATGCTCGACATCAGTGGTCATTAAGGAAATGCAAACAAAACCACAATGAGATAACTACTTTGTATCCACTCGGATGGTTCTGTTCAAAAAGACGGACCTTAACAAACGCTGGTGAGGATGTAGAGACATTGGAACCCTCACGTATTGCTGGTGGGAATGAGACATGGTGCGGCCACTTGGGAAAACAATCTGGAAATTCTTAAAAAATAAACTTATGACTCAGCGATTCCACTCCTCAGTATGTACCCAAGAGAATTTAAAACATATGTCCACACAAAAACTAATGAATGTTTCTTGTATCGTTATTCATACTAGCTAAAAAGTGGAAATAACTCAGATGCCCGTCGGTGAACACACGGATAAACGAGACAATGCAACGTTATCAGCCAAGACGGAAGTGCTGGTACGAGTCACAACACAGATGAACCCTGGAGGCATTACACTGAGTGAAAGAAGCCCATCACAGAAGACCACATACTGTTCGATTCTGCTCGTAGGAAATGTCCGGAACTGGGAAGTTCGGACACAAAGCGACAGGTGGCACCAGCAGGGCGGCCACCGATCGGCGTCGGGTTTCTTTGGGGTCACGAAATGTCCTGGAATTAGGCAGTGGCGGTGATGGCTGTGCAACCTTGTGAACACACTAACAACTATTGACGTGTACACTTTGAAAGCGTGAATGGCACTGTGTGTGAATTAAGTCTCTGTGTGTGAACTGCACTGTGTGTGAACTAAAATATGACCTGGAAGTCTGTGTTCTACTTTAGAATTTGCAACCCGGGACCCCCACCCCCAGTCCTGAATTCTTCATTCTATTCCCACTCTTGGCTTTTCCTGCATCTCGAGCTTCCTTACCTGCACCCGTGTGAACGTCCCCGCCCACGTGCCCTAATCTTGAAAGCTCTGTGCGTACCCACAAAAGCAGCCACCCCTCGGCCACCTCTCTGACCTAGAGTTCAGGAGGGCTCCAAAGCGGGCTCAGGGACATTTGAGCAGGGACTTCTGGAACCTGGGCACCTGGAGTGTGCTGGGCGTCCAGGTGGGCCGTTCTTTCAGCCCCACAGACACCTGCCCTGTGCAAGGGACACAGCTGGCGAAGGGCCCTCGGGAGTTCCTCTGGACCGTGTCAGGCGAGCACCTTGCCCAACCAGCGGTGCAGGGGTGAAGGGGCAGTAATGCATTTGTTAACACCGTGCCAGCAAGGAGAATGGGCGCTGGGTCTCAAAAATCTGGAGCGAGTTGCGCAGTCATTCTCCAGAAGAGTCTATACTGTCCTGATACGCAGGGGACACAGCCAAACACATGGCGAGGGACTGTGAGGAAAAAGCAAGGTCCCTCACAAACAAGAACCTGGGAATGGCGAATCGCAGACCTTTTCTTTTGAGCGGAGCACTTGGGTGGGAAGAGATGAAAGCAATAACCTCTCTGAGGTATCGTTCTCTCCCCTCTGGTGTAGAGGGTGGGGGCTGGGGAGGCGGTGCCCCTGCAAACTTGAGCCTGACCTCCCGTGTCCCAGGAAATGCACTCTCAGGGCCTGGGGGAGGTGGGGCCCAGAGGAGGCCCACCCGGCCCTTCCTCTGGGAGTCAGAGCCCACCCTGTGGTGGCAGCTGCCACGCTGGCCCAAGGAAGACACGCTGAAGGGCTGTCACAGGGTTTGCACCAGCTCCACAGCCAGGAGGAGCCGCCCGGAGTGCTCTGAGCCAGTGGGCCGTGCCCGATGCCCCGCTGTCTTCCATCCTGTCGGTGCGACCTTCCACCCAGGTTCAGCTCTGATGGCTTGACCTTAGCATCCAACCAACCTGAGTCTGAATTCCTGCCCAGTCACTGGCCTCATTTTCTCATCCTTAAAAAAGCGAAAAACAGTAGCTAACATGGGCTGCTGTGAGCTGAGAGGGATGCTGTGTGTGAGTCTCTTCGCTCAAACTCAGGGGCGTGTTAAATACAGGACAGTTGGCCCTGGCTGGTGTGGCTCAGTGGATTGAGTGTCAGCCGGCAAACCAAAGGGTCGCCAGTTCAATTCCCAGTCAGGGCACATGCCTGGGTTGTGGGCCAGGCTCCCTGCCAGGGGCGCACGAGAGGCAACCACACACTGATATATCTCTCCCTTTCTCCCTCCCTTCCCCTCTCTCCAAAAAATAAGTAACAAATAAATAAAATATTTAAAAAATAAATATGGGCCAGTCAGTGATGGGTAGGACCACATGGAGGACGGGGTGAGGACTGGGCCAGGGTCCACTGCTGAGCCCTTGCTGGGTGGCCAGAAGCACAGGGGCGTGTCAGTGGTGCCCCAAGTCTCATCCCCTAGGGGTGCACTAGCAGTAACTACCGATAGAGAAGTCTGCCTTCCAAAGGAGAGACCAGTCCCTTAATGAATGCAAATTAATGGTGTAAACAATGTTCTGAGCGCAGGGGGCAGAATTTAAAGTATCTACTTCGGAGAATGCTTTCCAGGTATTCCCTTCCTAATGCAAAGCTGACTCTCATCACTCAGAGAGCTCCTGAAAAGACGTGGGTAGGAGGGAGGGGGTGCTCTACACTCACTGCTTGCAAACACTTTCTTCTCAAAGCACTTTGTCTCAACTTCTCCTCTACACTGCCCCACCCCCACCCCCGCATGTGCTAGTTTTGCATGTGATATAGCTCAGCTCCCGGCTGCCTCCACCCAGCTGTTACCACCGCCCCCAACACATATAATAGAGGGGGAGGCTGACCTTGGGCTTCCCACCAGACACGAGAAAAGGCGCTGCTCCCTCCAGTTCTGTCACTCTGGTTCCATCCGTGGGGATGGCACTTGAGGCCGGGGGAGGGGCTGGGAACACTACAGAAAATTCACGAACTCAGATGGGTCAACATTTCGCTATTCTTTCTAAACTACCTCCCATTCATATTTTGGGCCAAACGCTATTTTTGTTGCATTTAGCATGAAGCAGGAATGATGAATTGTTGAGTGCCGGGGACACAACGTAGGGAGGGACAGTGTCGGGACAAACAACGCTGGTGTGATTTATGGGGCTGCTTTGTGCTTTCTTCTTTCAGCATTGTTTCAACTTTCCCTTACTTCTCTCAAATGCTTTTCCCCACTCTTAGTACTTAGTCTGTCTTCTACCTTTCCAAAGTGTGTTTTATAATAAATAACTTTCTCTCCAACGGCACGCTCATAAGACGCTGACGACCCATTCGACAACATTTCTGCATTCAGCACCTCCCATGCATCCGGTGCTATAGAGGAAATGAAGGTGAGGCGCCAGCTGGCCCGGGGCCAAAGAGCGCCCCCAGTGGTGGGGGACAGAGGCTGTCACCGACCTGCCTCGGATCCAAGGCAAGTGAGGGAACCCCCACCCTAAACCGCAAGCACAGACAGAGTTTGTGTGGGTGCTGGGCCGGCCTTCTGGAGAACTCCTCAGGGCAGCGGGGTGCCTCACCCTTCCCTGCTGGGGGACCCTTCGTCTAGCACCTAATTAAAGGCATACTAACTAGGGTAGTGGCTTTGGAGCCAGGCTGTCTGGGTTTGAATCCTAGGGCTGCTACATGCCATTCTGGTGACCTGGGGCAATTACTTAACCTGGATTGAGAATAGAGCTGTCTAACTAGGTAATTGTGAAAATTATTTGAAATGCTTTAGATAAAGTGATTATTGGAATTAGCTTCAATAATATTAACAATATTGAAAAGTTGTTAAAATGACAATGGTAACATCTCAGGCCCAAAACAGGATGAGACTCCCTAGCGGGAGAGCGTCTGGGCTTCCCGTGCGCACAGACCCGAGCAGTGGGGAACATGGAGCCAGCGTCAGCCCAGCAGGCAGCAGCGGTGGTGGGATCTGGGTGAGGAAGGCAGGCCCTGGGCTGACCTGGGTGTGCAGATGTGAGTCGTCTGTTCCCAGAATGGCTGTGAGCGGGGACCAGGCATGAAGGATGTGGGTCAAAGGTGACCACTCCGACCAGTGACCAGGCAGAAGGACCGGATGAGCCCACAAGCTACTCACAGAGGCCTGGAGTAGGAGACCCTACCAGCTGTTGGTGCTCTGAGGCCCAGGGTGGAGGGGACAAGGGGGCACACTTAGGGGAGCACACCTGGGGGGACCACATCTGGAGGACACACCCAGAGGGGAGCACACCCGGGGAGCACACCAGCACAGCAGGCCAGGCTGGTGTTCCACAGTGCCCTGGGCTGGGCTTCTGGTAGCCCAGGCTCAGGGAGAACCTCTCTGTGCAGGTGTCACACAGCATCGTGGTGGCTAGGGAGGGAGGGAGGACCTGGGGTACTTGGTCTCACAGTCAGCAAACCTCCAGCAAACTCCCTGTTGGCAGGAAGTCTCATTCCATGGAAAAGAGAGAAACGACACAAATGAGGCCACCATCGACAAGAAGCTGCCAGGGGCTCTCCTCTGTGAAAGTCCACGGTGTATTACATTTGTGACCCAGTAACACTGAGAAGGCCTGACAGTGCTTTGATTGTGAACTTGGCCTCCGGACTGAGGTCGTCTGGGGTCCAAATCAGCTCTGCTGTGTACCATGGTCTTTCTGCAGAGCTCAGGGAGGGAAATTGGAGATGGGGGCACGCCAGAGAGCAAGGGGGTATGGCAGCCTCCCCAGCAGCAGGATCAGTAGAGTAAACCTCCTGGATGCAGGGCTTGGGGGGGCTTATCAGGACACCCTGAGTTCCAGGGTTAGCAGAGATGCCTCAAGGGACAGGGCAGCAAAAGCCAAGAGTGGGGACAATCTGGGTGAGTGCCAGAACCAGCCAGAAGATCCGTGCCCAGGAGCACCAGACCACAATCACCACTATGCAGGACGGGATGGGCCTGCGTGCAGCCGCAGGGGCTGGGCGTCACCTGTCACCCCGATGCTGGACCGAAGTTCAAGGAGCAGCGCTGGCACGCTGCCTGCCCGCATCATCCCCGTGGATGCTCCCCGTCTGTCTGCGTGTTAGAGACGGCCATGAATTAAGAACAAAAGATTAATGCCATTGGCCTGGTGTATTTATAGATGCCACTTCCATGGAAACCCAGCAGGTAGTAAATCTGCCCAAAACTATATTTAATAACTCCTAGCAAAACCCAATTTACTCACCTGCCAACCATGGAAAAGTCAATTGCTTTGTCCGAGACGCCCCCTTCATTGCGGGCCATTGTAACGGCCCTACACATCAGAAACCATTTCCCTTTTTTTTGGATAAAAAGGGTGCATTGAAAATGAGCCATAAAATAGCCTAGGAACAACACACCTGCTGTTAATAATAGTGCTAGATTACTGTATTTGTCATATCCTCCAGATCCGTCTACCTTGGTAGCTGGCATTGTTCCTGAATTTTTAACAAGAGTGCTCGTAGAGCAGAGACAGAAGGCGAATAACAACATGGGCTTGGAAAGTAAGACACAGAAAGCCAAGTCCTTCCTTCCTAGCTGTTAAAACAAGGTGTTTGGCCCTCGCCCTGGGGAGAGATACTAGCTTTCTGGATCACGTCTTCTTATTGTAGAGTAACTGGACTGTTAGGTTTCCAGAAGGCCTTTCTACTTCACGAGCTTCTAGCTCAGGGATTAGATGGATCAGATTGAAACGATGGGGAAGCTTCATTCCACCGTGGTGATTTCAGCTGTCTGTGTCTGCCTAGCATTCTCTCCACCTTTGGCCTCTTTCACCAACCAGCTGCTGGATCCTGAGAAAATGCCCGAAGCTCTCCAGTTGCTTTTGGGATGAGAACGGGCTTTGACACAAGAGCTAGGAAGAGGAGGCCGGAGCACCGGAGAGCAGGCAAGCCATGCTGTTTGCTGGGTAACTCAGTGTCTGTTTTCCTGCCCTTTGCATCATTTCCTTTGATGAATAAGTGTTAATTCTTCCAAGGGGGTCAAAGTCTTTCTGCTTTGGATCGAGCTGCACAGCTGGTATAACTGAAAATGTCCTGCATCTCTTCGGTGACAAAGCTTGAGATGTTGCCTAGGGAGGACCCGGGACCCAGAACTGCCGTGAGAGCGAGTGGCTCTGCGTCCAGCTCCACTGCAGGTACAAGTGGCGGGGAAGCAGGCTCTCCCCTCAGGCTGTGGATTATGTCAACGCTGGGCTTGAGCTCCTGTCTGCAAAAAGCAACTACTCACCAAGAATGCGTGACCAGAGCACTGCCCTTCCGTTGTGGATGAGACCGAGGCTCGTTTCCCTGGCCGGACTGGGTGCCCTTGGAATCCTTCCACAGTCGTGAACAAGACGATGCAGACTGCACAGGTCTCACCCCACCAGATGGTAGGAGCCAGTTCACTCCATGTTCCAGAACTCTTTGCAGTACTTCTCAGACTAGGCTGGAGGCTATATTCTCCAACATCAGAATGCTTAAGAATGTGTTGGTTTTTATAATTTGTGTTGCCGTTTTGCTAATACTATAAAAAAGTCAACATACATGGGTTCTGGGGTCCTCAGAAGACACGACCTGGTTTCTGGGTGGCCCCTGGACCACAGTCAGGAGCTGGCCACACATTTGTCCCCCTCGCTGTACCAGGAACCTACCTACCTACTGTTCTTTGGATTTTCAGATTCATGCGTCCACTTTACCTGCATAGCAATGCTGCAAGATGGGTTCTGTTATCGTCTGCATCTTGCAGAGGAAACGGGCACAGAGATGTTCAGTGAGCTGCCCCATTTCGCACAGCTGGGAAGCCGGGCCGGGCCGGAGGGCCGTCTGGCTTTGGAGCTGGGAGCTCCTCACTGCTTCGTGTTCAGCCCCTCTGGCAGCGATTCTCGCGTGGCACGTCTCACACGGGGCCCCACAGAAACCAGACTGATGGGTGTGTATTCAAGAATACAGAGCTACTAAGTTATTAGGTTATTTGTATTATTTTTCTCAAAAATAAATCTGTATGTTCCTTAAATTTGCAAAAGCACTAGTTTTGGAATAATACCATGCTCAGTACAAATCTAGACGAGGTCTTGCTAGTTATGTGAACTTAGGGGCCTTTCTGTACATCTCTGGCCTGACCCCTGCCCCATCACGCTGGGTTACTGTCCTCCGTCGTGAGCCTGCTCAGAGTTTCTGTCGGAGTCGGTCGGAGCTTGACGAGACGGCACATGCAGAGCACGTGGCTCCCCGCGCCCAGCGAGGCCGCTCCCTCTCCTTCTCCACCCCCGCTGCCGGCGGGTGCAGGTCTGTGCTGCCAAGGGCTGTCCTGGGCTGTCGGAGCAGACTCAGCACTGCCACTGCTCCGCAGGGTGGAC
>CM052546.1:76390504-76479886 GCA_028533065.1 Trachops cirrhosus | reverse complement strand
AGGCGTCCTGTCACCGTGGGATAGGAGCAATTCACGTCAGTCTGGGGACAGAGCGAGAGACTACTCTCCGTTCATTATCTACGTCCTGGATTCTGCTGAGAAAAACATCCTGAAACAAGATTCCTTTCCTTCGGGAGTTTTCTGATCCTGGAAAGTAGGTTCTAGGCCCCGCTGTCCCCCTCAGGAAGCGCAGGCTGTGGCCACCGGACTCCGCCCAGCTGCCACCCAGGTGGAAACCGGGCAGGGCTTCTCCATCTTCCGCCTCCTTAGGCAGGCTCTGCCCCTTCTGACCGAGCCTCGCACAGGCCTTCGGTGAAGCATGGCAGGGACAGGGAGTTGGTGGCGGTGGGGAGGTTGCACATCCTGTCCAGGCAACTGTTTAAGGTAATTGACCCCTCACCACCAGACGAGAGCCACGCCCGGGCGGTGGCACCAGCCAAGATCGAGGGAACACTCGATCCCCTGGCGCTCCCCGCTCAGGCTGGGCCTCGGGCAAGGAAGCGGCTGTTGAAGGAGCAGGAGGCTGAACTCCGCCCTCTGCCCCCGCAGCCCTCGGACACAGCCAGGGGTTCCCAGCTCCCGCAAGCAAGCGTGTCCGCGCAGGAGCCACACACTGTGTGAACACACTGGCAGGTGTCTTCATTAGCTTTTAGAAAACTGCTAATGGCACCGGTTAACCGTGACCTTCCCAGGTAAAGGTCCTCACTCATGAGTCAATGTCAAGTCCCAGGAGAGGCTCTGCGTGCGAGTGCGACCTGACCCAAGGCACTGACACAGTAGGGCACTGGGCGGTGCGGCAGGCACCTGTGACGTGCTGATGCGGAGGGGGGAGAGCCCGGAATCCGGCCCGTCCTTCCTCTGTGCCTTCCCGGTGCTCAGGTGTTCGAAGGCTGGGTGGAAACGACTGTGGGAGCCAGATGTAAGCAGGACCCATCGGGCTGAGTTGACGATTTCAGAACAAATTAAAAATTTGCGTTTCCCTGATAATTCCTCATCCCAAAAGCATCGAATGCTTTCTTATTTTTGCTTCTCAGACTTGATTGCCCTAACTTGACTGAGATTCATCTTTGAGTAAATTAAGATATCCTTGCCCACAGTACAAACAGTGCCCTAAATTCACAAACACAACACTTCCTTCTGAGACGGCCACGTTACGAACAGTCCGCCCAAGTTTCCCAGGCCTCTGTCCGTCGAAGGTTTAGTCTTCTCTTCTGAGAGGTGGAGGGTTCGGCCTGTCCCCGCTCTGGGGGTCCTCCTGCCCCCAGTCAGTGCAGGGCCTTCTCATCATGTCCCTTTTCTTCTTCAGGAGCAATTCCTTGCCCACGGTTTCCAGGCTTCTGACCCCTCCAGCCGCCTGAGCTGTTCATCTCTTATCCTTTCCCCTGCTGCCCTGGCGTCTGATCTGTTTAGTGCATCCAACCTTGCGATCTTACCAGATGCTGCAAGCTGCTGAAATTTAGGGCCTGGAGCAAGCACTTCAGAATCCCTCTTCCCCCCTCAGCTATGCATTAACTACCAAATTAATCACTCTTCAGTGCAGTCTCCTTTTCCCCACTGCTCCTGCAGGCCTCCCGAGCAGAGCCCCTCGGAGTGATGTCCCTTCTCTCTGCATCGGCGATGATTGATCAGAGTCTGGCTGCTGTGTGACACCCAAAGGGCACTTCAGTGGCGTTTGGGACCTTCCTGTACTCATTTCAACCAGTGTTTCCATGGGGTGACATTAAACTTCTTGGTTTCTCTGTGCTTGTCCATCTCAAGTCCCCACAAACTAACCCATTCAGGTCCCCATCCCTGTCCTTTTCAAAGGAATTATTTATTTTCAACTGTGGTGAAACACATACAAAGTATCTTAACCATTTGTAACTGTATGGCTGTGGCACGAAGTCCATCTGCACTGTGTGTGACCGTCCCCTCCCCCCATCCCCAACCCCCACCCCCCATCCATCCCCAGAACTGAAACTCTGCCCCCATTAACCTACCGCTCCTGGCCCCTCCCCTGCCCCTGGCGCTTGGTGACCACCAGTCCCGTCTCTACGAATCTAACTGCTCTAGGCCCACATATGAGTGGAACCACACAGCATCTGTCCTTCTGTGACTGGCTTATTTCACTCAGCATAACGTCTTCAAGTCTCACCCTCGCTGTAGACCATGTCCGAGTCTCCCTCCTTGTGAAGGTGAATGAAGTTCCATTCATTGAACGGTGGCCCCCATTTCGTTTATCCATCCTTCCGTCCTTGGACACCAGGGCTGCTTCCCCCTTTTGGCTACTCTGGATGCTGCTGCTGCTCAAATATCCGAGTCTCCGATTTCAGTTATTTTGGGGTAACAAGCAGAAATGGAACTGCGGGACCGTATGGTAGTGCTACGTGTACTTTTTTTAGGGGCTGTTGTGCTGTTTTCCACAGTGGCCGCGCCACGCGACATCCCTGTCAACGACGCAGAAGAGTTCCAATTTGTGTGCATTCTCACCGACACCTGTCCCTTCTCAATCTTTTTCATTTTTTAAAAATCTCGTTTATTTGTGTTTGAGAGAGGGGAAGGGAGAAAGAGGGAGAGAAACATCAATTAGTTGGTTGCTTCTTGTACAGGTCCTGACTGGGACCGAATCCGCAAGCCAGGCTTGTGCCCTGGCTGGGAATCGAATCAGTGACCCCCCAACCCGCTGAGCCACACCGCCCAGGGCATGCCTGTTCGTGCGTGATGCAGTTCATCACAAGGCATAAGCGAGGAGGGAACAAGGCCAGGCGTGATGACCTCTCGGAGAAGGCTGCAGGGTTTCTGTGAGAGCCGAGGGTTATTTATGGCAAGAGGGCTGGATAAGAAAAAATGTTCATGCAAGAATATTGAACATGGTCATATATATTGGCAAATACTTTGTAAGCAAAAAGTGCATCTGTACGTTCAGTGCTCACATCCATGCATAGTGTGTTTCTACGGGAGAACTGAGTTCATGCAGCCAGGTTGGTTCCATGGACAAGAGAAGGTGGGACCCTTGCAGACACCTTGCCATATATGGCAGCACTCTGAGCCGACTTTTGAACAGACGTCACCGTTGGAAATCAGTGTCACTGGCAGGAATCATCTCCACACAAACAATGACCCCGTGATGAATCAGGGAAGCCAAGTTCAGTTCAAGTTTACGATTCAGGGCCAGTCACTTCAGTGGCTCTTGCTTTGAAAGGACAGTGCATAACAATCTGTTTTAGGGAGAAACACCCCGTTTCAGAGCTCACCTCTACAATGGGACCAGAAGGAGCCGGTGGCAGTCTCTGTAAGTGGGCCCCTGCCCAGCCTCCCTCTACGCGCTCCCCTCGCCCCACTCGCCCCACTCAGACATTCAAGGGTGCTGTTGGCTGAACAAGGGCCTTCAGATAGTGTAAGAATAACAACAAAAACGGCCCAGGTGGGAGTTGGGCCGCCTTCGGTGCCCAGGACACACCTCCCTCGAGGAGCAGGGCTGCTGGGGTTTGCAATGCCGTCTGCAGTCTGTACTCGGGGAAGTGGGGTTGGGGGCCTTAGCCTGTTTGGCAAGCCCCCAGTCCAGATGGGGTTCCGTGATGACTTCTATCTACAAGGTGTTTAATCAGATGCTAGGCAGGCATGTGACTCCATGGTTAGTTATTCTAATGCAATGGCGAGTTCAGCTACATTCTGCTCGGTTTGCTGTCCGTGATTATGGTCCTGGGGAAGAGGAGCAGGACCCCGCCGCCCAGGCCCAGTTTAAGCCACACGCAGAGACAAAGGAGACTCTGCCAGGGTCTGAAGTCTCCACTGTGGGTGTGTGTTTGGGGCTGAGTTAGTCCACTGGGCAATTCACTGAAATGCTCCCACTGACTCACCCTCTGCACACAGCCTTCCTTCCCCAGGAGGCTGGCGGAGCAGCGCATTTTAAAGCAACGGAAACTCTGACACCAGTGCCCATGGCCTGATCTGATGGACAGGTCTGGGTGGCCAGGACACGGGCCATCTAGCCCTTAACTGTGTGCTCTAATAACCAGCTAGTTCAGCCTCAGAGGACATTTGCATGTCAAAAGGGGCTGATTATTTCTCACTTGTTCTGCAAAACCAAGCTGCTCTACAAACCTTTGGCAGGTCTGGTATCGGGGAGGAAAGAGAGGTCAGTAGTTTTCAGTCTGCAGATGCTAATGGTGGTACTGAAACTTTGGAAGGATTTAACGGGGCAATGCCTTTTCTGATATTAGTGGAGGGCATTTAAAAGACTTTTTAAATAGAAACTTGCAAGTCCCCAAATCTTCTATGTTAAAATGTAAGAATGTCATCTTTGTTGCTGATGCTCATTTAAACCTTTTATAAAATTCATGGAGACTTTCTTTGTGCCTAATTCCTATTATCCAAAGTCAAGAAGCCTGGTCTTTGGGTTAATTCGGAGGTCACCGGTCAGAAACTTAATGCATTCCTCGGGTCTTGGCAGGCTCCTTCCCGTCCTCCCCTGGTGGGGCAAATGCGCACACTGGCCTCCGCCGGCATCTAGCCTTGCGTGGAATCGAACCCGGTCAACCCTGCTTTCTTTCCCGCTGGTACGTCGTGCGCCTGAACTGTGTACCCTGCCTGACCCGCAGGGGAATGGTTTTCAGTGTAAGTACAAGATCCACGACTGGAACTTACTGTTTCTTACTAACCAAAGCAAAGCACCTATAAGAACCACCACCACCTCCCACTCCAACTAGGAAATTCCGAAGAACACTGGGTCGGGAGTATCTGAGAAGGCTGAGCAGCCTCCAGGAGCGGGGACTAACAGTGGTGGCCTTCGTCTCTTAGAAAGGTTCACGCGGACACATTCCACGGTGACGGAGACGGCAGAGGATGGCTTTGCCACAGGTGGCGGCTTGTCTTTGGGGACACACCTTCCTTGTTGGTAATGAGAGACTTCATTGGTTGGTCAGTTTACACTTCATGTCAGTTTTCTCTTTAAACTGGACTTCAGGTTTCTCAGGTGAATACTTCACATAGAAAGTAAGTGGTTTTAACATTCAAGCAATCCCCGACCGACCACAGCTCTAGTTCTTTGTGAAGGACCCACCAAGAGCATTAGTCTGTTTTTTTATAGGTGTCTCTGATCTTTCGTTCGACAGACAAGCAGCTGTGGTTAATGGCTTCACAGGTCTGATGATGACTCCTTGTTAATGATATACAGGGTCGACACTAATAACACCCCTTTTTAGTATAAAACCTTTTATTACAAAATCATAAGCATGTAATTCTGTAACATAACATTATCACACTCAAGCACACTATATGACATTTTAGGTGAAATGATCAAATTAAAACTAAATTATCACACGCATATTATTACCCTACCAACTACGCTCAAGCAGGCCTTCCTTCCGCCACACCCTGTGGAGTCAAATTGTGCCTTTGAATGGGCCAGCTGCACAGCAGACCCCAGCATTGCAGAGGTAAACTGTGGCACCAGCAGAAGCAGGGATGTACTGCACGCCTCCCCCTAAAAGTAACTTCTTCTTTTAGAGGTAAACATGCTCCCCGACACTGAGAATAGTCTCTAATATATGAATTAACTTTGTCAGAAGAGATCACTAGATGGTTAGAAAAAAACTGCTTGGCATTACTCTAAAATAAAAACAATGATTTTCACTGGATATATTCCAGTATTTGGTTTATAGACACCATGTCCTCCCAGAGTCGGCGCGTTTCATGGGCACGAGGGCATTTGTAACCAAGTGCTCACCGGGACGGCAGGTAGCTCGGCCACATACAGTGTGGGAGCCTGCCAGGATTGTTCTCCGGCTCGGTGTTGACCGGAAACATCCGGCTGAGAACAAGCTGACCAGGCCAGAATCGTCTGGCTGTGTTCTTAGGCATGGCCCTTTGGGGACTGACTGGAGAGATGATTTATTGTTTGGCTTGTGCAGATAGAGAAGTATTTCTTCAAGAAAAAGTACTCCCTGGTCTCACCCACAGGCCCGTCTGCATGAGGAAGGTGGAGGGCTCTCCATTCAGCTGGATGGTGGTCAGATTCCTTATTTTCTCTAAGCAACACCCCCATCTGCTCAGTTGCCCCCAAAGCAAATATCTCCACCTCTGGCTGATGAGAGCTGCTCCCCAAGCCTCACCGGCGCCCATGAGCGGTCAGTGGTTAGGCTTCCACTGAAGGCCAGACAGGCTCCCAGAAACCCGCCTAATGAACATGCAGCTCAGCCACACCCCCAGAGTTCAGGGCTCACCTGCGAATCAGCCACCTGCAGTTCTGCGGGCGCTACCTACACATAAGTTTTTTTTAAAGCCTCACCCGAGGACATGTCTTACTGATTTCAAAGAAAGAGGAAGGGAGGGGGAGAGAGGGAGAGAGAGATGGAGAAAAATCTACGAGAAAGAAACATTGATGGGTTGCTCCCTGTACATACGCTGAGCAGAGATTGGATAGGCAACCTAGGTACATGCTCTGACCAGGAATCAAACCTGCAACTTTCGGGGCACAGGACGATGCTCCAACCGAGCCACAGCGGCCAGGGCGACAAATAAGTTTTAGGTGTGACCCACCCCCTTCCCCCCATCTCTTCACCCCATGGTCGTCTGCCATCTCTCACCTGGATGGTCTTCCTCTCCCACTTTTATATCAGAGGTTGCCCCATGATGCTGCAGGTGGCCTGCAAGCCAAGAATGGCTCTTTCAGCTTTAAAGGCAGTAACTCAGAATTTAAAAATATGCAGCAGAGACAGTGTGTGACTCCCAAAATATGCACTGTGCCGTCTGCAGGGAGGTTTGCAGACGCGTCCTCACTGACCTTCCCCTTTAGAGTCAGCACAATCCCTTAAAATACAGGTCCTAACACACTGCTTTCCTGCTTCAGCAGCTGCCTTCCCGCTTACGATGACGCGTAGATGGCACCAAGGCCTGCAGGCCGTCTGTGAGCTGGTCCTGACCCGTCTCTCCCAACTCTTTCCCCATCGCCAGGCAGCCTGTCTTTCTACAGCCTCCACCCCCAGGTGCTTGTCCCTGGAACCTTCTCCCCCAGCCCCTGGGGCCTGCTCCTCCTCCACACCAAGCCTCCAACGCTCAGAGGAGTCCTGAGCATACCGTCTGCATCACGGTCGCTCATCTGTGGGGGACTGAGCACAGCAGGCACTATCCCATCGGGCTGCTGCAACAGCGGCAGCCTCAGACCAGCCCCCTGCCCACAGTGACCACTCAATGTCGCTGAGACGCCACTAGTCAAAGGAGCCCATCCCAGGCCTGTCACACAGTGAAATGTCCTCGTGTCTGTGTCGCCACGTTGGACTGTGGGCCTGGCTGGTCTTTGTCACCATTGGCTCTTCTCCCAGTGCAGGGCCTGGCGTGCAGGGACAGGAAGGAAAGGCAGGGGAGGGCAAGGGCCAGCGGGCCCAGTCTGCCGACTCCCTGAGGAACCAGCTGCTGAGTGCATTTTGGGGGGCACCTGCATCTTTCCAAGAAACAGCCTTACACAGCCTTGTGCCGCACCCCCTGGGGGAAAGTCCGGGTAGTTTCCAGTCCCCTCTTGTGCGAACCACCGGGAGGAACCGCTTTCAGGGTAAACTCCGGAATCGCTTTGCCTCCTTGGAGTCCTCAGGAGGGTGAGAACCTCGCACCAGATTGTGGCTCCCCACCCCTGTGGCCGCATTCCAAGTCTTCTTTCGGCCCTACATCTGATTCAAAGATGCGGTTTACCCCTTCCTGGGGGTTTTTCAAATTCCTACTTCATTGTATTTGGTACTACTTACAAAATTCTAATTTTTAAAACAACGAAAGGCGTTTTCAGTACATCACTTCCCCTGGGCCTCAGTTTTCCAAGCTGTGCAATGGGCACGCCCACCACTCTCCTATAAGGATATTGCCAGGGTGAAGTGAGATGGATGGGAAGTTCAGGGAGTGATGTCGGGCACATAGGAGCAACCGCAGGTATGAGCTGCTCTTCAAGTCAGTTTGAGGCTGTGCAAGGCGGCTAAGCCGCATTCAGTAACGACCCTAGGTGACCCGAAATAAACCCACACACACCCAGGCTGCGGACGTATCAGACCACAAAAATCCACATTCGCCTGGCCACACCATTACTTACATGGACTCTTTTAAACGTTTATTAAAAAAGCAAAATGTACGTTCAGTTCAAAAGGAACAGTTAAAAATGGTAAAGCAATACAAAGACCTCGTCTCTAGCAGCATCGGGTGTTACACAGCATTCCCGCCCTGCGCCTCCGGCTCACCGGGCCGGCCCCATCCCCTCCGAGCTCTCGGCTTCCCCCGCCTCTCCCGTCCTAGTGCAGGTCACAGCATGTTTATAAAATTAACGATTTGAGGTTAAATAAGCTTAAATAAGGGTGTTAAATACAGGACACTTCATCACAGCCTCTGTACAAAGGTAATCTGGCCCTGTGCACGTGACCCGGGGCTCGGCGCGGAAGCGGAGGGTTCTAGCAGGTGAGCAGGCCTTCTCTCCAGCAGGGCGCTAACGACGCAAAAGAGAACTAAGACTGAGTGACTACTGAGTGAGCCATTTACACGGCATAAGTATCTTTTGTTTGTTTTTTAATGAGAACACTGTTAATATTCAGGCACCGTTTGCTTCTGCAAATAAATAAGCCTCTAAAGTAACTGCATTCGAACTAGAGCTACACACGCCAGTGCTGCGCTGTCCGCCACGCGGCTTCTCTGACTCTGGACTCCGCCCCTTCCTTATTGCTAGGATAACGTGGCTGTGGAGATAAAGCTACTGTACATCCAGAAAAATAGAGCACCTTTACATTACAGTATATGTCTGGTTATTTGTTTCCGTGTTTATTTTACAAGGCTAAAGCCCAAACTACGGTGAGCTGCTTTAACGTCTCTACCAGGTCACCTGATATACCGGAGGTAAAACCCTTCACGCCGGAGCACTGTTTAGTAGCATCTACAAGGAAAGGTCTAAACGGACACCGGGGTTACATTCATCTCGACACGGGAGTTACATTCATCTTCACGCTGGCGTTCCCTCCGCTCGCACGATGCCCCCGAGAAAGCTCGAGGTCCCCTCCTGCTGGGGGCACGGTGCTGACCGAGTGGGACAGCCAAGACCTCGCGACGGGCTGAGCCCACACGCCAGCCACTTTCCAGCCACTTCCCAGATGTCCCTCGATGGGGACGGCCCCTCGACAGGGACGGCCCGGCTAGGACTTCTTGTCAATGGTGTTGAAGAACCACTCCGTGAACTTGCGCAGCTGGGCGGCGGCCGTCTGTGACTCCTCCTGCAGCCGCCGGTTGTCCTGTCGCAGGTGCTGCACCTCCGCCTGCAGGACCGCCTTGTCCTGCTTCTCCTGCGAGGGCAGACACAGAGGCATCACCGGCGTGGCCTCGGCCCCGACTCCCTCCCCCTCACTTCCCACTTCTGCCCCCAAACCCAGCGGTGGGTGAACCAGTCGGCACAACCCTCCCGCTCAGCCCACGTGGCTCCCCAGGCAGTCAGGGCGGCTGTTCGGTAGGAAGGTTCCGATCAGGTTTAAACTGCCCTCTGTTCGAAACTGGGGGCTGGTGAGAGGTTACAAGCAATGTCCCCGGACAAAGGCACAGCTCTGGCTGAACTTCCTAACCTCCGCAAACCGGTGCGAACGTAGCTGCTGATCCCAGGCGCGTCTGTAATGAAACCAGCACTCGGGCCTTCCAGCACACCTCAAAGCTTCCCGCTACCCTACGCTTCCAACGAGGACCTCCAAAGGAGGCCATTAAAAAGTATTTAGAAATAAGATTTTTCAGAAGAATCACACCTGGAGCTTCCAATAGACGGCGACAAAAATTGTACAACGCAAGCTTTAGTTCCCAAATGCTGAAAGGGACGTCTGGCGCCACACAGAGAGAAGGGCATTGTCGGTCCTAACTGCTGTTTTCTAATGGGATCTAACCTGACCACCCCATCAGCAGATGCCACCGAAGCCTGTGTGGGCACCGGCGTCGGGGAGCCGGCGGCTGTGGCCTCTTCCGGACACCCTCTGCAGGCCTGGCAGGTCCGGCACTGCCCTCGCCTCTGCTTCCTGCCCTCCCCTGCCAAGGACCACCTGCCTTACCACTGCACTAGAAGACCCCGGCGGGGAGGGGAGGATTCCGTTAGGGCCGACTCCCCCCGAGGACCAATCTCAGTCCACCCACGCCCTCACTCTCAGTCCCTGCAAGAGGTTCAAGTGCCCTCGCTCCCCATCGCGGGGACTCTCCTTCCCAACACAGTCAGGATGCCCCTGCATGCCTGCTATGACTCAGCTGCCCACCCCCTCTCCGAGACCCTCAGCCCCTTCACTGTGACCCCTGGGACTCGCACTCTGTCACTGATCCCTTCTAAACTCTCGGCCTCTTTCCTGGAAATTCCCGGAGTCTTCACACTGTAAATGGGTCCTGTTCTCTGAGGACAGCCCCCCACCCTGTTGCTGCCCCACGGCGCACAGGCCTGGAGGTCCAGCAGGGGACACCACTTGGCCCTGGCTGCCCCACACAAGTCACTGCTCCTCCCAAGACTCCCCGCTTCTCCCAGAAGCATGACGTCAGGTTATAAGACCCGTGATGCCTGCTCACTGCAATGATCTGTGTCTCCCATCATTAATGGCAGATTCTAGAACACGGTCCCTCCCCTTCATGTTGTGTCTGCTGGTGATTTCAAAACCCAGCTCAGTCTCTGCATCGCCTCCTCCCTGCTTTGTGGAACCCCACCCTCCTCCTGTGGCCACACCCCGCACCCTGCGGTGGGACAACTGCTTAGCTTCAAGCCCTGCCCCCTCACTCCTCCCAAACCCCCTCCTCCTCGCACCTGCCAACCCACCCTAACTTTCACTGCCCATCAACACCCCTGCGGTGACTTCCTTCTCCCCCCTCTGACTCTGGGTTCCTCAGTTGTACCATGTCCTGTACTCCCCCAGGGTCCTTGTCTCTGGCTCCTTGTTCTAGTTTCCTGTCTGAACTCTAAAACTGGCTAACTTCAACTCCCCAACCAATGTACGCCTACAGCTGGAGACAGGGTGGCTGGGACTTCCAGTACCAGCTCTGAAAGATCCGTGTCCTCAGAAACCTCCCCTTCCTACCAGGCAAACCGGGACCGTTGTCCATCCAGGCCAGAGAAAAACGGTACTCTGCCGGGAGATGTCGTTAGCGTAGGCTGCAAGTTCAAATGCACCTCCGGCCTTGCTTAGCAAACCTGCCAACTACACCCGGTCCACGTGGCCTCTGTCAGCACCGTATCCCCCATCCTTAAACATTCCTCCCACCACTGAGCTCAGGACGGAAAAAGCAATGACCAGGGGACTCTGTCAACCTGTCTGGGTCTGGGCTGCGTGTATGGGGGTGTGTGTATGCACGGTTCACGCACATGCGCGCACACACACATACACACTCTACTTGGGGGACTATGTAGGAGCTGTCCCTACTGGGACCCCAGGCCAGCTCCCTCCCTGTGCATTTTACCCTGGATCAGGCCCTCCCCTCTTGCTGCATCCTCACCGTGACCTCCTTCCCAACTAGGCCTTTGCCATCGGCACTCACACCTGCTGTGATTTCCCCCTTCTAACAAACAGCACGACCACAGTGAGAACCCCTTCATGCGACAGTGCCCCACCTGCCGTGCCCTCCAGCTGCCACTCCACCCACAGTGCCAGACCCAGCTCAGCAGACGGGCCAGGGGGGGGTCCTCTTGCTTCCACGGCCCAACACTGGCAGGCTGACAGGTGGAGCACGGCTTCAGGGGTGGTTGGGGGGCCTCAGTGGGACTCGGCAGCTTGGGAAGACCGGGCCTTCTGGCCACAAGTAACTCCCCCTGGGTCAGCTCACCCTAGAGGGTGCGACCAGCCACTCACTGAGCCGACACCGACCAGCCCACTGCATGTGCTCCTCACTCTGGACTCTGGCCACCCAGAAGGCTCCCCTCCCTTAGTCCTTGTGCCTCTCCCCGCCACCAGATTAGCTGCTGGCCAGACTATGGCCACAGACCTAGGAGTCCCCATTTCTGTTTACTGTTGGGTGCGGACGAGTGGCTCTCTTGGTTTTTAGCTCTGGTAGGTATGAGGCACTGGCTGTGTAAGAGGAGAGTTCCAATTACGATTTCTAATGGGTGGGTGGCTTTACCTTCCGCAGGTCGGTCTGCAGCTGTCGAAGAATCAGCTCCAGCTGATTGACTTTGCCCGTCAGCGTTGATGGGGACCGCTCCCTACAAATCGGGACAGAATTCGAGAGATTCCAGAGCACTGAAGTCAAGACGTTTCCGTCAGTATTTCTGTTCGTGAATTTTTACTCTAAAATCACTTCGTATGCTTGGAGCCCAGTGAGGAAATAAATAATATCACGTCAGGTAGGAGAGCGGGCGTATTGCTGCTGTGCTGGAACCAACCCCCACCCCGCCCAATCGCTACTGATGCAAGTGGGTGTCAGAATTTCTCCAGGTACACACGCTGGTAAGAAAACCAAAGATAGGTTATCTGTGTAGTGGAGACTACACAGACCCGAATGCAGTTCTGCGAACCAGATCTAGATCCAGTTCCCCCAATCTGCCTTCCTTTGTCATTGCCAAGGTGAACGTGCAAGTCAACGGTCACTCAAGTTCACATAGAGGTTGGAATTAGGAATGAGTGACACGGGTAAAGAATATGGAGTCCGTGAGCTTGATAAACACGTCAAGAACACAGAAAGCCATGGCGCATCGCTGACACACTAAGTGGAACGTGTGAGGATGGGTTAAGGAGCAGAGTGGAAACGTGTCCTTGGCAGATCGGCTGGCAGGTGGAAGGCTCATCGGTCAGGTGCCCCTGTCCGGTGCTGTCACAGTAATTAGGTGGCAGAGGCTGACCCCAGGCGCACATCCTCCCTCTGCAGGGACATTGCACACTGTGGCATGGCCTGTACGTCCTGAGGGCAGGACTCGCCCATGGGGCAGAGCGGTTGGGCTGCTACGCCCTGTCCACCCCAGCAAGGCAGGGGCTGGCCAGTCCCGCCCCCATGGCCATGGTCTCCTGGCTGTCTGCAGTTAGCTGATCCCTGTCACTCCCGGGGGCTTGGGGCAGCGGAAGGCAGGGGACCACAGGCTCACGTACCCGGCTGTGTCCAGGAAGTCCTTGCTGCTGCCTGGATCGACACACAAAGGCAGCTCCTGGGCCCCTTCCAAGCCCGGTGCGTGCTGCATGTCTGTCAGGGTGCAGAAGGACGCCACTCTCTGGTCTGGGGGGAGACACACAGAAGGGAGGGTTAGGAACGGCTCCAAGGCAACAGAACGGTTCTTTGTGGAAATGAATGCAGCAATTACATAACACCTCCCCTTACCCCCAAACCAGTCAACAAGACAAAGAGAAACAGACGCAGGCAAGCTGCTGGCAGTCAGGAAGCTCGTCACCGGCCGGCCCCCGGGGCTGCAAGGCACATGCACGTCGCAGGCCGATCAGCAGACACTGGGCGGGCTGCAGCCACCATGTTTCCTCCTCTCCGCGCCCCGGCACACAAACTAACGGTGCTGGATGATGATATGGCTGATTAACAGGCCCCAGGAGACGACCTCTCCTCCAGCTGCCCAACCCAGGGAGCGCCCCTGAGACACAGCGGCCGGGACACATCTCCCCTGGGCGCACCCAGCCCTCCGAGCGCCAGTGACCATGCAGACGTGCAGACACATGAAACAGAGAGAAGGGTACAGACTACCGCGAGCCCACGGCCGGCCCAGACGGTCACCTAGATAGGGCGTGTGCTGATAGAGCAGAGCGAGTTCTTCATCTGAGTCAAGACCTGGAATAAGATTTAGAGTTCTCCTGTGAACGGGGGTGTCTCTGTGCACTGGGAGCCCCTGGGGCCCGCACAAGGCTCAGATAATGGGTCCCGAGAGTCCAGCTCGTGTGCCCTTGTATGGGGGTATGTGCACGTGTGTACCCATCTGTACGTGTACGTGTTCTGCCACACCAGGAGCAGCAGAGCGCCGATGATGTGCAATGCCAAGCAGCGTGGTTAGACCGTGCATTTCATGTGTAGTGGCCCTGGCTGGATGCACGGCTGTAGGCTACACAGACACAAGGGGTGTGCTACACGCTTGCCAATCCGACAGGAAGACTGCGTGACTGCTGAGGGTTTGCTTAAATAACCCATGTTGGGAACGCAGACAGCGGTGGTGGGAGATTAGCTATGTGACGTCACTGGGAGCCGCAGAGGTTGCCCGAGGGGCCCAGCAGTAACCGTGACCAGTGTGACCACCTGTCTCGCCTGAGCACAGGGCCACTTCTATTCTCGGCACCAGTGACTCGGGTCAATGATGCAGGCACTAGGCAGGAAAGGGAACAAAATATTCTCCTAAACTGGCACCAGATTGGCCCAGCTCTGGGGACCAAACACTGTCCAGAGACACTGCCTGGCACACAGAACCACGTCCCTACGTTTGAACAAGGTGGAGGTGAGAGCGAGGACGAGTTAATTATCCATGCATTCCCCCCGCCCCCACTTCCCGGCGTCTGCCCCCTGTGCCTGAGCAGGCGTCTGCTTCTACAGTGGGAATCCGAGGGATAGAGCAGGTGTATTAATACGGCAGCATCTTTTCCATATGATTTGATTAATGGCTGAGAAGCTCCAAGGGGTCCCCATTGGGGGGGCTCTGTTCTTAATTTATCCCACTGTCTCCCTTTGGCTGTCGGACGCACCTTCTAATGAGGCTACCTGCCTATCTGTCTATGGAGGGTCACACACTTCCCACTAATTGGGAAGGACGGCGGTGGTGGAGGCTGGCAGGAGCACGGGCGGACACCAGGCTGGCATGGGTGCCGGGCTGGAGCGCCCAGCAGGGGCCGGACCTCCCGGGAGCTGCACAGAGAGTGCACGGAGTGAAGGCTCGCAGAGCACGTACTCCAGCCTCGCACCCTGCGTTCCTACGTCACACCGGCGACAGGTGTGCAGCTGTCCTTGTGCTAACACTTCCGTGAGGCTTTCAGGACGCCCTCCGCACTTCCCATCCTCTCCAAGGTGACAAACATTCTGCAACTGGACACCCTGAAACAATCTGTCCCCAGTTCGGTTCTGCATGCGATGAAATAATCTGTAACTGAATTAAGATTAACGGCATAATTTGGCCACTGCCTACTTCCCCACGGGACTGGACGTGACAGCGGAGGCAGGGGCAGGAATGACAGGCGTCTTGGTGGGGGGGGCAGTGAGCAGCTCTAGGGAGGGTTGAGCAGGGCCTGGGCTGCCACAGCGCCCAAGGTCGCCCTCTGCCCTGTCATGGCCCCAAATAAGGAGCACCTCACACACAAAAAACCAACAGCAGCTGTATTTTTCTTCCATGGCGAGTGTGGGGGAAAAATGTCAAAACAAGATAGTTTTCTCACGTGTGAACAGAGTTCCATTGCCTCGTCCCTACTTTATGCGACCCTGCAACGACTCAGCTCCTGTCTCTGTGACGTGGGACGGTCCAGTGCTAACATCTGCATGAAAATGTCCTTGCTCCCTTCACCCACTTCCACCTTATTTCACAAAGTGCCCCACATCTGACACACATGGAACTTGCTACCGGCGGTCATTCAAACATTCCTCGGGGAGCAACCAGGACCGGGGTCAGGAGGAAAGAAGCCAGAGAGGGAGTTCTGTCAGCGTGTGCTTCCACGGAGAGGATCCCGCTCCAGGCCTGAAAGCCTGGGAGGTGCAAACGCAAACAGAATGTGACTTGATTAGGAACACACACCAGACGGCTCTGTCGAGTAGCCAATATCGCCGAGAGCTTCCAGTGGAAGCTTTATTCCCCCACAGCGTATTTCTGTGATGATAAATATTCAGTGACTCAGTAATTACTGACAGGGGACCAAATGGCACAGACAAAACTGTAAGGAGGGAGTGTTGTGGGTGGACGGACTTCACGTAAACAGCGCGGTGAGGCGACAGCCACCCGCACTTGGCGAGGGTGCAGGGAGCACATCCCCACTGTTCCTGTGCAAGTCCGTCTGGCTGAGCAGGGTGGGAGGCACGGCGTACGCAGGAAACAATCCACCCCTTCAAACAGTGTTTCTGTAAAGCCTGGTTTACCCTCAGTTTCTTATCGGAGTGCACTGAGCACTGGAAAGAGGGAGAAGCGTCAACAGGCGATTTCTTATCAATCTAAAACCACGACGGCAAAGTAGCTGCCTGCCAGGCGTCCCCAGGACCCTGGCCAGGCCATGGAGCGTGGGCAGAGACTGCACGGCCATTGGTCACATCCGCCAGGGGTGCGGCACCGGAGGACAGCCCGTGAGCCGTGCAGGCTGGGCCAGCCCGAGGCTCCCTTAACCTAAACGTGTGCCCACAAACACAACTGCCCTGGCAGGTCTCTGCCACCCCAGTGAATTACAGGGGCGCTGGGGCTTTAACCACCTTCAGGAAATCAGAGGTTCTGATTCTGACAACGGTGCTTCTCGAATTGTGGCAAGCTGACTGAAATGACCACCAGGGAAGAAAAATAAAGGTTACACTGCACTTCAGACACGAAACACCTCGGCTGAGGCCTCTTGCAGCCGGCCGATGAACGGAGAAAGGGACCGGTCTGGAACCTGCCTCTGAGCAAGACAGCACGCCAGCTGCGGACTTACTTACTCTTCGCTTAGCGTGTAACCCCCGCTCTCCGCCTGAAACAGCTTTCCTGCTTTTGAGACAATTTAAGTCAACTTACGTATTAAATTAACTGCATTCTTCCTCTAAGGAGCCGTCTCATTTCTCTCTTTTCTGTTTAATCATTTTTCCCTCGGGAGTGACACACGATTTCCCATTTTTGTGCGTGTGTGCACAACACACACATACTCACAGTGACTTTATCGGTGGTCAGAGACCAGAGACCACACCAGGTCTATCGACTGAACGCTGAAGCCTCAGAACTGAAAATGTTCTCACCATAAACACCTACGCTTATTACACTCTGAGAAGCCAAGGGCACGTAGAACTAGTAAGTTAAAAGCGTAAACTTCCGTGTTTCCAGAGGATACACCTACGTGGACGGTGTCAGTCCTGTCGTGGTGCCTGACAAGCGCATTGTTGCCAACTCCGCCTGTGTCTGTGTTCACGCGCGCCCACGCCCACGGAAGGTGGCACCCACGCCACCGGGACGAAGAGCTGGCATCAGAGGGGAGGGCTGGCTTCCTGCGAGACCCGAAATCCAGTCTCCACTCGCCCGTCTGTGAGTGCGCCTCGGAAGCCTGTTTTCACTCAGAAGAGCACCACCCACCCCACAAGTGCCCGAGAACACGCCGACTGCCCGCCTCCGGCAGTTTGCTAAATCGGAACGACTGGCAAGCCTAGAAACTTTCAAGTGGCTCTGCCCCCCTGCCCTGCGTCACCGTGGGCCCCGGAGCCTGCTCCTCTGGCTGGGCGTGTTCCCTCCACCACACTCCAGGGCGGGACCTAGTACGCGTCTTACTCAGAACACCCACACCTTTCACCGGTCTACCCAGTAAAAAACGTAACACTGGGCTCCGCGCAGGTGACAAAGTGATGGCTGCATCGCATTGCACAGATCATCCGTTTTAGGCAGTAGTTCTGATGTGCAAAAGGCCACCCCTCACCCCCACCGAACCAAAGGACTGCAGGCACCGAAGCAGGCCTGGACCGCGAGCCCACCAGGGGTCCCTGCTCACAGCGCAGGAGCAGGGGGCCGGCCGGTGGGGGAGCACCACGTGCTCCGCCCCCTTCTCCCTCACAGACCTGGGAGGCGTCTCAGCCTTCTGACATTAGTTTGTTGGGTAGAGTTTGGTTATATGCCTGTTCACTTATTAATTAAATTTTAATAATGCTGTACAGTATTTCTCTATGGGAAGCTCTTTTTTCCCCTTCTTTTGCATAATTTCCAGGAAGCAAGTGTTCAGGAATTGGATTTCTGATCAGAGGGTGGGTACATTTTTTTAGCCCTAGCTATGTATTATCATATTGCTTGAACAAAACGATGAATCATTTTACAACCTTTATAATGCTACCACCTTCCCAGAGTTGTTGAATCATTTTTCATATTCAAAAGGTATGAGTTGGTAGCTCATTATCATTAAACTTTACGTGTGCGGGTGAACATTTTTCAAGGACCTACTCATGGTCGATTCCTCCTTTGTGGGCAGTGCACCTACATGCCTTGGCCATCTCTTTGCTGGTTAAGGTCCTTCATTTGCTTGAGATATCCTGGTTTTATCCATCACATTTATCACAAATCTTTCCTCATATTTTAATGTTCTCTTTCAGGTCCATAAAGGCTCTAAATATGTAAATACTTCTATTTGGCCACATAACATTTTGTGTTTTCTCATTATTCCATAATTAAAGCATCACCGTGCTTTAACACGGTAATCTACCTTTCTTTAATTTTTTCTTCTCTAATTCCTAAATCCAAACAGAGGACACAACCTGCATTCCCCTTGAACTCTTAAGAACATTCAGAAGTTGGTCTGGGCTCTTCCTCTTTCTTTAAAGACTCATCGATAATTCTGAGTCATTATTATGCTGTTTTAACCACTGATGTGTACATAATAGGCTTGTTTGCTGAACACTGTCCGTCCACTTTCCGAAGGGATATCCGCACCGAGACTGCGCGAGTGCACGGATTAACGCAGGAAGGGCGCCACCTCCATACAAGCTTTCTGGCCGTTCCTGTTTTTGTGTACATTAAAGCTTTTCAGTTGCTGCAGTGTCCTTTGAATTTTCTCATTTCGATGACGGCTTGATTCCCACAGTTCGCATCACCTGATCTTGCTGATGTGTCCAAGGTGTCCTCTATTGCTGTTGTAGCGGAGACCGTGTGGAGAGACGGCTGTGGGCGTGTGCCATCCCTGCAATTCGCTGGCCTTGTGACCCGCTTTGTCCAATAAAACGCAGTGGGTACTGTATTCAAGTTACATCTGGAGAAATGCTGCAGCTTCTGCCTTTGCTCCCCTGATCCCCACGGCCGCACGTGAAGAAGTGCGATCACCTGCTGGAGACGGGAGTCCAGCCAGGCCCCAGCCAGCCAGACGCTGACGGACGAGGGTGAAGCCGCCTTGAGGCTTCGCCCCAGTGGATGCACGAGTGAGCCCAGCTGCCAGCACAGGGCACAGAGCCGCCGGCAGAGCCCGCCCGATCCGAGCCACGGGACTTACAACACCGCTGCTGTTTCTAGCCGGTGTGGGGCTGGTTTGTTATACAGAAATGAATGAAAAAATTAACAATGCCTTGAAATGATGCTTAAAACTATATTTTAAAGTATCTCACCTACTTTATTTTACAGTCTCTAATAATTTCCTTTTGATCTTCTCTATTTTCTAGCTATAGAAGCATATCCAGAATGTTGATTTACCTCTGAAGTGTATTCCTTCTCTCTTTGCATTGCTTGTTTAAACATCAAGGATTCCAGTACACAATGAACAGACACAGTCTCAAATGACACCCCTGTCTGGCTTCTGGATTTAGGGATATGCTTATAAGCATTTTCCTATTCATTATCGTGCAACTATTTGGTATGGAGTAGATTTCCTTTGCTAAGCTTTAAAGAAGGTATCTCTCAAACCTTCATTTTTATTAGAAATACGTTCTAATTATATTAGATACAGTCTTTTTATGAAACTGATATAACTTTTAATTACTTCATCTACTGTAACATAATTAAGTTTTTCTTTTATTAAACTCTTGCCAATAACAATGAATAATCTTTTTAATGTACCACTAAATTTCATTCAAGCTTTCTGACATCAATATTAATGACCAAGACTGTCTTACAATTTTTTGTGTGTGTGTTATCAGGAAAGAATCCTATTCTATAATAAGACTGTTCCTGAGTTTAAAGAAAAATTTGTACAAGGGCGTCATTAGCCTCTGACATTTTGGAAACAATGAACTGGACACGCAGTTTCAGGTGGAATCGGGGACTTAGGGGTGATCTTGGATAACTTGTTCAATGCCCTGCACATCTGGCCTCTGACTTTTGTGAGGCTCCCTCCCCTCCTTCTTGCCGGAAGGATCCAATGATCAGATTTACTCCTAAAACGATGCTTGACATTCCTTAATTTTTAATCTCTTATATGACTGCATACTAAGTTACTTTCTCCTTTCTAATATTGTTCCCTTGTACTTTTCATTTTTTGACTAGATTTACATTGGTTTATCAACAAAGAAAATTGATCATTGATTTTTTTACTTATAAATCACACTAAGATTTCATTTGCCAGTTAAAAAAGAAACCTGATTTCTCTGCTGTTTTCATTCACGGCTTTGGCACAACCTTTTTGAAATGCAGCTGCGTTAATCTCAGGAAGTGTTTCTGAAACGCAGCCCTTGGTGGAAGGACTGCTCTCTGGCTGCCGAGCCCAGGTTTTCGTGGGTGGCCTTTTTTGTCATCACTCACCAAAACAGTGGTCTTATGTTCCTTCATTCTCCCTGGCATAATTATTGTTACAGTAATATTCCGTATTTTCCAAATTTCACGTTTCCTATTTGATCCTACTTCCACTGCCTGCGTGGCAGGGAGACGCCCCTCCCCTCCGAGGGGCTGCGCTCTCACGGGAAGCCTGGCCGTGCTCCCCCAGGAGCACCGCAGACGCTCTGCTCCCGGCACCAACAGGGCGTGAGCGTGTTTGAGCGACCGTGGCCGGGGCAGGCGCACTGGGTGCTCGCTCCATTCTCGAATGGAGCAGTGAGCCCCACATTCTCAAACTCACGTGTCCAGCGTCCCTTTCAGCTCTCAGACAGAGGCGAATACGTCACAAGCTGCTGCGTGTGGCCCACGTGAGGCCGATCGGCGGGGTCGGGGGAGGTGCACCTGCTGGGGATGCACCGCACGGCTGCACTTCGGGGGCGTCGCCGTGGGCACGGTCCAGACTGCGAGGCCCGCTTTCAGACGGTGCTGACTACTGTGTCAAAGGGCGGACACAGCGTTCTTCCGGGGGTCGCGGTTCAACAGGCGTCTTCCCTGAGGTTTGCAGTCCGTCGGAACCTAACAGGCTCATGGGGGTTTGGGACTTTCCTTTTTTTAATTTTTTCAATTGCAGCTGACAGACAGTATCACGTTAGTTTCAGGTGTGCAACGCGGTGATGCGACATTCATACACCTCACAAAGTGATCTCCCCAGTAAGGCTGGTACCCGTCCGGACCACCTTTTGCTTGTCCTTCGGGGTCTTCGGTCCAGCTCAGGAATGGCTGTGAGAACTGGTACAAAAACTCCGGTCATCACAAGAGGGCAACGGGGACACCGAGGTGAGGACGTTGCCCTGGACAGTGCTCAGGTGACCGCTCACACCCAGTCACCGCCACACTAACACAGGAGGATCCGATGAGCCGAGGGTCTGCAGCTGCCGATTCTCCACAGAACATTCTGGAGCTGACTCCTGTCTCGAGGTGGTATGCTGCCCTATAGAGCAGCACTGAAAATTGCTCAAACTTTTACACATGACGTAAACTCGTTCTATAGTTTCTACAAACATCATCTGGAAACTTCAGGAATGGCAGGCAAGCAAAGCTGTGGCAAACAGAGCCCACGGCCCCTCTGTCCAGCTCCCCACCAGTGCCCTGGAGGCGCTGGCCTGCGGGGACGCCACATCGAGTGCTGCTCCTCTCTCTGAGGGCGCTGACCCCAGCTCAGGAGCGTGCTCCCACGAACAGGACGGGAGGGTCAGGACGGGAGGGTCAGGACGGAGGAAGCCTTGCAGGGCTGTGGGCAAAGGTCTTCACTGTGCAGACCAGAAGACGGAAGCTCAGCGCAACGAGGCGGCTTCCTCGGAAGATGACTTGTTGAACGTTTAGTGTTGGCACGAGGGTGCACGTCAGGGCGCTGGACTTCTTGACTTGTCCACGGGCCCACATCCGGCAAGAAAGCAGCGACTGCAACCAGAATCCCGGGGCGGAGCACTCAGTCGCCGCACGTGGGCCGTTTTGGTTCCTCAACCTCTCTCTCGTCCCCCAGCCCCCAGCTCCCTGAAAAGAACCACTGCAGAGCCGAGATTTTATTCTGAAGGGGAGGAAGGGAACCAAGCATAGCCACAAACGAGGGGGGATCCATAGGTGGCTGATGAATACTGTTTTAAATCTGAAAAATGAACACAAGATGCAAAAGCACCTCAGAGCTCAAAACCGACGCTGAGCTGGGGTCACTCAAGGCTGCGGGCGCCTGGCGTGGTTAACTTGACATCCGCTCATTTGCTGTCCTGCCATGTGCTGCTGAGTAACGAGAAGATAATAAAACAAGGAGCCTTCCCTTGAGAACTCACCACTTAGTAAGAAGAGGCAGGCATGTGGATAAAGCAGAATTCAGCGTGCAAGCACTTATGGTGGGGGGCACTGCATGGGACAGAACAGATGTCCCCATGTGCTCCTGGGGACTGTAAGGGAACAGGGTGTGTAAGGCACCTGCCAGAGAAAATGCTGTCACCTCCTGCCTGGGCCGCCTTGGACAGAGAGACACAGCGTTCCTGACCACTGGGGCTGAGTCACTCCCAGGCCAGTGCTGGAGCGAGGAGGGAAGGAGCCCTGGGCCTGGGGCGTGTGCCGTCCACGCCCGACATCGGGACCTCAGAGAGGCAGGCTGGGTCCAGGGCAGGGAGAAGCGCTCTGTAAAGCGGTCTTGCTCCTTCCCCTAAGGACATTTCGTCCTGCGGAAATGTCCTCCTCACAGAGCTGTCCTCTCCCATCTACGCTCCAGGAATATCCTGGAGTCTAAAGAGTTAGCTGGAGAGTAGCTTTCGCTGCCCCGACCCCTGCCCCAAGCTGAGCACCAGCGGTACCAACGGTGCTTAGTGCAAACCCACTGCAGGCCCCCCAGCAGGGTAAGCGTGTGGGGGAGAGGAGCAGGTAACGAAGCAAACCTCCACCTTCCGCAGCAGCCTGAGGTCCAAGCGCACCTGCCTTTCCTGGAAAGAATCCGATTTCGCTTCCTGAAGCCCTGCCATCACAGGTGACGGGGGCCAGCTACCCGAGAGGAAGAAGGGCAGTCAAACTGCGGGGAATGATGCTCCCAGATGCACCGCAGACTCTCTCCCAGGCCCCTGCTGAGACCCCCGCCTCCTCTGTCCCCTCTAGTCACCCCAGGAGCAGAAGCTGTGGCCGTGGAAGAATTCATCAGTAAGTGGCAAAGGTATCATCCCGGGCCATGGGTTGCCCCTCCTCCCACCTGTGAGGCCTGGGCCTCACAGGAAGCGAGTAGCCCCTTGTCTGTCTGCCTTTATTTGTGAGCTGGAAGAAGGAGCCACTTCAACCTTTTAACATCCCGGCAGCAACAGCGGCAAGTGTGGCGGTGGGAAGGGCCTTAGAGATCAGCTGGCACAGCCGCCCTCCCAACCGTGGTTAGAGGAGGAGGCAGAGGCCCACACGTGGAGGCTGCTCGGGCCAAGCAGAGGCCAGAAGCTGTGTCCACACCAAGTCACCAGCCCCTGCCCGCTCAGCCGCCTGCAGCAGGAGCTTCGACCTCTGAAGGGTGTCCCCTCTGTCACCTCACTGCACTGGGAGGAGAGATGTAATTTGCACCCTAAATATTTACCACTACCTTTGGGGTGAGAAAAGGGGGGTCAGAGAGGAAAAGGAACCTGCCCCAGTCGCAGCTGGTCCCTGAACTGGAATGCAGGTTCGGATCCTCTGCCCATCTCACTAAGTGGCTGGCTCTCCCTGGGGAGTGTCCTCGTCACAGCTCAAGCCTTTCCTGCTCGTTTTCATCCTCAAAGGTGTGAAAGCACCCAGCGTGTTAACCGAGGCGACCTGAGAGCACGTCCCCCAGCTGCCGCCCCCCGCCCAGAGGCCACGCATCTTTACCTTCAAACGCCCGGGCAGCGTCCACGAGGTGGGACCAGTCTAGACCTGTGCCCGTGTCCGGGAGGGGCATCAGGCCCGGGTCTGCGCACTTGGACTTATCCGATAAGGACCCGTCGGAGAACCAGAACTCATCTGAATGAAACAAAGCCAGAGTCAGTTGGGTGTAGTGTGGGGTGCTGGCCGGCCCCTTCAGGGGCCCAGGATCCTTCCTGCAAAAGGTCTCTGCCCCTGCCCCCTGTACCCCGGGAGGAGACTACTCTGCAGTTTCCCAAAGGACACAGCCAGAAAATCAGGGGTTCGTACAAAGTCGTGACCGGCAGACTCGCTCAGAGTCAGCCAAGGGAGCAAGGGAGAGGGGACCTCACAGCAGGACCTCCACCAGCATCTCACTGACGGGGACCAGTGCCTGACCTCCTCAGGGTGACTGCCCCACTTTGAAGAGCGTTGCACGCTTTTAATGTACAGAGGGGTTTGACGCAATGTCCCTTTAACCAGGGAGTTTAAGAGCACCCTGACTCTGAGAACAGGGGTCTAAGCTGAGCAGCCCAAATCTAGACGCCTGGAAAGTCAGCTTATTGTAAGAACACAGGAGGACTAGCTTCGCTTCCATTAGGAACGGGCGAGAAAGGGGAGACATTCTGCGTGTGGCCGCTTATCGAGACGGCCCTGTCGCAGGCCGCACCACACACCTCTCCCGTCCTGCGCTGTCCCACAGCCTTCCTTTGTCTGTACGAATGGGCGAAGGATGCTTCTTTCTCTCTTTCAACTCATCCCAGCACCTTGAGTGTTACGCCATTACTACTAGTTAAGAGCACGTGCATCTGGGGACACGTTTTCTAAAGGCTCTCACTGGGCTTTCTCTAATGTGTCTTTTCTCAACCTGCCCGAGGAGGTTCATGCAGCTGCATGTGAACACATCTGACTAATTAGAACAATCAAAATAATGACCACCTGGCTGTCGGAGCCTGCAATTAAGTGAGGGACATAATTAACTAAATGCACCTGTGATTTCTGTTCCACACCCTCTCGGGTCACTGTGAAACGCTGGCATCTGGACTAAGAGAGAGCGCTTGGCATTGGCCTTGAAGGGCACTGAGAGTCCACTTGGCACACGCAGCTCCGAACCACCTCCAGCAGCTGCAGCTCAACCAAATGCTCTATTGGTAATGGTGCACATTTAAGATGGGGACAGTCCCCCAAACTGGTCCCAACGTCCACTTTGCAGGGAACCTGGTCACGGGCATTTTGTCGGCACCACTCCCACCACCCCCTCCATGTGCTGAGTTCTTCTGGGGAATAACCACCATTGCCACCTGTTCTGTGTGGGGTCGGCTCCGTCCTGGCGGAGAGGTGGCTGAGGGGCACGCGGATGTGGCAAAGCTCGAGGGGACCTGGGGCAGGGAACGGGTAGCTCGGTCTCTGAAACCCCAGGAGGCACGCGCTGAGCAGAGGCTGCACTGACCCCCCACCCCCAGGTCCTGGCCGTTCACCAGGAGTTTAAGGCTCAGCCCCTGGGCAGAGAGGGAAGGAGGACTGAGACCTTCACGTCTCTAACACGCTCACTGGCTGCTTTGCTTAATAAGGCAGGTGCTCTGCACTAAGTTCAGAGAAATTACATAACGACGTGGCAAGCACTTGTGTCACTGAGTCCCCCCACCGTGACAGAGTTCTTCAGGCATGGGGTCAGAGTGTGGCAGCTCTGGGAAGGGGCAGAGACCGGGCAGGGTGACCCTGGGGTGTACACCCCTTGCCTGCCCCCTCTCCTGCCATCACTGGAGAGGAAAATGTGAAAGAGTGAAAATCACCCAGGTGAATAAATGTTTCTACAGAAAGTGCACTCTGTTATCAGGTTTTGCTAAAAAATGCCAAGTTGACTATTTTCTTCGCCTTTGTAAAGCGATGATCCTTTGCCCAAGCTCGGGGCGTCTCAAAGCCCAGAGTCGATCCTGAGGCATGCTCTGCATGCCTTCTGGCTTCTGCTCACAGTGCCAGACAGCGGCGCCCCAGGGACCCCGATGGGGGCCAGGACGAGAGAAAAGTAAGGGGGGATAAGCGGACCAAAGAGAATGAAGGGACGGACCAACCTACTCGGTGGCCTGTGCTGATTCTGAGGACGGGGCGCTAGGCTAATGTCCCTTGGACCCCCACCCCCTCCTCTTGTCCTTCCTGCCACTGTGTTGAAGGAGCTGCCTTCCCATGCAGCCAACGGAGCGCTGGAGGCGGGGACGCAACAATCCTGGGCTAAAGGTTCGGGCTCTGGCTCTTCCCGAGCATCCTGAAGTCCCATGACAGGGGGCCAGGAAGCTGATGCCCTGAGTGAGTGGGTGGGCGGGTGCCCCCAGCTGTCCGCACTGCAGGGCAGGCCAGCCAGCTCCACGGGCCCCCATTCACAGCCTGCACACAGGCCACGCAGAGACCACGTGCCAGGTGGCTCCCCGGGCCTGGGGACCTGCGGAGGTCTCAGGGCCGAAGTTTCATGAGTTCCAGGCATTCTTCTAACCTCCTCTAGCCTTAACGGAGGACAAGGAGGGGCTGCAGTCTGTGGTATTTCTTCTTCATCACAAACTCTTACCCCCGCCCCCGCCAGTGTGACCAAGACTTTCATGTTCATTTGATTCTGCGGGACTGGTGACGGTGACAGAAGGCGCCTTTCCTCTCTTGTTTCTCTGGAGTGTGCCACCCACTCACCATCTATCTATGACACATTTATTAATTGACTACTGTATGCCCAGTGATGGATGGGGCTGCAGTGGGTTACACAGACAAGGCCCGTCCCCTCCCAAAGCTTACGCTGCAAGTGCCAGGAAAAGAGAGGACAGGCACAGGAACCAGAACACACAAACAGGGCCGAGTCTCTGGAAGACAGCAGACCGGGCTGATGGGGCCGAGGAGGCTGCGGGGGTTGGGGGAGGCCTGTCCGCCGCACTGACAGTCGCTGAGACGGAGTGCTGAGGAGCTGCCTGGGGAAGGGCGAAGTCCGACAGAAATTCTCTGACAGACCCAGAGTTAGATCTCAACCCACTGTCCCCCCAGAAGCAGGACAGTCACCTGGACCGAAGGAAGGGCTGCCTGGATTCCTCTCTGCATGATCACAAGGGAAAGCACCTACACCCCCTCCCAACCCCAACTGCTTGGACAATCATTTAATTAGAAAAAAAATAATTACCATCTCTCTCCCTTTGTTTTTTTTAATGTGTAGCTTTTTTTAAAAAAATTATCATTTATTTTTAGAGGGAGAGGAAGGGAAGGAGAAAGAGAGGGAGAGAGATATCAGTGTGAGACTGCCTGTCACACACCCCCTGCTGGGGGCCTGGACAGCAGCCCAGGCATGTGCCCTGACTGGGAATTGAACTGGCGACCCTTTGGTTCACAGGCCGGCACTCAGTCCTCTGAGCCACACCAGCCAGGGCTGCTTTTTTTTTTTTTTTACTTTGTTTTTGGTCTGAGACTTCAAACCATCAGCAACCCTTCTGACTGACATTAGGCATCACTAACAGCATCCCTGGCATCACCCGCATGATGTTTACGGGGCGTCTGCCATCTTCCACGTGCCTCCAGGGAGGACGCTCGCACCAGGGACAGAATGACCCCAGACACAGGTCCTGCCCTTGAGGAGCTGGTCACCAAGCCGGTGCGCCTGCTGGTGCCGGTCTGCCGGGGTCTGGGCGGGGTCTGTGCAGGGAGCCACCCTGCACGTGGTGCTCACCCTGGCGGACGCTCACAGTTGGTTCCTGAGTTTACAGGTGGGGAGGAGAAGGCACCCCAGATCTTAGCTACGGAAGCTGCAGCCCCAGCTCTCCCAGGAGGTGGTCAGTGGCACCCAGGAGACCACACTGCTCTTCTGGCCGAGTCAGAGAAGGTGACTCGCGGCTCTGAGACCTGGCTAACGTCTGGCCCCACTGCCTGGGCCCAGGACACTGATCCTGGGGCTTCCTGTCTGTTTATCCGAAACCTGGAATCGCAGTGACCGCCTTCACTGGGTCCGATGTTCCTGCTGTCACACAGGCCGCGGACCTTCCACAGCGATGGCCGCTCCTGCTGGTCAGCAGCCTTCTCGCACCTGCACCCGGGTCTGCAGCATCTCGTGTGAGCGTTAAGTTACAAGAAAAACACTAATTTCTTCTATTTATTCTAAGACTCCACCTGCCTTTGACCTCATGGGGCATCCTTTGTGAGGTGCCGAGACCTAAGGTACAGCATTTGGGACCACACATAAGCTAATACTCTGTTTTTATTCTTCGAAACTTAAGAACTCTCCTTAGCTTATCATCACAGGAAGAGTTCCACCATTCTGGGAGAGTTCTGATCCCCATTCCATGAAAAAATCAGGAATTCTCTGAACAGGCTGTGAACGGAACCTGCCGATGCTTGGGACCGAATGAAGCTGGCGCCCAGGGGTCGGGGGTCAGGGAGGGAAGGACTTGGGCTGCTTCTCGTTGTCACTGGTTATCTGGTCTGTGAACCTGTGTCCAAAGGGCCCCTCCCTGTTTCTTTTTCTGTCTGGGCCACTGGAGGAATTTTGCTCTGAAATGTACCAACGATGGAGGCAAAGGCCCTGAGGGCCAGGCAGGACCATGAGAACTGCTTTCGCTTGCTCATCCAGGCCATGTTCCTATACCTTCGGGTTGAGGACATAAGGACACAGCCCTTTTCTGTGACTCCACAGAAAACACACACGAATTGGGACCCGAGGCCCAGCCCAAATGTGCAGGTTAAGGTCTGTCTTCCAAGGTTGGATTAAGATCTTGATCTCCTGAGAACAAAGATTCTGAGACAGGTTCATTTAATCTGGGACAGTTAAAATCTAAAAATACCCGACCCAGACGCCTGGGACCGTAATTACACGTGGAAGAGGCACAGCGACAGGTCTCCCCGTTCCACTGAGACAGGCCGACCCGCTCCCCTCTCCTCCCGCTCTCCTTACTCCAAGCTGGGAACGAGATCGGAGCGAGCCTGTACTCGTGAAAGGTTCTCTTTGAAGGTCAGGTCCTTCTTAGGAATGATGGAGTATTAAAGTTGAAAAGAAGAATACGTGTGCCTTTGAGCGTTTTGCCTGGTTCAGCTCGTAGCTCCTGAACCATCCAGTGCGAACAGATTCTAACCTGCACTTGAAGTTGGAAGGTACAGCCAAGTCCCGGAGGAACTGAGAGAAACCACTGGGCACCCTCGGACGCCCCTTGTTCTCACGCACAGACACCAGCTGGACGTCAGCACGCACCCTTAAACTTTCTGGGCCCCGGTTTCAGGCTGTCACCTGCTCTCAGAGTGACGTGTTCTCACAGGGCCGCTGCTGAACAACCAGAAACCACAGAAGGCGAAGCAGGACGAAGGCCTGTGTTAAGTCTCAGGCACACACGTGGGGGAGGGTGGGAGGTGAGGTCCCCGAGGGCAGCCAGGCCCTTGAGGCTGAGCCTCTCCTGGGCAGCCTGGGGGAGGCACTTCCATAGGAACGACTCCCAGCTCCCTGCCTGACATTTTGTCACCTCACCCATCAAACTGAGAGAATTCTCGGAGACGTTAGTAAAAGTCGTGTAGGAATCGGGGGAGTCCCGCTGCCAAATCAGAAGGTTTCTTTAGAGGAGAGTGAATGGCAGAGTCATGCTGACTGCGTTTCCTAGAGAAGTGGACAGTGGAGGTGAGTGGGCAGTTTTGACTCGGACAGGGAAGTGCAGGAAACGGCATACTCCGCCTGTTTCCTAGCCGTGCCTTCATCCTGGGAACACAGGAAAGGAGGACGTGGCCCTCCAGCAGGTAGCTGGGTTAACCAACCGTGGTGCGCCCAGACGGCGGAACACTGCCCAGTGTTGAGAAGGAGTGAGCCATCGAGCCATGAAAAGGCACGGAGGAGCCTGGCACGAGCAGTGCTGAGCGGAAGCTGCCGATCAGAAAGAGCTACATGCCGTCTGACTCAAACTATACGACGTTCTGGAAAGAGCTACATGCCGTCTGACTCAAACTATACGACGTTCTGGAAACAGCGAAACGGTGGGGACTGAAGAGACCAGCGGCTGCCAGGGGTTCTGGCGGGGAGGGGTGAAGAGGTGAAACACGAGGACGTTCAGGGCAGCGGAAATGCCCTGCGCGACACTGTGACGGTGGATGCAGGCCATCGCACGTGCACCCAGACCCGCGGGAGGCAAACGCCAAGCGGAACCCTGCTGCGGACTGGGGGCTCATCCGGGGCGGCCACGGTGGCTCCAGTCGGTGCGCGGGTTCTGCCGACGTCGGGCTCCGGCGGGGGACGCGGTGATGGGGAGGCTGTGCTGGGGGTGTGGGGGCGCCGTGTTTTCTGCTCGGTTGGGCTGTGACCCGAAACTACTCTAAAGAAGTTTATTCAACGAAAGTCAAGCTAAAAAAAAGGTATGTATCTTTCACATGAGCAAATAAAGGGCAGAGTGTAAGAATTACGTAATACAGATGCCATACATTTCACATCACACTTCAAGCATTTCAAGTAAAAACAGTAACATTTGTAAGAAAATAGAGTTTTACTGGTTTTGCAAAGGCTTTTAAGAGGACATTAGTTACCTATTTACTAAAAAGGAAAAGCATTTATATTAGGGCATTAGAATATGCCTGTCTGACCTGGTTATCAAGAAGATGATTAAAGATTTCTTTAATTTAGGCAAATGGACCCTTTAAAATAGGCAGGATATTAAGTCACTTAAAGAAACAGATTAAGAATTTTATGAGAAGGTTCATTTCCAATTATGTTAAACATCAGAAACATTATTAGAACTTTTATTTCATTTACTCAGGACCTCTATGTGCATTGTGAAGTTCAAGTTCATTTTAAAGATAATACTTTCTACGATGAAATGTTTAAAAAAAAACCTGACAATGAATGCATTTCTGGTGAATTCCCCATTCTTTCAGTACAATAGAAATTAACTATGAAAAAAGAAAATAAAGCTGATGTAATAAAAACCATTCAACAATGACATGTTAATAAGTAAGTGACATTATGTAAAAATCAAAGGTTTTAGGATTTTAAGGACTATCACCCAGAAAGCATCCAGCCAGCCTGTGACCAGCAAACCAGAGTCCAGCAGATGCAGAAGCTAAGTGAGGAGCACAAGGTCAGACCCCCGCTGGCGTGTGGAGCCACGTCCACACCCCTGGTCTCCGGACACCCCCTGCCCACCGCCCCGCACAGCGCCAGGCACTAAAGGCCCAGGAGACAGAAACAGAAGGAGGGAAAAACACACTTTCTTCCTTGCTCGCTGCCCTGAGCACCACTGATTCTTCTCTATAAAATCAGGCTTTAGATATTTTATTCTCTATGTCATAGCTGAGATACGGCACAAAGGTCACTATTTTACTTGGTAAAAATGTTTAATACCTGTTTTCTAATTTTCTCCAAAATTAGTAGGAGTGCTTAACTTTCAAAAAATGTCTACTCTGGGGCTTTTATCGTGCTTTTTTAAAGAAAGAAAGAAAACACACCAGCAAGTGGTATATATAGTTTCAAAAACACCCCCTCCCCAAACCCGCACAGGAGACAGTCCGAGGGCCCGCACTCACTGCGCAGGCTGGCCATGCTGGGCGCGGGCTGCGTCCTGGGGGGCAGGGTGCTGCGGTAGGGCGGGGTGCTGCTGAAGAGGATGTCGTTGGGCAGCGCCTGGTCGAGAGCGGAGCTGCGGGAGCTGCCGAAGGAGGAGCCCCTCCGATTGCTGCAAATGCTCTCGTCGGAGAGGGTGCGGTACAGCGAGCGTCTCGGGGACAGGTTCCCGTAGAACGAAAACTAGGGTTGAAACACGGGACAGGGAGAGAGCAGACATCACCAAGCGGGAAGCATGGAACTGATGGGGCTGAACCGGTGGGTTCACACGGCACCGTGACCTGTGACCCGGGTCACCCAGGCGAAGGCACGAGGCCTCCGGTGCACTTATTGGATCAGAATGTTTTCCTCGTGTGACCTTCTGGGAAATACCACCATGGATGAGACACGCACGGCTTTATTAACTCTGAAATGTTAAGTGAACCTCCATCACCTCAGCGCTGGCAGCTCCCGGAAAGAGAGGAGGCTGTCATCTCAGGCAGCACTTCCTCGAACCCACACAGAGCGCCGGCTTGCTTTTAATTTGAAATGACTCTATTTTAATGTTATGCAGTTTCTGTACCAGCCCACTACATGTGAGGCTCGATCTAATCTACATAGTAATAAAAGTCATTCTGAAGACTGTAGCTTCCTAGGCCACACAAACAGGTTCAAAAAAATGGAATCGGTAAAGTAACATATTGGATTGGCCAAAAAGTTCATTTTGTTTTTTTTTTGGTAAAATAAAAGACATATTTTTTATTTTCACCAATAACTTTATTGCTTGGATATTCTGAATATGACAGGTATCTCCTGTGGTAAAAGGTTGAACGTTCTCAATTAATGTCCCCATTTGGTCACTATGAACTTCAGCTGGCCTACCCGACCTCGGAGCAGCATCGTCCAGTGAGAAACCTCCAGCATGAAACTTCGCAAACCACTTCTGACACGTTCCATGAGTCACAGCACCTTCTCCACACACTGCACACATCTTTTTACCTTCCTTGAAATAATAAAGCATAGCATGCCAAAAATGTGTATTTTCTTCCATGTTCAATATGAAAATGGCTCCACAAAAATTCACCAATTTTGTTTTTTTTAAATGCACGCTGATATGACAGCTGTCACAATACCATCTAATAAAATTATTTCAAATGAAGTTAAAGACAACTAAGTGCTACTAGAGCCATCTTAGGGAAAAAAACCAGAAGAACTTTTTGGCCAACCCCATATACTGTCTAAGTATCACTCACAAAAGTCTGTTAGAATTGTTGAAAACTTAATTATAGTAGCAGATCATAACCAGATTTAAAGGAACCACTGACGTGATTATGCATTAAAACACATATAGGGTAAGGAAGAAAATTCTTACTGAAGCAGCAAGTAAGTAGTCGACAACTCAAGAAAAATGAAATAAAATCTGAATTTCCAACCACTCCCGCGCACCGACCATACTCCTTTCGTGCAGATGGCAGTAAGAGCCAGAATGTTTGCGTCGAGCGAACACAGAAATCGCTGTTTACAGTTGTGCAAGCAGCAAGGCAGCTGACAACACTCCTATTGCATGCGTTCCCTCCACTCTGTCGAGTCCAACTGAGGAGTGGGCGCTGGTGTGTGCACGGGCTACAAAGTTTAACTTAAGCCATGAGAAGGGGGTGATTTGTCTTAGAAGGAAAAAACCCACACGTGTCAAGCAGAAGTTCATTCCTATTAAAAGAAAAGCCACTTTTACTCTGTGTACAGGAGTCTGGTCCCCACTTACAGGACTTCATACACGACTTGGTACGAGTTAAAAAGAAAAGACTCGTTGGGTGGGACCGAGTCCTTCGGGGACCCCCACTTCACAGGACCAGCAGGTGCCTCAGAACAAGATTACAGGCCTAGCAGATTAAAGCAGCTTTGAGGCAGTGTCTAATTAGAGTGTAACTCTGAAACACAATTAGGTTAATTGCAGTATTATTTTATTACAGGGGAGGCAGAAACCCGGGACTTGGTGTTCACCCCAATCCCAGTTGATGTGGTAATGCTGGATTTTTTTTTCTTTTTTCTTTGCACAAGACAGAACACTGGATGAGAGGGGAGAAGATGTGGATTCCACCAAATGTTTTATGTGAGTTCGCCTTTCACCATTTAGGGCCTCAGTTACTTGCAAAAAGAGGAGATTGGACTAAACGACCTGTAAGTCCCTTTCAATATGCTGTAATATTTAACAGAGTGGTCGTAGAGACTGGTAATAACGAAACTAAAACAAATGTCAGCCAGAGACTGTGGCCTCGTGAACAAAGGTGTGCCCTGGACACGAGGTTGGCTTACTAGACCAATGCGTGCCTTCCCTGGCATGGCTGTGCAGCTTTATCAGGCCTGGTTGGGTCCGAGTTCCATCTGATGTAGGATGCTTGTCAAGTGATACATTGAACTCCCGCCCCTTCTGGAACAGGATTATACCTAAGAGCCTGGAGCAGAGGGTGGAGCTCTTGGAGCAAAAGCCAGGTGGTGTGAATTCTCTCAGCTACTATTGCTGATCACCTGTTATGCCCAGGTACCATGGGAGGTCTGCCCACGTGACTTCCGACCTTTGCTACAGCTCTGCAGCGCCCTGAGGACCCCCTCCTTTGTACAGAGGAGGGCTCCGGGCGCGAGGCCCAGGCCCTGGTGCAGAGTCACATGGCTGATTGGTGTTGGAGCCGGGACGTGAGGCCAGGCCTCTCAGACTGCAGCCTCTTCTGTCCACGCTAGACAGCTGCCTTTCCTGACCTCCCAGGCTCGCTGCGCTTACTGACAGGCTAGCACCAAAAAGGGCCCGCTGGGCCCAGAGCTGATGGTAGGATCACGAGGGACCGGTAATACATGCCGAGGTGCTCTGGGCACCCTCGAGTCTCTAACGTAGCATTTCCTTTAGCATTTCTGGAAACTTCAAAGCCCCACAGAAGCCACTCACCTTTCTTCTGCCCTCCTCCGCTAAGGGGCTGTCAGGAAGCATTAATTTCACAAATTCTTCTTTTGACAGCACACGCTGAGCATCGGAGACCGCATCCCCCACCACTGCCTGATGCTGTGTCACTGGGGACATGAGCTCCATCTCGCCGTACAGCCTGTGGGAGCAAAGCGGAAGGGCGGTGAGGAGTGGCCGGCCCATTCGGAAAGTGCCTGCGGCATTAAGAAGTAGCGTCCCGAACCAGTCCCCACGACTGCACGCAGTGCCACGCAACTCTTAGCTGCTAAGCCTGTTCTCTTCTGCGGCATTCACTTCACATGCCCACGTGTTTGTGAAATGGGCCCAACTGCAAAGTTAGATTTCTGAGTAATTCAGAAACAAATCAGATCCCCCTGAGAGCCCCGGGTGAGAAAAAATACAGCCAGTTTTTAATGTGAGGCTGCGCTTCTCTTTTCCTAATCTGTGTCAGAAAACAGTTTCAAAGGAGCAATATCCCGCTCCTTTGAGGGAACCCCTGTGCTTCCCAGAAACGTGAGACAGCCACACCCCGCATCTCAGGGAAGGCAGAAAGGCCCCCAAGGGAGCCTGGAATTTAAGAGTAATCGATTCGGGCGTGTGCCAAGCAGGTTTTATTATTGGCAATTTCGCAAAGCTGTTTAGATAAATAAAGCAGCTGTCTCCCTTAATTATCAGCATATAAAAATGTATTTATGGACAACAAAAGGCAGCCCAACTGACTTTCTGTTTTCAGCTCTTTTCCAGGGAGAAAACTGGGGAGTTGCTTTTCAAAGGGCGCTCTGCAAATGCGGGCTGAGCCACCCAATGCTCCTGCAGACAACGCGGCTGAACAGGGCGGTGAGGTGCACGTCAGCCACGCAACCCGAGACACAGGCTGCGGGAACCCAGGCCCAGGGCGGCTGGCAGCAGGGGGTGACCTATGTGACACTGCTGTGTGTCACCAAGAGGACTCTGGTTCAGAAGCAAGGCCATCCTGACCCGAGAGTGACAGTTCCCTGGGAGATCAGCGAAGTAAGAAACTCAGAGACATGCTCAGAACGATCAAGGATTTATCTGGAAGTGTCCGTGGCTTCTGCTTTGTCCCCGAGGCAGGTGGGGTTTCCTGCGCGTCTGAGACCTGGCAGCACCAGCTCACTGACAGCGTGAGCGGACAGCGGCTGTGAGGCGCAGCTTTTGAAAGCGTTTAGGACGTGACTGACGCCGTGGCTGGCCCACAGGTGGCCTGGCAGGTCTGCACAAAGCCACGGAGGGAGCCGCGTGGAGGAGAGCTGCAGCCGGCCTCCGGGCAGATGTGGAGGTGGGGGTGCTCACGCGTGGCCCCCATCATGTGCTTTGGGAGACACCAACTTAAAAACCCAGGTCCCCGCAGTACCTGCCCGGGGAAAATCTAATGCCTATGCAGGAGACCCAGGAACACCGCAGGGGATGGGCAGTCGACCCCCCAAAACTTTACTAGCAGCCGACTGTTGGCTTAAACAGTCGAGCATCAAATATGCTCCATGTTACATATATTATATATTGTATTCTTATAATAAGCTAGAAAAAAGAAAACGATATTAAGAAAACCACGAGGAAGAGAAAATACACTGAAAAAATGCACGTATACACAGGCCGGTACAGTTCAACCCGTGTCGCTCACCCTGACCTTGGAGCAGGGACACGTCCGGAGACCCTCTGTGTTTGCCTCAGTGACCTGAAGGGCTTCGGGGGGGGGCAGGGAGAAACACGGGGAGAAAAACGGGCCCACCCACAGCTCAGGGCTCCTTCAATCAAGGTGCAGCTCTCGCTAGCTGCATTTTAAAATAGCAGGTTTCATTACTAAAAAAAAACTCTAAGATTTTAAAGATAAGTGGCTGTTTCAGAGTGATGGGGAACTTCTGGAGGCGCGCTGGTTTCCTGGTCTGTGCTCCATGAGGCAGCAGGGCTGCGCTGCTCACCGCAGTGCAGACACACCACACTGGCTGACCTTTTTCTAAGCATCTATTCCAGTGGTTCGGTAAACAGTGTTGTGACGAAAGTGCAGACCTAGTCGGCGCAGTCCTGTGTGACTGCAGGGGTTATACAGGCGTCTCTTGTTTTAGAAGCACTTTCCTCGGCTGCACGAGGCCTGAGGCACCAGGCTGAGCCCAGTGCAGAGAAGGGGCCTGGCCTGAGGCCGGGAGGCCTGGGTTCGAATCCCAACACGACCTCATGTGAGGCCGGGAAATCACTGCTGCCACCTGGCGATGCCGCCTCCCTCACCGAGAGCCGGGCTGTCGATGCAGGGGCTCAAACGCACGCACTGCGGGGCTCGAGGGGAAACGCCCATGTCCACACGGGCTGCTGCCCACCGTTCCTGACTCTGCAGGGGAGGGAGCCCAGGGCTGCCACCGACCTGCAAAATGCTTTTACAGATGTTTCCTAGAGCTTAAAAGGCTTGGGGGGAATGTCTAGGAAGCATGCAGAAGACTCTGTTGGGCAGAAATACCAGTATTACCATCAGAATATCTGCATATATGTTTTAGAAAGTGTAGTTATTACTATAAAATTACTTTCTTAAAAAATTTATTTGCAATTATTGACCTGATGGACTTTTTTTTTTTTTTTTAACTAAAAGATTCCAAGTTCAATTTTACCACTAAAATGACTCTTAATTTAAAAGGCAATATCGGTGCTGGCCATATTTTATGAAGTGGATCACTTTTAAAGGGGAAAACAAAGTGACACTCGTTCACGAACCAAGCGTCAGACCTCGCCGGGCTCTCTGATGTCCAGGCAGCCCAGCACCCCCACCGTTGGCACGTGGGTGCGGCCCCAGCGCACCCGGACCTCGTCCTGCAGGGCTCTCGGGCCTTGTTTCAACGCTGCCCTTTCACAAATCAGCAAACCGGCAGCTGGCTAGGACCGCCAGCCTTGCTCGGCAACTCGAGATGTGTGTTGTCAGCACAGCTTTCATGATGCAATGACATTAAGTTTTCGGTATTTTTGGTCTTTTCTTTTTTCAAATAGATAAAAACACCCCTCCCTACCTGTCCCACTAACCCTAACCACTGAAAGGGAAGTCAGTCATGAGGAAGCTGGATAAGACCCTTTTTGTTCCGCAGGTGCTGCTTAAACATCGGCTTTAAGAAAGGCACACGGACTCTGTGGGGATTCAGATCGTCCTTGAACGTGTTTATTCACAGGCTCGATGTTGACGCCGTCAGCAGGACGCTGCCACGACTTTTCTCCCTCACGCAGGCAGGCACCCTCGTGAGTACAAAGAACGGGGGTTTCCTTTAATTTTATGCACAAAAACAAGGACAGGGAAGACTTTTAAAGAGAAATAGAAATGCCAACATTTAAAGAGCTTTACAAAGAGATTTCTAGATTACTCTTCTTTAGAAAATATATTCTGTTGGTGGGGGACACAGTCGCTCACTCAGTCCCCAGGAGGCGCAGGCTGCCCAGAGAAGACCTGGGGGTGCGCTAGCCACCTTACCCCTGACATTCAGTCCCTTCGGGCTCCTCCGGCGGCGGGCTGCCCTCTGACTTCTTCCAGCCGATGACGTACTTGCTCACGGCCCCCTGTCTGTGGTAGGGCTTGGACATGGGCCCGGGGACCGGCAGGCCGCTGCTGTGGGACACGATGTAGACTTTGGACGTGTCCAGAGAGCCAGTGGCTTTGGAACAGTGAGCCGAAGGGCTTCCCGAATGGTGCGAGCCGCTGCGGAGAGAACAGACAAGGCTGCCGTGTCATCAGAGCTCTGCGGTGCTGGCCTGTCACCCAGCTCCCAGCCGCACCTCTGCTCCTGTCCCCTGTGAGAAAAGCTGGGCTGCGGGAGGTGGAGACGTGGTCGCTCCACACGCGCTGTGTCCGAGCGCCTCAGTCTCCACGGGCTAAGGATGCTCAAGGGCAAGACGTGTGTCTGGGGCAGGAGGATGTTAAACACACGGCAGGGGACGGGAACAGAAAAATGGGCAAGGTACTCAGACGATGCTTCAAAAGCGAGGAAGTCGCGTGGTGAATAAACATACGGGAAGGTGCCCGACCGCAGCCGTCACCAGGGAAATGTCAGTGCGAGCTGAGAAGATCATGGCGCATTCACCAGACGGGCAAAAATGGCAACATCTGATGAAGAATGCCCAGTGTTGGCCAAGACTTGGAGCGGTGGGTCCCCTCCTACCGCTGGTGGAGTGGAGCGTGTGTGACAGTTGCAAAGCAGTCTGGGCATGACCTGTGAAGGCGTACACCCGCACAGCGTCTGACCCAGCAACCTCTCCTAAGTGTCCACCCTGCATCCACTCCTGTGCACGTGCACCTGGGCCCAGGTAACGATGCTGGCAGGAGCACTGATCTTACTTAACAGGTCCTCCGGGGTGGCCCCGGAGTCGCCCCAGAGTCATCAGCTGGTACACTGCTAGCACGAGAACTCCGTGTCTAGGCCGTGGGCTCTGAAGGCACACGTATTCTCCCCAGGGCTTCTTACTGTAAAAACTTCCGATCCACAGAAAAGGCACGAAAACAGCACAATAGCATGCATGCTGCCTTTCTCCAGACTCACTATGTGTCACTGCCTTGCTGTGACAGCACTGCCCTGTGCTGTCCCTGTCCCTGAGCGTGCCCCTGCGAGCGAACCGTGTGGGGATTCGATGCAAACCTGATGCCATCACGCTCCTAGGTTTCGGTGCCCGTCTGCTAGTGAGGACACTCTCCCACACAGTGACAGCGTGACCAGCACCCTCAGACACCGGGTGTCAGGGCCGTGGCGCTGTCTCATACGCAGCCCATGCTCTAACTTCTGAGTTGTCCCCGCAATGCTCACACCTTTGGCCCGCCCCGTGGACCAACGAAAAGTGTGCGCTGCCTTTACCCACCATGGGCACATGTCTTTTAAAGGCTCTGTTACCCCCGAGATGGCCCACAGTCACGGTAAGTCTGGGGAGCCCAGGGTCCGGTCTGGTTCATGTGCTGCGTAAGCTACTCATATTTCCCCACCAAAGTGACCAAATCGAGCCTTTTCTGAGAATGTGTTGTGAGTAATGGAGGCACAGTCACAAACCCTATGTGTTTTTCCATTTGTTTTTATAAACAATGCTTTTGTAACTCAGAGTTGATTAAAAACCTTTACCCCCAATAGTAAAATATTTTAAAGTTACACTGTAAGAACAAATTGACTCCATCTCACAGGTGATATGGCAAAAATCCATGTTTAGCAGCATCATTATAAAGGTTTTGTTTGAAGCTGGTAAACATTCTAGATGTTGACAATTAGCTTTCTGTGAATTGCTTCCTTCTAAAGATCTTACTTCAGAGTTTCAATGCCAAGTTCCCGTCATTTGTACCAAGGAAAGGGCATGATGACAGGATAGTGACAAAACAGAGATCATCACGAGTCATCCGCAGAAGGACCTAGAACATGAATTTCTTTCCTCTTTTTTTTCCTGCAGTTGATTCATTTCACTTTGCCAAGCCTTGGTGAGGCTCATGTGAATACTGCTTTGTGTCCTGAGCTCTTATCTACATGTCCTGGCCTCACAGCAAGGAAAAAATGGATTTTCTGTACTAAAAGAACCGAGCGGTAGGAGAAAGTAGGCCAGGCACATGCCTGTCCTACTGAATGGATGATTCCCACACCCCCACCCCGAAATCGTCCCAAAGGGTCTTGAGTCCCCCTCCCCCTCCCCTGTGCAGTCCTGGGCTCACACCACACACAGCGTCCGACCTGTCCTTCCCAGACAGCTGTCGGGAGTGAGCGTGGGTGCTGCTGGGCTGGAGAGGGGAGGCGGTGGGGGGCAGAGTTAGAGGGTCGAGATGCGGTGCACCGCTCTGGGCCCCGACACTGCGGCTGCTCCCTCGGGCCGCCCACTGCCCCGGGCTGTCCAGGCTCGAGCTCACTAGCGCTCCTCTCCTAGGTCCTCCCTCCGTTCTCCAAACACTCGCTGCCCACCACGCACCAGCAGCACTGCAGGCTCACAGGGTTTCAGGCAGGCTGCGTGCTAAGAGGAGACCAAAGCCTGGGCCGGGAATACAGGGTGCTCGGGGTTGAGGTCACCCGAGTCAGGTGTCAGCACTGACGTCCACCCTGAAAGAGGTAACTGCTCTTCTGCTGCTCGGCCACGCCAGGCACAGCCCAGACCCAGAGCAGTGGGCCTCCGCTGCGAGGGGACCCCGCGCCAGTCTGAACGGAGACACCAGAGAAAACGAGGGGCCGACGACGGCCACCCTGGGGGACGCACACGCCCCCCAGCCTGGCCCTGGTGCTCAGAATCTGCAGAATCTCAGTTCGACTCTGACAGGATGGTCCCTGGTACTCTGAGGAGCAAAGTTCCTTTCACCTCAATACGCATATTTTAAATGTAAAATGTTAACAGGTCTGATACTTAGAAACGTTTGCGTGTTTAAAGTTTATCTAAAATTCTCAAGCCCTCTTGCATAGGTAGGGGACTGACAGAAGGAAACATTCACAAGATTCAATTTCATACAGAAGCCTAGAATGCAAGTTGAAGTGTGGCTTCGAAATCACCACCGACCTCGAACGGCGAGGAACACACAGGCAGGCGGGGAAGGACCCACTCGCTCAGCACGTGTCACGCCCACGACAGCTGTGCAGAGAGTCCACTTACACTGGTGGCAAGGCGAGATCCATCAGAAATTCTATCTAGCACTTCTGCATCCTTTCTAACAGCCCGAACTCCTGAGTACGTGAATGGTTAAGGCACTCAAGGAAACCTGTTTTAAATCCCTGTAGGTATCCCTGCCTCTATTTATAAACAAACGTGCTCTGAGAGCAGTCTCCACAGAAGTCTTCCTTCACAGTAATTGATACCAAATTACATTTGTCTAACGAGGTCTTGTGAAATCAGCAGCTTTGTAAGTCTCCTCAACTCTGAGCAAGGCATCAGAAAGTCATAAAGTCCCAAGAGGGTTTCTGCGATATGGCCAACATTCTACTGTCCCTGAAACTGAGATAGAGGCAGATGGGTAACTGAAGTTATTACGACTCGTGTACTATTTTGGTTACTTATTACTGAGCACATGTTAGACTGTACAGTTAAAGAGAACTGAGAAGGAGTAGGGGTGTCTATTTGGAGAATGGTCTCCATCTCCTAGGCCCCCTGCCTCTGCGCCCCCTTCTCCTGCTCAAACGTCACCGCGCTGTCCTCTGGGGCAGTGGCTTTCTTCAGCGGCACGGTCTGGCGGGACTGACCCTCCAGCCACAGCAGAGAGCCCTGCTGGACTTAAACCGGTGGTGCCCCAAACCACAGCCACGCAGCCAGGAACGTGTGAGGAGATGTTGGGGGTGGGGGAGGGTTCTGCAGAGACTAGGGAAGAACCACATTTTCTGCCTGCGACAGAGGAGCATGAACACGGGAGGCCAGCAGGTGACAAGGTGACAGAGCCAATTCCAACCAAGAGGGGAGTGCCAAGATTTCAGGGGCTGTCCTGTGTAACCTATGGATGGAGGGACCTGGTTTTGGGTGACATCATCTGGGCTTCTGAGTCAAGCAGAACCTTGATGGTTCTGGACCCCTATCAGTCACATGAGCCAAAACAGTACCGCTGTTGGGTAAACCAAGCAGAGTGGAGTTTTCTTCACCTTGTAACTTAAATGCCTTTGATGACCCACATGATCCCGAGACACCGTGTGGAAGGGAGAGCTGGGGAGCACAGGCCTGTGAGTGACCTGTGCTGAAGCGCCGTCAGGGTGGGAGAAATGCTCCCGCCAGGCTGGAGGATCTGGGGGACACCCCAGCACTCAGCTGCCCGTCCTCCAGCACTGAGACCCGTTCTGGGCAAATCAGGGAGGAGCTCAGGGCTGCACCGGGAAAGACCGCGGGCAGGAGGGCAAGCGTGGTGCTGGCCGGCGGGCAGCAGCTCCGGTCAGCCCACAGCCGAGCCTGAGTGAGTCCTGCTTCGCCTCGTCTTCGAAGGCAGGGATCACAAAGGACGAGATCTAAAACCACTGTACAAACACCTGGCACGCAGTCCACCCTACTCATCACCACGTTACACACCTGCAGCTAGAACATCGTTCCTTTACGTTTAGCGGGTCTTTGCTTTCTAGAAGTCGGACCGTGGGCGCGCAGAGACGTGCACCGTTACACAGAAGACCGCAGGGCTCCTTCCTGTAAGGGGCCTTGGGAACGGAGAACCAGCCGGCATGGGCCTTTCTCGTAGGGGCAACGCACAGACCACACGGAGGCCACCCCCGCCTTCTCCCCAGTGATTGCTCACTGCACCCTGAGTACTGCTTAACCGGCCATGGCTCCTAACAATCAGGGAAAACAGACTGAATTGGGGGAGACAAGTTAGAAGCCTGACCAGGGCAAGTAACATCTCCGTTTCATTTTCTCTCAAATTTAGAGAAAGGCAAATAAAACCACAAACAAGTAGGCAGACAGTTGAGCCAACAGGTGACATCGTCTCTCACCCGCATACTGTTCCTATCTCAGGCCCCCACCCCGACCCCGAAGGCAAGGAGAGCAGGGGGCCCGGTTGGACTCAGCAGGTGAGAGCTGCAGGCACTCACCTGGAGTGAGAGGAGATCTCGCTGAGGTCGCCCATGCTGCCGCCAGCAGCGCCGCTGGCGCAGCCGGCAGGGGCGTAGCTGTGGACCGCGTACATCTTTGCCTGCTCGTCCTCGGGCCCCGAGATGTCGGCAGAGTCGGCCCACTGCTCCGCACGGCTGTGGATCAAGGACCTGCTGCCTGCCAGGTGCACGGGGCCCAGGCCTGCGGGGGGCATGCAGGGGGCCGTGTCGATGCCGCTGTCGGTGGACGCCCCTTTCAGGTAGGTCAGCCCCAGCAGCTCCGGGTCCATCAGGTCCCCCGACCCGAAGTGCTTGTCATCGCTGTTGCTGGAGGTGTTGCTGGACAGCGTGTTGCTGCTGGAGTGGCTGGAGCAGCTTTTATCCCCGATCTGGGGGAGAGAGACAGCCGGGGCTCAGCTGAGGCCGTGCATACGCCTCGCTCCCCCTCGAGGCAGCTGCTGCGTTCTCTGCAGACGCAGGGCTGTGTGACCTGAGCCCAGCTTGTCTGTCAGCGCCATCCTTCCCACGGGCTCCCATGACGGGCAGCAGTCCTTGGCAATGAAGTGTATTTAAAGAAGGCAGGCACACTTTTTTTCTTTTTCTTTTTCTTTTTGGATATAATGCCATTGCACACTCACCAGACTGCAGTGTAGTGCAAAAAGAACTTGGACACGCACTGGGAAACCAGATCGTGTGACTCGCTGTACGGACACCTGCTTTATCACTGTGACTGGAACCGAAGCTGCTCGGTGTCCGAGGTGAGCCACTGCGTGCTGCTCTGTTATGAATACGCCGTGCTCACCAGACTCACAAAGCTACAGACCAGACGAGCTCACCGCAACCCTTTCTCCTCGCTCTTCAAAGTGAGCCAATGGTGGAATGACAAAGGAAAAGGGCCTGGTCTCTGATCCCCAACTCCTCCCTCAGTTCACTTTACGTTAAACGGGAATCTTTTCAAGTCTTTGTTCATTATTTGTGCAGGAAGCACGGAAGCACCGCCACGGTGTCACTGACCAGAAAATAACCAACGCAGGCTAATAAGCTGGGACAGCACACGGAAAATTAGAGGAGGGGAGCAGCCTTTTCTCAAGAAAATGCTTCGATGACACATTACAGTGCCAGCCCTGGGTCGGGCGGGAGAGCCGGGCTGAGCCACAGGGGGAAGGTGCTGCCGTCCTGAGCCCCTCTCTGCGGGGATGCGGAGCTCACGTGACCAACTGCGGACCCACTGACACCACCCCCGAGGAGGCATGAGCAGGCGCCCGAGGCCCCGTGCTACCGAGGTGGGCTCCCTGCAGAGGAAGCACGGGGGCTTTGGGGCCCCTGGGAGACAAAATCTGCTCAGGACAGAGTACGTGTCCCCGCCTGACTGAGGTGCTCACACAGGCCCTCGGCACAGCCTGGGGACATGAACAAGCCCTGGAGCATCAGCACAGGCTGTGGAAGCAAGCCGGGCCCCGAGCCTTCTTTCATTCAGAGCTATCTGATCCCGAGGCAGATCCCCGATTTATCACACACCGGTGTTCTCAAGCCCACTGCGCTAAGAGAGCTGCACCGATGGAATTCAGCAGATGCTGTGAAGATGACTCTAACAGGGCCCAAGGTGTGGGGACTGTCACATGTGTGCACCAAGAGGCAAGGCGCACTCCGCCCAGGTGCTGGTAACATTTCCTGACCTGCACATTTACAAAAATAAGCTACTTTAAAAGGTTGGCCTTACTTGGCAACAACTGACAGTCCATGTTTTCACATTTAATGGCATCTTTTATTTCCCTGAGCTGCTCACCTGCAAGACTCACCCTCAGGGCTATGGCGAGGAGCACACACACACCCCACCCGTGAGCCACCTGCACTGTTGCCGTGGTCCGTTGGTGGCTGTGTGTGCACACTAGCCTGTGTGTGCACACTAACCCACCTGCCGTGGGCAGAATGTCTCGGACCAGATGCTTAAGAGACCGAAACAGGAACACGAGTTAGTAACTGTCAACGCTGGGTTCAGGGTCAAGGGCTGAGGGTGCCCTCGTGGCTTTGCAGTAATTTACTCCGAGACCTTTCTTTGTGGTTCTTCATAAATCAAGAAGAGAAACGTTCTTGACTTTCTATTTGCTCACTGTTTCGCCTCGGCTCTAAGTGACCTGCCAGGTTCAAGGGCACGCCCTGGCAATGCAGCTAATGAGGCATCAGAGCGGCTGCATGGCGACCCGCTCAGGACGACAGGACTTACGTGAGAAAGCTTATTGGGGGAATCTTTGCAAGCTCCGTCCTTCTGCAGGCCTCTCTCCTTGTAGGAACTCAGGACTTTGGAGGGCGGGCCATGCCACTTGGTTTCTGCCACACACAGAGGGAAGAGCTGAGTATCTAATTTCTAGACGTAGCAAAAGGGCAAAGGAACACGGGAGCCGAACAGGCCGTTTGGTGAAAATAAATAGGGTCGTGGTCCCAGGACTTTCTGGTCTTACCAGTGGGTCTGCATAGGAATGGGCAGGACCCCCCCAAGGTGACAGTGGTCCATTTCCACAGGTCCACCACCAGCGTGCCCACGGGGAAGAGTTGACATGTGGCACAGGGGCACACCCCAAACGTGCGCTGTACGAACACGTGATGGGATGGGGAGGGCAGGGCTGGCTGCAGGGGGGGGGGGCTGTAGGGGTGGGGGCCGCCCACGGGGCCCCACGTTACCCGGGTGTCTGCTCCCGTCCACAGCGTCCTCCCGCTCCCTGGCCCCTTCGCACTCCAGAGGGCCTGGGCCCTGGTGCTCGAGCAGCAGGGGAGACTGGCACCTGGAAAGAAGACAGAGCTGACCCCGGCCACCGCTGCCGTCCCACTGGTGTGTCCCAGGGTGCTGGCTCCTACACGGCACCCCTAGGAAGACCCCTAACGAGAAGCGATGTGCGGCAAATGTGCAGGGCCCGTCCGCCCAGCCCGGTCAGAGGGGGTTCCAGCATCTGGAACTGGGCTCCAGTCTCCCACGAGGTCAGTGGGGCACTTGGACCACAGTCCTTTACAGATGAAGAAGGGCCGCTGACATCAGCAGGTGGAAGGACTCTTGTCCCCAGCTAGCCAGAAGGGAGATCACTGCTTTCGCTTTTCTTGTGCCCAGAATACATGCCACTGACACTTCTATATGTTACACTTTGTAAGAAAGGAAGGTAAGACTGACTGGCTGTAGACTACCTCTAGGTGGACTTTATTTTACCCAAAATAGGGGAATATAAATTTACAAAAGAAATAAATCTCAGAAAACTTGACTACAAAGTGATTCTCATTTAATCAGAATCCCAGAATCCCAGCTACAGATCCTGGTTTGCAGAAAAAGCCAGGAATGGTTTCTCCATTGATACCAAAAAACTCTCCTCTGCTTTTAATATGCAACTCCACTGAGAAAACTGTCTTTCTGTACAACTTTTAAGAACTCCATCTATTATTTAAGGAAAGGGGACTGGAACTCAGACTGAAAATACCTACTTCTGAGCCCAGACTGGCGGGAAAGAGGGCTCTCGGGAGACGCTTCCCTCTGGTAACAGAGCCGTTCCCCGTCTGACCTGGCCATTCTCCCCTCTAAATCCCTGCACCCGGCTCCTTCCAAAGCAGAAGCAGCCCGGGCACACTGCGGGAGGAGCGGCCGCCACCGCATGGGCAGCCCACGGCCCCGCCTGCCCCTTTGCCTTCCCCCAGGTGTGGGACTGCTTCCCCGAGTGAGAGCATCAGTCAGCTCAGCGTCTCCATGTTCCCAGGTGCCCCGGGCATTGGCACCCGCACGCCAGGTGAACGGACACCGCCAGGGCTGGTCTCCGGCCCACCTCCGCCAGGAGGCAGAAAAGAGGCATCAAAGGCTAAACCAGCCTTCCCTGACACTGGGCTCTGTTTCAGAGGAAAAGCACTTTCAAGAGAGGCTGAATTTATTCCTCGTCAGCAATTCAAGGAGGGGACTCTCCCAAGGGAACTGCCCACAGAGTGCCGAAACCCTTAATTTTTCTTTGCACATCCAAGAGAAAAAGCAGATGTACCCGGAGTGCAGGCAAGGGAGCACCGGCTACCTAGATGGAGACAGTGAGCCTTCAGGCCTTCTGCACAGACTCTGGGAAGCCCACATGACACTCTATGCCCCGCCCCCCCGCCCCCCATCGGCCTGCATGGCCCCTGAGGGTGGGGCCCCAGAGGGTGGGGGCGAGCGTACCCATCGTAGGCTACTTGCGGTCGCCAGGGCCCACTGCCACCGGGTCCGGGGTCGCTGGAGGATGACTGGTTGCTGGGCGAGCTTCTGCAACGAGGACCAGAGTCAGTACCAGGGCGCCGTGCTCCCTGTGCAGCGCCCATACCTTGACCTGCTTGTTTCACAAGCGAATTCCGTCTCCCGAAGGGAGACGCATATTGAAGACCTACTGCCAGGGGAACAGAATAAATCGTGGACACATAGATGGAAAGTTAACGATGCCGTGAGACCTCGGGTGGCTGACGGCTGGCACTTTGTCATAGGGAAGACGTGGCAGGAACAAGCCTTCGTGCCTGAAGGGCTGCCGCGCAGACCACGACTCGGTGAAACGTGGGAAACCAGCGCTGTGACCCCCAGGAACACACAGTTCCAAAAACATCGCCACTGCTGGTGTGTGACACTCACTACAAGGCACATTTCGATTCTGTACGTAAAACCTGTGCCGAGAAAACCCTGAATCCGGCAAACGCAGCCTCGTCTACTCCTGCTTCTCTCAGACACGAAGATGAGAAGTGCCCGTGAGAGCTCACTTGGGGGAGACAAGCTTGCCACGTGCTGTAGGGGCCCGCCCCGTTTTGCTCTGTGATTTGCTAACTTCTACTTCACGAGGGGAGGCCCTGCAGAGCCCTTCCCTGCCAGCTCCACCCTCTCACCTGGGCTACCTGTGTGCATTTCTCGGAATGTGGGGCGTTTATAAGCTCAGCAGATGTTTCAGTGAGGGGACCCAGAGCCGAGCTGACTTCACGTCAGGTTAAAGCAACTGCTTTCCTGCACTCACTCCGGAAAGGATAATGGGAGGAAGCAGAGGAGGACCGCCTGGTTTTATTCATCAACTAGTTATCATGAAAACTCGCCCAGGCCTACTGCGGGCCAGCAACGGCTCTGAGCACTTTACACATATTGATTGATTTGAGGCTCATAAAGCCCCAGGGAGGTCTCTGTTATTAGTGAGTTTACTTCTCAGAAAACCAGACTGGAGGCCGGGCGAGGACGAGCGGCAGCCTGGGTCACCACGCAGCCTGGGTCACCATGCTGGCACCCGTGCTCACGACGCTCTGCCGGCCCAGAGCCCCATGAGCTGCTGTGAGGGCACTCTGGCGTCCCCACGGCTGCAGGTTACGTGACAGCTGAGACCAGGAGTGGGAATTAACAATGCTGAGACAAGCTTGCTGTTTGTTCCCTTCGGACAACCTGTGCAAATCCTGCATCAAAAAATGCTCACCAGCTTCTGACGCCATTGGCTTTAACTTTAAAATAAGTGCATTCTCACTGAAAAATCAAACTCAACTCGCTCTGCTGAAAGTGAGAGAAAAGGCAAGAAATGCCAGTGATTGCGGACCTCTTAAAACACTGCCCACATTAGGGTGAAGGCATTTAATCATCGATCTGGCAGTTCTACTTATGCTCGAAACCATTAACACGTATCTGGAAGGCCACGCACAAGAGTTTCTTGAGGCGGGGAAGAGTTTCTTTCCCAAGACTGGGTAGAGAGTGAGTGGACCAGGTGGGTCATGGACGGTGGGCAAAATCCACAGTTAGGACCCTCACTTTCTTTAAATTCATTTTTCAGCTGGAGTTGACACCCAGCGTGACATTAGTTGCGGGTGCACAACGGTGACTGGGCATCGCAGGGCCAGGAGCGGGATGGTCCCAGGAACCCCTGCGCCTGCTGCCCCAGCCCTGCCAACGTGCTCAGGAGGAGCTGACTCAGAGGCCACGGGGCCAAACGATAGCCAGCCCCCCACCCCCCACCGTCTGGAGCCACCGTGCTGGCCGTACCTGGTGCCGTCGGGCAGCTTGCGGTCGAAGGAGGTGCTGCGCGGGATGGCGGCCTGGGCCTGCTGCAGCAGCTGCTGGCACTGAAGCCGGTCGGGCGTGCCGGGCGCGGGCGAGGCTCTGGGCAGGGGCTGCAGGGCCGGGGTGGGCACCCGGTGCCACGTGGTGTTCCTCCGAAAGGGGGTTTTGTACTCACAGGGGGTGCCCTCGCTGTCCAGTTTGTACTCTACCATGGGGATCCGGCAGAGCTCGGAACACCCTCTGTGGAGGGAAGGAGAGACGGTGAGACGGGAAGGCTCGGCTCCGTGTGGCCGCGTGTGCTCGTCAGGGCCCACAGGCCACGAGGCGCGGGCTGCTCCCTCCCAGGAGCAGCTCACCTGTGGCAGAGAGCATGTCCCGACTATTCAGGTCCTCTGCTGCCTCCGACCACTGAGTCGGGGGATAAACAGTGCTCTGTGCCCCCAGCCTGGCTGCTCCGCGTCACCATGCTGAAGACAGGCTGCACGGTGGCTCAAACAGTGAAATAAGGGCACGGAGCTCCTGCCCAGCCCCTCACTGAGGATCTCAAAGGGTTAACACCTGGCACCACAGAGGCCCCCGGGGCCCGGCAGGCTGTCAAATGATTTCAGCACACTCTGCAGATCATAGCTCCGTGGTGGGGAGCAACAGCAATCACCCAGCAGCCCAGGGGCACTGAACGCCTTGCGCAGAGTGACCGGGCAGAGCCTGGCTGCACTCCCATCACCTCGTTCCCGCCCAAGGACCCTGGAGGTAACGCGCCCCAACCTCCCTGAGTCCCTTCTAGGGAGGACAGAAATGCTGGCCCCCTTGCTTGTGGTGGCCATGCCACACGCACCACAACTCAGCTGCACGCACCGTACCCGAGTGGTCTACTGGACACCTGTGACGCTCAGTGAAGGTGTGGAAAGAGCTTTCTGCAGAGGACGAGGCCCCCTCCTGCCCCGCAGCCACACTGCTCACGGACACCTCTGGTTAAAGGTGGCCTCCCAGGAGGCCAGGCCACGAGAGCTGGGCCACAGCTGACACCCTGCACGGCCAGGCTGGCAGATTGTGGCTGCTTGGTTTCTCTGTCTGTCGACCCCCCTTTTTACAAGTACCCCCAGAGATTCCTCTTCTGGAAACGTCCACACGCCTCACACTCCCGACAGAGCTGCGCAGCCCACAGGGCAGGCCTGGCAACGCAAAGTCGCAGGGCCTGAAATGGGGCGGAGTGACAGAGGAGCGCAGCAACCGGACCCCAGTTCACCCTCAGACCCGACACTCAGGTCCTTCCTTTTTAAGCATGGCTGAAATAGCCTGCGTACGCAGACCTACTTTCACAGCTGGAAGTTTTCTGAAACCGAAACACAGCAAGTATTTTAGATGAAAATTTCCCATCCAAACTGACTATAGGTGTAAAACACACCCTGGATTTCAGAGACCTAATGAAAAAAGTAATATGAGCTAATAATCTCACTAATAATTTTTAATACTTATTGGCTGTTGAAATAATATTTGAGACATTAAGTTAAACAAAATACAGGATTAAAAGTAATTTCCCCTGTGTTAAGTAAAACATTTTCAACATGGCTGCTGGAAAATCCAGTGGGCTAGCCCACCCGCAGTCCCCATACATCCTGGCTCCCCCCCACTGTCCGGCCCCCCGTGTACCCCCACCTGGCAACCACGTCTCCCGATCCGGCCCAAGACTCAGCTCAAACTCCATTTCTCCCCAAGATTTGCGGACTCTGCTGAGCAGCACGAAGGCCCTTGGCAAGCCATGTGTCATCAGCACGGTGTCCTGCGGGGGCACACAGGGCGAGGGCGTCGGGGAGCCTGGATCTCAGTGATTTCTCATCGTGCCTTCGGGACGCCAACCAGCAAGTGCCCACGGCAGCCGTTCCTTGGCTTGCGGTGACCCGGTCTATCTGTGACCCGGTCTATCTATGGCCTGGTGGGATGCAGGATCGTGCTGTGGCCATGGCTGATGGGCAGTGATTGCCATTAGGCCTCTCATGTGGATACAGTCTCTCTCCAGGTAGTCTGCAAACTTCCTGGACAGACCTCGATTTATCTTTAACCCATCGGTATACATGGAATCATGCACAGTGAACATGGGCAATGCAAAATTTTAATAGTTTAGCCCTGGCCAGTGTGGCTCAGTTGATTGGGGCATCATCCTGTGGACTGAAAGGTCATGGGTTCGAATCCCGGTCAGAGCACATATCCAGGTTGCAGGTTCGATCCCCAGATGGGATGCATATGAGAAGGCAACCAACTGATGTCTGTCTCTCACACTGATGCCATTCCCCTACCCTCTCTAAAACCAATGAAAAAATGTCTTCAGGTGAGTATAAAAAACTTTAATAATTGAAAATTGTCTCATGTATAATCTGAACAGGTACTTCCAACTGCAGTTGTGTCATCAGGAACCAGAGTCACATGTCACATTTTCTACTGAGTCTGAACAAAGTGAGAAACAGAATCAGTGAAAGCTGTCACAACCATGGGGAAACCTGAGTTCCCCCCAGCCAAAGTCACCGCCATCGATCGGTCTCTGAGCTGGCGCTGCAGCCCCCACAGGCTGCCCCCACAGGCTGCCCCCAGCGTGCCTGCCACGCGCTGCAGCGACCAGCTGGGTCGTCGGAGCGCCCGGACTGGAAGCAGGGTTTCAGCCAGGCTCCCTCGGGTTTCCCACTAGTGACACGGCGCAGTCAGGGTCGTTCACTCGACCAGTGTCAGCCGGTGACGCTGACTGGTCCGGTCTGGCAGGGACGTGGGGTAACTGGGGAGGCTCTGAATACGAGGGTCAGGGTACATCACCCCGATTCCCTGCCCTGACAAGGCGGTCGGCACCCACAGCCAGTGCCGCTCCCTGGACACTCCAGAGGCAGCATCAGAGCCGTTCCAGCACCGGAGACACCCAGGAGGGCACGGGAGCGCTCTCTGAACAGCAGACTTCCATTCAAGATGGGAAAGCTTCTCAGTGTCGTCTCAGAGTCACAACAAAAGAGCAAAGGGGGACAATAAACAGGAACAAACTCGACTATTAAGATTTGGAGGCCCCGAAACTCTAAAGCCCAGCCTACAGAGATGGAAGGCAAGTGGAAGAATGGTGAGGGGTTGGCAGAGCAGAGGAAGCAAACCCGAGGGGGTGCCGGGCGGGAAAGACCAGGAGCAGCAAGACCGCTCGCCGGACATGTGCGGGGGCAGGAGACACCAGGCCCCGCAGAAGGAGAAAGTGGAAGATGAGGCTCCAGGGAGGAGTCATTCAGAAAAAAGTGAAGAAAGAAGTCCGCCCCTGGGGTCCCCGGGAGCTGGCCCAGCCCGGCGGTGCCCCGCTCTGGGGGCAGGAGCAATGGTCCCCCACCAGGAGGCACAGAGGAGCGCTCGACTGAAAGCAGAGGTTAATAAAATCCTCCCTCGTAAACAGGACCCAGGACTCACTTCTCCAAACCCAGCTTCAGTGCCCTCAGCATCTTCAGCATCCTCAGCATCCTCAGCATCCCGCAAAGACAGAAGAGGATCTTTCTCTAGGAAAAGCACAGGCGGCTGCAAGCTACCCACTCACTCTCCAGTAAGGTGCACCAACCAACAGTATCCTCAGAGAATAAGACACTTTTAAAAACTTAAAAGTAAATACACTAACCAGTAAGACTTGGAAGGTATACTGAGTAACTCTCCCACAATGTTACAGAAGAGCAAACATAAGAAAATTAAAGTTCAGTCCCAGAAGTCTAACACCCATCTAACAGAGGTACCAGAATGACGAGAGAACGGAAAAGGTGGGGGGAAAACTATTAAGCAACAACGCAAGACAATTTCCAGAACTGAACGATCTGTAACACCAGAATAAAAGGGTCAGAGTGCCCGGCAAAATGAATGCAAAAAGATCTGCGTGGAGATACCTCGCTGTGGAGTTCAGATGCCTGGGTTAAACCGGAGATCCTGGGCTCCTGGGGAGGCGGGTGAAGAGGCCGGGGCGGGGCAGGCCTCACGTGGAGGTTGGCGCACAGAACAGCTCAGCTCTTCTCAACAGCCGTGGAAGGGGTATTTCTCACCTTTGAGATCAACACTACTTGGAGCTTGGGATGGAGAGACGGGCGGAAATAGAATACGACGTCCTGCTTTTAGGCTTAGGAAGCCAAAGGGATGCTCGTGCTACCCTTGGAGACTAGACAAAGGATGGGCCGGACAAACCATGCTAAAGAGATACACTACTACGCCTGTTCACAGAGAACGCTGCAGTGGTGATCTATTTACTAGTAAGCTTTACTTCTCATCTTCCCCCAAAGCAAAAGTCATCTCTCTTACCCATGCAAGTTTAAATTACTCTGGATTTACTGTGTTATGTGTTAGTGAAATTACTGGCCACATTTAGTACATCCAGACTTACACTGAATTGTATTTGTGTGTATGTGCTGTGAAATGCCAAAGCTCCACAATTTTTACTCACGGACTTTTACCGTCTCCAAGGGTTTCTCTATTTAAGTAGATACCACATCCCCTGGTACTGTGGACTCATCCACGTGACCAACGACCTAATCACGAATCCTAACAGTGGGCTGTCACAGTAAACAGAACATCAAGAAGAGCTACTACACCTTCCGTCCTAACTGACACTTTGCGCAAGTCACTGGGCGTTCAGGTGACCCCGCGGCTGCAGTGTCTCAAAGGCTGCACCGGCCTGAACGGTGCAGGTCAGGGAATGTTTTGTGGAACCCACCAAGGTTAAAGGTCCCGGATTCACATTTTGAATGAAAGGAATGCGAATCTTGCATCTTGTGAACCAAAGGTCACCTTGCATTCCCAGGACCTGCCTGGGTTTCAAGTTCATTAGCTTTGGCTTAAAGAAAAGAAAAAAGAAAGCGAAGACAGGGCTGAGCTGTATGGTTCACTTAATCTATGCTCATCGGTTGTGGTCTTCGGCATGTTGCTGTAACTCGGCTTGAATCTCGGAGGAGGAGTGCTCCCCCATCGGGGCGTAACTGCGCACAACAGTTCAGGGAGCTATGTAAGGACGCGTGCACTGCACTCGGACGATGGGGATCAGAGTGGGATCGCTTTGTGTCCGGTTTCTTAAATGAAGTCATGGGTGAATGATCTTGTAATTCTAAGAACTGGCATTCTTTGGCCTTATTAAAAACCAGCTATTCTTTTTTTTAAAAAAGGGTGCTTTATTATTAAACCAAAATTAATGTTGTTATTATGTGACACTTTTTTAGCAACTACACTCATAAACTGAATATTTCCTTTTTCATTTCTGTGACTAAGATGCCATAGAAATTCTACACATTATAACATACCAGGCCCGGTCAACCTTAGTTCTGCTCCATAGGAATGAGACGTTCCTTGAAAAATGCGAATAGAAGATCCAGCAGAGTTTTAGGGAAATGGGAAAGGTGTAAAGCTGGCGTGACAAATCCGCCTGCAGAGGCCCCTGTGCCACAGGGCGCACCAGCCATGCACCTGCACCTGCCCTTGCACACTCCTCTCTCCTCCTGGGCGGTCCCAGCACAGGATACCAGGTGGCACCATCCCAGCTCACCCGGAAACTATTCCTCACCAATAGGTCAAGGCCAACGGAAACCCAAACTGACCAAATGCCAGGAGACGCAGCACAAAAGACACATCAGAAAAAGTGTCTTGTGTGTAAAAGAAACATTTTTGAAGACTGGAGTCTTTTGCTTTCCTGCATTGCAAGATTCAGGTCTCATGATAAACGCCCTCGGCTTCCTTTCGACTCGCCAAGCAAGGCAATGGATTAAGCTACATTTCTAGCTTCGGGCACAGTTTTCACAGTTTGCCTGCCAGAAGGAGACACGTGAGACATCAGATAAGGCTGCAGGATCACTTACATGGAAGCCTACCCGGTTCCTCTTCACTCAATAACAAAAGAATGTGTCATCTACTTATGCTTCTAATTAGCATGAATGCTATGTAGAGATCAATAAAAGCTCAGCTGCAGAGTTAAAAATAAATACAATTTTTAATGCGTTTGGTCTAGCCAGAAACTTTTCTGAGTCTAATCTCTCTTAGTAGTGTAACCTGGAAGGCAAAACATTTTGTCAACCAAGAAGGTCATAGAAAACGTGCTGATTAAAATGCAACATGACAAAACTGTAAGAATGACAAGTAGTTCCATTAGTCGCAGCCCTCAGAGGCTCCTACATTTGACTGCTTTATTCTGAAACACCACACTGCGTGTCCTTCTGCACTTGGCTCTGTGGGCTTCCTAGGATGGCTTACTCCAGTAAAGGGACACTCTCCACATGCGGCAGCCCCCCCACCCCCCGCTGCCTAAGGCGGGGGGGTCTCCCCGCAGGTGGTTTCTGGCCCACCGCTGCTTGTGCTTCTGGGCAAGGCCAGCACAGCAGTGGTGTCCGCTGTGGTTCCCAGCTGACAGGCACCCACACTCGCTGTCAACCAGTCACTATACCCGTGCGCCCTTAACTTCAGAGACACTCAGCAAGAGATGCCAGCAAGATGGCCTCTATCCACCGAGGCCCACTCCCTTCCGAAGGCATCTCTAGTTTCCTGGAAAAGCCTTTCATTTACTACCACCAACACTGAGGGGCACTTGAAAGGAGAGGCTGCGGGGTCTCCCCTCCACAGCCTGACCACCAGATAGCACTGGGGGAGCCCAGCCATGCTGCACAGTTTTCTCTATTCCATCAACCACCTGTTCTCCACGAAAGCGAGAGTTTGGGCTCTGAGCTCAAAACCCAGACCTGCCGATACACAGAAATGGGACAGTCTCGTTGGACCCACGTTTCTCCTCCTGCAGGTGAAGCAGGAACCGCACAGCAAGTGTCAAGATTAAATTAGATGAAACGTGAGCTTCGTGAAGCGACAGCTTCACAAGAAAGAGCTTGGGTGCAAACAGGAATTACTTTCTGCTTCTGTAAGATGGAGGACACCAATATCAAACAGGAAAGGCACACGACTTTCACAGAAGTTCTCACTGACTTCCCGGGTCCACAGCCAGCAGCATCACAGTGTATGAGGGGACCTCACGTGTTCACGGAAGGACGGAACTGTGACGTCTGACTCTGTGTAACCATCAGGATTGCAGACAACTGTACACCGTAACGATCCCTCCACGTACATTCACCTGCGCGACACATCGTCACTCGGTCCCCTCATTCTTTCCGTCTTACACGAAGGTGGGACATACAATTTCAACTTCCTGCCGCTTCAAGGGGCTGAGTCCCGTGGTAACAAATAGTGATGATTCTTTTGAAGAGTAGCAAAACAAAACTAAAAACCTAGCGAACTGAGAAAGTTAACAACAAGGTATATTCTTAAAAAAAAAAAGGCACTTGAACAAATCAGCTGGAGCTGGGCTGGGTAAGCGGCAACCGCACAGCCGCGTGTAATCACATAACTACAACCTGCACGCGCTGTGCTCTGAAACGGCCGTTGGTTTCACTTAACTTGGCTGCCTCGCAGAGAATCTTTAACTAAACCCCGTAATCTGAGCAAGAGCCTTACAACCTACCCAGCGCTCTCCTCTCCTCCGTTCTGCCACTTACCCGGAAGGGCCGTGGGCCGTTTTCCACGCGCACCGTGCCACCGCCATTTCCCAGAAACGTCGCAGGAGTCCCAAGGACGTGCCCAGTTTTCCGAGATGGCTCAGAGAGGTGGGAGAGGTGAGACAGCTAATCAGAGCCAGGCTCACACTGGAACTTGGAACCTTTGACTCCTAGCTCAGTGCTCTCTCCAAAAACCCTTGGCCACCTCCTCCGAAAACCATCAAAGAACAGATAGTGCGGCCCACAATGCCATATTTTCCACAAGAAGCTAAAAAAAAAGCTTTGGAAACAAAGGCAGATGGATCCCCTGAAAAGTACTACCTGCTTCTTTTATATTATGCACTTTGCAAAAAGAACCCTTTCTAGCCCTAGGGATTAAAGCAATCACTGATATTTTAATCATTTTAGCGTCTGTTATGCTAATAGCCTGCTAAGAGCTAAAGACTCTTTTCCAAATCATCCAACAAGGTGACAGGGGTAATTGAAGCTCATTCACTTGAATCACAAACTCTTTTTGTTGCATAGAAAATCAAAAGCTTGCAACAGCGAGATAACCAGACAGTATGGCTTACGGGAAGGGTTAGGGCAGCGCTGTGCACGAAACAGGTACTAATTGAAACACTCTTCTGCAAACTTACAGAAATAGAAAGACAGCTAGACTACAGACAGACAGCGACATCAGACCGTAAGGCCACCTGACCAAGCCTCTGACCAAGGACTTGAACTGAAAAGGTGTGTGTCCCCTGCCACAGGCAGGGAGGCTACCTGAAACTGGATTATCTATCTGCTTCCAATCCTTCCCTTCCTTCCTCACCAGGCGCAGGGGCCGACTGTGTCTCCCCACTGAGTTCACCCAGGGGTCGTACCCAGAACAGCACTCGACTGAATGGCTCCGGAAGTTCTTCAGAAAGCCAACCACTTCCTTTTGTTTCTTAGAAAGCTGCAGTCCAGAAACAGCATCTTATTATATCACACACTTCAAGTTAAACACATAACTCTCGATAGCGATGTGATGCCTGGTTTCTGACGAGAATGTCCCCATCAGGAGAACATCACTGCCTGTCCACTCACACGGCGTGTAACTTGTCAAGCATGACACAGGTCTCTTTCCCGAAGTAACAGAAAGCTCGTGCTTTCCCGTCACCCCTGCATTCCTGTCACAGTGTCAGTGATATGACCACATTCCAAACTGCAACACAGCATGGGCACCAAAGCAGAGCAGTAACTGGAGAGGCTGCTGTGCTTTCTGAGACACGGTATCACGTAGTAAGCTGTTGCTATACTTTGAGAAAACTATTTTTAAACAGCAAAACTATAAACGGAAAAGACTGCATTTTGGAATGCGGACACGGGACCCATGAGAGCACGGAGGAGGCCTGTCCCGCTCAGGTGACGGCCCCGTCCCAGCGCGTTCTGGCACACACTGGGCGTGAATGAACGAGCCGGGGAGTGAAGGCGTGAATGAGAGCCAACCTACCCGACGTTGGTTCTCTCACCCAGTGTTCTTCCTCCGGGGGGTGAAAGAATAAGCTACACGCTATTCTGCAGGAGCTCAGGACAGTGAGTGTGGCTCAGTTACTTCGAGAACCTAAGTTCTGTATTTTGCTCAGGGCCCATAAGACAGGACCAGACATAACTATTTTTTTATCCTTCGAATAAATTGTAGTACTCATCTAAAACCTTCCTTCAGCCCAGATTTCCACACCCCCACCTACATACACACACACACACACACACACTGCTAATCTAACAAAGTGAGTGCTCCTTCCTCTTCTGATTCCCACGTCCACCTCTGTGGCCTTTAGAGTGAACGGTCAGGCAACAGGCAGCAAACGGCAGTCAAGAAGGTAAAGCTTCAGTGTTACAGAGTGTTGAGAGAACCACAATTTACATTCGTGGTGACATGAGATAATTTCCACTGTTCTGCATTACATAGAAAAATATGTCCCGTCAACAGAGTATGAAAAACCACACAAAACAGATGCACCCAGCAAGGAATTTCATTTCCATTTTTATTGGACGTATTTACTAAATCACTCACAGTGCGTAACAACTCACACATAATTCTGACGAGTTGTTACTTCCTTTTCTCAACCTTTTAAGTTGGTTCGATTTCTTTAAGACAACACCGATAGAATGTCAGTCACCTTTGAAGGCTGGGGGCCGGGCCACACCACCCTTCCCAAAGCCAAGGTTAATTAGGGGCTTCTCGGCAACTGTTCTTCATCTCGGCCCGGCGCTGTCTGCTGGGGAAATGCCCTCCTCCCTTTCAACCTCACTTCCATGTGAAGAGTGCTATTCCCAAACCGCTCCCTGCCACTCATTCCCAGTCCACGTGAATTCACTCCAGATCCAATCCCAGCACGAAATCACTTAATAAGCATCCCCAAAGGGGACCCTCCCGGCTTGGGGTTCTGGGGAACTCCACAAGGAAATCGAAAAATGACTCTGCCTTCCTTTCAAGCTGAGGGACAGCTGAGTGATCATCAACCTGACGCTTGAGAACAAGACTTCAAAACGCAGGGTAGCTTTTGATTCAATGCAAATACTTTCCCAACTAAAGACTCCATTTAAAGCAGCAGCTTCTGAGTCATAAGCAAACACCTGACCCTCAGACAACCAGGGGGGCGTCTATTCAATGACAGGCCTTGCCCACTGCCGATGGGAGCAGATGGGCTCTGGGGCCCATCATTTCTCACTGATCTCCTGTTGGACAAAAATCAAGCTGATGAATGGCAGGGATGGACCACGGCATCTTCCCTCCATTATTCACAGTGTCTATGAAGAAGGAAATACCCTGCATTTCATTAACTGGGCCATTTTGGTAGACCTCCTGGCTCTTACATTAAAGACGACTTTTTAAAAATCACACACACACATGTCCACGTAAATGAATGTTTTCTCCTTGCCCCTCCCTGCAAGCACCAAGAGCCAATATGTGAAGAGAGATGGGCTGATTTTCCACAGTACAAGTCAAAGGTGCAGTTTTAGCTTGAGGCTTATGTTCGTATATTTTGCTACAGGACTGACGGTGCTAAACAATGTTTCGTTGAAGAGGTTTGTATTTAACTTAAAAACGAGTCAAATGCACCCACTTCCCCTGTAAGGCCCCCCTCTCCAGCTTCTTACAAAATCTAATATGCGAAGGCCGAGCTGTCCGAGCAGGGGTGAAATTTAAAGTGGCGCCTCGCGCCTGCAGGGCGGCCCGGGCGGAGCTCCGAGGGCCGGGAAACTGCTGCTTGGACGCTGCCTGAGGGCTTCATGGGGGTGCAGGGGGCACCCAGGCAGGCCCAGGCGGCACGGATCCCTAACTAACAAAAACGTGGATTTACAAATTCACAAATTCAAATTTGTACAACTGTGGAAGACTAAACTGAAAGAATTTTAAATGATACATGCTAGACTTGAAACCTTCAAGACTTGCAGAAGTGAGGATGGATGGGTGTGCCAATTTGGGAGGATCGCTACCCGCAAACGGCCAATTCTAATCCTGGCTAAAGTTAAACACATAACACACTTATTCCAGCTTAATCAAGAGAAAAACCTGTATCTTCAGGGAATAATGTTAGGAGACTCCCAGGAAACAAAGGCAAAATCGATAAATATCTAGAATAGCTTTAGTAAGAGAATTTGCATTTAACACAAAGAAAGAATTATGCACAGACCAAGACAGTTAAACATGTCCTTGGGTAAGAAAACAGCCAAAACTTTTAAACGGTAGTTTTTGTTTGTTTGTTCTAGCTAAAAATATTCAGTATTTCTTAGGAAAAGTCTACTTTTTAAAATCACAGGCTTTAAATACCAAACATAATGATAACTCTAACATTTTTATTAACCAGATCTCTTGAAAGCTTTAAAAATGTTTTCTTGTAGACCAAAACTAAAAGTCCGAGAAGAATGCTTTAGCCAAAGGGAGAGCGTGCTGACATTTTGTCTGGGTCTGTGGCAGTAACCAACTTCTGCCACAGATAAAGGGACTACATCCTCACCACCAGACTTACAAATCTTCAACGCTAGGAGCTAGGAGCGAACTGAGGGATCTCGCTGTATGATAAAACTTCCAGTAAGTGGATTAAAATTTATTTTAAAAGGCTTTCACATACCGTATTATACCTTCAAAGGTCTAAAGGATTTGCTTTGTATTATCTCCAAGTCTCATTTTACATAAAGTAGTGTTTGTCTCTGATTTCTCTGTGCTCCAGCCACTACGTGTGATTCTTGGGGAGCGAACGGATTTACGGGGCAGAATGTGGACAAGAATCCACATGTCTCTCTGAACCTCATGCACTCGGGGTGCCCATATGTATGTACGTGTTAATGTTCATTATTTTCTGTTGCTGATCTGTCTTCTGTTTGAATATTAGACCAGTCAGAAGACCTTGAGGGTAGAAAAAAGTTTGTTCCTCCCCCACATGGGTAACTAAATCTTAAGTAATTAATATAAGCGGAAAATTCATCTCCTTAGTTGCTCTAGACACACTTCCAGGGTGCAAAAGTCAGGTGTGGCTTGTGGCCCCTGCTGCAGACGGTGCAGATGAGGGACATACCATCGCAGAAAGTGCTAGGGGACAGTGCTGGTTATACAGGCAGAGGGCAGGGGGTGGGGAAAGAAAGTCCTCGGTTACCACAGGAAGAAGTTCAGAAAGTAGAAATGGCACCATGTTATCTTGGAATGATAAGCATTTCTCTTACAGCATGAAAAAACTCAAATGAATATCTTGAAGTGGTTTTTATTTACTTATTTTTATGTTTATTTTTTTAGAGAGAGGGGAGAGGAGAGAGAAAGAGAGGGAGAGAAACATCGATCAGCTGCCTCCCACAGGCACCCCGACCAGCGACTGAACCCACAGTCCAGGCACGTGCCTTGACTGGGAATCAAACCAGTGACCTTTTGCTTTGCGGGGTGATGCCCAACCAAGTCACACAGGTCAGGGCTACCTTAAAGTGATTTTAACTAAAATGTGGGTACCCATGAAGTTAGAAGGTGTTATTTAATCTGCACCTTGTTGACTCTTCTAAGGACAGTAGGAGGTGGGCGACAGTATAATCCCACCTCACAGACATTACGTGAGGCCGAGAGAGCGCGTGAACGACCCCAGGCCACACAGGCACGGCCTGCATTCTGAGCACACTCCCTCCCCACAGCCAGAGCCCTGCAGGTGCCTGCAGGGACTTCTGGGACCGACAGAGAGTGTGCTCTAGATGCCCACGGGCAGTGCAGCCCGTGGGTGGGCCAGAGCCAGTGGATGGCTCGCTCCTAATCAGTCAGCCTTCTTTCTCTTGTTGGCCTCACATTTTCTTGATGCTGAGCACGTGCCTTTTCTATTGGCAATGGAACAGTACCACTTTCTCATTCCATCCTTGTGTCTACCTTCACCCACCCAGCTCTGAACTTTCCAAGTCTAGCCACTTCCTTTCATAGGCTTCTTGTGACGGCTAATCAGAATGTCCCACCCCAGTTCAGCTAGAATGCAGTGGTCACCACGGTGAGTAATCTGATGTTCCGGTATTGCTTCAGACATACAGGTTTTCTTCTCTTAAATGCCCTGTCAATAACCAGTGATTTTACGTTACGGAAGGAATTCTTGCAATGCACATAAAAGTACTGAATCTGCTACAGGCTGAGCTATGATGTAGATATTCCCCCTCAGACACTGTCTCACTGGTCCAGGTGACCCAAGCAGCTGCTCTGCAACTTAGTGTACAATTATTTCAGCTTCCACGTGGTCAACGCGCCATTTAATTGCTTAGGAAACGACAATTTCTCATGTATTACACCCTAAGAACTTCTCAGAGCTCTTTCTAAATTGACCTCATGGGTGCAATCCCAGCAGCTTTGGTCGAGGACGCGCTGACCGCATTTTCCGAGGACCCGCAGGAGCAGTTAGGCCCTGCCGTGCCTTACCTCCGGGGTGAGCCATCTTCATGGGGCTGGACGATGACCACCTTCACGGTCACGGACGTCCGCAGCATGTCGATCATCTGCTCGTGGGTCAGAGTGGCCACGGCCACCGTGCAGATCTCCACGAGGCGGCTCCCCTGGCGCAGGCCAGCCTTCCAGGCGAAGCCGAAAGGTTCCACGTCGGCAACGATTCCTTCGAAATTCACATGGAAGCCAAGCTGACCCAGTCCGTTCCTCCTCAGGGTCATTTCCACGGTCTCGCAGCCTCTGGTCACTATCTGAGGGGACAGGAGACTGTTAGGGATGGGCAGCAGCGGACGTCAGCGTGTCAGGGAAGCGGCAAGTGCTCGCTGTGCACCGGCCTCTCGGACCCTCTCCTGGGGACTGACCGCCCTTGCTGGCCTGGTGCTGAGGACGGTTCAGCTCCACTGGGGCCAGTCGGCCAGGCTCCTTGGCACCTGCTACCAGGCCGGTGTGCAGGGTGGTGCTCTGCCATCTGGCCATCTCTTGGGGCCACGGTGACCCCGAGCTGCAGCAGCTCCTGGGCTCTTACTTCCCGAGAGCACGGTACATAGCAGAGCCACAGAAAGGGACACAAAGGAAGGGGTCTGCACCCCACTCGATGCACTGCAGCACCAAGAACTCGTTCAGGCCACCCTCAAAAGTGCTTCCCGAGAGCAGCTTCCATGCCCAGGAAGAAAAACCCGAGCTCACGAAATGCCGTTTGTGTACAGCATCACTTACTTGTGGGAAATAAAGTTAGGAGGTATCACACCAATATCCCTCAAGCACAGAGGTAATGCATCAAGTTTCAGTTAAGAAAAAGCTCCATTTCCGTGAAACCTGCTCTGAGGGCACAGAGTCCTGAAAGACCTTCGACTGCAGGTACAGCTGTGGGACTGGGGCGGGTTCAGGGTCCCACCCTGTGCCTGAGGTTTCCATGGTGACCACCCCGGGGGGCGCACATCACCATCAGCTCCTCACAGACACACCTGCCAGTCTGGGGGAAGGGACCGCTGGTTTCAGTCACTGATGACATTTTGAAAGATTGAAGTTTCCAAAGTTATGACTTAATTCACAACTGGTGAGAAAGCATCTTTGTAAAACGTACAATCTGACTAGATTTTCCATCACTCTTTTTTTCAGCTTCGTTTCAACTAACCCCCCTACCAAAGACAACTTATGACATGTGCCCCGCCTCCTTTCCAATATTAACACAATTTCCAGTGGAAATTCGACACCCACCTATCAGACTCCAGGAAAATTCGACACCCACCTATCAGACTCCAGGGCAAGCTTCTCCGAGTCCCCCACCCATTCTGTTCGGTCTCTCTCCTGGTTTCCTCCAACCACCCCACCACCTCCCCACCTTTGTCTGCTGCTATTTCTTGCTTCTCAATGTTTGCAGAAGCTGAAGGATCCCATTTTCCATTTTGCTGAGTTCCTCACATCCATACCAGGACTCAGTTATCACACGGAAACAGCGGCCCTCTATCCACTCCACCCACCCAGGGCTGGCTACATGACCTGTGTGGCCTGGGGCAGAGTGCAAATCAGTGCAGGGCCCCACAGTCAAACATTTTTCAGACTATCGAGTCAGCGGGAGGAGAGAACTGAACCAAGCCTGGGCTCTTGTGAGTGTGGTCCCGGTGCTGGCACAGGCCACACACCCAGGGAGCTGGCCTGCCTGTCCCTCTGTGCTAAGTTCTCGCTCCCCTCCTGCCTTTGCCTGAGGAGCAGACGCCTCCCACTTCACTCCCCACCACTGCAGAACACACGCCTAGCTCACATCTGTCGCTCCCAACATCACCACGAGGACCGAGAGGTCCCCTTCCTTCCCATTTCTGCTGCCACTGCCCCGCACCAGCCTCAGGTGCCACTCCCACAGGTGTCGGGGTGATTTGTCCCCCACCCCTCCTGCTGCAAGTCATCCCAGACACAGAACGTATCCCCTCGAATATACTGCAGACATCAGGCACCTGAGTCACATTAGTGAGACGGTCACTTTCTAGGAAAGTGGTAGGATGGGGACCACTGAACAGTGACTGTGTAACAGCCTACGGGGACGTGCGTTTCGGTGGCTGGTGAAGAGGCGTCCGTTTGTGTTGTATTTTCAGGTGCACAGATTACGGTGGCTTGGTGGCTCTCCTAAAGAGACATACTTGCAATATTCCCGAAAGCCCGGTGAGTCCTGAGACTCCAGGGATAACTCAGTTCTCCAGGCACACAAAGTAACCATGTGCTCTATCATCCCCAAGGCACAGCGAGGTTGGCGCACACATAGGCGACACTATGCTGAACGCACGAAGGCCTTTCCCTGTAAACCGTGTCTGCAAATAATGACATTGCTTCTCCAGGGCTAGCAGACACTGGCTTGAGTGTATTGTCTCTTGTGTATGATTTCGAATAACAAAGCGGGGACTCATACTTGGTGGGAAGACAGAGGCAAGAAATGGGTGCAATTTCTCCTTCTTCCTGATCTTTTCTAATTAATGAAATATACAGTTCTAGGGGGAAGATTTACACAAGAATTCTTTTGCCAAGAAATGTTTTGTTCTTATATTACATTTGATTTTTTCTTATAACTCTTGTATATAGTCAGACTAAAATCTGTATCTTCCTTTGTTAAAATTAGGAGTAGAAATACAACTGTTAAACCCATGGACATCATATTTAGGGGTTTTGTACTGAAGAAAAACATTTTAAAAATCTTTTGTGACTTATTTGTGTGTATGTGATTCCATAAAACCTCCTTAAGAAATGGGGGCTGTAAGATTTGTAACCTATTTAATCCAGCAGCTTACACGAAAACACCTACTGCATAAACACGCACACCATGGCAGACGCAAAAAAGCACACGCTAGTTCATAAGGTCAGCAGCAACTCTGCCGCGAGTGCCCTCTGGGAAGGTAACGACATGAGTGGGCATGTCTGCGGACACGCTATCTAGACAACGTTCATGTCTTCCCTTCACGCACTGTAAGAATCTACCCCGATACTCCTCCTGAAAGCTGGCTTCCCTCCTCCCTTCCAACCAATCGGTAACGGGTGCTTCCCCACCGCTCACGAATTCTGCAACACAGCACCAAAAGTCAAGCTCTGGATCCCTAAGAAACAGTAAGGCACTCCCTAGGTGGCATAATCACGGCGGGACCTGCACCGTGAAAGCTAACATGAATGGGGACCGGAGCCCTGAGGACGGCAGGAATATGAAACCCGTACGTACTCCCAGTCGCTGGACGACCTCCCGTATGTCGTCTGCACAGTCGTCCACCGAAGACAGAAGGATGCACTCTCCTCTCTCGTAGAAGACCTTGATGCTCCTGAGTCCCGAGGTCCACCCGATGACGTCCCGGCAGGAACAGTTGAAGACCACGTTCCTGGAGTCCTTTTCGATCAGCATGATGAACTCATTGGAAATCCCAAGCAGACACTCGATGTTGGCCGACTGGCCGAAGTCCAGCGCTACCACGTGCCACATGATCGCCCCGACGCTGAACAGATGGGCATCCTTCCTCGGCTTGACTTTCTCCTTCTTCTTGGCGCCCAGCGTGATGAAGCTGAACTTCACAGAGGTATCCACAGTGGCGGTCGTGACGAAGTTCTCCGCCAGGTCTTTCAAGTACTCTTGCCTCGTCCGCGTGGCCATCGCTCGGAACTTTTCCGACTTGTGGGCTGCGTTTTCTGCATTGATTACTTTGGCTAAAAGGAAGTCCCGAAACACGGCTGACTTTGGAAAAGTCACGCCTTTGGGAATCGGTGGGCCAAACGGCGGCACATCTTTTGACCTAGAAACTCCAACACTGAGGAAGGAAAAAAGAAAGATGAGCTGTTTAGCCATAATACTTGCTTTCAGAAAGCTGACGTGCGCACACACTTTATAGCTACTGGCTACCCCAATCCGCGGACACTGAGTTTTATTTATTGGTTTGTATTTAACCTAGTAGACAAGGTGTGTTATGGGCTGAGTTGTGCCCCCTCACAATCTGTGTACTGAAGTCCTACCCCCCAGCGGCTGGGAACAAGACTCTGTTTGGAGGGGGGGGTCTTCAAAGAGATAAAATGCATCCATGAGGGTAGACCTTCATCCAGTCTAACTGGTGCCCTTATAAAAGACTGGGACACTCAGAGACACTAGGGACACACCATGTGAGGACACAGGGAGAAGACACCATCTGCCAGCCGAGGAGAGAGGCCTTGGGAAAAACCAAACCTGCGGATACCCTGACCTGGGCAGTCCAACTCCAGAACTGTGAGGGTGAAGTCTGTGGTGGTTGTCACGGCCGCCCAGGGTGAGACGGCTGGGCAGGGGGGTGCGTGGATGCACCGCGGAATGGGATGCGCCGTTCCCGCCCGCGCCAGGCTGGTCTCTAGCTCTGTGGCTCGTCCTCACTGAGAACGACAGTGACGCTGCCCACAGAAGTGAGGCTGGCCCCGGAGGCTGACTGGGGTGATGTCACTGCACTGGACACAAGGGTCACACTTATAGTGCCAAAATTCTGAAGGGTCGCTTTTTAAAGAAAATAGTCACTTGATCACATTTTGAAAATCTAAATGAATATTTTATGGGAGTACTTTTAAGAGAGTCCAGGGATTGGAAAAAAGCAAATGTGCAGTGATACTACCAACCACCTTAATATATCAAAACCATTGATGTTCCCTACATCAAACAGGCATTTCAGTTGTCTCAAATCCTTGTTGGAATACAACCAACTATCAAAAGTTAATGAATAAATTAACAAATAAAAGATTGGAATGAGTGAGTGAGTTAGTAAAGCCCACAGCATCTATTTCCCAACTGCAGACCAAGAATTTGTACTAATCCGTCCTGGCTGGTGTAGCTCAGGGGATTGAGTGCCGGCCTGCAAACCAGGGGGGTCACGGGTTCGATTCCCAGTCAGGGCACATGACTAGGTTGTGGGCGGGGTCCTCAGTGGGGGCACTCAGGGGGCAACCACACACTGATGTTTCTCTACCTCTCTTCCCCCTTTCCCTCTCTAAAAATAAATAAATAAAATCTTAAAAAAAAAGAAGAATTTGTACTAATGCCACATCTGCCCAGGCTGGTATTTTCCATGCTGGGATAAACAAAGGAAGCAATCTAGGTTCTGTTTCCATCAAGCAGAAAATCCTGAAAGAGATGAATTAAGGCATGAAAACATTCTGTCCAAATTGGCTGCCAGGTGTGCATTCATCTTCTGGAATGTGGTGGGTCAGACTCTGAAAAGCTCCTAGTCTGCAGGCAGCTCCTGAGTTTGCTAAGGCCTGCACACCCCCCAGAGAGTGAGTCACTTTCTGGGAACTGAGCAGTGACAATGAGGACTGGATGGGGGGGGCTGCTCAGTCAGGATGAAAGGGGAGGGCGGGATCGCTTCCCATTGGACAGACACACCACACTCATCCAGGACGGCGCGCCTGCACCACGCCAGAGGGTGGTGTGAGGGACTGACTCGTGTCCTCAAAGGGAGGTCCCGAAAAAGTCCTACACAGAGCAGGGATTAACGTCCTCGCACGGTAATGCCAGAGTGCTGACCCGAAGCTGCCTGTCTGGACTGCGATTCGTCCAGCCTCACCTTGGTGCTTCTCCTCTCCTCTAACCGAAGTGCCCAGCGGCCCCTCTGTGCACTGGAACCTGCCCTCCCCGTGCTGGGCCTCATACCCCAGCGACCCCTCTGTGATCACCCCCCAGAATGGTGGAGGCCGAACCCCACCTGACACCTTGTAGGATGTCTCTTCTGCACTTAGCTCTGTGGATTTAAAGACCTGACCGAGGCTTGTAAGCACTTAAAGTCAAAGCTGCAGGAAAAGTTTTTTATAGCTAAATACACTCCCAGCTGGTTCTCAGGGCAGGGCTCCTTTTTGCTCCGAACTACCAGCCCTAGTTATCTACCTGGAACCCCCTCTGCAGGATGATGCAGGCTTGCTCCACACTCGGCAATCCCGCGCAGCCGAGACCAGGGTTGCGCAAGAAAAGCAGCAGCGGGACTTGCGCACGGCTACTCTGATTTCTGCTGTGCCCTGGGGATGGGGATTGGTTACAGGTCCCCTGTTACAAAAGTCACGTAATCCCTAAGTCTTCCGAGCAGAGGTGAGGGCAAAAGGAATATTCTTTTGCTTGATTTAGGTAATTCCCAATGGGTAGAATCAAAGATAGTTTTCAAAACTAATTGAACCCCAAGAACTTGACGACTTTGTCAATTTCAACGTAAGACCCCTCCCCTAAAAGCAACAGTGCAGAGATGTGCATTCCTTAATATGCAAAGGGGGGTTTCATTTGGCATCTGGTGCCCCCAGCTTGACCGCTCAGAGAGACTCCGAGATAATTACTTAACCTGTCAGTGCCTCAGTTTCCTCATCTGTAAAAGGGAGGTCAAAACAGTGCATCCTCAAAAGCCCACTGTGAGGATTAAACAAAACAATGCGTGTAAAGCTACTGTGATCCAAACTATTGTGATTATTATTGTCACCAGCAGTCATCGAGTTAACAGGATCATCTAATCTTTGTCAGGAGGAGCCGCATACTGAGTTTTCTGAAGTGGAAGCCACCACCCTGTGCAGATCATCCCTCCACTTTGGCCCACGGCGACCAAGCCCATGTAGCAAGGGGCTGACTCATTCAGTCAGGAAGGGATCTGTTTTGCTGTGAGTTTACCTTGGAAAGTACATGGATACATAAATCCCTCTGCAGTGGCTGCAACTAATAAAAGAATCTTATATAAAAAAGACAGGTGATTCGTTGCATTTGCTTTTCCAGTTTCAGGCTAAAATCACGTCACGTGGAGCTTGGGACGTTGCCTGCTCATCTCTGTTGGTTCAAGTGGACTCAGCTTTCCTTTGGTGAGGATGCTGCATCCGTGATGGATGCCACGGAGACCACCTGTGCGAGGTGAGAGCATCTCTTCCACACGTGCAGATGTGACCCTCGCTGGGCAGCATGATTTTCCTGAGAGGAGGACAGCGCGACCCACCAGCCACCTGAACTGCGCATCTGCCCTGAGTGGCACCCAGGTCCCCCGGCCAGACTGCCTGCCGCGGCACCTGCACGAAGCCCATGGTGTTGGCACCAGCACTGTCTACGTCAACATCACGTCCACACAGGATATTTCTTCTTCCTCTTTTTGAGCATTAGTGCGTGGATCTGAGCATTAGGCCAGTGGTATTTTACTCGGATACACGTGAAAATCACCACAGGAGAAAACACGCAGGTGCCCAGGCCTACTGCATCAGAACACCGCACAGAGGGTCGGCGACCTGCTGAATTTAACAAGCTGGCTGTGAGGCAACAGGCAGGCTGAGGACTCTCGGCTTATATGCCGTGTTCTTTTAAGAGGGGCTGGGCACGGGCTGGGCATGTCAACTGGCAACCTCTCATGCACAGACTGGTTCCTCTGCCTTGAAAAAGCCACGCTCTTTGGTCTTCATAGCCCCCCTCCCCCCACGCTCTCACACCCACACCTGTGTGCCCCACCCAGGCCCCGTCGGCAGCCGGCAGCCGGCAGCAGGCTGGCCGTGACCGTGTTAAGATATTAAAGGAAATAAGCTATGACAAGTGCCAGGGCCTCTACAGTTGTTCTGCATAATTTCTGCTCTTTACTCTTCACAACTACACACTGAAGTCAGTACTATTATCCCCACGTTTAAGAGAAGGAATCAAAGGCTCTGAAAAATGAAACAATTCATAGAAAGCACCCCCTCCTCAGGTCAAAGACCCACTCTTTTCCCGGAACCCCAAGTAAGACCTTCCAGTGGCAGCTGTTTCCTCTTTCCCGGGAGGAAAGAAGAAAAGCAGGCCTTGTTGGAAACAGCCCTGGGATGGTGAGGCCGTGGTCTGCGGCACGTGGGTGGCAGCTGGAAATCACCAGGGCGCGCGGGGGGCCCTAGGTCCAGCAATCCCACAGGGTGACCGTTCCCAGGAGCCGGGATGGGCAGCAGAGTTTCGCCACCGCGATGGTTTCTCCTGCTCAGGAAGAACTGAAAAGGCCACATCATCCACCTCCCAGCCTGGGAACGATTAAGTTGTGCTTCCGGCAGGGGCGGGAGGAAGTTTTTAAGGGGAAAATAGAGGAAGTGTATAATTTATGATTCTCAACTGGGAGGCACTTCATTTTTTTCAAAAATGGCAATAAGGCAATTATTTATTACAGAAAGTACCTGAGCGAAGACAGAGGGAAATATAGTTAGGAAAAAAAAAGAGATGATTACGGGGTTAAGAAATAATAACCGGAGAACGACAGCGAGGTTTGGGGAAAGGCTCTGTTGGAGCGAACGCGGGAACGGGGAGCGGGGCGGCTGGCTCACCTGTAGCACACATTTTCGGTGCAGGGGCTGTGCACGCGGACGATGACGAAGACGTGCTGAAAGTGGGACCGGATGCTCTTCGGGGTGAAGGGAAGTGCTCCAGGCTCTTGGAAGACAATGGTCACGATGTCATTTCCTATGTGCCTTTTCCTCAGAAGCTGCGGGCAGGGCAGTGAGTACAGACACAGAGTCACCAACGAGACTTTCGGTAAAAAGAAAATATGTAAGCATATGCAATTCGCTCATCTTTCAACGGAAAGAAGTTATTTAGAAAAGCAGAGTCTTCTTGGGAAGCCGGCGCTCCTGCGTGTGGCCCAGGAGGGGCGCACTGGGCTGCCTCCAGACCTCTGGGAAGGAAAGCCTAAACCCAAGATCACCTCTTCCAACTTGCACTCTCTCCTCCACTTCACCCTTTTAAGCCTAAAATAATGCACATTAGAGCTCAAAATGCTTTAAGGAATTTTAGGATTTATGTTCTTTAGCTTAAAGGAGGGGACAGAGTCCAACGGGCACAGATGTGCCAGAATTCATGCCCCGTGGCGTGAGGGGCCTGTGTCTTGTGCTCCCACATAACATGCATTTCTGTGACAAAAATACAAAGCACTGTTATAGTGGTGGCTAATCTATTCAAACTCATTAGCTGAAATTTGGTATTTTAAATGTAATTCGGAGACACACAATTCCATCAGATTAACAGCTGGAAAACGCAGTAGTCTGTACTCCTGTAAATTACCAGGTGGCGGCAGGGAAGGAGCCCGCGGCAGCAGTAAGCTCTGAACAGTCAGCACCTTTACTTCCATGTTCCTTCTGCCAAGGGTGCCCCCTTCCCGCAAGTTTCTCCTCGACAACTCAGGTCTCTGCTCAGATACCACCTCCCCTGGCACGGCCGCCCTGAGCAAGCCCAGGTCGGTGCTGCGCCCACACACCCACGCACTCTACGGCATCGGTGGTTGTGCTAAGAATATTCTAATTCTGCTGTTGGTTCCGATCTTCGTGACAGCAGGGGACATGTCTCACTGCCTTCTGATTTCCCAGTTTCTAATGGCCTGCCCGGACACAGCAGGCTCCCAGTACCCATTTGCTAAATGAATAAACAAATGACAGAAATACACAGTCCCGCCACACACTGGGCACTCTGTGAGTCTACGCAAGCAAAGCCACCGCATCTGCACTCCCAGCTGTGCTGCTCGGTTCCAACGGATCAGTAATCCTCACAGAAGTGCTGGTGTCACCGCAGGGATGCGGCGATCTCACAGTGGTGAGTCTCTCTCTACCAGTAATAAGAGACAGCACGCTTGCTCGTGACTTTATTTGGCACCTACAGAACACGTATCACTCACTGTAGAGAGCTTAAGTTACACGTTTAAAACCTTTTAAATGCAGGCACGAAAGGGGTTTCGCCGTCAGGCCCCTGACTTGGGACAGAGCACAGTAAAGGGCCCGGGGCGGTGGGGACGGAGCGTTCCTCCTCCCTCAGTTCTCTGGTGCCAATTAAGCTGCTGAGTCATGTGGTGAACATTCCTATTTAAACCCCATGGTGAAAGCTATAAACACATGAGAACATCTTACCATCAGGGAAGTTCTGAAACATATATTCATCTATATTAATACAAACCCAGTGAGTCATCTGTATTAAAATTTGGCTAGATATTTAACTAAAATGTGTCATTTCAGATGCACGTAAAAATTCCGTAGCAAACTCAGTCATGTTCGCTGTGTTACCCTTCACCCACACTACAGTGGACACAGATGTTAACCACAGAAAATATTCCATGTAAAGGAAAGAAAATGGATGCAAAGATAAGCATCTAGAACAAACCTCAACAGAAAAGCTGAAAAATTGTACCGGGCTGAGATTCTCTTCCCTCGGTTTCCCAACGACAGGAGCACATGATTCATATGTATTGTAACAGGACCAGGGAAATTCAGGAACAAACAACAAGTTAAAAAATAGCTAAGATACATAACACTGTGCTAAACACATCTGGCAAACACGGAACACAATAGCTTACACCATACTTGACTCGATACCCTTGAAACACAAGAATTTTCAGATTAACAAACAGAACAGAAGGCAGAAGCCACGGTGGCCATGACAGCCCCCCACCCCCCATTCCAGGCCAGGCCTCCCTGAGACAGGCCCTCTCAATCACAGGTGCTGGGTGGGCGTGGCCTCCTTGCCTGGGCTTCCTTGATGTGAGTACAGTCAGGGCACACAAGACAGCTCTTCCCATCCATTTGCCCCTCCTCCGGAGGGAAGGCGGGTCCACTCCCACACTGTACCACAGGTGTATTTAAAGCACAGGGGCCAAAGGAAACTTGGAAGACTGGTTACCTCAACAACAGCAAACCGCTCTGTCCCTCTCTGAGCACATTCTTTTGCTTTGTCAAGCGGACCCAAAATGTTTTTAGAAGTCTCATTCACGTTTCACCATGATCACAAAAGGCAATTTGCAGAAAAAATAAAGTGTGTGTGTGTGGGGCGGGGAGCAAGGAGAGTCATCAGGAAGAATAAAATCTGAAACTTTTCATAGAATAAAATAAGAAAAATTCACACCTTGTTCATTAACAGCATGCTTGAACTTGACTAGAGACTAAAGAAACATAACATCTGGAAAGCTAACCAAAGCAATATTCAGTTTCCTAAGATCTTATCAGGCATTAAATAAATAATTTCTTGGATGTCTTATAAAAGGTCAATGTTTTCTTTCGTGGTTAGTGGTGCTTTTTTCTAACTGGTCAGTGCTATTCTGTATAATCAGGGTCTGGAAATGGGCGGGAAAGTTGTGTCAACCCAGGAGCAGATGCAGCCCCGCAAACCGGGGAGGCGGGCCCCTGATTAGCAGGCATGATTTGTTTGGGAATTAGGAAATGACACCCACTAGGGTGAACTTCTCCTTTCTACACACTTGAAGCTCATAACATTTCCTTGGCGCCAAGAGAGCCAACTAAGTGTCTTCAACTGCAAGAGTGAGTTAATAAATATTGTATTAGACAGATTTACATACTGAGTTCTACAAAATTTCCAACACTTGATTCAAGCTGTGAAACAGAAATAAGCTCTTGTTATGACAAGGAAAGTGAAAATGTGATTCTTCACCCAATTCCATGGCAAAAGGCATGCAGACGCCCCAGAAATAGCAAGCTTTTAGGGCTCGTTCTCCACTCCCTAAACAGAGGTCGGACTAGCTGTGAAACGGTGCAAGAATCAAAACCAAGCAGAAACCCAAGGCTCTCAGGCAGCTGCGTGGGGATCAGAGGGGCTTAAAGGTGAACGAGGCAGATGTAGAGCCTCTATGCAAATAGATTCATTTGTTAATTTTTTAAAACCGAGCAAGACAGAAGGAAAAAAGCAGTTCGCGCCAAACTCTGGAGGGAAGAGCCAAGCAGGCGGCACAATATGAAAGAAGCAGGCGGGATGTGGTACAGGAGCAGCTAAGAGAGTCAGAAAGGAGAAAGCTGAGTCTGAAACCAGAGAAGGCAGGACTCGAGACGCTTGCTTGTCTTAAGAAGCAAATATGTGAAAATGAGCACGATTCCAAAGAGAAAACTGCATCATTTAATGACTGCAAGTTCTGAAATTCAAAGAGATGAGCTCAGAACTGAGCAAAAAGTTAAATGCATCTCCATAAAAAAAACAACCCCAAGTCCTGGACCTTAGTCCTTGGGTTGCAGTATGAAGTCCAGTCTGGAGGAAAAGGGCTGCCCAAGGTTCCCCCTGCCTCTCTGACTGATCACCGCCCGCCCTCCAACACGCCAACTGGGTTCTGCCACAGCCGTTCTGCACCTGCTAAGCCCTTGCCTGGGAAGTTTCTTTCCTTTTACACTGACCTTCCTAATTTTACATGTGTGCACGTAACACACCCAACACACCCCTCATAAACTCTACTCCTGACTATGCACCAGTGGTTAGAATTTTGCTTTGACTTTTAAGGGATATTTAGCTTCCTATGGAAAGACATGGAAAAAGTGAACACAGAATAGCATTCTCAGCAGTAAGAAGGGCAGGGAAGCCTGCCTATGTTACCACAGGCATACAAAAGGTGGACATGGAGAAGAGGACAGCCCCGCCCACCCACCAGCTCCCGGGATACACCGAACGCTGGCCAACCCCTCATCTCAGACCCGCAGAAGCTCCCATCAAACTTAATTACCGCTTCCAGGACCCATCGCTGAGCTGTCATTTTCATATAACCAACATAAAATATTACTTTAAATATTTAATGTTAAATATTATGTAAAATACAAAATATTTTAACAAGACAAGAGTAAATGTACCTAACAGTTAAGCAAGGCTGAATATTTTGCAAATGGAGAAGTAAAAATAAACCAAGATGTGGATTTGTGATGATGTAATAACTAAGTGAAAATAACAGGATTATGAAGCTACAAGTATCTCTCTTCTGACACTGGGTAATACCAACCATTATTCTTAACAAAAATCTTACTTTGAATTCTTATTATCATTCCTATTTAGGGCCTGGGAATAAAGCAAATCACAGAGAGCTGAAGAAGCACTTGATTCTTCCAAAACATCCCACATTGTAAGGGAACCCACGTGCAGCCGAGACCTGCTCGTTGGCACCTCGGGAGAGAGGTTTCTCCAGTACTGAACGGCTCCTTAGCTGAGCTGTACCAATGAGGGACTGAGAGAAGTCAGGACGCAAACCCTGCCAGGCAGGGGTTGACCAGCTGTCTGAGTTACACGGAGAAGGGGCTCAGACCTAGCAAGCTCTGTCGCCATTATCTCTGCGGATGTCAGGCCCCTCGCTGGGCTGGGAGCAGCATTCACCAGATGGAATCTCAGAAACCTACAGGCTGGGTCTCACTGCTTAGGGACCTCCGTGCGCTCAGTACCCCTTCCAGGCAGAGCATCTCTAACCTTATGCATGTGTTAAAAAGAAAATCACCAAGGGCCAGGCACCAGGCTCTCTTTGTCTGAAGGAAAGGTTTCTCTGCCAAAGTGAAGTTTAATGCTAATCTGTGGAGTTCTTTCCACTGATAACACCCTGACTGCTTTACTATGATGGGTCTACCAGACAAGCAGAAGGGAAACACCCAGGGGAGACAGCGCGGTGAAAGGGGACTGACCGCCGATCAGGCCCCGAGACCCGTGGGACACGCTGCAGAGGGAAGCACTCCAGGAGGGGGCTTCTTATCACTCCCTGGCCTGGCTAGGTCTTCTCTGTAAGAGGCAAACATTCTAAAGATTGACTCTTTTGCTGTGGTGAATTCTCTAAAGATTTTTAATACATCTTGGAATCAACTTTCGGCTTGATTTATTGTAAGAACAAACATAAGAAATTATATCTGATGTGGATGAGTCTGGACCAGTTAATAGTCCCCAAGAGCACAGTGCTAATCAGGCCAAAGTTCCAAGCACAATTCACGTGCAGGCCACTTAGCTGTGCTAAGTCCTGGGGCCTCCAAATGTGGGCATGAGCCCAGCCGGCCACTTGGCCAGAACGTGACCTGTGGGTGTGGGCGGGGTGGGTGAGAGGGATGGAGTCAGCAGGATCCCTCGCAAATTTGGAAAGTTCAGGTTCCAAGACTGTACGGTGACATCACTTATCCATGAGCAGAATATTCTGATGACAACTCACGATTAGCCAAACACTGAATGTCAAAAGTAATTTTATGGAATTACTGATAAATTAGTCCCTTGCTTTCTTAACTATTCAGACCTTAGTTTTACTTAATAGATCTTTGGGATTAGGAACAGGAAAATAAAATGCAAATAAAGTCACCTAAAATACTTACGCTTTCTATCTAGTAAATGGTAAAATAACAGTGACTTCTGAAACTTACGGAGCATGCTCTGTGCCAGGCACAACTTTAAGTGCTTACATGTATTAACTTACCTAATTCTAACTTACCATCTAAGGAAGGTTTGATAATTAATTCAGTAAATGCCTACAGGCTGCCTACCACATTTTGGGTACCATTCTAGGTGTTCAGAGACACTTTGGTGGTAAAAAAAGAGAGGGAAGTCTTTGTCTTGAGGGATACAGAGCACCAAAGCACAGAAAAATTTGCCCAAGGTCACAAAATTAGTAGCTAGGATTCAAATTCACGAACTGAATCCTAGCTACTAGCTTTGTGATGTATGTTTTAAATCTCCAGTTTGGGGAGTTTAAATCACCCGCCCACCCCTCTACTCTCCATCCCCTATCTCTCCATACACATTTTTTACATGTAGGACTTTTCAAGGATAGTTTCACTGAAAAAAAAAAAGCGGGGGCGCAGGTACAGAGAACTCATAAACGCATACATTTTAATTTCTGTACAACAAAAAAGGGGACGGAGAAGCCAGTTTTAAGCTCTGGTAACAGTAAAGTCAAAAAGACTTCAAAACCCCAGAGGCTGCCACACGAGAAGTGACGGGGCCGGTCCGCTGTGGCGCCCAAGGGCACCAGTAGGGAGGGACCCGGAGGGCTTTGGGGTTTGAACCCCGGGGGACTGCGGCCACGAGACACTGGCTCTCGTTCCGCTGGCGTGCTGCCAGGCGCTCCTGCCCTGAGAAGGCCCGATCCCAGTGACAAGTCACACAGGTTCATTACTGGGTGATTCCGGAGCGCCTGGGGACAAGGCACTGGTCTGCAGTCAGCGTCTTCACATCCAGTGACTCTACTGGGCGTGCCTGAAAATGAATCACTTAAGAGCCAGAAATCCTTCAGGTTAATATATATATATAAATACGTATACATGATCCAGTGATTACAACTCCATCTCATAAAAAATGCAGCTGTGTGATTAAAAAGCCGGACTTCCGGAGGCAGTGAGACAAACTCTGAGTGTGAGACTACTGTGCAGGAAACCCAGGGAGGACGGGGTGAGGTTAGGCATTGGGCAGAAGGCGGCACCTGGCAATCCCCAGGGGAAGAAAGATGGGACGTGCAGCCGCCCCCACAGTGAGCAGCCAGGCGGGGCCGCAGGGGTGGGCTTTCTCGCCCCGGCTGCGGGACCTCAGGCACTTCCTACAGCCAGGCACGGGGCCGAGGCAAGTGGCCTTTTCTTTGGAAAAACGAGTCATTTAACTGTCTTTGTCGAATTTCATAAGCCTTAAAAAAATTCTCTGCAACACTTCAGTTTCATTCATTCAACAAGTAATTACTGAGCAACTCCAACGGGGTCCTCGGTGATTTAGCCCACGTAGAGCCGAGAGTGCGGTTAAGGGACATCAGGAGAACGAAGTTTCCTGAGCATGAAAACAACTTTGTTTCCGCTCCCGACTGAAGCCAGATACACCCAAAGCCCTACAATTCAGCCAAGCCATGAATGGCTTGGGGATCCTCTCTCACAGTGTGTTCTGTACGTCAGTCATCTACCCTCTGGCAGGAACCGAAGCCGAGGCCGCACGCTGGCCTTCTGGCAACTGACATGGCTGACTCTGGTCTCCTGGGAGATGTTGCCTAGCACAAAAAAACGGTGAGGACGGAAGAGCTTCTAAGTTTTATAAGGAAAGAGTGCAATAAAAGGTGTGCAGTGTTACTCCCTTTTTAAAGTCCAAATGCTTCCTAACAATTAAAGAGTCGAAGATTATGAATGCCTTTCATGGAGGAAAAAGGCCAGCGACTCTGTAAATTCTACCTGCACGGCGCCCCCGACGGGGTCGGACCCCCGACGGGCGGCCCCGCTGCGCTCCGAGCCGTGGGGGAGTGGTGTGGGGCTCGTACCTGCTGTCTGTTGTTGGGCATGTGCGGCAGCATGGTGGACACGTGGAACATGAGCTCGTAGTCTTTGTAGGTGGTGTAGAGGGAGTGCGTTCCCGTCGAGTCAGCTAGCGACAAAGATAATTACAGAAACGAGTTAGCGACATGAGCGAAGTAACCCTTAGAACGTCCCTACTGCAAAGGGTCATTCGGTTGGGAAAACACACCACCCGACTGTACACAACCCGTGTTTACACGGGGTCCCCCTGCCCTCTCACCGCGTGCCGTTTCTACCGCTCCCCAACCCAGACCCGCGGCCTCGCCTGCTCTCACCCACACGCCTTCTCCTGAGCTCAGGCTTCCCCTCCACACTCCTGCCGCTGCACCCAGGTGACCCTCAGGGGCCAGTCACTTCTGCCACGGGGAGTGAGGTCGGCAGAGGAGGGAAGAAGTGGGAGCAGCGGCGGGTGCAGGTCTGGGCGCACCTATTTGAAGGGCAGGGGCTAACCCGAAGTTATCCCTGCCCCAGCCTCGTGAGCGTGTGTTAGTTCTTAGTTACAGCCCAGAGAACCGGACCAGGGCTGACGCGGTGTGGAAACAAGAGCAATGTCGAGGACTCCTTCCCTGAGTGATGTAATTAATCTTCTGTTTTCAGCGGGCAATGCAATGGTTCGGTCACATGATTAAGACCACAAAGACTGAGTGTGATCTCTTACTGTACATCACGAACTGACACATGTTAAAAACTATGGCATACAAACCCTGTTAATCATTCAGCGATTCAGCTTTTGAAAAGCAGAACGATTCTTTGCGATTCAAAACCCATCTGTATTACCAATAGACTACCGCAGTCTGAGAGTGTCAGACACCCCAATCAACAGGGTAACCATAAACACTCCAGTAATAATTTCAGGAGATGGTTTTGAACCACTTTGCATACAGATAAATAAAGACAAAAAGATAAATATAAATTAAGAGGTAAACAGAATTCGGGACTGCCTTTCTCAATCCTTGACCCATATATAGGTTTCTTTTTCTACCTTTTAAAAAACAAGACACAATACTGTTCAGTATCATTTCAAACAAACTTCATTCCATTGTATTTGTTGGGTAAACTCTAAGTAGTCATCTTGGATTAACCTTTTTATAAAAATCTAGAAATGTGCATTTTTACCTAAAAACATTAGAAGTTGACCTTTGTGAGGCCTTTCTGAATCCTGTAATAAGTTTTTATTTCCAACATTTATATATGACTCAGAAATAGTCCTGAAAGTCCTCTAGAAGAAACACAGTTCTGCGCACTCTGAAAGGCAGTCACAGAGGCGATGTCAGAAGTACAGGGAGTATTTAAAATGTCTGCACGTGGATACTGACAAGCCAAGTTGCAGATGGTCAGAGAGGACATGCATCTGAGAAGCTGTATATTAACCAGTCCCGAAATGAAGGGATTTTCTCTTTTAACTGTTCATTAAATGCACATGTCACTTTTCATAGAATTTCTTGGGAAGTGACTTCCACTGTAATTGTGCTGGCTCAGGACCCTGAGGGGGTGCATGGCTCTGGAAGTAAGCAGGCACGGGCATGAGAAAACGATGGCCACATCTGTCCGTGAGGGGCCGACTGCCCAGAGCAACCCTGAAGGTCTGAGGGTGACAGCCCAGCACGTTCAAGGACTGTCATCACGACACTGTGACTGGGATGCTTAACATTCAGTAAGTGGAATCCTGGAGGGGCTAGACAGTCTAGCCAACAGGTTTCAGCTGCAGGGCATTACAATAAAAGAAAAAAGATGCACTTTGGGGAGGTAAAAAACACTTCAAAAAATGAGGTCATAGTCTGTCTGTCCCAAGCAGGGCGAAGAGACGAAATTCTGGAAGTTCCCATCTCAAACAGCAGCATGATGAAGGAGGAGGGGACTGCCCAGTTTACTCAGGGGCCGCCCGCGCGTTTCCATTCACAAGGAGACACGGCGCAGCGGCGGTGTCCACTCTGCCGTGCTCCCCACCCAGACGGAAGGCACTGCCCACACCCAGGTGAGCAGGGCCTCTCAGCGGCTCCGCCTGCTCTGGCCCCGCCCCATTCAGTGTGCAAGAGAGAACAGCCAGCCCATGTTAAAGCTGAAGGGGACACTCCAGACACCAGAGGCTCTGAATTTCCCTAACGAAGAAAAGGAGGCCCACGTTTGACAGACGGTAAAACTAGAGCACCACTCTCTTGAATTTAAGATACTTTTTGTACATTCTGTGAAAAACAATTTTTATTTGACTATTCCATGAACATCATTCTCAGAAGCCTCCTTTCCACTAGGGGAATGTCTTAGACTCCTTCTCATCTCAGAGAACGCCTTACTGGAAATCCATGTGGCACAATCTCATTCTAACATCTCGATTTCCTTCAGCTAAGGTGATTAGAACTGAAGTATCTAAAACATCTCCAAGGTCACAAAGATGCAAAGCTGATGTCAGTTCTATACGCAGGAAAATGTCTGCGTGATCTGTGCTGGAGTCTGACAGACTACACCGATGACACATTCTCCCAGTGTGTCCTCAGTCCACCCACCGAAGACCGACTGACAGGCACACGCAGTGACGTAGCTTTCCAGGAAGGACGTCCCAAAGGGCGGCATGCCAGCACCTCTAAGGGGTGGGTGGGGGTTGTAGGTAAGAGGAATTTGCCAAGAAAAAAAAAGAAGAAAAATCAGAAAAGGTCTCACTGAACTTTCAAAATATGCAGCTATTCACAGTGGGCGTCAGAAGTTATCTCCGTGTCTTTCTCCATCTGAGGCAGAGCAATAGCGTTCAACATGCAGTCCAGCTCCAACCCAGGCAAGCGTGGAGGGCGCACCGGGGCCCACGCGTGCGCTAACACTGCCTCTGGGCCCCAGACCTACCCTCTCAGTGTAACTCTGTAACCCACCGCTGATGACAAGAGCATGAGGACCTGGCACCCCCGACATAGGCGAGTACTAATGACAGTCCCAGGCTGAGTGGACGCTGGGGGCAGGGAGCCTGAGCACCCTGGTTCCAATGTCCGCTCCGCCACACACTGATGCTCCTGCTTCACCATCCCCACCAGCAGTGGGCTGGACACTTCCCAGACGCTCCAACTTCAGGCTCTTTCTGCTCCTCTCATTAAAAGAACAAGCAATTCACTGCCTGATCATAAGCAGGATTTTCCAAAGCACACAAAATTACCCTGCCTGGTGGCTCAGGTGCTGAGAGGGACCGAACGACAGCACGAGAACAAAGGCAGAGCACTGAGAATTTACGAGGAATGTGAGGAACAGCATGCTCTAAATGGAGATGTGAGACAAATGCGCACACGAGGTCAACAGAAAGCCTGCGTTTTAAATCCGCCAGTCAGTCTGGAACCTCAGGCGTCCTGACCGAGGCCCCTGAAAGATCCGATGCCTCAGCTTTTTAACCACAGCTCCAACTCCTGCGTTAACAGAGTGAAGCCAGAAATGAACGAAGCCCGCCCGAGAGCACGGCATGAGTGCACGTGTTAATGTTTGGTCTTTTAGAAACGATCGCGGCGCCCTTCCTCGGTAACCCAGAATGAGGGTGCATTGAAAGAGGCGAGGTTAACAGAAAGAAGAAAATATTAAAAGACTCTTCACGCTGCACTGGGGATTCTCTCGCTGGTGTTACAAAGGAAGAACTGACCTTTGAGCTCCTGTGAAACATGTGCCTCTTGAGGAAAGAGCTTCCTCTACTGATCTGAGGAAATCTAAACTTGATCCCAAATAAGCTGGCTAAGCAGCTTCTGGGGTCAAGCACAGGAGGGCTGCGATCGCTTGATTAGGTTTCTGCGCATGCGCGCCCGGGGAGCACTAACACACAGGGATGTGAAGCTTACTTTTATTGTCTAGCTGAGCCCGGTATTTACTGAACCCTTTCAGCCGCACGCGCTGGCCCAGGAGGTCCAGGAACTCCTCGAACGCTGGCCCCGCCGTCTCGTTGTTGTACATCTCCTCCTCTGTGCTCTGGCCTGCTTTGCAGTAAAGGATCCCGATCTTGTGCTGGAAGCTCAGCTGAAACGGGGAAGCAGTGCGGTTACTTGTCAGAGAGCACCGGACAAGCTAACTTCCAGGAAAACGGAAACAAGAGACGCTTAGGGTCCCGTCCTCAGGAGACCACCCAGGACAGTTCCCGCAAGCAGACAGGCCAAAGCAGCAGCAGCTGTCCTTGTACACGGCTCCAAACACGTAGCAAACCCGGAAACCCCAAACCACCACTGGAGAAACGGCAGGGATCCTAAGAAATACACGCACAACGTGGCCCTGTGGGATTTGCCAGGTTTCTAAACAAAGAGACAAGGTCAAGCATCTATTCAAAAATGTAACTGCGGAAACACTTGGTCTTGCCCCCACCACAGAGGAATGAGCATCGTCTAACGAGCCAGGGGGAAGAAAGGCCGCGGTCTTTTAAAAGCTTTCCCTCTCTGGCTCCTAATGTTCTTTTTTCAATTGTTATTTGAACATTCATAAAAATACGAAATGTGAAACACTGCAATGAAAAAACAAATCAAATTAAGGTCTGGTAAGGCAAGAATCCCCACGGACACTGTGATGTATGTATATAAATAGAATAATGTTTTGTTTCCATAAAAGTTGACTTTGGCTGTACAATTAAAGTCATTTCTACATTTCTGACTATCTTGAAAAGAAAACATCTGCTAAATATACAATGGCCCATAAAGAATTTTAATAGCAATTGAAGAGTTCCTGCTGTAACTCTATCTCAGGCCATCCCGTATCGTGCTGGAAGCCGCAGGGCGGCTTTCTCCCGAGGCAGGGGAGAAACTGGATCCGCCTTGAGAGCTTTCTGACTCTCCCCAGAGAGGACCCACTTCGCACTCGTGAAATCAGAGCACTTAATCTTACTGGCAGCAATCTGAGTCTCAAAAACTGACAGATTATCAGACATCAGCAATTCCCTCAAGGCATCAATCCATAACGTGGTTCGCTTTTATTATCAGGCTGTAAAATAGAGGCTATGATCAAAATTCATAGCTGACTCCATCGGTAAAATAAGGCACAGTGGTACCCGTTTCCCTTGAGTGCCAGAGTGAGAGGGGCCGTCTCATCCTAACATCACCTAACGAAAACACACAATCCCAGAAAGTTAGGGAGGCACCTGCTTCCCCATCTCAGCGACTGCAGGCAACAGCATCGTCTTAACTAAAAATGGGAATTTATAAGTCGAGAGGTGAATTGACATAAAGTAACCAAATTTTCAAAGTCCTGCTAAATAATTACTTTCCTTATAATTCCCCATAGCATAGTCTTCCTGCTCAAAACATCTCGCCAAACTGAATGAAATAACTGATCTCAGTACCTATTAAATCTCCCAAAATTGTCCCATACAGAGCAGATCTATCGGTGACTGTCTCAGACCCGAATGGATTATAAATTCCAATACCGTAATTGACAAAATACCCTTTAAATATTTTACCAGTATGAAAAACTGTTGGCAACAGTCACATAAGATTGGCCCATCCCTCCCTTGGGCAGAGTCACTGTTAGCAAAGTGAATAAAAACAGTATCACCCACGATAAACCCTCGACCCCCCTAACAGGGTAGTGGGGACTTTTAAGATTCCTTTAGAATCTGTGATGTTTAAAAAGCTGTCCCATCTCTTTTAGAGATGGATAGAAGTAGTGCTTTCTTCGTGTAATGTGGGAATGGGATACCACTAAGAGTTACAGGAGGCTAAAATACCCTATCATATACCATTAAAAAAGTAAAGCAGAGCAAACAAATACAGTCTCAGAAGGAGGGACACACGAACTACAAGGAGAAGTACACGATGCACTGACTGGTTTGCTTAAAAGCAGAACCTGACACTCAAAGTGAATTCCCTGATGTCAGATTGGAAATAGGTGTTCACTAAAAGTGCCTAAAATGCTTTATTTCCAAAAAATTGCCTGCATAGCTTCCGGTCCTGCTCTGGTACACAGACTTCCCAAACCCAGAACCACTTGCAGCTGTGATGAGGTCTGTCGGGACCTTGAGGACTTCCAGATTCTGGCTGGGGGAAAACGGGCCAACTCTGGACTCCTCCACAGCAGCCCGAGGGGACCAGCCACCTCGTCCGCAGGCACCTGCCAGGGCCAGTGCAGGGGCGTGGCTTAAAGGGAGGACCAGCGTGTACCAGAGACATAAAGGGACACAGAGCTGCCACGTGGTAGCAGGCTATCTTCACAGACTCTCCTGCAATGTGACAAGGAATGCTGTCCTTCTCATCGACCAGCTTGAATGCTGACTATTTGAACCTGCGTGCTCTCCCTCCATGAAAACCTGTTTCCTCAGCTGTTTCGAGGGCACTTCCTACGTCCCGCACACGCCACCAGCAACGGTCTTGGTAACACTATTCTGTGTGTCACACGATTCTAGAAGTCAGTGCTCTCATCTAGAGTTTTGGTTTGGTTCAGATGTTTTTAATATGTCAGCGCTCACTCCTAAGACAGAGCGATCTCGGCAACATTCTTTCTGAGAGTTAGAGAGCTGCTTCCTTCAGCTAATATGCAGTGTTAACTTGTTAGACCAGGGATGAGTTCATCATCTTTACGACAGAATCCCAGCCGAGGGAGCGCCAGACGGTGACCAGGGCACCACGGGGAGTGTGACCGGGTCACCGGAGGGGTGCCACAGAGTCCCTCACACATGCGTGAAAGCGATTTTCCTCGGGAAGTCCGGAAATACACATTGCTACTGTCTTTATTTGTTAAAGCATGTAGAAACAAATCCACCGATTTAAAGCGGTCTGTATACACCCGAACGCCTACCTCTCACTTTCCCCCGACAAGTCTCTTGCATGCGAAACTTAAGGGACCTCTTTCCTCTTCTGGACCACTACCCCAAGCCTACCCATCGCTACTTCCCTCCTGGACACTCAAGAGTCACATGTCTGAGCTCTAGGCCCCTGTCCGTCTATGTTCGCCAGCCTGTCCTCTCCCCACTGCCAGAAGCATCTTCCTGGAGTCCAGCTCTGTCCAGTCCCATCTGGAGAGCCCCCACCGCCCCCGCGGCCCACGCAATCATGCACACTCTAGCACCGAGCACTCAGGGTCCTCCCAGCTCTGGCTCAACCCACTTTGTTTTGTTTTGAAAACTCTCACCCTCCCTCTGTGTGCCCATTCTTGTGCAGAAACAAGTGACAGTCCCTGAAACAGCCAACTACTCATACCTCCCTCCTGGAATTCTACCCAAGACTCAAGGCCCAGCGACAGTGCCGCCTGCGTTGGGAGATGTGTCCTGCCAGGTGTCTGCTTTCCCAGAGACCTCTCTGCGTCTCCCCCTCTCCCAGGTCCAGCACCACACTCTGCCCTGCAAAGGCCACTGTGCGCGTGGCCCTCCTGGCCCCGCGGGCTAGCGACTAGGTCTGAGTCAGCCTCGCGGTTGCTGCCGCACACTGTTCACGTCCACCTGGCCGGAGGATGCCCACAGCAGAGAAGAACAAACGTTAGTTCAGACAACAGTCGGCGTGGCTCTTTTAAACTCTGGGAAAACAATGCCATTGACCCCTAAGAATCACAAGTCAGCCGTGGTCTTGCTCGCTGGGACACACCAAACCTGGGGAAAAACCGCCCCTGGCCCAACTCAGTAGGTGTAGTACACTATGAAGGCATCACCTGTCTTAACTCATAAAAAGGCATGTTTGGGAAAAACTAGAGAGAAAACGTTTCAAGGCACTGAAAACAAAAGATTCTAAAAGAAAGATGGATGGGAAAACGCCGCAGCACTGAGAAACAGAGACACAGGCGTCAGCCTCACACACGATACGCACCCCCTGCTCGTCGAGCTTGAGCAGCTGCTCCGGGACCTTGGGCGAGTTCGCGGCCTGTCGCAGGCACTGGATGCTCAGCTCAGGGATGACGTACTCCAGCACTTCTTTGAGAGGCAGTCCGCGTGCGGTGCCGTGCCTCGCGGTGGAGGGTATGGCGTCTTCCAAAATAGCTCCTCTCAGTGTTGTCAGCTGCAGGGGCAAAACATGGGAGTTCGGTGACTAGTTACAGACCCAGGGAGGAGGTGAGACTCTTGCCAGAGTGGGCAGCCGGGCAGGGTGGGCGGAGCCAGACCGATGCCTGGAGGAGGAGGGGCACAGCACCACAGGGCTGGCAGGAGAAGGACGCTGGGCGGAGGCTGGCCATCGTGAGGCCGGGCCTCGTCGTCACCCCTTTCCTCCCAGACGCCCCTCTTCTTTCCCCGGTTCCCCTGTTTCCCCACATCGTCTTCTCTTCTTCCACCCCTTCCCCTGCTCCTGTCTACCTGACCGTGCTGAATATTCCTGAAGCTGAATGGGGATACCCAGTGACACCCACGACAGGTGACTCAGGGCTGAGCAGACTGTCACCAAAGATGCCTCATGATGTGGGATATGGCTTCAAACATGTCACAACAGCAGGGAACACTACCGCGACTTACGCCTCAGCTCTCTCACAACGAGAGAGAGGCAACCCCAGCCCTGCAAATCCAGAGGCCTGTCTATTCTAGTCCCACCTCTGACTCTGGGGAGGGCGGCTAGACGCTGTGGTGACATGGTGACAGGGATGCCTGGCATTTGCAGTGTGCCCTGTGACACACTGTCCTGCTGTGCTAGGACATTCTCAGCCTGTACTGGCTCCTACGGGGCCACAGCCACGTGCGGCCACTGAACACTAGACCTGTGACTAGTAGGACTGAGGAACTGAGTTTTGAATTTCACTCAGTTACTTTAAACTTAAATAACCACATGTGGTCAGTGGCTCCTGAGCTGGACAGCACGGGTCTGTGATTTAAAGACGTGACTTCAGGACAGGGGCTGTCTCTCGTACTCATCCAGCACAGAACCTGGGGCTCCCAAGTGCTCTCAACTGGGCAGGACGCACAGCAGGACCCAGGCCTGTGAGTACGGCTGGGGACAAGCAGAGGGTTCCGCCTTCTCTGTCTGATCTGCGTTCTGGAACGCTTGCCAAACATACTTCCCTCTGACTGAACAGAGTCAAGGGAATAAACCACAAAGTGCAGGCCAGATCTAGTTCTTCCTCTAAACCTACAACTCTACCCACAGGGCTCTTCCTGTCGTGCCATCTGTACAATCTCACTCGTCACTCAAAGCAAGACGAGCAAGAGAACCACCTGCGTCCTCGGGGAGTGAGGTGGGGGCAGACCGAGCCACTACGCTGGCAACCCGTCGCCCGCTGCGGGCCCGCTGCTGCTCTGTGAGGCTTCAGACTCGTTTTTAAATTCAGACACGAGTGGCAGAGCTCACATTCGCCCTCTCAGCCCCGAAAACCTTGCATCCTTATCCTTTCTATCTGTTCAGGTGGCAGAGAAATCACTGCCACTTAACATCCGTGACAGGTTTTCAGATTTTTTCTTTGGAATAAAAAGGTGTAGCAGCCCTTTCAATGACCTGCAACGCCGCAGTAGTTAACACGGAAAGACAGATGCAACCCGTCCCTGAAACAGCCTGAAGTGGACCGTCCACGGCTCAGCCCAGGATGCGCCCACAGGCAGCCGTTACCTCGCTCGTCCGGAAGGCCACCCGGTAGTTGTACTGCGACCCTTCCTTCTCCTTGGCGTCTTCCACCTTCTCCCTCCGGATGCTGACAGCCACGGGGCCAAGGTTCTCGTCTATCCCAAAGTAGTTCTGGTGCTCTGCAAGGGAACAGAGTGGGGGCGCATCAAAGACAGGGGCGGAGGGCAGGACGGGCCTCTCTCCGCTGTGCATCCGACCTGAAGAAGCCCCGACCCCACACGAGTTTGATCACACCTTCCGTTTCCAAACCGTGGGCTTTCACGTGTCCCGTTCCACTCCTTCTTCCTCTCATTCCACTTTTCTCCACCTCATGAGCAGCATGACCCCTCCCCGCTGCCCGCCCCAGAGCTGAGATTTGGGGAGTGGGTGGAGAGCATCACGGGCGACGGTGTGCTGCCATCGCAGAAACTGCAGAGAGGAACCTAGCTGCACGAGGAGCCACTGTGGAACTCTCCCTCCAGCTGGGGGGTCGGTCCCCTTCTGTGACCTGGCGAGGGCACTGGAGGCGACCTCACCAGCCACTCAGACGCGACAGAGCAATCTTGGCGACCAGTGGGAGGCAAGTCCCCCTTACACTAGGATGTCACTAAAGCCCCTAATAGTCTAAAGCAAAATTTTAGCAAAAGGGAGAAAATACAAAAAGGTCACTGAGTTGCTGAGGCCAGACTCTATCTGCGAGAACGCTGTCCCCTGGTTTCCCATCTGGCCAGCCACTTTTTCTCTCATGCGACCTCACTGAAGTCACACGAACGCACTGCAGCATCGGACCTGTGAGGCCCGCCTGCCGTCCACATGGACGGGGCCACCGCCCGGAAGGAGCCCCACTGCTGAAGCGCAGGGTCGAACCTGCCGCTGGCGAGGACCGCAGTTCATTGCTTTGTGAGCAGCCACTCGGGACGGTGGGAACTCTAAAGAAAGGGAAAATGCTTTGCTCGGCCAAACTTTTTAAGTGTTGTCGTCCAAAAGGACACCAACGGAATCACTCAGACATGTGCGCACAGAGGGTGTAACTACCCACGTGGGTGTCCATGCAGCTGACCCATCGCTGGCAGCGGTCAGCCACACGCACCACCCACCTGAGTCATGGGAAGCACAGCCCCAGGGGGTGTTCATTCATTTATTAATGACCACGGCCAGGTCGGTTCTCTGAGGTGCGTGCTTATAACATCATTTTTTTTCACTGTATATCCAAAATCACACTTACCCCTCCTGAATGTCACCTAACTGGTTCTGGCCAATCTTTCCTGACTCATAGTTTTTAGTTAAAAAGAAATACGATATATCAAACATTTACAAGTTTGAAGAAAACCACAGGTATTCCAAAGGCGTTGGGTTATATGAACATTTTCTGCCACAATAATTCCTGAAGGAGTAAGAAACGTCACTCAGAAAACAGAAAGCAGTGTGAGTTCAACGAAAGAAATGAACACTGCATGCCAGAGAGCAAACTTCACCCGAAGCCACTAATGGACACTGGTCCTGAAGGGCAGTGTTCAGGTGGCAGGTGGCTCAGTGCTCCACGTCCGGCCACCTGGCGAGGTTGAGGCTGACAGGACTGCCCTTAGGGCCCACGGGGCTGCAGCTGCAACTCCGCTGCTGCAGGGGCCGCGCACGGTGAGGCACTGAGCACGACCGGGTGGCCCGTCCGCAGGCCCACGGCGGCGTACTGAGAGCAGCCAGGCTAACTGGGCACTGAGCACAACCGGGTGGCCCGTCCACAGGCCCACGGCGGCGTACTAGGAGCAGCCAGGCTAACTGGGCACTGAGCACAACCGGGTGGCCCGTCCACAGGCCCACGGCGGCGTACTGGGAGCAGCCA